>JAKSZU010000024.1:2157935-2835350 GCA_026018925.1 Tupaia tana
GGATTTGGACTCTTACATGTGTTGCTTGGGACTTTGAGATGACCTTGGGCCCCTCCCCATCCCATTTAGACACCCTTTCAAGAAAAGAACCATAAGGCAGGTGGTCTGTAGCTGGAAGACTTTACAGCTGGGACTCATGGCTCATCCCATCCCCCACTCACTTTGAACTCTCAGGACTTTGGTGTTTTCTTTTTCTTTTCTTTTTTTTTTTTTGGAGAGGTTTTTGCTATAGGGCGTGTGCGCTCGCCAGACAGACAGAGAGAGACAGAGAGACAGAAAGCAGGAAATCACCCCCCAGGGGGGATGGCCACGCCGCAATCCCTTCTCCTCCATTCTCCTCTCGGGATCTTGGGCACGCACGCACACGCGCCCGGCGTGAGTTTAAGCCACCGGGTCTGGGACTCGAACCGCGGTCGACTACGTGGGAGTCCAGCGACATAGCCATTACGCTAACTGCTGGTCCCTCAGGACTTTGGTGTTTTCTAAAGCATGTGGTTCATGTGCACTGTACAATCTCTTCTTTGTCCCTGAATTGCAGCTCAGTGGCTCAGTCTAAGATGCACCTATTCTCTAGAAAAAGAGAAGACTTTGGGTCATCCAGGACAACAGTGACAACAGTGCAAGTTACTGTTGAGCATCAGAAAGGTAGAGTACAAGAGAGATAGTCAATTGCTTACTCCTGCATGCCTCTGAATGCTCAGAATTATCTCAAAGAATTTAGGAAGGAAAGAATAGATCACCAGGTAATTAGAAGCCATCATAGAGGCACAGGAAATATGAGCAACAAACAAAATGTTTCTGCCTCAAGGGAAAGCATCAATTTCTCATCACCCACATACAATACAATGGAACTGGTGGAGATATTGTATAAAAAATTCAGAATATTTAATAGTGACCAAACTAAATGAGATGCAATAGAAAAGAGAAAAAAAGCTCCAGAATATGAGTAAGTCCTTTCACAATTTGAAAAAAGAAACAGACACCATAAAAAATGAACCAAATAGAATTGCTAGAGATGAAGAATGTGACACAGGAAACTAAAACCTCCCTAGAAAGTATTAAAAGCAGATAAGGTCACACAGATCGAATTTCAAATGTAAAAGAGAAAATCTCTGACTTGGAAAAAAATTATCAAAACGACTGAGAAAACAATCAAGAAAAATTAGGACAATAAATGAGAAATACTAGATACCATCAAGCACCCAAACATCCAGATATTTGGTATCCCAGAAGGGGAAGAAAATAATAATGGCATTGATAATTTATTCCATAAAATCCTGGAAGAAAAGTTTCCAAATTTAGAGAGGCATTCAAAGATTCAGATCCAAGAAATATAAAGAACCCAAATAGTATCAACCCAAGAAGAGCTTCTCCAAGGCACATCATAGCCAAATTGTCCAAAGCAAGTGACAAAGACAAGATACTAAATTTGCAAAGAGGGAAATGTCAACTTACTTACAAAGGATATCCCATCAGGTTTACATTGGACCTTTTGCTGGAAAAAACAGGCAAGGAAAGAATGGAGAAATATAGTCAAAGTATTAAATGAAAAAAATTTTAACCAAGAATATTATACCTAGCAAGACCATCATTCATATGGGGAAAAAAGGAAAAAAAAATTCTCTGATAAATAAAAGCTGAAAGAATTTACCAACTCCAGACAAGATCTTCAAGAAGTTCTGAAGGGAGTGCTATACCAGGAAAATTAAAAGGTCAGGCATACAGATATAAGAGAACAAAAAACAAACAAGAAAATAGCTCACTTAATGATAGCAACATGTCTGGAAATATTGATAATAACATTGAACATTAATGGAATAAATTCTCCAATCAAGAGACACAAAGCTGGCTAAATAGGTAAAAATAAATAAATAAATAAATAAATAAAATAAAACAAACAAACAAAAAAACAAATGAATAAAAACAGAACAAAACAAAAACAAACGGAATCCCTATATCTGTTCCCTACAAGAATTGCACCTTATGGATAAAGACATACCTAGAGTAAAAGTGAAAGGCCACAGAAAGATATTCCATGCAAATATAAATAAAAAAGGGCTAGAGTCATGATACTGATTTCAGACAAAGTAGGCTTTAAGACAAAAACTGTAAGAAGACACAGAGAAGGGGATAATAAAGTAGTAATTAGGTTAATTCAACAAGAAGAAATAATGCTTATAAATATTTCTGCGCTCAACTCAGGAGCACCTAAATATGTGAAGGAAAGACTTCTAGAGCTGAAAGGAAAGATAGACTGCAAAACACTAACTGTTGAGGATCCCAACATCCCACTATCTCCTTTAGAAAGATCTTCTAGTCAAAATATAAGAAAGAAACAGAACCTAAATGATACTATAAATCAAATGGACTTGACAGACATTTAAAGAACTTTACTCAATAAGATCACAAAATATATATTTTCTATCCCTGCAAGGAACTTTTTCAAAGACTGACCATATAATAGGGCACAATTTAAGCCCATGCAGAATCAAAGGCATAGAAACTATATCCAGATATTCTCTGAACATGATGAAATTAAACTTGACATTAATTTCAAAAAAAAAATCTTCAAAAATTCACAAATAAATGGAAGCTAAACAACCTACTTCTGAATGTCTTCTTAACTATCAAAGAAACTAAGTCTGAATTTAAAATTTTTATGGAAACAAATGATAATGAGTACACAAGTTTGCATAATCTATGGGACACAGCAAAGGCAATCATAAGAGGGAAATTCGAAGCAGTAGGTGCACATAAGACAAAGATGGGAAGATGGCAAATAGACTACCTGACATTGTGCCTCAGGGAATTGGAAAAACAGCAACAACAACAAAAATGGAAGACAAAAAGAAATAATAAAGATCAGAGCAGAAATAAATGAAATAGAGAATAAAAAATCTATACAGAAAATAAATTAAAGCAAAAGTTGGCTCTTTGAAGATTACCAAGATCAACACACCATTGGCTAGACTGATAAAGACAAAGAAAGAAAGAAACCGGATAAGTCAAATAAGTAATGAAACAGGCAACATTACAATAGAAAGACAAAACATCATTAGAAGATATTATAAGTGACTATATAGCAACAAACAAGAGAACATGCAGGAGATGGACAAATTTCTGGGTGCATATATTCTACCAAGAATTAATCAGGAGGACATAGAAAGTCTGAATAGACTCATAACAGGTCATGAAATTAAATTAGTAATAAATAATCTCCCAATAATGCAAATCCTTGATGGCTTCACTTGTGAATTCTACAAAGCTTTTAAAGAAGAGATAATCCCCATTCTACTCAAATTATTTCTAAAGATCCAAAAGGAAAAAAACCTCCTAAATTAATTTTATGAAGCCTCTATCATCTTCATTCCCAAAACAGATAAAGATATGACAAGAAAGGAAAACTACAGACCAACATCTCTGATTAATACAGATGCAAAAATTCTCAACAATATACTTGCAAATTGTATCCAAGGACACATAAAAAAAGATTATTTATCACAACAATGTAGGCTTTATTCCAGGGATACAAGGGAGGTTTTACATATGCAAGACCACAAACATAATTCACCATATTTACAGAAAGAAAGAAGAAAACATATGATCATTTCAATCAATGCAGAAAACATTTGATACAATACAACATCCCTTCGTGATTAAGACTCTTGTCAAGATTGGCATGGGAGGGTCCTTTCTCAACACAATTAAATTCATATATGAATAACCTATTGCCAACATCATCCTAAATGGGGAAAAGCTAAATCCTTTTCCACTAAAAACTGGTACTAGACAAGGCTGCCCACTTTCTCCATTGAAAAATATAGTGCTGGAAGTCTTAGCCAATGCAATCACAAAAGAAATTAATATAAAAGGCATTCAAATAGGCAAAGAAGAGTTGTAAATATCTTTATTTGCAGATGACATGATGGTATACTTAGAAGACTCAAAGGTTTGCATGAAAAAACTTCTCAAAGTAATATATAAATACAGTAATCTGTCAGGATACAAAATCAACATCCAAAAATCTATAGCATGTCTATATACAAACAATAAGTTGAATGAGAAAGATCTGAAGAAAGGAATCTCTTATGATAGCCACAAAATATATTAGATACCTAGGGATAGAGAAAGCATCTACAAATCTCCATTTCTGCCTCTTCTGTCCCTCTGGGTTCAGGTTCATGGCTGTGAGCCCACCCCCAGCCAGGGCCTCCCCCTTCCAGACACCAGTGCTAGTCAGGACAGAGTGTGTCCAGGCATCTCAATCTCCCCCTCTTCTGTGCTTCTGGATTCAGCATCACAGCTGTAGGCTCTGCCACCCAGGGCTCCCCTTCAGACTCCAGTGTGAGTAAGGACAGAAAACCTCCAGACATCTTCATTTCTGCCTCTGCTCTGCTTCTGGGTTCAGCGTCATGAATGTGAAGCTACCCTAGCCAGGCCCATCACTCCCAGATTCCAGTGCTAGTCAGGACAGAAAGCATTTATGCATCTCAATCTCTCCCTCTGCTCTCCCTCTGGGTTCAGCTTCATGTCTGTGAAACCCTGTAGTCATGGCCCCCCATTCCGGACCCCAGTGCTAGTCAGGAAGACAAGTGTCTCTCTCTCACTTGTTCTTTTCTGTCTCTTCTAATTTTTTCTTTTTTTTAAATAACAGCTTTCTGCCTCATTTGTGCCTTTCTCTTGCGAATATGTCTCTTCTTCCTTCACCTAGGACAGAAAGTGTCCAGGCATCTCCATCTCTGCCTCTGCTGTCTCTTCACGTAGCACACTTGCATGCCACATGGTTTTAAATTTTTTTTTTTTACCAAATTTTACTTTCTGTGACATGATTTCTGTTTTTTCTCCTCTTTCTGTTATAGTTCTTTCATTACTTTTTCTTTTTTTTCTATTCCTGTTTCCTACTTTATTTTCCATTTATCTTACTTTTCTGTTTTACTGCTCAGCTCTGACCCACTGCCTAGAGAAGACTAGGTGCATAATAGCTAACCATCTGACCTTTGTGAGTTTTAGAGAATTCTTTTCTCCTCACTGTACTGGTTGTAAAAAGAGTGAAACTCACCTTTATAATTCCTATTTCAAAACTCTTCCCGTGGGACAAAAGGGACCAAAAACCTTTCAAACAGTTTCCAGAGACCAGCATTACCATAATGGCTATGTTGCTGGACTCCCATGTAGTCGACCACAGTTTGTGTTCCGGATCCGGTGGCTCAAAACTCATGCCGGGTGTGTGTGTGTGCGTGCCCAAGAGCCAGAGAGGAGAATGAAGGAGAAGGGATTGTGGTGTGGTCATCTCCCCTGGGGGGTGATTTCTCGCTTTCTATCTCTCTATCTCTCTCTAGCTTTCTGGTGAGCACACGCACCCTATAGCAAAAACCTCTCCAAAAAAGAAAAAGAAAAGAAAACTCTTCCTGTGAATTCCACACTGGAAGACATAGCAGAAGGGATAAAATAGCACTGAATTATTTCACAGTAAGGGAAACACACAAGCTCACAGTTACAGAAGTTTTCTCCAACAAATTTGCCAAAAGTGAATACATTACCAAATGACTAAAACTTAGAGAAGGACCTCAGGATGAGAGAATCAAGTAATACATCTCCTGTAAGGGAACACTGTAACTCATCTCCATGTAGGGAAAAATTAGAGGATATTACTGAAATTTTAGAAAAAGAATTTAGAATACTTATGGTAACAAAACTCTATGAGAAGCAAGAGAAAAGAGACATTCAGCTCCAAGAGATAAGAACTCCTTCCACAATGTGAAAGAATTGGACACCATAAAAAAGAATCAAATAGAACTGCTAATTATGAAAGCTGTAATACAGAACATCAAAATTGCCCTCAAATGTATTAAAAGCAGGTTAGACCATGTAGAAGATTGAATCTCAGAAGTAGAAGACAAAACCTATGACCTAGAAAAATTATCAAAAATACTGAGAAAACAGCCAATAAAACTAAGGATAATATTCAAGAAATACTAGATTCCATAAAATGCTCAATATCAGAATAATTGGTATACCAGAAGGTGAAGAAACTAATAAAGGCATTGATAATCTATTCCATGAAATCCTGAAAGAAAACTTTCCAAGGTTAGAGAGGCACTCAAACATTCAGACCCAAGAAATACTGTGGGAGGCTGCGCATCAGTGAATATCGCCAGTTTCTCAGAGAGCAAACAATTACACAATGCCAAAAGCCATGATTGGCTTCCCTTCAAAACCTCACCTTCAAAACCATACTCTGATTGGCCACTAGAATCCCTCAGATTTGCATATCTGGCACCTCATGATTGGTCCACAAAGCAATCAATCATAACCCACCTTTTACAACCAATCACGGCCCACCAGCATGTATATAACTACGATCCCTGGCCCACAATCTCCAGACGACCCTGAAGACCCTGAAGAGCTGTGACACCGTGTCATCTCCAGACGACCCTGAGCTGTGACACCGCGTCATCTCTGGACCACCCTGAAGAGTTGTAACACTGTGTCGTCTCCATGATGCCCACAATAAACGGGTGACCCTGAAGAGTCGTAACACTGTGTCGTCTCCATGCTGTGACACTGCGTCATTCGTCCTGGCTCTCACTCCTTCCCTCAGGAAACCTGTTCAACTGTCCCCCAGGTCAGGACAAAATACAAAGAACCCCAAATTGAATCAGTCCAAGAAGATCCTATCTATGGCACATAATAGCTCAACTGGACAAAACCACAGACAAAGACAGATACCAAGATTGACAAGAGAAAAACATCAAGTCACCTACAAAGTCTAACCCATCAGGCTAACACTGAACCTCTCATCAGATACAATGCAAGCAAGGAAAGAATGAGGAAATATATTCACGGTGTTAAATGAAAAACAATTTGACCAAGAAAACTATATCTGGCAAGAGTATCCTTCATATGAGAAAAGAAGATAAAAATGTTCTCAGATTAAAAAACCCTAAAGAATTTACCAACTCCAGACCAGCTCTTTTTTTTTAAAGTATTATATTTAAACTTTAATAAGTCAGTAGATATGTTGAATGTAAATGAAAATTCTAAAAGGAGTACAATACCAAGAAAACTAAAGACAGATAAACAGCAAGAATATAACAAAAAAAAAATGAAGAATATGGCCAACTTAATGGTAGGGGCAAGTCTGGAAATATCTACATGAAAGTTAATGTTAATGGATTAAATTCTCCAATCAAAAGATTCAGACTGAGTGGATAAAAAATCAGAAACCCTTCATCTGCTGCCTACAAGAAACTCAACTCATGGATAAAGACATAAATAGATTAAAAGTGAAGGGCTACAAAAAGAGTATTCCATGGAAATGGAAACTATTCAATAAAGACCGAGAGTTGCTATACTGATTATGGACAAAATAGGCTTTAAGACAAAACCATAAGAAGAGACAAAGAAGGGCATTATATAGTAGCAAAAGGGATAATTCACCAAGAACATATAACGCTTATAAATATCTATGCACCCAACTCAGGAGCACCCAAATATATAAAGGAAAGACTGCTAGATCTAAAAGAAAAGATACACTAACACACTAATTGTTGGAGATCTCAACATCCCATTATCTCCTTTAGACAGATCAATGCGACAAAAAGTGAGCAAAGAGACTCAGGACCTAAATGATACCATAAATCAGATGGACTTGACAGACATCTGTAGAACTTTCCACCCAAAAAACACACAATATACATTTTTCTCAGCCTTGCATGGTACTTTCTCAAAGATTGACCACATGATAAGGCACAAAACAGCCTTTACAGATTCAAGGACATAGAAACTATTTCTGGCATCTTTTGTAACCAATATAAAATTAAAATTAATATTAATCCCAGGAAAAATACTCAAAAAATACACAAATACATGGACAGTAAGTAACCTACTTCTGAATTACTTCAACTATTGAAGAGATTAAGACTGAAATCAAGATTCATGGAAACAAATGATAATGAGTACACTAGTTTTCATAATCTATGAGACTGTAAAAGCAGTCATAAGAAGGAAGTTCGTATCAATTGGTGTAGATAAGAAAAAGATGGAAAGGTGGAAATAGGACAACCTAACATCGTGCCTCAGGGAATAGAAAATACAACAACAAAAAAATTCAAAAAATGCCTGGAGAAAACAAATAATAAAAATTAGAGAAGAAATAAGTGAAACAGAAAATAAATGAACTATACAGAAAATAAATGAAAGCAGAAGCTGGTTCTTTGAAAAGATAAACAAGATTGACACATCATTAGCTAGACTAATTAAGAAGAGAGAAAGGAAGCAGATAAATCAAATTCACAGTAAGTTAGGCAACATTACAACAGACATAATAGAAATAAAAACATCATTAGAGGATACCATGAGCAACTATATGCAAAAAAAATAATGTAAACATGGATGAGGTGAACAACTTCCTGGACACATATAATCTACCAATATTGACTCAGGAGGATGTAGAAAGCCTGAATAGACTTGCAACAAGCAATGAGATTGAATCACTAATAAATAACCTCCCAACAAAGAAAAGTCCAGGTTCTGATGACTTCACTGCTGAATTCTACAAATCTTTTAAAGAAGAGGTAACCCCTATTCTACTCAAAATATTTCTAGAGATCTAAAAGGAAGGAATACTTCCAAATTGATTCTATTAACCCTCCATCACCCTCATTCCCTAAACAAATAAGGATATGACAAAAAGTAAAACTACAGATCTATATCTGATAAATATAGATACAAATATTCTCAACAAGACACTTACTGTATTCAACAGCACATACCAAAAAGGTTATTTATTACGACCAGGTAGGCTTTATCCCAGGAATGCAATGGTGATTCAACAAAAACAAAACCATTAATGTAATACAACAAATTCACAGAAAGTTAAGACCATATAGTCATTTCAATAGATGTGTAAAAAGCATTTGACAAAATACAACATCCCTTCATGATTAAGACTCTCAGGAGAATAGACAAAGAAGGATCAATTCTTAGCATAATAAAAGCCATCTGTGAAAAAAACTATAGTAAACATTATATGGAATGGGGAAAAACTGAAAGCTTTTCCACTAAAAACTGGTATAAGGTAAGTCTACCCACTCTCTCTACTCCTATTCAATATAATACTCCTATTCAATATAGTACTGTTTTTCTAGCCAATACAATCAGACTACAGAAGGAAATAAAAGGTATTCAAATAGGGAAAGAGGAGCTGAAATTATCTCTGTTTTCAGATGACATGATTGTAAGAAGACCCAATAGTATCCACAAAGAAAGTTCTCAAAGCATTGAGTACATGCATTGAGACCAGCAGTTAGCATAATGGCTATGTCGCTGGACTCCCATGTAGTCGACCACGGTTTGAGTCCTGGACTGGCGGCTTAAACTCAGGCCGGGTGTGTGTGCATGCGTGCCCAAGATCCTGAGAGGAGAATGGAGGAGAAGAGATTGCGGTGTGGCCATCCCCCCCGGGAGGTGATTTCTCGCTTTCTGTCTCTCTGTCACTCTCTGTCTTTCTGGCGAGCGCACGCACCCTGTAGCAAAAGCCTCTCCAAAAAGAAAAAAAAAAAAAAAAAAAAAACAGTACATGCATACAGTAAAGTGGCATTATACAAAATTAACTTACAAAAATCTATAGCGGTTCTATATACAAACAAGCAGACAGAGACAGAACTGAAGAAAGTCATTCAATTTACCATAACTAAAAATGTATGATACCTAGAAATAAAACTAAGGAAGTTAAGGACCTCTATAAGGAAAACTATGAAAGTCTTCTAAAAAATCAAAAAGGACACAAAAATGTGGAAGGACATCCCATGGTCCTGGCTTGGCTGATTTAACATAAAATGGCAACCCTACCCAAATTAATCTACATATTTAATGCAATCCCTATAAAATTTCAAGAAACATTCTTCACAGATCTAGAAAAGACAATCATAGAATTTGTCTGGAATCATAAAAGACCACATATTGCCAAAAACATCCTGTGCATGAAGAGTGGAGTGGGTTGTTTGTCTCTTCCTGACCCCAAAACATATTACAAAGCTGTGATAATCAAAACAGCATGCTATTTGCACAAAAAGCAACAAGAGGATCAATGAAACAGAGTAGAGACCTCAGAAATAAACTGCAAAACATAAAGCCAACTGATCTTTGACAAAGGGTACCAGACCATCCAGTGGAAAAAAGAAATCCTCCTTAGAAAATGGTTCTGGAAAAACTGGGTATCCACCTGCACAAAGATGAATTTGAACTCCTATATTTCACCATTAACAAAAGTCAACTTAAAGTGGATCAAAGATCTAAACCTAAGACTGCAAACTATAAAACTACTGATTGAAAACACTGAGGAAACTCTGGGAGACATTGGGGTAGGCAATGACTTCTTAAGCAAGATCCCTAAAGCACAGTCAATAATCTCCAAAAAGACAGGTGAGATTACATCAGAATAAGAAGTTTCTGCACAGGTAAAGAAACAGTAATTAGTTTGAGTTGAAAACTCTAGGAATGGGAGAGAATTTTTGTTAACTATGTCTCAGATAAGGGACTCATAACCACAATACACAGGGAACACAAGCAGCTTACCTGAAAGAAAATGATTAACCCAATTAAAGGATGGGAAAATGAGTTGAATATGCAATGCTCTAAGGAAGACATACAAACAACCAAAAAGCATATGAAAAAAAATGCTCAACATCCCTCATTATAAGGGAGATGCAGATCAAAACCACAATGAGATACCACCTAAGCACAGTCAGAATGGAAAAGATTAAAAAATAATAATAAGTGCTAGAGGGGATGTGGTAAAAGGGAAACTCTCCTACATTGTGGGTGGGAATGTAAATTGGTGCAGCCATTGTGAAGAACAATACGGAGGTTTCTGAAAGACGTTCAAATAGAACTACCATTTGATCCAGCAAATCCACTCCTGGATATCTACCCAAAGGACTGGACAACACTTTGTCAGAAAAGAGCTTGCACAGCTATATTTATTGTGAAATTGGAAAACAACCCAAATGTCCACAAACACAAGAATGGATTGAAAAAGTGTGGCACATATACTCCATCGATTACTTTTAGCCATAAAAAAACAAGATGCTGACATTTGATAGAAAGTGGATGAACATAGAAGATTTGTTATTGAGTGAAGCAAGTCAGGCTGTAAAAAAGATATTATATGTCTCCATTTAACATATACTGACTCTACATTCTATGCTAGAGACTGAAAGCCTGGAGGACATAAAAGCATTGAAAATTGTTATGGATATTGGGGACAAAGTGTAAGGAGAGTGGGGGAAGGCAAGAGTAAAGAAAGAGGTATTTGGGGAAAATTGGAGAAGACTTTTGTGAGACATAGATATGGTTTGTTGCCTGTTGGTGATGTCATGTATAGTATTCTCAACTCATCTGCTATGTGGCATATATCATGTTGGGTAAAATCTCTTTACAAACTAAATGATGTATAACGATTGAATGTATAAAAATAATAATAAATGATGCAATAAGAAAAATGTCAAAATAAAAAATAAATACTTTGGTAATAGGTTCTTTAGTTTCCATATCTGTATATATTTTTGAGGACTCTTTCTGTGAATGATTTCAAGTTTAGTTTTATTGTAACCAGAGAAGATGCTGGATATAGTTTTCATACGTTTAAATTTGTAGAGGCTTGTTTTATGGTCTGTTATGCAACCAATCTTTGAAAATGTTTCATGTGGGGATGAGAAAAAATGATTTTGTAGCTATCGAGTGAAATGTTTCTTAACTGTCTCTTATGTACATTTGTTCTTTGTTATTAATTAGAACCTGTGTCTCAGTCTAGTTCTTGTTCAAATGATGTGTCCAGTGGTGACAGTGAGATATTGAAGTCTCTAACAATTAGTGTGTTGCACGTAATATCTCCCTTTAGAAATAGCAGTCTTCCTTTCACATATTATGGTGCTCCAGTATTGGGTGAATAAATATTTATAATTATGCCTTCTTAAGTAAATTCATCCCTTTATTATTATGCAATGTCTGTCTTTGTTTCTTTTTATTACAAGTCTATTTTGTATTACATCAGTATTACTACTCTGGCCTTTCATTTTGATTTCTGTTTATATGAACTGTTTTTTTTTTTTTTTCTAGCCCTTTACTTTCAATCCATGTATATCCTATCAGTGAAGTTTGTTTCTTGTACGGAATATATAGAGAGTTTCCAATTTTTCTATGCATTGAGTGAATCTGTGTCTTCGAATTGGGAAAATTAATCCATTTTCATTCAGCATTATTAATAGTAAGTGTGGAGTTATCTGTCTTTTTTTAGTCAATTTTTCAGTTATATTGTTTTCTCTTATGTCTATGTATTTTTTTTTCTTTCATTTTTTTAAGGTACTAGTACCTTGAGCATCTCCTGGAGAACTGGTCTAGTGTTGATAATTTTTTTCTTCTGGTAATGACCTTATTTCTCTTTCCCATTTGAGCAACAATCCTACTCAGTATGATGTTCTTGGCTGAATATATATATATATATATATATATATATATATATATATATATATATTTTATTAAGAGTTTTAAAAATGTCTTTCTATCATTTGTTGCCTTGTCTATATTGTTTCAGTTGAGAGATCTGATGTTAGCCTTTGTAAGTAACTTGATATTTCTCTTTAACCATTTTTACATTTTGTCTTTGATTTTTACCAACTTGGCTACAATGTGCCTTGCAGAGAACCTTATGTTGAATCTATTCAGTATTCCTTGTATTTCCTGATTCTGAATATCTGTATGTATCTAGATTCAGAAAGTTTTCAGATAGTATTTCATGAGACTTCCCATGCCTTTGTCCATTTCTTCACTTTCTGAAATATACATTATAATTATATTATATAGTCAAACACTTTATGATGTCTAGAATTTCTCTTATGTTGTCCTCATTTTCAATGGTTACGTTTTCATTCTGTTTGGTGGGTTTGACCAAATCAGATGTTTTATCTTTAGATCAAATAAATATTCTTTTTTCTGCATAGTATATTCTGCTGCTATATTTTAAAAAAATATATTTTTATAGTTCTGTTTGTGTATAATAAATAACAAAACTTTAATTTATTGAACAATTTCCTGTTTATGGGAATATTTTAAGTATGTATATTTCTAATCAGATAAATTTCAAGCCCAGGTCTCAAGACTCTTACTGCTAAATTTGACTTTTCCCCAAACAGTGTCCATATTAGCAGATAACACTCTTCTCTGACAGTTTTTTTTATAATACAGTTTATTTTATTTTAATTTCTTTTATACATTCAATGACTATGCATCACTTAGCTGGTAAAGTGAATTTTCCAACATGAATACATTTCACACCAGTCCACTTGGGGATACTATATGTATTATCATCAACAGATAATAATCTATTTCTTTGTCCCATAAATGTCTTGCCTCTTTATTTTTCTACTTAATGAGTTTTCTCATACTCTCTCCCTTCCCCCACTCTCTTTCCACACTGTATCCAGTATCTATAACCATTTTCTATGTGTCTATACCTTCTAATATTTCAGTTTCAGCCATAGAGTGCAGACAGTTGGTTTAAATTAGGTGGAGACATACAATGTCTCTCCTTCATAGTCTGCCTTGCTTCACTCCACATTAAATCTCTTAATACTTTTAAGGAATGTTTTGATTTCCTGTATTTTATTCTTCATCTCTGGAAGTTATGTTTGACTTTCTTTTTAGGTTTTTGTCATTGAGTGCATGCACTCACTGGAAAGAGACAAAGAGATAGCGAGAGAGAAGTGAGAAATCACCTACACAGGAAGAATAGCCTGCTACAATCACTTCTTTTCCCTTGTCCTCTCAGGCTTTTATGCATTTACATACAAAAACCTGGTGTGTTGTTTTTCTTTCTTGTTTCTTTCTTTTTAGAGGATTTCCCATAGGGTGCATGCACTCACCAGAGAGAGACAGGCAAAGATAGTGAGAGAGAAAGAGAGAAATCACCCCCTGGGGGTATGGCCATGCCTCAACCCCTCCTTCATTCTCCTCCTGGGATCTTGGGCACACATGCACAAGTACTCAGTGTGATTTTCAGGCTACCAGGTCTGGGACACAAACCACCATTGGCTATGTTGACCTCACCTTAAACACAACACCACCTGTTGACCCCTGAAATTCTCTTTTCAAAAAACAAAATGTTTTTCATCTCCTGGTATTGTTTGTCTATTTTCTTTTCCATCTCATTGAGTTTTGTTACAATGAACATTTAAATTGTTTTTCTGACATTTCTGTGATTTTTTTTGTTTGTTTTATCCACTTTTTGTTAGAAAGTTATTGTCTTCCCTTGGGATTACTTACTGTTTTTTCCCATATTTCTTGGGAATCCCCTTTGATTTTTAAGCATCTGGTGAGGTACTTAATTCTTAATTTTTTGGGATAGGTTTCTGTTGCTGTATGTTCCCATATTTCCCTACAGTGTGTGGTAATTCTGTGACATTTTCTCTGCTCTTTCATTAGTGGGAGTGCCAGAATTCACAAAGGAGTTTGAGGATTTATATTTTCAGACTGAGGTGTCTCTTTTTTTCTCACATCCAAAGGGTCAGTTGGGAGAACTCTGTCCAACTCTGTCTTTAGGCAGTTAGTTTCACTCCCAACTTGGATGGAGTTGAGCAGTGGTGGTGATATATCAGGTAACAGCAGAACTCAAACAGTCTGTGTGTGGCATGTGGTTAGTGGAGGTGAGCCCTTTCCAGGGCTCAATGTTTCTTGAAAAGGACAGTGATGAAGGTGAGCAAAGGCCATTGGAGACTTGTTTGTCCAAGGTTTCTTGCTGGTTCTGTGAAAAGCCCATGGTAAAGAGGAACAGACATTGACTTTATATTTTTTGTATATACACAATAACAGGGTTGCTAAATCATATAGTAGTTGATTTTTTTTTTATTTTCTGAGGAACTTGAAAGTGTTTTTCATAGTGTTGAACAAATTTCCTTGTCCATCAATAATCTTTTTTTTTCTCTTTTCTTGTCATAACATTTATGTTTCCTCTCTTTTAAATTTTCTAGAAAGGGCATGTGCTTACCTGTGAGAGGAAGAAAATGAAAGGGAAAATGAGAAAACACTCACCTTAAGGAATGGTTGTGCTTTAATCATTTTTCCATTTTTCCTTTCAGATCAAGGGAAGTCACATACACTCACCCAGTGAGATTTTTTTTTTTTTGCCATCAGGTGCAGGATTTGAATCATGAGGTTAGTCATGTGGAATCTATCCCCCTTTACTATACTTTCTATTTTTTTAATAATATCTATCCGAAGAGATTCGAGGTGGTATTTATTGTTTAACTTGCATTTTGCTAGTGATTAGTGCTGATGAGTGTTTATTCATAAGCCTATTGGTCATTTTTTATATACTTTCTCCTAAAAATTGTCTACTCAAGTTCTTTGTACTTTTTAAACTTTGGATTATTTTCTTTCTCAATTTTGAGATTTTGCATCCTTATAAATTTTAAATATTAACCTCTTATGAAATGTATTATTTACAAAGATGTAAACCATTCTACAAGTTGTATCTTTAATGTGTTTCCAATATTTTTGTTATGGAGAATCATTTTAGTGTTTCTATTTGTTCTTTTTCTTTTAAGCCTTTACATTTTTTATTAACTTTATTTATTTATTTATTTTACAAATAAAGTATGAATTTATTTTGGTACAAAAACTTTTTGAATTTCATACATAGTTTTGCCATTGCAGGTTATTTCCATAAATTTTTTTCCTGAAACTCTTAAAAAATTAATTAATTTACATTCATTCCCTAAGCATCATCACAGTAAACAAAATGTTATTTCTCATCCAGAATATAGTGCATGTGCATGGTGGCTTAATCATGCATGTTATCATCAATAATTTTCCATTTCTAGTTATATATATACACACATATACATATATAAACCTTATTTCTCATCCTCTACCCTTTCCCACCCTCCTCCCACACTATCTCTGGTGTCTACAGTTGTTTTCTGTTCCTTTACTCCCCACGTTTTATTGATCACACAATTTATTATATAATCTAACTACTTTCAATAGCGAGCTCAGCTGGTAATTTCAAAAAAAGGAGTTGTGTTTTCTTGCAGCTTTGTTTTATTTATTTATTTACTATAAGCATTTCTTTTTAAAAATTATGCTTAGTTTTTTATCATCATATTTTTCTTTTTATTTATTTATTTTAATTAATTAATTACTATATTTTTTTTCAATTCATTTTCTTCCATACATTCAATCACATTATTATTTGTCTTACATAGTGGATATTTCAACAGGTGAACATTACCCCTAGTACAGTTGATAAAACTACAAAAAAGCAGTTTTAACTTTAATAAATCAAAGAAATGCCAAGGAACTTTGCTTAAAACTTAAAGACAGGAAACAGGTCAGGATTCTGTTCAAATAGCAGGGTCATAAACCTATCAACAGCTCAAGACAGGAAAAAAATCCTTAAAACCGGATAACAAGGCCTAAAAGAAAATCAGCAATGTTTTAGTCAAAAGTCATACAATGCTATTTCACCATTCAGCCTCATGTACTTAATCTATCTTCTGTTGTGGTTTGATCTTCCCGATTAAATTCTTGGATATAATATTCAACTCCAGACTTGTCCCTAGAATTAGGTTGGCCATTTTCTTAGTTTTTGAACTCTTATTTCTGTGTGTCTGTATCTAATTTTCCTGGTATAGCACTCCCGTGAGATCTTGGAGATCTGGTCTGATGTTGGTAAATTTTTTCAGGTTTTATTTATCTGAGAATGTTCTTGTGTTTTCTTCCCATATAGAAGGTAATCTTGCCGGGTACAGTATTCTTGGTTGAAATTGCTTTTCCCTTAACACTTTGTATATATTTTCACATTATTTTTCTCGTTTGCATTGTTACTGATGAGAGGTCTGCTGTTAGCCTGATGGGATATCTTTTGTAGGTAACTTGCCATTTTTATCTTGCCAATCTTAGTATCTTGTCTTTGTAGTTTTGGACAACCTGGCTATAATGTGTCTTGAAGAAGATCTTCTTGGGTTGATTCTATTTGGGGTCCTTTGTGTTTCTTGGGACTGGATCTTCGAGTGCCTCTCTAGGTTTGGAAAGTTTGTTGCAAAATTTCATGGAATAGATTATCAGTGCCCTGTAGAGTCTCTTTGCCTTCTGGAATAATAATTTTATGGATATTTGGACGTTTGATGATATTTAGTATTTCTCGTATATTATTCTCATTTGGGGGGCAAATTTCTCAGCCTCTCTGGTGGACTTTTCTAGGTCAGCAATTTTCTCTTCTATGTCTGAGATTCTATTTTCTGTATGATCTAGTCTGATTTTAATACTTTCAAGGGAGGTTTTGACTTCCTCTATTATAGCCTCCATCTCTCTCAGGTCCTTTTTTAAAGTGTGTAATTCCTCTTTTAGATCTTGCAAGAATTTCCTCACCTCCTGGAACTCATCAGCTCTTCTCTCCTGCCTCTTCCACAGTTCATTTCCTCTCTTCTCTTCCATCTCTGTTTGCTTCATCATCATGAATATTCTAAATTCTTTACCAGACATTTTCATGATTTCCATGGAACTGTCTGAGGTTGAAGAGTTATTCTTTTCCCTGATAGGAGAGGTATTTTCTTGCTTTCCCCTATGTCTTGTGGCCCTGAGGTGATTTCTGGCCATCTGATGGATGGTGTGTTTTTTCCTAATTCTTGAAGTTCAATCTGAGCATTCAGGAGCATGTATAAGGAGGTGATCTGGAATCTCTTTGTCATTCCATTTTTATTCCTTTGTGCAGCAGATTCAGTTGATATTGAGGAATATGTTAACTCTAATAGTATTTGCATGTTTGGCTATGGTTCCCTTAGATCTGTCACTGGACTTTGTGGGCTGGAGACAGAATTATCAGTAGAAAATCTTCATTTCCCTTTTTTCCCTGAAATCACTAGTTCTCGGGAGCCATGGAAAAGTCTTCTGAAGGCCTGCCCCTTGCCTCTCCACTCGAGTTTGTGGGCTTGAGGCTGAATTATCAGTAGAGAATCTTCATTTCTCTTTTATCCCTGAAATCACTAGTTCTCAGGAGCCATGGAGGAGTATTCTTCCATTCTTTGTTTGTTTATTTTAATATCAAAGGGATATTTTTTTAAATTTATTACTAATTGTTTCTTTTTTCACATTTTAAAATGTGTTTATGTTTGTGGTAATAACATGCAAAATGAAAACAAAAAGATGGAAAAGTAGTTGCATTTCCTACTTGAGCTGACAACAATCAAACATTTTCTGCAATGACCATTATATTTTTGATTTATTATGAACTACTCCAAACTTACAATGAGATACAGTCAAAGTCCGAAGAAAGTCCATAGGGAGCATATCCCTTTTTTTTTGTAGAAGGCTAAGCCTTCTAGAATCAGTATGGGAAATAGCATATTGTTGATTCTAGTAGGACAAAATATGTAGCCAATTTCAACTCATGCTGAGGCAACTTTTTTTCACTGACTTGTTTGGTGTCAGTCTTCAAAGTCAAGAGTTTAATTATTCTCGCTTACCCATATTTTCCCCAGTAAAAAAAGGTTTTTATCAACAGGAACAGCATCAAGAACTCCACTTTCCTGTACCTCCTTTTTGGTGGTGTCTTCCATGTCACTTCTTTCACCATTTCAGCCCTACTTCCAGCAGCCTCACTTAACTTTTCAACTTTAGCTGAAGTATGTGTACTGAATCTTTAAAGCGTGGCTACAGTAATGTCTGTACCACCTTCATCTCTTGTGATACTCAGTCTTGAATCTGTCATTTATGCTCATTGAATTATCAACCTCTTCACCACCTGTTCCCTGGGCATGACAGGTGTCACTGCTTTGTCCTCATTGACCAGTTAAGGATGAAATTAAAAAAATATATATGGAATGCTTCAAGGGTTCGTATGTCATCCTTGCCCAAGAGCTATGGTAATCTTACTGTATTGTTCCAATTTTAGTGTGTATGCTGTCTGTAGTGAGCCCTGGCCATGGGTTTTAAACCATCTTTGCTGTATGTTTTGCTTAGAGGAGGAAATTCTACTTTCTCTTTTGTTATCTGGACACTGGCAAGCTATATGACCGCTATTTATAAGCACATAACCAGTGAATTTCTTAAACTACAAAACATTCATGGAACATGTATGTTACACAACTATGCATGAATTCCTTACATCAAAATAAGACTCTTTCTCTCCCCTCTCTCCCTGTTGTTTTGCCACAGGGTATGTGCTTGCTAGAGAGACAGAAAGTGAAAAATCATCTCTTGGGGGGATGGCTATGCCATAATCTCTACTGCTCCTAGGATTTTGGGTATGCAGGGCATGCACACACACTTGATGTGAATTTCCCATGAGGTTCAGGACTCAAACTGGAGTTGGCCATGTGGAATCAATTGCCTTCACCACATACCACCTGCTGGCCATATTTTAACACCATTTTCCAAGAGCTTTGTGCAGTGCCCTGGTAGTTGTGGGAACAGACACACAGAGAAGTCAGCACAAGGCAGTGTTTCAATACCTCTGAGAGGTGGCAACAGCTTGAGCTCTCAAATGGTCCCCTTGTCATCTTCCTTTTCTAGACTGTGGCCTAACCTCTCACAAGGTTCAACAGCATGTGAACAGGTTCTAACTGCTTTTTTTTTTTTTTTTTTTTTTTTTGGGAAAATATTTGTAAATCATATATTTGAGTTAGGCTTTGTATTTACAATATATTGGGTCATCGAAAAAGTCATGATGCCTTTTTTTTTTTTTTGAGTTAATTTTTAAATTTATTTTATTTTATTTATTCATTCATTTATTTATTTTTATTTTTTTTTATTAATTACTTTATTTATTTTTGTATATACTTTCAATCATATTGTTTGGCTTACAGTGAGACCATTTCGATATGTGAACATTTCTCCCCAGACCCGTTGATCGAAATATCTTCAACAGATAACACCACACCTCCCCATCCCGTCAATGCTCTACCTCTGTATCCCTTCTCCAAATGTCTTTCGTTGGGCCCCACTCCTCCACATACACCTCATCTGACATTCACACCCATCTCTTGTGTTTGTTCAACTGTTAGTCAATCAGTTTCAGACATAGAATGCAGACAAACAGTATATGTTAAGTGGGGACATACAATGTCTCTCCTTCATAGCCTGGCTTGCCTCACTCAGTAGTACATCTTCCATATTCTTCCACTTTCTGTCAAAAGCCAGGGCTCTGTTGGTTTTTATGGCTGAGTAGTATTCCATAGAGTATATGTGCACACTGCTTTTCTTAAAAAAGGCATTGTTGAGGGAACCAGCAGTTAGCGTAATGGCTATGTCGCTGGACTCCCATGTAGTCGACCGTGGTTTGCGTCTCGGACCCGGTGGCTTACAACTCACGCCGGGCGCGTGTGCGTGCGTGCCCAAGATCCCGAGAGGAGAATGGAGGAGAAGGGATTGCGGCATGACCATCCCCCCTGGGGGGGTGATTTCTCGCTTTCTGTCTCTATGTCTCTCTCTGTCTGTCTGGCGAACGCACGCGCCCTATAGCAAAAAACCTCTCCAAAAAAAAAAAGGCATTGTTGACTGAAAAGTTTGGTTTGTACTTAAACTCTGCCCTTCTTGCAAATGTCATTGCAATAGTATTTCAGAAGAAGTTTGTCTATTTGGGACACAGTTATTGAATCAGACCAGATTACAGAGAACACCACCAAGATTGCTCAATGCTGATAGGGCAGCTTTGATTTTCTATATATCATTAATTTCAATTCAAACATTTCGGAGTTTGGTTATTGATGGAACTGTTTCCAAACTACACAGCCTCCTGTGGTCCTTGTTTCCCTTTGGAGCAGGCCACAGGGCCTACTGTAGCAAGGTAACTTCTTTGAAGAAAATGCCAAAGACTTTGAAAAAAAAAGTTTTTTGACACTTAGCAATTTAAGTTATAGAACTCTGGCTCTTCTAATTTAGGAAGCTGACTCTTCCTCCTCATCCTCTTCCATCACATAGCTCCTTGTGCCAAGCTCCAGTGCAGTTTGGTTGATCGATGCTTCCTTGTCTACATTCATCAACATGTCCTGTGCCTGTTCAGGTGCAGGTTGAGCAGGCAGCACTTCATCCCCTCTTCTAGTTATAATCATTGATTGTAATTCTCAACCTTCAGGCGGTCAAGCTGGTCATGCAGGACCACTTTCAGCTGCAGCAGCATCTCCTCCTCCTTGAGCAGCTCCTGAAGCTGGCTCAAGATAATCCCTCATCATGCTGTTGCCTGCAGCCTATTATCATTTCTTCTGGTTGTCTTATTTACATTTCATCACTGTAAAATTTTTCAGCATAAAAAAAAGGAATCTTCTCAGCATTAACACATTGCATATTAGTCAAATATATTACCATACGTGGTATCCTTAACACATAATTTTACACTTTTGTGTCTGTTAGATATTTTTCTTTTCCTTTTTGTCCCTCATTCCCCTCCCTCTCAGTGTCTCTAGTATCCACAGTTGGTCTCCAGACTTTGATACCTTTCAATTTTTCAGTTTCTGTAACAGAGTGCAGACATTTAGTATATATTGAATGGGACATACAATGCCTCTCTTTCTTTCTTTTTTGTTTTTTGGAGAGGTTTTTTTTTTTTTTTGCTATAGGGTGTGTGTGTTTGCCAGACAGAGAGAGACAGAGAGACAGAAAGCGAGAAATCACCCCTCAGGCAGGATGGCCACGCTGCATTCCCTTCTCCTCCTTTTGGGATCTTGGGCACACATGCACATGCTCCCCGTGTGAGTTTTAAGCCACCAGGTCCAGGATGTGAACTGTAGTCGAATACATTGGAGTCTAGCGACATAGCCATTACACTAACTGCTGATTCCAATGCTTCTCTTTCATAGTCTGACTTGCCACACTCATCATTAGATTTTTCATATTCATCCACTTTCTATCAAATGCCAGGTTTTCTTTTTATTTTATTTCAATTTATTTATTAATTTATTTATTTTGTGGCTGAGTAGTATTCCATAGAATATATGTGCCATGCTTTTTCAATCTATTCATCTGTTTTTGGATATTTGTGTTGATTTCATTTCTTAGCAACTATGAATACTGCTGCAATAACTTGTATCCACAAGTGTTTTTCTGACTGAGTATATTTCTATCGTTTTCATAGATACCCAGGAGTGGAACTGCTGGATCGTATGGTAGTTCTATTTGTGGCTTTTTAAGAAACTCCATATTGTTCTCCACACTGGCTGCACTAATTTATATTTTCACTAAGAGTTTAGGAGTGTTCCTTTTTTACTACAGCTTTGCCAGCACTTATCATCCTTTATTTTTTATTAATCTTAGCCATTCTGAATGGGATTAGGTGATATCACATTGTGGTTTTAATCTGCAGCTCCCTTATGCTAAGAGATGTTGAGCATTTTCTCATGTGATTTTTGGCTGTCTATGAATATTCCTTGGAATTTTGTGTTTGGCTCACTTTCTTATCTTTTAATTGGACTATTTAATTTTGGGGGAGGAAGCTACTTGAGTTCACTGTATATTCTAGTTATGAGTTCCTTATCTGAGATATAGTATGGAAATATATTCTCTTATTCAGAAGGTTGTCTCTTTAATTATTGTTTATTTTGCTGTGCAGAAGCTTTATAACCTGATGATATTCTATTTATTTGGGGAATTATAGTTTGTGCTTTGGAGGGTCTTATGCTCAAACTCTTTACATACTTGGATGTCTTCAAGAATTTCCCTTGTTTTTTCCACCAGTAGTGTTTTTTTTTTTTTGTTTTGTTTTGTTTTTTTTTTTTTTGAGAGGTTTTTGCTATAGGGTGCGTGAGCTCGCCAGACAGAAAGAGACAGAGAGATAGAAGGCGAGAAATCACCCCACCAGGGGGGATGGCCAAGCTGCAATCCCTTCTCTTCCATTCTCCTCTCGGGATCTTGGGCATGCATGCACATGCGCCCGGCGTGAGTTCAAGCCACCGGGTCCAGGTCTTGAACTGTGGTACACTACGTGGGAGTCCAGTGACATAGCCATTACACTAACTGCTGGATTCTCTCTGTCTCTGTCTCTCTGGAAAATGTGTGTGTTCTATAGCAAAAATCTCTCTAAAATCAAATGTGGTGTGTGTGGAGGAGTGGGATCTGGGGAAAAACATTTGGAGGAGGGATACGAAGACAGAATTGTTGAGACAGGGAGGTAGTGTTGTTATATTTTGATCAACTCGACTGGGGAGAAATGTTCATTATTATTATTATCATTATTATTATAATACATTCAATCACTTTTCCCCATTTAGTATGATGCTTTTATTGCATTGAAAAAAATGTCCGTTCTTGTTGATATTTCTGAAAGTCTTTTTTTATGGAGAGGTTTTTGCTATAGGGCACATGTGCTCACCAGGAAAACAGAGACAGACAGAGAGACAGAAAGTGAGAAATTACCCCCTGGGGGGATGGCCACACTGCAATCCCTTCTCTTCCATTCTCCTCATGGGATCTTGGGTACACATGCACACACACCTGGAGTGGGTTTAAGCCACTTGGTCTGGGACTTGAACTGCGGTCAACTACATGGGAGTCCAGTGACATAGCCATTACGCTAATTGCTGGTCCCTGAAAGTCTTAATAATGAAGAAATGTATTTTCTCTATTGATTAGCATCAACTTTTTAAAATTATTTCTTTTGTTACTATGATGTATTACATATATATTTTTGCATATATCGAGCCCCCCTTGCATCCCTGGAATAAAGCCTAGCTGGTGGTGATGTATAATCTTTTAAGTTTGTTGTTGCATATAAACTGCAAGTATCTTCTTGAGAATTTTTGCATCTGTATTCATCAGGGATATTGGTCTATCATTTTCTTTTCTTGTTATGTCTTTGTTTTGGGGATGAGTGTGATGGAGGTTACATTGAATAAATTTAGGAAGGATCCTTTCTTTTGAAACTTTAGAAACAGTTTGAGTAGAATGGGGATCAACTTTTTAAAAGTTTCATAGAATTGACTAGTGAAAGCCACTGGGACCTCGACTTTTCTTTGTTGGAAGACCATTTATTACTGAATCAATCTTAGTGCTTGTTATGGTTCTATTCAGGCTTTCTGTCTTCCTGATACAATCTTGGTAAATTATGTGTCCAGGAATTTTTCTGTCCCATCTAGGTTTCCTTGTTTGTTGATGTATGGTCACTCATAATATTCTCTCGTGATCTTTTGTATTTTTGTTATGTCTGTAGCAATATTGTCTGTCTCATTGCTAACTTAATTACCTGGTTCTTTTCTCTGCCCTTCTTAATAAGTCTAGATAATAGTGGGTCAATTTTGCTTATCTTCTCCAAGAACAAACTTTTGGTTTTGCATATTTTATGTATTGTTCATTTTTCTCTATTTCATTTATTTTTGCTCTAATCTTCATTATTTCTTTTATCTTGAAATTTTGGATTTTTGTTTTTGTTGTTGTTTTTCCAGTTCCCGAGTTGTGTTGTTGAGTTTTTTATTTCCTGTCTTTTCCTTTTTTTTTTTTCTTGTAAGCACTAATGGTATAAACTTTCCTCTTATGATTGCTTTCATTCTGTTGCATAGGTCATAAAAACTCAAGTGCTCATTATCATCAGTTTCAATAAATCTTTTGATTTCTGTCTTAATTTCTTCAGTGGTTGTGATGTCATTCAAGAATAGGTTTTTCGGGAACCAGCAGTTAGCGTAATGGCTATGTCGCTGGACTCCCGCGTAGTCGACCGCGGTTCGCGTCCCAGACCCGGTGGCTTAAAACTCACGCCGGACACGTGTGCATGCGTGCCTAAGATCCCGACAGGAAAATGGAGGAGAAGGGAATGTGGCGTGACCATCCCCTCTGGGGGTTGATTTCTCGCTTTCTGTCTCTATGTCTCTCTCTGTCTGGCGAGCGCACACGCCCTATAGCAAAAAACCTCTCCAAAAAAAAAAAAAATAGGTTTTTCAGTTTCCATGTATTTGTGTATTTTTGAGTTTCTTTTTTCCTGCAGTTAGTTACATGTTTAATTCAATTGTGGTCAAAGAAGATGCTGGATATAGTTTCTATATCTTTGAAATCATAAAGGTTTGTTTTGTGCCCTTTCATATGGTAAGTGTTCAAAAATCTTCCATGTAGGGGTTAGTAAAAAGCATACTTTATGTTCCTTTGGTGGAAAAGTCTTATACATATCTGTCAGGTCCATTTGATTTATGGTAGTTTCTGGATCCTGTATCTCTATGCTTTAATTTTTTGCCTCAGTGATGTATCCAGAGGAGACTGTGGGATATTGAGATGTCTAATGATTATTGTGTTGTAGTCTACTTTTTTTTTTTATCAAACAGTCTTTCTTTTCACATATTTGAGAATTTCAATATTGAGTGTATATATATTTATTAGTTTTTATAATTTAATATATTTTATTTTTATTTCTTTAAACATACAGTCACTATACACCACTTACCTTGTAAAGTGAATTTTCCAACATAAATACATTTTCCACCAGTACGGTTGGGGATACTATACACATTATCATCAAAATACATTTCTGTGTCCCATAAATGTTGGGTGTATAGATATTTATAAGTTTTATGTTGTCTTGGTGAGTTAGCCCTTTTAGTATTACATAGCATCCCTCTTTTTCTCCTTCACTTTTTGTCTTGAAGTCTACTTTGTCTGATATCTGTATTGTGACTCCAGTCATTTTTTTTAAATTTCCACTTGCTTGGAATAATTTTTGCCAGCTCTTCACTGTTAGTCTATGTTTATCTCGAGACCAGCAGATGGTGTAATGGCTATGTCACTGAACTCCCATGTAGTCAACCATGGCTCAAGTCTTGGACCCAATGGCTTAAACTCACACTGGGCACGTGTGTGTGCGTGACCAAGATCCCGAGAAGAGAATGGAAAAGAAGGGATTGCGGCATGGTCATCCCCCCGGGGGGGGTGATTTCTTACTTTCGGTCTCTCTGTCTCTCTGGAGAGTGCACGTGCCCTATAGCAAAAACCTCTTAAAAAAAAGTCTGTGTTTGTCTTTATCTATGAGGTGCATTTCTTGTAGGCAGCATAGAGAACTTTTTTTAAAAAATCCATTCAGCCAGTCTGCCTTTTAATTAGAGAACTTAATCGATTCACATTAAATGTTATTATTGATATTTGGTGTCTGCCTTTTCTTTCTCTGTGTAGGATCATTTGTACTTGATTTCTTGTTATTTTCATCAAATGTAATTCTGTCAGAGAGTAATGGGTTCCACTACTCCTGAGTTTTTGTGATTATAACATGAATAATCTAAACACTGAATTTCAGATTCAGTGAAAGGACCTGGAGCCAGTCAGAACCCTTGATCTCTCCTTACCCACACACCTGACTGTCCTGAACTGTGCCCTGCACTGGTAGGAGGTGCTCAAATCCAACTTCCCTCCCCTGCCTAGTGTGCATGCATGCATCTGGTGTGCACAGCACCCACAGTAAGGAGGAAATCATTCTTCCCCTCAGGACTTACCTGTGGAAGTACCCCTGCAAGTTCAGTGACACAAGGCTTGGTCCATGGAAGGAAAGCACTCATCTCCCTGCCCTGGCAGCAGAGGAGATTTTCCAAGGCTTCTCCTTATGCAATGAGTGCTCCAGATTTTCTGTTTGAATCAATAGCTTCATCATCATCCAAATACAAATCTCAGCAACCTATTCTATAGATAACAAACTCTTTCCCAACCTGAGTAATCTAGACAATACTGAAAAAGAAAAAAAAAAACTTGAAGAATTTACACCTCCTTATTCCAAGATTTATTATAAATTCCTAAGAGTCATCTCCTCTCTGTACTTGTATTAGGAGTTAAGTTTACAGACCATGAAATTTGTGGTATACCTTCAGACTCTAGCAGGAAGCAAAATGGTAAACCACTAAGAGGTGATGTTGTTTTAAGGCCTCCTAGCCCTGGTCAGTCAGCCTTACACATGTGAGAATGACCTGGATGTGAAGCTGTCCCTTTCAGCAGAAGACCATCATCCCTATTCTCCAGCTTTATAAGAAGCTCTACTTTAAAGCAAAGGTTCTCAACCCCGGGTCCACAGTACCTGTCTGTGGCCTGTTAGCAATCAGGCCACATGACAGGAGGTGAACAGCAGGAGAACTAGAGAAGCTTCCTCTATACTTACAGCTGCTCCCCATTACTCACATTACTGCCTGAGGTCTACCTCCTATCAGATCAGCAGAGGCATTACATTCTTATAGGAGCATAAACTCTATTGTGAACTGTACATGTGAGTGATCCAGGTTGCATGCTCCTTCTAAGAATCAAATGCCTAATGATCTGAAGAGGAGCTGAAGTGGTGATGGCAGCACTGGGAAGTGTCCGCAAATACTGAATTCTAGTGAGTTGTATAATTATTTCATTATATATTACAATAATAAAATAATAGTAAAAATAAATAATAGTAAAAATAAAATGCACAATAAATGTAATGCATTTGAATTATCCTGAAACCATCTCTATTCCCTATGCACTTAAAAACTTGTCTTCCTAGAAACTGGTCTGCGGTACCAAAAAAGTTGGAGTCTGTTGCTTAAGAAAGTTAAATAGAGGTTCTGACGAGACCACAGCCTAGAGTGAAGCACACAGCCAGGTAGGCCTAGGGGGTGGCAGCAGCGGAGGCATGGGAACCAGGGAAGTTTGGGCGACCATAACCACTGCTGTGACTCAGAGCCAGGCTCCTTCCCGGTGGACTTGGGGGCAGGCAGACCCACCGTGGGAGCCCCTGTCCCTCAGCCATTGTCTTGTGTCTTCCTGTCTGGAAAAGTGTTTAAGCTTCCAAAATGTCATCTAGCAAGCACCTAGTTTATGCAGTTATTCAGTTCTTGTGGGAACAAAGTCACATGGATGTTTATACTTTGGATGAATAAGAAAGTTTGGAAGTTGCAATTCAGTGTTTGGAGATAGTTTTTAAGATCAGCCCAGAAGATACACACCTGTCAGTTTCACAGCTCTTGATGGAAATGTTCACAAATTCCTTCTGTAAGCATGACATTCTGCCTCTCTCAAACCCAGTCCCTGAAGATGTGGAAAGAGCTGACCAGTTAAAAGATGAAGGCAGGGAACCAGCAGTTAGTGTAATGGCTATGTCGCTGGACTCCCACGTAGTCGACCGCGGTTCAAGTCTCAGACCTGGTGGCTTACTTTCTCTCTATCTCAAAAAAAAAAAAAAAAAAAGAAAAAGAAATAAATAATTATTTTTTAAAAATAGAGGAAGACATCTTGTGTACATTCTTAAATAATAAATCTGTTTAAACAATAGCTTCATCACAAACAGATTTAAAGCTAACACAACTCCTTTGGAAACAAATGATCAGTAGCCTTGTTAAGCAAAGTGCCAGTATAGCACTGCAACAGGGTTCCATTTTCAAACTTTTATCATCCTATTTGTATATCAGACTTCATAACACAGTCTATTTACTGAACAGTAGGGCTATTCATTGGTGAGTTCTTCAGCTCCAGTACCTTTGAACAAAGTTTTTTTGTGAGGTAGATGACCAAAAGGAAGGATTTCCCATTCTGTTTAGAACAAATAGATTTGCCACCTAGCAGCATTTAAGGAGAGAAGAAATCTCTTATCTAGGTTTACTTGGGTCAGTAATAAATGTATTACAGAGGTGCCAGTACATTTTTTAATGCTGCTTGATCTGATGAAAAGAGTGAATCCAAAGAGCTGGTGTAAAGGAGCATTTGGTGAGGGAACCAGTAGTTAGCGTAAAGGCTATGTCGCTGGACTCCCACGTAGTCGACCGCGGTTCGCGTCCCAGACCCAGTGGCTTAAAACTCACGCCGGGCGCGTGTGCGTGCATGCCCAAGATCCCGAGAGGAGAATGGAGGAGAAGGGATTGTGGTGTGACCATCCCCGCTGGGGGGTGATTTCTCGCTTTCTGTCTCTATGTCTCTCTCTGTCTATCTAGCGAAAACCTCTCCAAAAAAAAAAAAAAAAGAAGCATTTGGTGAAAGGAATGTTTTGAAAAGAAAAAATAATGTGAACATGAAGTAGAATGGAAAGGTAGGGGGCTCAGATTTTCTGCATAGCTTGGGACTCATTTTTGTCTGCAGTTTGGTATTGATAATATTAGCATTTCCAGTTAATGTAATACATAATAAAATTTATTTAGAAATCTTTAATGACACTGGTTAGGTCAGTGATATAACTGTTCGACTTAATCATCACAGTTTTCCTGGTAGTAACCTTACCTTGGAAACTACCCAAAACAGCTAAATTTAAGTAAGCCAGTGGCTTGGCCCTAAGTTAAGAATTTTTTGAATGATATTTTATTATGTATGTATAAACATTGATTTTCTAAAAACTTAGTAATTATTTGATAGGTAACAAAAAGCATTTTTCACTAACATTGCTTACTCTTGTAATCATCTGCTATAATTTGGCTTGGCATGCTAGTATTATGCTTAACATTAATTTGATATAATTTAAACATAATAGGAGACTTTTTGTTTATTAATCATAAAATTAGTGAAATGAGGGTGACATGTAACAATTTCACAAGTATTGTGAGGGAAAACTAAAGAAGAAAATAGTATAAATCAGTTGTAATGGTGATAATCAGGGCCTACTATAAAACTGTTCTCAAAAGACTAATTATTTAATATCCTGGAGCTTAAAAACCAACTGTGATGATTTAGTCAAACAGTTATATCACTGACCTAACCAGTGTCATTAAAGATTTTTATTTCTCTTTGTATGAAATTAGAGCAGTGCCGGGGTCCAGCCTCAGCGAGGGTGGGTTGACTCGTTGGAGGCAGCGCAGGTGAACAGAAACAAAAATTAGATTAAGACCTCAATGCCTCTTAGCATGTTCTCAGCTGGCCACAGCCAGAGCTAGCTCCAGGCTGCCGCGCTAGCGGCTGTCAAACACACGTATTTATTGAGGGGTGTCTTAACAGGAGTAGGAGGAGTGAGGGGGAAAGAAAAGATTTACTCTACGAAACAGGGAATTCAAGGCACAGAAACAATAATCATAAAACATGATGTCTGTCTTGTATGATTAGATATAATCAATTACAGTTTTCAGGATGAAGGAGTCTATATGTCTGGTGCATTTTCTTCTTAAATCTTGATTGCCGGACAAGACCTTTTCAGGTGAGAGGGTCTTGTAGCTCAGGAGACAACACAGGGTGTTTTATTAGCAGTTTTTCATAGTTAAAAGCACACAGGGGAGAAACTGCTTGTAATTAGGTGCTATCTATTGCTTGTCTCAAACCAGATAAGAACTCCAGTTCCTCCTGGAGCCTTCAGGTTTGTTTATCCTGTCTCTGTTAGCCAGATCTGTCCTTCCTCCCTCTATTAACCCATGGGTTCCTATATTTATTTGCTGAATTCTTTGTCTGTTAATCAGTGAATACTTGTGCTAATTTGGCCTAGTACAAGTTAACTTTGGCCTGTAGCTTTAGCAAGGGGTATTTACGTAAAACTAGCCTTAAACTTAGTTTACATATGTTACTAATGCTAATTTGGCTTATACTAACTCAACTTAACATATGTCAATTTTAGTTTAAAACAGGCAGGTGGGGGAGTCTGTCTCAGGTTCCCTGGCTCTTTACCCTTGCAGGGTACCTTAATAACAGTAAAGCTCATGGCAGAGAAATTGAGTGCAGGCCAGTACAGTGACACAATGGAGAATTCGTACCAGCTTGTGTTGTCTGTATGGCCCCGTTAGAGCAGTGGTTATATAATTATTCTGTAAGAATCACCTGAAGAATTCATTAAAAATTCAGATTCAGGACACCTTCAGTTTTGATATATTAGGTCCTGCAATAAAGCCTAGGAATCACAATTTTAAACAGTGCACTAGGTGGTTCTAAGGTAGATCCAAGGACTCGAATCGAGAGCAACATTAGGTCGGAGACTTTTTCTTAATTAGACCATCAATACCTAAGCACCTGGGCTCAGGCAAAAATGATGATTTATATGAACCTATAGTTCCAGCCTGAGAAGAACAGGAGTTAAATCTTAGATCATCTGAAGGGAAATCTCTTAGATTCTACCAAAACGAACTCAGTGTTTCATGAAGTTAGACTTAGCTCCTAGTGTCCATGTGTTTAGCAGAATGAAGTACTATTACTAATCACATGAAAATTATACCATATAAAAAGAAGCAGAGTAGATCCCTAATTAAAAATTAGTCACTCTTATCTAGTGCTGAAGAAGTTCAAGTTCCTAGCAAAACTATTTCAAGTGCATTAAAAATATTTTCAGATCAATAAAATTGACAAGCCTTTAGCTGACTGACTATAAAAACTGAAGAAAAATACAAATTATTCATATTAGAAGTAAAAGTGGGGATATACTACAGACTCTGTAGATAGTAAGAGGATAATCAGAAAATACTAGACCAACTCTAGGCTTATATATTAAAACTTAACTTGGATGAAACAGACCAATTCTTTTTATAGAAACACTACCAAAAATCACCTTATAAATGGATGTCTGAATAGATCTATATTTATTAAGGAAACAGAATTTGTACTTAAAAACCTTCCAAAAAAGAAAATAGGCTCAGATGACTTAAGTGGATTTTCTGAGTGACCTTTTTATTATGTATGTATAAACATAATAAAATCCTACCAAATACTTAAGGGATTAAATAATATCAATCCTATACATTCTTGTCCAAAAAAGAAGAGAAGGAAGATCTTTGCAACTCACTTTATTTGGCCAGTATTTGGCCAAATATCTATTTGATTTTACCCTGATAAAATCAAAGGTATCATTAGACAAAACACTTTAATAATCTCTTCATACGGTATTATCTGTACTTAAGTTAGCTTTTACCAATAATTAGAATTGGTATTTCTTCTATTTCACATTTCTAGTTTGTTTCTTTGATAGTACACCATTTATAACAAATTCAATCCACTGGTATCTGTCCACTTACCTGGATTTCCATTCTATTCGGGCCATTTTTGTTCTTCAGGTACCTTGATCAGTTTGGAATCACTGCATCACAAACTATTTCTACTAAGTTTTGTGTGATTGGGTTTTTTAACTGCTCAAAATTGTAAGCAATGCCTCATATATTTTCTTTTCTGGAAAATACTGTTGCTATTTAACTAGAGAGACAAGAGGGGATTAAAGAACGTCTTTATATATATTCTACTTAGGGATGCTTTACTTCCATTAACCCCATTTTGTTGTAGTAGCTATAGCCGTTATGATTGTATGTAAAACTGAACATGTCCTCTTTATGCAAATGCATCTTCATTTAATGTACTGAATTATTTATGTAGTTTTAAAAATATAGTTTGGGGACCAGCAGTTGTTATAATGGCTGTGTCGCTGGTCTCCCATGTAGTTGACCATGGTTTGAGTTCTGGACTTGGTGGCTTAAACTCACACTGGGCACGTGTGCATACATGTCCAAGATTCTGAGAGAAGGATGAAGGAGAAGGGATTGTGACATGGCCATCCTCCCTGGGGGATGATTTCTTACTTTCTGTTTTTCTTTGTCTTTCTGGTGAGCGCACACGTCCTATAGCAAAAACATCTAAAAAAAATAGAAATAAAAATATAGTTTGAACAGATTGATACTAAGATGTCATTATCTAACCTTTAAAATCAATTTGTGTTACTGTTTATAAACAAAAAAGACTTTGTAATTAAATCAAAGTACATAGAAGATTCCAAGTGATCATTCTCTTTTTAAATTTGAAATAGAGTGAAACAAAAGTTTCAATCACAGGAAGATGCTTGAAAAATGATCAAAGTATCCAGTTAAGTGGCTATAAAGTCTGATTTCATCATGGGACCAGCAGTTAGCGTAATGGCTATGTCGCTGGACTCCCACGTAGTCGACCGCGGTTCGAGTCCCGGACCCGGCGGCTTAAACTCATGCCGGGCGCGTGTGCGTGCGTGCCCAAGATCCCGAGAGGAGAATGGAGGAGAAGGGATTGCGGCGTGGCCATCCCCCCTGGGGGGTGATTTCCTGCTTTCTATCTCTCTGTCTCTCTCTGTCTGTCTGGCGAGCACACGCGCCCTATAGCAAAAACCTCTCCAAAAAAAAAAAAGAAAGAAAAGAAAAAAAAGTCTGATTTCATCATTTAATTAGTGTTAATCATTTTGGAAGAAAGACGACATCAGTTTTACACAACTTTCACTTTAGTTTGCACATACATTTCATTAACTGTTATTCCTGTATGAGATGCAATCTTGAATATAGCTTTCATTTTGGACCAAATAATTTGTCATGGCACTAAATAATTATGCACTTAAGAAAAAAAAAAGAAAGTTAAATAGAAAAATATACCTACTCCACCAGCTTAAGCTGAGTCAACCTTTGGCCCCAAAGTCCTCTCAGAAGGAGACTTCCCTCTAGAGCTCTGAAGGGTTGTTCAGGGTCACCTCCTATCATGGCTTTGATTGCAGACTTTGTTCCTCTTGCTTCTTCACTAGGACAAGTTTAAAAAGGCTAGGTCTTGGTATACAACCATAATAACTAGGAATGGCCATCATTGCTAAATTTTTGTGAAGCACCATAATGCAAGTTAATGGTATAATATATGAATTAGTGAATAGAAACTGTTTATATAGATATTTTTAAAAATGATGACCCAAGAACCAGCAGTTAGCATAATGGCTATGTCGCTGGACTCCCACGTAGTTGACCACGGTTCGCGTCCCAGACGTGGTGGCTTAGAACTCATGCTGGGCACGTGTGCATGCGTGCCTAAGATCCTGAGAGGAGAATGGAGGAGAAGGGATTGCGGCATGACCATCCTCCCTGGGGGGTGATTTCTCGCTTTCTGTCTCTATGTCTCTCTCTGTCTGTCTGGCGAGCACACGCACCCTATAGCAAAAACCTCTCCAAAAAAAAAGAAAAAAAAATGATGACCCTATTGTATGTTTTAAGACCCTGTATATGTTTTTTTTAAAGAATTATTTTATTTAACTTTATTTATTATTATTATCATTATTATTTTCCAGTTTGATCAGAGACAGAGAGAGAGAGAGAGAGAAAGTGAGAAAGCAAGCCACCAGGTCCGAGACTTGAACCGTGGTCGGCCATGTGGGAGTCCAGCACCTTTAACCACCATGCCACTTGCCGGCCCCAAGACCCTGTATATGTTTTGAGACTTCAAAAATATCATGAAGAATAGAATTAAAGTACCAGTTTATTTTGGTGCAAAAATGTTTGCAATCCATACATAGCTTTTCATCATATTCTCTTCTAGGAATTTTTTGAAGATTCCTTAAATGCTATTGCTATGACTTGTATCCCCTAAAATTCACGTGTTAAAATTTGGTTGGTCGTGGTGACAGTATTCAAAGGTGAAGACCTAATATGATCATAGTGTTGAAAGGTGGGGATCTTCAGATGGTGACTGCTATTAGAGAAAGTCTTTTCAGTGGGCCCTCATGCTCAATTCCCAGTAACTTTATATAAAGACTAAAATACATTCAAGTTCTTGCCATATGACACTCTGGGCCACCTCAGCATTCTGCAGAGAGTGCCCATCCCCAAGAAGAACCCTTGTCTTATAAATTACTCAATGTGGTGTTCAGTCATTAAGAAACATAGAACTGACTAAAACAATTATTTACAAATTCAACTTTAAATATGATGACACAGACTAAAAGAAAATGGACAGAGAGAAATTCACTTATCACTGGAAAGCTGGAGTAGCTGGATTAATATCAGATACAGCACAATACAGAGTAAGGAAAATCACTGGGAACTGAGGAGGAGAATAGAGGATATATAAGTAAAGCCACAGGAATTTTCAGATAGTGAAATTATTCTCTATTGAACAGGTGCACACATTGCATTGTATTTTATAGAAACCTCATAGGTTGGGACAACACATAGTGAACCCTGAGGTAAACTATGGGCTTTACTGCATAATAATTTGGGATGATGATTCAACACTGTCCCATCCCCATGGGAGGGGATGACAGTAGTTGACATTGTGCAGGGAGTCAAAAGGTCTACATGAACTGTCTGTACTATCCGTTCAATTTTTCATTAAATGTAAAAGTGTTAAAAACAAGACAAATAAAGCTCAGTTAAAAACCAACCAACAATGATCCCCTAGGTGTTTGCTGATCTCCACTCCTCATCACCCACCCTGTCAGAATTTCTGTCCTCTCCATCCAAGGGACACCCAAGGCCTGAGTCCTATAATTTCTAGAGACCCAGACTGGCCTTGGTCGATGGTTCTCAAATTTCCTTCAGGGTCAAGATCGTTGCTCATGACTGAGTGACAGGGGATGAATAAGCAAAGACACCTGAAGTCTGAGTTTGGCAGAAACACTGAGAAAGTGATATGTGGATTAATAAAATGAGAGATAGAAATTAAGCCAAAAGAAAGACATGCTCCTCCACAGAGAAGTACTTCTGAGGAAAACTTAGTGGATAAGAGTCTGTCTCCAGGTCCACTTTAGAAGGCACATGGTGAAGATGCCAGGGTCACAGGAGATGAGCCCAAGCAGTGTGTCACTTCCAGACCACAATTACCCTAATCCAGGAACACTTGAGATTAATAGGGGACAAACTAGCTCCATGGAAAATCTGTAAAATTTTAGAGCCCATTAGTTACATTTATTTCTTCTAGGTTCTGATCATTGAACTCCAAGTCTCTAGTTAATAACTTTGGGAAACCTCTCAGTCCTCTGTTCCAATGGCTGATAGTGACCAAACACAAAGGAGGGAGGGGCCTACAGAGGTTATTCCAGAGACTTTTGTAGGAAGGATCATGCTGCCTATATCAGAGGACACTGAGAAGTTAGGACACTGAACCTCACCTAGGGACAACCCCCCACCCCCACTGTTACCTGGAAGGCTATGTGTACTGAGAGATCATAATGTTGTTCACACTATCTCTCTCTCTCCAGCTAGCTCATGCACCCTATGGAAAAAAAATCTTTGAAAAAAAAAAAAAAAGAAAATGATTGCAACAGGCAGATTCTGGCTGATGTGGAGTTCAGGCTCTAGTGATTTTCAAGGTGTCCTTTTGTTCCATAGCTGCATGTGCAGCATACAGAGACCCTGAAGTACTGGGGCTCCCTGGGTCTTCAGGTTTCCCATGGGGAGGTCATGCTTTGAGGGTTCATGGAGGCAGCATCCCTTCAAGATTGAATTCAGATTTCATGGCAGCAGTGACTGAACCCTGAAACCACAGCAGATCATCTGCCTATGCTGGCTGACACATACCTTAGATACTAGGGGCTCCTTGGAAAAATCTGCTGGGAATGGGAAATATCCTGACCCTGGTTAGGTCATGCAATGGCTGTTCTATATAATGTTTATGACTTACATATTAACCTCTTTGATGCATACTCAGACAACCTTACTCAGAGTTGCAGAGGAACAACATAAGTAAACTGACTTGACCTATGATGCATAATAGGGTCACACATGATAGTAATAAGGTCAAAAAACATCTACACTAAAGTCCTTATCTCTAACTGTAGAACTTCAACCACATCCTTGAAAGCTTACAAACAATTTACTGTGCCTGGTGAAATGTATAAATAAAGAAACTCAGCATGACTGAGCAGCACAGCTTGTCTGTGTTAATCTGCACCTCTGCTTCTGCATCTCTCTCCTTTCTCTAACTCTTTTCTTCATAGGACCAAGCCCTGAGGGTGTATGCTGACAACACAGAGTTGGTACATACAGAACAATATCCCTAAATTATATTCACATGAAAGAGCATTGCCTTTTCCCACCCTTATCCCACACTGTCTGTGGTATCACCAGTTTCTAGGGTGGGAAATGGCAGAGGATAAGTAGAGAATCAAGAGGAAAAGGAAAAAATATTTAAGAAACAAGAAATGGAAAATTATTTGTTGATGATAACATGTATGGTACTATTCTTGACTAAGCCAATATACAGTGTATTCTGGATAGAAAATGACATTTTGTATGCTGTGATGATGTACAGTGAATGTATGTAAAATAAATAAATTTATTTAAAAATAAAAAGATGGAAGGTGGACAGGCTCAATAGCCAAAATGTAAGAGCTGATGAAACAGCAGAGAGTCTTCAATGATACCATTGTGGCAACAGTTAAACTGAAAGACAGGTGATTGCTGTTCAATAAATAAAGCATACAGGAAAAAAACTACAGAAGGTATTTTATGATATTATAACAATGCAATCATAAGTTTATTGCTGAAATCACCGAATAAATAAATACATTAAGAGAAGAAAATAAAAGGCTTTCTGCAAAAGTAACGCCAAATCAGAAACCATTTTATTTCTTTTTCTGATAGTGATGATGATTTCATTCCTTGTACTTAAAGACAATGCCAGTTTTTTCAGTCAAGGGACCTACAGAAGAAACTCAGCTGCACTGATATATCAAATAGATATTGGAATCACATACCAACCAGGTGAACTTTGGTGATAGAAATGAACTCCAACACATTCAAATCTTCCAATTCCCCTTTATAGCCAAGACCTCTCAAGTGCCAGAAACCCCTTCTGAGAAAACTTTCTCTAATGACAGTAAGCCTAATGCTGACACAATGCCAAACAGAAGTCATCTGCAGGTGTTCCTTTAACATCTACATGTAGTCCTCACAAAGAGTATGGATTTCTAAGTGACTCAAACCCTCCTAAAAATATGTTTGACCAACTACAAAAGAAATGTGAAACAAAGGTCACAAAGACTTCCATACAGAAGTGTGAAACTCTTATTAACTTCTCTTGGAGCCTTTCCAGTACTTCACCAGAAGAATACCTGATTCAGATTGTATCTTAAACTTCAGAGGAAAATATATCTAAAATAAAAAGGTCATGTCCCTCTCTTACATGGAAAAAGGAGAATCTCTCTGTGAATATATTTCCTATTGACTATCTAAAATCTGGTAGAAAAAGATCAACATTAAACATTCCTCATTACAACATTGGGTTTAAGGTAAGAGACAACATTAACCAGACACTTTCCAGTGAACACTCTGCCTTGAAGACTGTTAATGAATCTGTATGTGCAAAGTCTGTTGCTGATAAGCCTCAAAGTGATATGAGAGTCTTTTTGGGAGCTATGCCAAAGAGAAAAAACAGGATACAGTCAGAAATGAGGCAGTACCTTCCCTTCATCTTCTCTTTTAAAGAAAATGCTTTCGTTATTCATGAGGACAGTCCTGTCAATTCAGACGGTGTGATTGATAACTCTGAGTCCTTTTCTTAGGATATAATAGACAAGGCAATAAAGTCTGAAAGTGTTTGAAAAATGACTCTAAGAGTTTGAAATGGTAAATTATTGACAGTTAACAAAAGAGGGCTACAAATTGAGAAGAAAATTCATTCTTTGGAAGTACATTTCTCCTATATAGAAGTGTAGAGGTAGACTATGCTTTTGTTGACATTGAAGTTGCTACTCTTTAAGATGCAATGAAAAAGAAAGTGGCAGAATGGCAGGCTGCCTGTGGTTGCAGGACTTAAAGACTGGGACACATGGCTTACCCTCTTCCATTCGTTTTTGACTCTCAGGTTTGTTTCCTGGAAGTTGGAGACATTTTGTGCCCCTCGGCAACCCCTCCAGACACCTGTTCCAGTGAAGAGCCTTGCCAGATGGCAGGCTGCCTGTGGCTACAGGTTTAATGGCTGGGACCAATGGATCATCCTCTCCCCCACTCACTTTTGGACTCTCAGATCTCCAGTGTTTTGTATTGTGTGCCATGCAATCTCTTCTTTATAACTGATTTCAAGCTCAGCAGCACAGTCTCTGGAGTACCTGCTCTCTAGAAACGGAAAGGACTTTGGGTGACCCAGGACCAGTGACAACACTTCAAGGTGCTGGAGAGCAACAGCGAGGCAGAGCAGAAGAGCGATTGCAAATTTCCTACTACTGCACACCTTTGAACACTTGGACATACCTTGAATAATTTAAGAAAGAATGTATCAATCACCAGATAACTAGGAACCATCACAGAGGCACAAGAAATGTGAGCAACCAAAAAAAGTCTCTCCTCCAAGAGAAAACATCAATTCCTTATCACCCACAGATGATGCAATGAAAATCATGGAAATGTTGGATAAAAAATTTAAAATATTTTTAGTGAACAAACTAAATGAGATGTAAGAGAAAAGAGAAAATGTGCTCCAGGAAATGAGGAAGTTCTTTCACATTTTGAAAGAAGAAATAGACACCTTAAATAAGAAACTAACAGAATTGTTAATGATGAAGAATGTGATACAGGAAATTAAAACCTCCCAAGAAAGTACTGAAGGTAGATTAGATCCACAGAAGATCAAATGTCAAATGGAGAAGACAAAACCTCTGACCTAGGAAAAAAATCTAAAAAAAAAAAAAAGAAAAAAGAAAACAACCAAGAAAAATGAGGATAATATACAATAAATACTAGATAGCATTAAGTGCCCAATTTCTGGATAATTGGTATACATGAAGAGAAAGAAAATAATAAGGGTATTGATAATTTATTCCATGAAATCCTGGAAGAAAACTTTCCAAACCTAGAGAAGCATTCAAATATCCAGACCCAAGAAATACATAGGACAACAAATACAATCAACCCAAGAATATCGTCTCCAAGATACATCATAGCCAGATTGGCCAAAACCACAGACAAGACAAGATATTAAAACTGGCAAGAGGAAAATGTCAAGTTACTTACAAAGGTTATCCCATCAGGCTAAAATCAGACCTCTCATCAGAAACAATGCAGGCAAGAAAAGAACAAAGAACTATAGACAAAGTGTTAAATGAAAAACAATTTCAACCAAGAATACTATATCTGGTAAGACAATCCCTTCATAAGGGAAAAACATATAAACACCCTCAAATGAACAAAATCTGAAAGAATTTATCAACTCCTGACTAGTTCTAAAAGGGGTTCTGAAGGTAGTGCTATACCAGAAAAACTAAAAAGTCAGACAGATGGATATAAGAGAACAACAATAGAAAAGAAAACAAATGAACAAAACAAAACAAACAAACAAAAACCCAAGAAAATGACTCATTAATGATTAGTGATAGGACATGTCTGGAAATATTGATAATAACACTGAATCTTAATGGATTCAATGCTGCAGTCAAGAGACACAGACTGGCTGAATGGATAAAAAGAGAGAGAGAGAAAGAAGCTCTCTATGTGTTGCCTACAAGAAACACACCTTATGAAGAAAGACATAAATAGACTAAAAGTGAAGGACTGCAAAAAGACATTACATGCAAATGAAAATCAAAAAAGGGATGGAATTGCAATAGTGACTTCAGACAAAATAGGCTTCCAGACAAAAACTGTAAGAAGAGAAAAAGAAGGAACATTATATAGTAATAAATGAGCTAATTCATTATGAAGACATAATGTTTATAAATATCTATGCACACAACTCAGGAGCACCTAAATACATGAAGGAAAGACTTCTGGAGCTAAAAGGAGAGATAGGTTGCAACATTATAATTGTTGGTGATTTTAACACCCCATTATCTCCATTAGACACATCTTCTATATAAAATATAAACAGATACAGGACCTAAATGATATCATAGATCAAATGGACTGGACAGACATCTACAGAGCTTCCTCCCTAATACACATTTTTCTCACCCCAGTATGGAACCTTTACAAATGATAAATGATAGGACACAAATCAAGCCTTTACAATATCAAAGTCATAGAAACTATATCCAGCATCTTCTTGGACCATGATGGAATTAAATTAGTTATTAATTTCAAGAAACATTGTCAAACATAAACAAACAAATAGAAACTAAACAACCCACTTCTAAATGACTTTGTACCTACCAAAGAAATTAAGTCTGAAATAAAAATAATATGAAAACAAATTAAAATAAGTTCACAAGTATCCATAGTCTATGGGACACCACAAAAAGTAGTCATAAAAGGGAAAGTTATATCAATTAGTATGCATAAGAAAAGGATGGAAAAGTGGTAAAGAGACAATCTAACAACATGCTTCAAGGTATAGGAAAAACAATAACAATAAAAATAAAATATGCCAGGCAAAAAGAAATAATAAAGATTTGAACAGAAATAAATGAAATAAAAATAAACAGATTATACAGAAAATAAAGTAAAAAGTGGTTCTTTGAAAAGATTAACAAAATTGATGCACCATTAGCTAGACTGATAAAGAAGAAGAAAGAAACCAGATAAATAAAATATGTAATGAAACAGGCAACATTACAACAGATACAATAGAAATACAAAACATCATAGGGAGGATACTATGAGCAATTATATGCCAACAAACAAGAAAATATGGAGGAGATGGGCAAATTCCTGGATGAATATAATCTACCAAGATTGAATCGGGAGGACATAGAAAATCTGAATAGAGGCATGACAAGCCATGAGATTGAATCAGTAATAAATAACCTCCAGACAAAGGTAAGCCCAGGTCCAGATGGCTTCACTTCTAAATTCTACAAAACTTTTAAGGAAAAGTTAACCCCAATCTACTCAAATTATTTCTAAAAATCCAAAAGGGAGGAATCTTCCAAATTCATTTTATGAAGCCTCCATCATCTTCATTCCCAAAACACATACAAATATGACAAACAAGGAAAACTATAGACCATTATTTCTGATGAATGTAGATACTTTCATATCAACGAGATACTTTAAAACTGTATCTAACAACATATAAAAAATATTATTCATCACAACCAGGTAAGCTTTATTCCAGGAGTACAGGGATGGTTCAGCATATCCAAGACCTTAATATAATACACCATACTAACAGAAAGAACACTAAAATCCATTTGATCATTTCAACTGATGCAGAGAAAGCATTTGATAAAATACAACGTCCCTTCATGATTAAGACCCTCAGAGATAGTGGTATAGAAGAGTCATTTCTCAACACAGTAAAAGCCATACATAAAAATCTATAGTTAACATTATACTAAATGGGAAAAGCTAAAAGCTTTTCAACTGAAAACTGGTACTAGACAAGGCTGACCCATTTCTCCACTTCTTTTTAATATAGTGCAAGAAGTATTAGCTAATGCAATCAGAAAAGGGAACAATATCTCTATTTGCAGATGACATGATGGAATACTTAGAAGACCCAAAGGTTTCAATGAAAAAATTTCTCTAAGTAATAAGTGAATACAGTAAAATGGCAGGATACACAATCAACATAAATATCTATAGCATTTCTATATATGAACAAGTTGAACGAATTAGAGCTAAAGAAAGGAATCAGTTTAACCATAGTCACAAAATGTATAAGATACCTAGGGATAAATCTAACTAAAAAAGTCAAAGACCTCTACAAGAAAAACTATAAACATCTTTAAAACTATATTGAAAATGACATAAAAGAGTGGAAGGACACCCCATGTTCCTGGACAGGAAGAATAACATAATCAAAATGGCAATTCTAACAAAATTACTCTACATATTTAACACTATTTCAATCAAAATACCAGAGATATTCTTCACAGATGTAGAAAGGACAATCATAGAGTTTGTCTGTAATCATAAAAGATCTCATACTGCCAAAGCAATCCAGTGCAAGAAGAGTGGAGTGGGCGGAATATCATTCCCTGACCCCAAGATATACTAAAAGCTGTGATCATCCAAATAGCATAGTATTGGCACAAAAACAGACTGGTGGACCAATGTTATAGAATAGAGACCCTAGAAATAAACCCCAAGATTTACAGCCAACTCATTTTTGTTTTGTTTTGTTTTGTTTTGTTTTGTTTTGTTTTGTTTTTTGAGAGGTTTTTGCTATAGGGCACATGCGCTCGCCAGACAGACAGAGAGACAGAAAGCGAGAAATCACCCCCCAGGGGGGATGGCCACACCGCAATCCCTTCTCCTTCGTTCTCCTCTCAGGATATTGGGCGCACATGCACACTCGCCCAGCGTGAGTTTTAAGCCACTGGGTCTGGGACGTGAACCACGGTCGACTACATGGGAGCCCAGCGACATAGCCATTACGCTAACTGCTGGTCCCAACAGCCAACTCATTTTTGACAAAGTATATCAGTCAATCCACTGGAAAGAGGAAAATCTCTTTAGTAAATGGGGCTGCAAAAACTGGGTAACCACCTGCAGAAATATGAAACTGAACCCCCATCTTTCACCATTAACAAAAGTCAACTCAAAATGGATAAAAGATCTGAACCTATGACTTCAAACTATAAATCTAACGGTGGAAATACTGGGAAAACTCTAGGAGACATTAAGCTAAACAAAGACTTCTTAAATAATACTCCCAAAAGCTCAAGTTATAATCCCTAAAATAGACAAGTGGGCTATATAAGACTACGAAGTTTCTACACAGCAAAAAATACAGTGATGAGTGTGAATCGACAACCCTCAGAATGGAAAAATATTTTTGTAAAATATGCCTCAGACAAGGGACTGATAACCAGAATATCAGGACACTCAAGTGGCTTACTCAAAAAAAAAAAAAAGTGATAAAACCAATTAAAAGATGGGAAAATGAACTAACAAAAAAATCTCTAAGGAAGACATAGGAACAGCCAAAAAACATATGAGGAAATGTTCAACATCCCTCATCATAAGGGAGATGCAGATTAAAACCACAATGAGATACCACCTATCCCCTGCCTGAATGGCAAAGATTAAAAATATAAAAAGTGATAAGTGTTGGCAGGGATGTAATGAAAGGGAAACTCTCCTCCTACACTGCTGGTGGGAAGATAAACTGGTTCAGACATTTTTGAGGACAATATGAAGGTTCCTCAAAGATCTACAAATAGAACTACCATTTTATCCAGCAATCCCACTTCTGGGTATCTACCCATAGGACAGGAGAATGCTCAGTCAGAAAGCCCTTGCACATCAATGTTTATTTCAGCATTATTCATGATTGCTAAGGCATGGAACCAAACAAAATGTCCACAAACAGATGAAGGAATGGAAAAGGTGTGGCATATATACTCTATGGAATACCCCTGAGCCAAAAAAAAAAAAAAAAAAAAAAAAAAAAAAAAAAAAAAAAAACCCACGACCCTGGCATTTGAAAGAAAATGGTTAGATGTAGAGGATCTATGACTGAGTGAAGCAAGCCAGGATATGAAAGAAAGATATTCTATGTATCCACTTAATATATATCGACTATCTGCACTTTATGGTAGAGATCAAAATATTGGAGGGCATAAAATCAGTGAAAATAGTTAACAATGCTGAATACAGTGTGGAAGGGGGCAGGAGAAGAAAAGAGTATAGAAAAGGATAGCAAGAGAACAAATAGAGATACATAACATTAGTAGGACACAGAAATGGTTTATCACCTGTTGATAACATGTATAGTATTATTAACTGGACTGGTCTGAGAAGTATTTCATATTAAGTAAATCCTTTTTACAAGCAAAATGATAAATAGTGATTGAATGCTTAAAAATAATGAGAATAATAATAACAATAATCTGGAAAATTATGAAAAGCTATTTGATGATGATGATGATGATGTGGATAGTAATGTCTTTGTCTTGACTGATATGAATGGTATTCCTTCTGGAAAAAGAGATGATCCCTTTGATCCAGCAATCCCACTTCTGGGTATCTACCCAAAGGACAGGAGAATGCTCAGTCAGAAAAGTATTTGCACATCAATGTTTATTGCCACATTATTCACCATAGCTAAGACATGGAAACAACCCAAATGTCCATAAACAGATGAAGGGATTAAAAAAGTATAGTATACATATACCCACATATACCACATATACCAGGTATGTTTTTCTTTTTTTTATCCTTCTTTTACTTTTATTGTTCTTTATTTAACAACATATCAGATTTTATCTGACTTTAGACCTCATATTTTTTGAACTAAACTTACCCTTATAGGTTAGCTTTGGAAAGTGTTGATTTGCTGTACCCACCTACTAAAATCTTTAGTAAATGTTTACATCTATTATGTTTTCTTCTACAAATTTTTTTGGGAGGTGGTGAGCACATGCAAAAAAATGATGAAAGTGAGTAAATATATTTAGAATTATTTTTCCTTTTCCTCTAGTTTGCAAATTATAAGAATAAATTTTGTCATGAACAAGAAATACAAATAACAACTACTTTATCTTTAGGGAATTGTAGAAGACATAGGATTACAGAATTGTGACTGTGTCTGTCACCAGAATATAATAAAAAGTGAAGCAATTTAGTGCAACCTATGGATTCATAGTTTATTTTCACTAAATTTACTAATTACATTTGTGCTTTGGAAATTTTAAATGTTAATATTTTAAAATATTTTCATTCACTATAACTCACTTTGAATAAAATATATTTGAAATTATAGTAGCACTCTGTTTTTTTTCCTTTTTAATTTCATTTTCTTTTGTACATTTAATCATAGTATTTAGCTTACAAAATGAATATTTCAACAGGAAAACATTTCTCCCTAGTTCAGTTGATAAAACAAATATCTTCAAAAGGTAATACCACATTTCTTTGTTTCACTAATGCTTTGCCTCCCTATTTTTTCTCCTAAATGTCCTTCGTTAGACCCTACTCTTTCACACACACTATAACTGGTATTTACATCCATATACTATGTTTCTACATCCTTAAGTTCATCAATTTCAGTCATAGAGTGTGTACACTCATATATATTACATGGGGACATACAATACCTCCCCTTCATAGCCTGGCTTGTTTCACTCAGCTGTAAATCTTCCATATTCATTCACTTTCTGTAAAAAGCCAGGGTTTTGTTGATTTTTATGGCTGAATAGTATTTCATAGGGTATATGTGTCATTGTTTTTCAATCCATTCAACTGTTCATGGGCTTTTGGGTTGGTTCCATGACTTAGCAATTGTGAATAGTGCCACAATAAACATCAATGTGCAAGCACTTTTTTGATTAAGTATTCTTCTATCCTTTGGTAGATACCAAGGAGTGGGATTGCTGGATCATATGGTAGTTCTATTTGTAGATTTTTTTTCTTTTTTTTTTTTTTTGGAGAGGTTTTTGCCATAGGGCGCTTGCACTCGCCAGACAGAGAGAGACAGAGAGACAGAAAGTGAGAAATCACCCCCCAGGGGGGATGGCCACACCACAATCCCTTCTCCTCCATTCTCCTCTCGGAATCTTGGGCACACATGCACATGAACCTGGCGTGAGTTTTAAGCCACCGGTTCTGGGACGCGAACTGCAGCCCACTATATGGGAGTCCAGTGACATAGCCATTATGCTAACTACTGGTCCCTATTTGTATATTTTTGAGGAATCTCCAAATTGTTCTCCAGAGTGGCTAGACCATTTACCTTCCCACCAGTAGTGTAACAGAGTTCCCCTTTCACCATAGCTCCGTCGCCACTTAACATTTTTTTTTTAATCTGTCATTCTGACTGAGGTTAGGTGGTATCTCATTGTTGTTTTGATCTGTATTTCCCTTACAATGAGGGATGTTGAGCATTTTTTCATGACTTTTAGATATTTGTATGTCATCTTTAGAGAATGGTTTTTTCAACTCATTCTACCATCTTTTAATAGGATTGATCATCTTTTTTCCAAACAGCGGCTTGAGTTCCTTGTAAATTCTGTTTATCAGTCTCTTATCTGACAAATAGTTTACAAAAATATTTTCCCATTCTGAGGGCTGTTGATTCACACTAATTTCTGTGTCTTTTGCCATGCAGAAATTTCTTAGTCTGATGTAATCCCACTTGTCTATTTTGGGGAATATCGACTGTACTTTCAGGGTCTTATTTAAGAAGTCTTTCCCTACTCCAATGTCTCCCAGAGTTTCCCTAGTGTTTTCCAAAGCAGTTTTATAGTTTAAGGTCATAGATTTAGATCTTTGATCCACCTTGACTTAATTTTTATCAAAGGTCAGAGGTAGGGGTTCAGATTTATCTTTCTGCAAGTGGAAATCCAGATTTCCCAGCACCACTTGTTGAAGAGGTTTTTCTTTTCCCACTAGGTTGACTGGTACTCCCTGTCAAAAATCAGTTGACTGTAGGAACCAGCAGTTAGCGTAATGGCTATGTCGCTGGACTCCCATGTAGTTGACCGCGGTTGTTGTCCCAGACCCGGTGGCTTAAAACTCACACCAGGTGCGTGTGCATGTGTGCCCAAGATCCCGAGAGGAGAATGGAGGAGAAGGGATTGTGGCGTGGCCATCCCCCCTGGGGGGATGATTTCTCGATTTCTGTCTCTATGTCTCTCTCTGTCTGTCTGGCGAGCACATGCACCCTATAGCGAAAACCTCTCCAAAAAAATAAAATAATAATCAGTTGACTGTATGTTTTGAAATTTATTTCTGGGGACTCTATTCTGTTCCTTTGGTTCACATGTCTCTTTCTGTGCCAGTACCATGCTGTTTTGATTACCACAGCTTTGTAGTATATTTTTGGGTCAGGGAGTGAGATGCCATCAACTCCACTCTTGTGCAAAATTGCTTTGGCAATATTGGTTCATTTATGATTCCAGGCAAACTTAATGATTGTCTTTTCTAGATCTGTGAAGAAAGTGTCTAGTACTTTGATTGGCATTGCATTAAATATATAATATTAATATAATATAATATAATATTAAATATATAATAGATTAATTCAGGTAGAATTGCCATTTTGATTATATTAATTCTCCCAATCCAGGAACATCGGATATCCTTCCACTTTTTTTTTTGTGATTTTCAATTTCTTTTTTTTAATATTTTTATTTCTTTTTCTTAATGCATTGAATTACCTTTTTTAGCTTACAAAGTATTTCAATAAGTGAACATTTAACCCTTGTCCAGTTGATTAAACTATAAAATATCTTCAACAGATAATACATTTCTTTGACCCATTAATGCTTTAACTTTGTATTTTTCTTCTAAATGTCGTTCCTCAAGCCCTACACTTTTTTTTTTTAGCTTCTTATACTTTTCCTTGTGGAGGTTTTCAACTTCTTTGGTTAGATTTATTACTAAGTATCTTATACTTTTTGTGGTTATAGTAAATGGAATAAGTTTTTTCAGTTCTATCTCAGTCTGCCTTTTGTTTGTATATAGAAATGCTACAGATTTCTGTATATTGATTTTGTATCCTACAAATTTACTGCTATGAACTTCCCTCTAATGACTGCTTCAGCAGTGTCCCAGAGATTATAGAAGCTTGTGCCCTCATTGTCATGGTCTTCCATGAATCTTTTATTTTAATATTTATTTCTTCAGTAGTTGTGGAGTCATTCAGAAGTAGCTTATTTAGTTTCCATGTATTTGAGCATTTTTGAGGATTTCTCTTGAAATTAAACTCAAGTTTAAATCCATCATTGTCAGAGAAGATGCTGGATATAGTTTCTATGTCTTTGAATCTGTAGGGGCTTGCTTTGTGCCCTATGATCTGGTCAATTTTCAAGAAGGTTCCATGTGGGGATGAGAAAAAGTGTATCTCGTGGTTTTTGGATGGAAAGTTCTATAGATGTCTGTTAATTTCATTTGATTTATGGTATCATGTAGATCCTTTCTCTCTTTGCCTATTTTTTGTCTAGATGATCTGTCCAGAGGGAATATTGTGGTGCTGAGGTCTCCAATAATTATTGTGCTGCAGTCTATCTCCCCTTTTATATCTAACAGTCTTTCTTTCACATATTTGAGTACTCCTGTGTTAAGCACATAGATACTTCTAAGTGTTATATCTTCTTGATCTATTGACCCTTTTACTACAATATAGTGCCCTTCTTTGTCTCTTCAAACAGTTTTTGTTTTAAAGGCTATTTTGTCAGAAATTAGTATCACAACTCCAGCTCTTTTTTGGTTCCCATTTGCATGGAAAACCTTTTTCCAAACCTTTATTTTCAGTCTATATATGTCTTTATCCATGAAGTGGGTTTCCTGTAGGCAACAGATAGAGGGTTTCAGTTTTTTAATTCATTCAGCCAGTTTGTGTCTCTTGGTTGGAGAATTTAATTAATCAACATTCAATGTTATTATCCATGCTACTGGACCTGTGCCGACGTTTAAGTTGGTCATTGTCTTAGTTCCCTTTTACTCCTTTGTTTCTGGCTGTTACTTTAGTTTTCCTGGAACTGTGCTTTCTTCAGGGTTTCTCAAAGAGCTGGTCTGGAGTTGGCTAATTCTTTCAGGTTTTGTTTGTCTGAGATTTTAATCTTTTTTTTCCCATATGAAGGATAATCTTGCAGGATATAATAATTTTGGTTGTTTCTCTCTTAACACTGTTAATACATCTTCCCATTCTGTCCTTGCTTCCATTTTTTTCCGTTGAGAAGTCCAGTGTTAGCCTAATGGGGTGATCTTTTAAGTCACTTGTCATTTCTCTCTTGTCAGTTTTATTATCTTGTCTTTATCTGTGGTGTTTTCCAGTGTGGCTAAGATGTGCCTTGGGGAAGATCTTCTAGGGTTGATTCTATCTGGGATCCTTTTTATATCTTGTGTCTGGATGTTTGATTGCCTCTCTAGACTTAGGAAATTTTCTTCCAGGATTTCATGGAATAGATTTTCCATGCCCTTATTAGTTTCTTTGCCTTCTGGGATACCAATTATTCGAATGTTAGGGCATCTAAATTTCTTGTATGTTATCCTTGTGTTTTGTTGTTGTTGTTGTTATTTTCTCTTTTTGGTGGTTTTCTCTAGGTCAGAGGTTTTATCTTCTACATCAGAGATTCTATCTTCAGCATGGTCTAATTGACTTTTAATACTTGTGAGAGTGTTTTTGATTTCCTGTATTATAGACTTCATCTCTAATAGTTCCTCTGATTCTTTCATAGCGTGTCCATTTCTTTTTTCATATCATGGAAGAACTTCCTAATCTCCTGTAGTTCATTGTCTCTTTCTGTTCCAACTCATAGAATTTGTTCACCATGAATATTCTAAATTAGTTCTCAGACATTTTGGTAACGTCCTCTGTTTTTTCAAGAAGTGGAAGGGAGTCACTGTGTTCTTTTGATGGAGACATATTTCCTGGTTTATTCAGACCTGAGACTCTTCTTCTACTTCTAGCCATTGGGAGATATATTACTTTGAAATAACTTTTAGGAGAACTTTTTTTGACTAGGAGCAAGTGTGTTTCCCTTTTTCTGTGGACTGAAGACTGCTGAAGTCTCTTTTCTGTTTTGTTTAGCAATGTGGTCCAAGGAGAAGTATTCTATTCAGATGTCTGAAGAAAAGTATCTCCTTTTTTGCAGGTAGTTGAGTAAAAGGAAGGATGCCAGAGAGTCTTAAAATACTAGAATATTTGAGAACTGTGATTATAGATATATCTAGACTGTCCAGGAGCGCAGAGATAGAGGAAGAGAGGACCAAATAAGTAGGAAAAATGTAAGAAGGAGAATGAAGAAAAAGTCATGCGCAGTGAGCTAGCCCGGCACACAATTTCACCATGGGCCTGAAGATGGAAGAGGAGTTGCTGTAGAGCTGAAGGTGATCCTGTGTGGTAAGGAGAAGTGAGAAATTTACAAATGAAAGAAGAAGAGAAGGAAAAAAAAATCCCTTCCTGGCTGACAGAGATGGGGTCTCTGGACTTGAGGGTGCCTGGGCTGGAGCTGGGGCAGGGGCTCTGCCTCAATGTCCCTTAGGCCAGAGGTCTGAAGATGGAAGTGGGGTTGCTGTAGAGCTGAGGGTGGTCCTGGCTGATAGAGATAGGGATCTCTGGGCTTGGGGGTGCCAGGGCTTGAGCTGGGGTAGGGGCCCTGCCTTAGTGTCCCTTAGGCCAGGGGTCTGAAGATGGAAGTCCCTTGCATGTTTTTTAAGCTGCAAGAATTGGGACCAAAACTGCAGTCAGCAAAGTCAAATATGATATTCAGTGCACAGTGCTTATGAGCTATGCTACAGGACTGGTCCTTTCCCTGCTCTTACTATCTGAACTCAAACAGTTTTTTTTTCCAGTTCTGTTTTTTACCTTGTTTACCCCTATGTGTCTATTGGGCCTCTTTAAACAAAATTTTTGAGAGAATTCATATATTACAAAATTGCTCATTTAAATAGTACTCAATACAGTATTCTATAATCATAGATCTCTGAAACTATCAACACAGTTTTAAAACATTTTCATTAATCTAAAAGAAATCCCACAAAATTAGCCATCAATTTTCTTATCCCTCCAATTTTAATCTTGTGGAAAGACAAAATCATTGAGTTGTGGCTGTAGTGTTAACTGATCCATTATCTCTTGACATTAAACACCATTGATGTTGAAGATTATCTCCCTTTACTGCTTTTCTAAAATGTGGAGACTCATCACAGAGCCTCAATATAATCTTTGTACATTTCTAGAGCTTAAAAAACTTCCAGTTTTTTGTTGCTGTTGTTTTGTTTTATAATATAAAGGCAGTTCTCTAACAATTGTTAGGCTTATAATTTTTTGTCTTTACAATGGTGTAAGAGTAATACATAGACAATTGAAACTTTACTTTGGATACCCATACAACCATTCTTCTTTCCATTTTTAGTATAGTATTCAATAAGTTATATGAAATAGTCACATAATTGTAAAATAGATTTTGTGTTAGATGATTTTGCCCAGCTGTAGGCTAATGTAAGCATTCTGAATGTACTAAAGGTAACCTAGGCTAAGCTATGATGTTCAGTAAGTTAGGAAGTTAGATGTGTTGTATTTTCAACTTAAAATATGTTCAACTCATAATAAGTTTATCAGGAAGTAATCTCATCCTAAGTTGAGGAACATCTGTACTTTAGAATTTATTATTCATCTCTAGCTATTGATTTAAACCTTTCTTTAGCTAGCTATCACTTATTTTTATGTATGTATGTATGTGTGTGTATATATATATATATATATATATATATATATATATACACACACACACATATCTGAATATCATATCTGAATATCAGATCTGACTTTGCTAATTGCAGTTTTTATGTATATATATACATAAAATAAGTGATAGATTAAATATTATATATATATATATATATATATATATATATATATATATATATATTATTGCAAAATAGAAGATGTAAACCAGGTAATATTTAGTAAAAATTAAAAACTAGTAAAAAGATAACAATGATTTTTTTTTTCTTTTTTGGAGAGGTTTTTGCTATAGGGTGTATGTGCTCACCAGAAAGACAGAGAGAGACAGAGAGGCAGAAAGTGAGAAATCATCCCCTAGGGAGGATGGCCACGCCACAATCCCTTCTCCTCCATTCTCCTCTCGAGATCTTGGGAATGCATGCATATGAAAATCCTCCAGTGGTTTTTCATCTTGTAATGTACAGAGGAGCTGGTAACACCAGTAAATAATACAGTTCTACATCAAGGAGAAAACAGTCTGACAAATCAGATATCAGACAATACCATACAGTTATACGGCAAAGATAATGATTCCATTTCCTACCTTCAGAAAACCCTTGCTGTCTTTGTTTGTTTCTGATTTTCCAAAGCCTGGATCAAAGAAAAGCAAAAGGATTAGGAAAGGAAAAAAAAAGGGGGGGGGGGGTATTGCCTAGTATATCAAGCAGGTTCCAGAAAGAACCCTTCATCCCAAATAGTTCAATGAACATAACTAGATCCATGTTTCAGACAGCAGGAAGAACTGAAAATAAATACTGTAACAGTTTACAGGTCACTGAGAGTACAGAAAGCTTTGGGAAGACATCTTTAAACCACATGCTAATGCAAATCAGGAAGGAAGAGCAGCTCTCTAACATGTCAGTCACACTGCTGTTGCAGGAGTAATATTTTCATGTTTAAAATACCAGTTTAAATAGTGACTAGATGTGAGGGGTCTTTTTTTCTTTCTTTTTTCTTTTTTTTGGGAGAGGTTTTTGCTATAGGGCGCATGTGCTCGCCAGAAAGACAGAGAGAGACAAGAGACAGAGAGAGAGAAATCACAGCCCAGGGCAGATGGCCATGCTGCAATCCCTTCTCCTCCATTCTCCTCTCCGGATCTTGGGCATGCACGCACACGTGCCCAGCGTGAGTTTAAGCTGCTGGGTTCAGGACTTGAACCGCAGTCAACTACATGGGAGTCCAGCAAGATAGCCATTACGCTAACTGCTGGCCCACATGCAAGGGGTCTTCAAACACTTCATGGAAAATACATACTATGAAAAAACTATACATTAATTTTACTTACATGAAAATAAGCCTAGACTGTAGTTCCATTTTCCATGAATTTTTTGAAATATCTTTATATTGTTTATTTACTGGGAGATGAAAACATATTCCCTTTATTTTTATTTATTTACTTTTTTTATATACAGCATGTACAATCTGGAGAGAGAAAGAGAGACAGTAAAAAAGCAACCCTTAACAAGATGGTCATGCTGCAATCCTTTCTCTTCCATAATCCTCTGAGGATCATGGGCATGCACATATACATACCTGCCATATTTCTCAAGCCACTGGATTTGAAAATTGAACCATGCAGACAGTCATATGGGATCCAGTCACTTTAACCACCATGACACCAGATGGCCCAAGGTTTCCTCTCTTTAACAAGCAAAACCTCTCCTCACTAATTTTTACCAAATTTTTGAAGTTGGCTTAAAACTACACAAAATTATCGTTTTTAAAATAATGATTAAAAAGAATTCATATAAATTACTAATCAAAGAAATCTGTTCTCCTCCGGGTGCAGTGAACAATTTGCACAAAACATTCTCAAAAATTTAGCTGTCAAAAATGCACACCAATAAACCCATTTTAAAATAAAACCCATCTTAATATAAAAACTAGTATGTTTTTTCTGGCGCATGCACCCTATAGCAAAAACCTCTCCAAAAAAAAAAAAAAAAAGTCATATATGTAATATATTCACTCATTTTCACTGGGTGATCAACATGCTTAAAGCCATTAGGCTTTCAAAGCTAACATATTTGATTCTATATTCCCTTATTGCTACTAGATGGCAAGGAAGATCCATTATGCTTTAAAACAATATTCTGTAATATAGTCTCTTCATTTCTACTTGGTGGTGGACAGAACACACTTTCAACATCTTTAGAATATTTTCCACAAGGTGATGTATCAGGTCCTTCCCATTTTCAAAACTGGTATATTTTGTACTACAATACACTGTTTAATATATCTATTCATTCCCCCTAGGTGGCATGTAAATCCTCTACATTTTCAAAACTGGTTTATTTCACCATAAACTGCAATTTAATTAAGCCGGAACAATCAAAGCCTATTGAACATTCACCATGATTTGTTGGAGACACAGAAAAAGATATAAACCAGAGTCCCTACCTCTTAAAAATTGATCATTTGTAGATTTCTTTAAATTCTTTTCTTATTTAAATTTATTTACTTACATTCATTCACTGTACATTACTAGAGCATACAAAATGAAATTTCCCATCCAGAATACACTGTATATTGGCTCAATCAAGCACATCAACATACGTTTAATTGTCAACAAATAATTTTCCATTTCTTGTTTCCTGTATATTTTGCTTTTTTTGCCATCCTTGATTCCCTATCTCTCACACTCTGCCGTGTCCCACCCTCCTCTTACACTGTCTCTGATACCTATGGTTGCATTCTGTGCCTTTTCTCCTCATTTTATTGATTTGCTAATGAACTTAATTAATCTAAATATTTTCAATAGCAAGCACAGCTGATATATACATATCCATGAACACAAGTCTGACTTTAGGCATAAACCTCAGTGAGTAGAATGAACATACTTTAAAATAGCACCTAGCTAGGGCTATATAGCTTACGGTAGTCATCAAATATGCATTTTTTTTAATTTCAAGAAAAAACAGTTTTTGTTTTTTTTTTCTCCTGAAACTTTTTTTAAATTAATTAATTTACATTCATCCCCTAATCATTGTCACAGCATACAAAGTGTAGTTCCCCATCCAGAATATGCTCCATAGTGGCTTAATCCTGTATGTTATCATCAATAATTTTCCATTTCTAGTAGATTTAAAGTAAAAGAACATATCCCTTCCTATTATACTAATTTCAATAAGCTTACTGCTGGTTTCACAATTACAAAGTATACATATAATTTTACCCAATGGTCAAGGATCCCATTCTGCACAAGCAAAATGCTGCCCCCTAAGCATCTTCATTTATAGAAAGAAACTTCACTGATTCTATCTTCAACGCATAGTTCTAGGGATCTGTCCCGACCACGGAACAAGTGGCACAGTGTCACAGCACGGAGACGACACAGTGTCGTCTGTTTATTGTGGGCAGCACTGTACAGCATGGAGATGATGCAGTGTTACAACTCTTTAGGGTCGCGTCATCTGTTGTGAGCAACACAGAGATGACGCGGTGTCACAACTCTTCAGGGTCGTCTGGAGATGATGTAGTGTTACAACTCTTCAGGGTTGTCTGGAGACTGTGCGGTGTTTCAGCTTTTCAGGCTCTCCAGGGTCGTCGTCTTCCTGGTCTTCTGTGTTGTCTTCGTTGTCTTCCTGGTCGTCTGGCTATTGTGAGCCAGGCATGGTGGTTATATACACGTTGGTGGATCATAAAGGGTGGTTATGATTGGTTGTAAAGGGTGGGCCGTGACTGGTTGTAAACGGTGGGTTACAATTGGTTGCTTTTGGACCAATCATGAGGTGCCAGATATGCAAATCTGAGGGATTCTAGTGACCAATCATGGCAATTGTTTGCTCTCTGAGAAACCTCGGCAGACTCACTATTGCGCAGCCTCCCACATATCCCCCTTCTCTGTTTTAATTTGAGAGATGAGGTAAAGGCCTGGGGGAATCGTGCCTGTCTTAGGTTGGAGTTGTTTATAGAACCATAAGTCCATTCTTACCTGTCATTGGAGAGTCCCATAGCTATGATGGGCCTCCTGTCTTAGGTGGAAGGACTGAAGAGTTATTGGGTTCATCAGACTCTCTTACCCGTCTTTGGCTAACCGATTCAGTGCCTCAGGCGAGACCAGTATAGGCGTGTTGGTCTTCCATAAGCGAGTCAATTTGCTGTTTGAGGAATGACATGCGCCTATTAAATATAACAGGTCCCAGTGAGCAAGCAATTAAAAGACCAATGGATGGGCCAAGTAGGGGGAGCGGGAAAGGGAGGAGACCGTTCCAGGCAGACCATCGGCGAGTTGTTTTCTACGTTGTTGGAGAGATTGTTGGAGTTGATGCATCATCATTTTGTTGATCTGTGGAAAGAGAGAGAGACATCTCAGGGTTTTCATCGTCCCTGGATGGCTTGTTAGAATCATTCTATTTGATTAATCTTTCTGGTAACCAACGAGCAGCATCCATTTTTTGAGAATAGATGCAGACAGACCCTCTGCCCCAAAAGAGGATGGGGTCTGGACCATGCCATATATTGTGAGAGGATCTTTCCACAAAACTAAGGCAAATTTTGTTTTGGTAGTTGAATGCCAGAAGCGCTCAGCAGCTGAGTCTCCATCTTTATCAAGAGACAGGAAATTTAGGACAAAAAGAGTATGTGCCAGAAGGTTTTTTTGTGAGCCCTTAGTTTGTAAAAGCTCTCCCTTTTTTAGCTTTTGGAGAGTATTTTTTAAGGAAAGATGAGCACGTTCGACAATGCCCTGTCCCTGGGGATTGTATGGGATTCCTGTAACATGTTTAATGTGAAGTTGTTTACAAAAAGAGGCGAAATTGTTTCCTGTGTAACCTGGGCCATTATCTGTCTTAATTTGTTGAGGTTTACCCATAACAGAGAGTGCAGCGAGTACATGGGAAATAACATGTTTTCCAGCTTCTTCAGTTTGTGCCATGGCAAAAATGAAACCACTGAAGGTGTCAACAGTAACATGAACATATTTGGTAGTACCAAATTCAGCGATATGAGTGACGTCCATCTGCCATAATGTGTTAGGCATAAGGCCTCTAGGGTTAACACCTAGATGTGGTGTAGGTAAAAGGGTAAGACAAGCTGGACATTGTTTTACAATCTGTCGGGCCTGTTCTCGAGTAATTTTAAACATGAGGTGAAGTGTGTGAGAATTTAAATGATGTAGCTGATATGCAGCAACGGCGTCCGAAAGGTTTTTATCAGCTTGTGTAGAAGCAAGAAAGGAATGTTTAGTGGCAAGATCAGCGCGGAGGTTGCCCTCAGTCAGAGGACCAGGCAAGTCGGTATGTGCACGTAAATGGCCAATATAAAAGGATAGGTCTCGGGAACCAGCAGTTAGCGTAATGGCTATGTCACTGGACTCCCACGTAGTCGACCGCGGTTCGCGTCTCGGACCCGGTGGCTTACAACTCATGCCGGGCACGTGTGCGTGCATGCCCAAGATCCCGAGAGGAGAATGGAGGAGAAGGGATTGCGGCGTGACCATCCCCCCTAGGGGGGTGATTTCTCGCTTTCTGTCTTTATGTCTCTCTCTGTCTGTCTGGCGAGCGCACGCACCCTATAGCAAAAAACCTCTCCAAAAAAAAAAAAAAAAAAAAAAGAAGAAAGAAAAAGGATAGGTCTTGATTTCTAATGAGAGACTGTAGTTGGCAGAAAAGCTGTGCAGCCTGAGAAACTTGTTTAATTTGTGCTGTGGTTTCTAGAAGTGGAACAGACATAGCAATATAAGTACTATCTGTATATAAATTCAAAGGCACATCGGGAAAAGCAGAAAAGACTGCAATGACTGCCTGCAACTCAACCAGCTGAGCTGATGTTGAGGAAGTGGTAAATGTAACTGTCTGATCAGAGAAGGAATAGGAAGCAGTTCCGTTGAAGGAACCATCAGTAAAAACCAATAAAGCATTTAAAACAGGATGAAGTGAAGTTCGTACAGGGAAAACAAAATCATGGGTAGATAAAAAATATAAAAATTTATCTGGAGGAAGATGGTTATCAATAATTCCAATAAAGGAAGCACATGCAATAGGCCAGAAATCTGTTTGTTGGAATAGCCAATTAACTTGGTCTTTAGTATATGGCTGGATAATTGTATCAGGGTCTTTGCCAAAATAAGTAACGCTTAAATTGCGAGCCATACCGATAATATCAGCTACAGCTTGATAATAAGGGTATATGACCTTTGAAGGAGAAGATGGTAGGTGAACCCACATAATTGGAGCAGATTGCCAGAACACAGCCATTGGTGTGACCGAAGTGCGACAAATAATGAGGAGCAATGGCAGTCTATAATCGATGACTGTGATGAATTGAGAGGCAATGGCCTTTTCTACTATAGAGAGAGCTTGACGTCCCTCCTCTGTAAGTATGCGAGGAGATTTAGGATTGTCGTCTCCTTGTAAGATATTAAACAAAGGTTTAAGCTGGCCTGTGGTTAATTTGAGGTATGGGCGGATCCACTTGATATCGCCCAAGAGTTTTTGAAAGTCATTTAAGGTTTTTAACTTGTCAAGTCTAAATTGTATCTTTGGAGTGGTGATTTTTTGGCCAGAAAGATGGTATCCTAGGTAAGTATATGGGTCTTTAAGTTGTACCTTTTCAGAGGCAATCTTTAGTCCTCAAATGGAAAGTTGTTTTTTAAGGTCATGAAAACATTGGAGAACTAGCTGACCATCCTTGCCTGCTATTAAAATGTCATCCATGTAATGGATGATGTATATTTGATTCCATTTGTTTCTAACTGGCTGCAATGCAGCAGCAACATATTTTTGGCACAGGGTAGGGCTGTTTGCCATGCCCTGGGGGAGGACTTTCCACTCGTAACGTTTTATGGGTTCTTTAAAATTAGTTGATGGGATGCTAAAGGCAAATCTTTGTTGATCTGAAGGGTGTAAAGGAATGGTATAGAAACAATCTTGGAGATCAATGATTACCTTGAAGAAGTCTAAAGGAATGGCTACCGGGGATGGCAAGCCAGGCTGTAAGGCTCCCATGGGAACCATAGTTTTATTGATTTCTCTTAAGTCTTGGAGTACACACCATTTACCTGATTTTTTTCTTAATTACAAAAATAGGGGTATTCCATGGTAAAGTGCTGTCGACAATGTGTCCTGCCTCAAATTGTTCCTGTACTAACATTTGGGCAGCTTGAAGTTTTTCAGAAGTAAGAGGCCATTGATCAACCCACACGGGCATATCATCTTTCCAGGAGATTTTATCAGCGTGGGGTACAGGAATGTCAATGGCCGCTAGGATAAATTTCCCAGTCCTGTCCTATTACATTTAGGTTTTGGTATCAAGGGATGGAAGATACCTGACTCATTTTTCCCTAAGCCTTTTCCTGGTATATAACCCTGTGTTAACATTTGCACAGTAACTGTATCAGAAGGGCTAAACATAATGAGGCTCATTTGTGATAACAAATCTCTACCCCAAAGGTTTATGGGGAGACCTTCTATAATAAAGAGTTGGATGGTTCCTTGGTTTCCCTCTCTATCTGTCCACTGTAATACTTTAGCACCCCTTTCTGGATTCTGGCTTTGACCAATGCCTTTTAAGTGGGTAAGGGTTGGTGTTAGGGGCCAAGTTTGGGGCCAGTTGTCTTTTCTGAGAATGGTGACATCGGCTCCAGTGTCAACAAGTCCAGAAAACTGTTTACCATCTAACCATAAAGTAAGCATTGGTTTCTTTAGGGAAATTTTTTGGACCCAATAAGCATCTGAGGAACCAAACCCTTTTTCAGCTCGTGAGGAGGTTTGGATGTTATTTTGAGTGGAAAGCAGTGGAAGGAGTAAAAGCTGAGCTATGCGCTTTCCAGCTATAATAGTTGTGATTAAATTTGGAGAGGAAGCCATAATTTTTATTTCTCCCTCATAGTCATTATCTATTACTCCTGGAAAGATTTGAAGTCCTTCCATAGTGGAACTACTATGACCCATGAGTATTGCAAAGGTGTTTGGAGGTAAAGGGCCAAAGATTCCAGTAGGCAAGGCCTGTACCCCCATCTCGGGAGTTAATACTGTGTGGGTGGTGGAACAGAGGTCCAGTCCTGCGCTTCCTGAAGTCGCTCTAGAGAGGTCCAAAATGGATTGTTTGTTGGAATAGTTTGCATCGCCCCAAAAACTTGTTTGGGTCTTGGGGCCTGGGGCTGGCCCCTGTACCCGTTTCCCTGAGAGTAAATGAGTGGTCTGCCATGGATATCTGTTTTGGACCTGCACTCGTTGGCAGGATGACATCCCCTCTGGCACTTACTGCATAACTCAAGGGGTTGATTCTGTCTCTGATTTTTAATATTTTTTGTTTTACATTGTCTTGCCATGTGTCCTGGGTGACCACATTTAAAACAATTACCTCGATTATTGCGGTCAAGGAATTGGCGGACGGTGTACCCTTGAAGGGCAGCAGCCATGGCCAATCCCTGTTGATATGCTGATCCGATCTCTGAACACAGACGTATGTACCCTGTCAGGTCTGTCTTTTTTCTGTGTGGTCTAATGGCTGTCTGACAAGAGGCGTTAGCATTTTCATATGCCAGTTGTTTTACAAAGTCTGTACTTGCATCAGCATTACCGAATATTTTTTCTGACGTGGTAATTAATCGATGTACAAAGTCAGAAAAAGGTTCATCAGGCCCTTGTCTAATGTTAGTAAGGGAGGCGCTCAAATCTCCTTTGGCAGGGAGTTTTTTCCAGGCCTTTATGCCTGCCGTATGAATTTGTGCAAAGAGCCCTGGGTCATACTGCATTTGATTTTCATTGTGCGCATAGTTTCCTTCTCCTATTAACATCTCGGCCATCCAGCCATTATTGGCTTGGGCATTGTGGCGGGCGGTTTCCCTACAAGCCTCTACATATTCTGATTTCCAAAGGAGGTAGTCTCCTCCTGAAAGTGTAGCTCGGGCTAATGTTTGCCAGTCAGATGGTGTGAGTCAGCCCTCTGCAATAGCTTCAACCATAGCTAAGGTATACAGAGCAGTAGCTCCGTACTGGGTGACTGCCGCCTTAATTTCTTTTATCATTTTAAAGTCAAACCCACTGTGACTGCGCCAAACCTGTCCTTGGGGATCTGTAGTTTCGGTAACAGGGAATGTCTCAAAGTCTGTCATGTGTGATCCCTGAACTAGTTTTGTTTCTTTGTCTGTATTGGTTTTTAGTTTCTCTAATTGTGATATTAATTCCTGGTGTTCTTTTTCTAATTGAATTTGTTCTTTTAATTGTTTTATTTCATTAATTATTTTTTGTTTTGGGTCAATAAGAGGTGGTGCTGAAGCAGTAGTGTTATAGGGTGGTGGCCGTTTTTTGAAAGACAACTATTCGGGGTTATTATATTTATCAGCCTCGGCCTCTAGGATTTCCTCCTCTGAACTAGTTGATGACTTGTTTTTCTTTGGCTCTTGTAGAGCCTTAAAGTTGTTTTTATTTTTTAGTTTTTTTGATTTTTGGGGCTTTGTCTCGCCTTTAGGGCTTTTGACTTCTCCTTTACTATCTAGGGAAATAAGATCCTCTCCCTGTTCCTTTTCAGTTTTAGAATTAGTGACCATAGTAGCAAGGGCTTCTTTTAAGTCCTGAATGAATAGTTCGTGCTGGCTAAGCTCTTGTTTGTGCTGGCTAAGCTCTTGTTCGTGCTGGCTAAGCTCTTGTCCCATTATTACCCTTATTACTTGTCTCATTATTACTCTTAATACTTATAAGTAAGCAATCTTTGTTACTCACCGGGATGATTCTCTGCCGTTCCCTCTCGGACGATTCTCTGCAGTCCTATCTCAGGACGATTCTCTGCCATCCACTCCTCAGACGATTCTCTGCCGTCCTATCTCGGGACGATTCTCTGCCGTCCCCTCCTCGGACAATTCTCTGCCGTCCTATCTCGGGATGATTCTCTGCCGTCCCCTCCTCGGACGATTCTCTGCCGTTCTATCTCGGGACGATTCTCTGCCGTCCCCTCCTCGGGTGCTCTTCACTGGATCCTTCGTACTCAGGTCCCTTGTTCGAGTGCCACTTCTCCCGACCCGGGGGGACAGTCGAACAGGTTTCCTGAGGGAAGGAGTGAGAGCCGGAACAAACGGCACAGTGTCATAGCACGGAGATGACACAGTGTCGTCTGTTTATTGTGGGCAGCACGGTACAGCACGGAGACGACGCGGTGTCACAGCTCTTCAGGGTCGTCTGGAGACGATGTAGTGTTACAACTCTTCAGGGTCGTCTGGAGACTGTGAGGTGTTTCAGCTCTTCAGGCTCTCCAGGGTCATCGTCTTCCTGGTCTTCTGTGTCGTCTTCGTTGTCTTCCTGGTCGTCTGGCTATTGTGAGCCAGGCATGGTGGTTATATACACATTGGTGGATCATAAAGGGTGGTTATGATTGGTTGTAAAGGGTGGGTCGTGATTGGTTGTAAACGATGGGTTACGATTGGTTGCTTTTGGACCAATCATGAGGTGTCGGATATGCAAATCTGAGGGGTTCTAGTGGCCAATCATGGCAATTGTTTGCTCTCTGAGAAACCTCGGCAGACTCACTATTACACAGCCTCCCACAGGGGGCATAGTGGTTAAGGCACTGGACTCTCACATGGTCAACTGCAGTTCTAGTCCTGGATCCAGTGGCTTAAAAACCACACCAGGAACATGTGTGTGCATGCACAAAATTCCAGGAGGAGAATGGAGAAGGGACTGTGGCATAGCCATCCCCCCCCCCCCCAACCATGGGGAGGATGATGTTTCACTTTCCCTCTCACTGTCTTAGTTTGTCTCTCTCTGATGAGTGCACACACCCTATGGAAAAAATCTTTTTAAAAAATACAGTTCTAGGGACCAGCAGTTAGCGTAATGGCTATGTTGCTGGACTCCCATGTAGTCGACCATGGTTCGCGTCCCAGACCAGGTGGCTTAAAACTCACGCCAGGCGCGTGTGCGTGCATGCCCAAGATCCCGAGAGGAGAATGGAGAAGGGATTGTGGCGTGGCCATCCCCCCTGGGGGGTGATTTCTCACTTTCTGTCTCTCTGTCTCTCTCTGTCTGTCTGGCGAGCGCATGCGCCCTGTAGCAAATACCTCTCAAAAAAAAAAAATACAGTTCTATTAGTGACCATGAGTAACTAACATCTTGTACTCATTCTGTTATTGTTATCTTACTCAGACATGAATATATTGGACATCCTTAAAAATGTATTGAATTCAACTCCCAGGTTTCTAGGCCATGATAAAGATGGTCAACTTATCTTGAGGATAAGGAAAGAAATTGTGAAAGGTTTCAGTTTGGGGAAAAGATAAATGTGGTGTGGAGAAAAAAGTGGAGGACTGAAGTGGTCAAGACTAGAGAGACAGGTTAGGGGGCCTAATCTACAGGGGTGGCCTCTCCATGCGAAGAAACAGGCTCAGGACACCTGTACTTGATCTGTACAGTTAAAGCTCTTGGTTCTGGTGAGTAAAGCACATGTTCAGATGGGCTGACTTAATTAGGATTGGTCCCCACTCCTTCCTAACTGCAGTAACTCTTGAGGCTTCTGAACCACAGCTCTCTTGACCTGTGAAACAGATACACTGCCCACCTCAGTAGCATTGTCCTGAGAGTTAAATAAGCCTTCTTCAACAGATGGGGCTTGACATACTGCCTGTGGACCCATAGATTAGCAGCAAAAGGTGTTATTATGGGGATCCCTGTCCCTACTCTAGAGAAACTTGTAGCACTTTACACTGTCCTGCTTCCTTAGCTCCCTGCTGGGCTCTCAGAACCTGATAACCATGGTCTAGGGCAGGGCTCCTCAGCCTTGATGCTATGGACAAGTGGGGCTTTGCCATCTGGACTGTTCTATGATTCCTAGTATGTTTATCCACCCACTAGAAAGCTTTTCATAGCACCCTTTCCCTTTAGCAACCAAGAATGTCTCCACACACTGCCAAATGTCCCCTCGGGGGCAAAATCAGTCCTGGTTAAGAAACACTGGCACAGGACTTAGTCTAGAACAGCCCTAGCTGTAGGAATAGCTACCAAACGTAAACAGTCTTTTTGGATGCTTTTCCAATAACAGCAGGACTTTGCAGAAAATGAAATGACCAATTAGAACCTTTTTCCTTTCAAGGAAAGGCCTCCAAATTTTTCTACCTAAAACTTTAATAAAACTCAATAACTTGTATTTGATAGTTTAGACTTGATAGAATGTGCAGTCACCATAGCAAATATTTCTGTGCAGTCTCTTCAAGTACAGCTAGGGAGGATTAAAGGCAAAGTGGCTACTGTGGGGGCGGGGGGGGGGGGGGGGGGGAGGAGGAGGGGGTACCATGGACCTGGACGCTAAAGTCCTGGCCTTGACAAGGTTAATGAGATCTCATAAGAATTACCCAATCTGCGGATGGCGCCCTTAAAAAACAACCCTGCAGTCCAGTGGCAGAAGCAGCAGTAAGATGGGACCGCAGGACTGGCAGGGTGGTCGTGGTCGACCCCAGCTCCCCCTCGGACTGCTCCCCGCCCCACTTGCTGCACACCGGCTTGCTCCCTCTGGCGGCGCTGCAGGCCCCTTCCCGGACGCCTAGCCTGATCACGATCCCTTCAAGTTATGAAGGCCGTCACCGCCCGGACCCCATCCTGAGCCAGTGACCATCCTCCGACCCGCCGGTTCCGACCCTCGCCTGCTCAGAAATCCCGCAGTCCAAACCTTCCACCGCCCCAAGTCCGCCCGGCAGTGAGAGAGGCGCCGCAGCCCACGCCCACAGACTCACCTTCACGCTGACCACGCCCCGCGCTCGCTGATTGGCGGGCACAGCGCACTACAGCGGGAGCAAAGGGGATCTGGGAGCCAGCGGGGCGGGGATGGGCACCGAGCTACCAACGAATTCTAACTGAAGGACACGCCCCTCGCTCCCAACCAATCATGGAGCACGAACCAAGGCCAGCACTATGGCAACTCTTTGTTTATAATGCCTTTATTTACGCTGAAGCTGCACTTGCACCTTTTGGGCGTCAGAAAGAAGGGATGGTGGATCCGTAACTACGAAGACAGCAGCGGTGGCAGTTGACCTAGGCGGGTCTCACGCGCAGGTGAGCGCCTCACCAAGCAAATTTATAGGATCACGATGTCTGTGGTGGCGGCAGCAGTGATGGCCTTTTGGATGTGGAGGGGACTACAAGGCAATTGGGAGGACTCTCCTGACACCTGCGGCCTGGCTTTTGCTAGAGCCTACTCGGGGCTGGGAGCGGGCTTGGGCAGGGAATTGGTCCTGAGTGGGACCACCAAGCCAGGCTGGCTGATGTCTTCCCCCCCTCTTCCGGCCCAGCAGTGACCTCACTCCCTCAGCCCTGTGCTTTCTGAAACCAGAAAGCCACACCTTCTTAGCTTTAGTCAGTTTTGGTGCCTTTTATTTTTACCTCAATAAAACCCTAGAAAAACGTTTATTCAGCTGCTAATCAAGTGCAGGTGTTGCTGTGCCCCAGTTGGGGAGGGCACCAACAGCTCCTGCACATCTTGTGTGCAGGCCCTGCCTCTGGGCCCCAGACTTGCCTGGGAGTCTCTTGCAAATTTGAGCTGTAGTCCTGAATGAGTGCCTTGGCCTTTCTTCCACCCACTGTTGCTGGTCTCTGCTCTCCATGGAGGTCACTGGATCTGCCCACCCATTCTCTTATCAAGGCCTCTACTGCCCCTCAGCTTCCCTCAGCTCTCATTCCTGCAGTGATTAGTGGGTGGTGGGTGTTCCTGCCAAGACACTGAATCTCATCTTGTCTCCTTAGCACAGTTGGGTTTCATAGGATGGATACCTCTCAAAATGGCCCAGCCAGGGGGTACCTCTCCCTGGGGCCCCAGTGGGCAGGACACTCCCTAGTGAATAGTCTGCCTGGTGAATGTCCCCTGGGCTGTGAGATATGCTTACTCTTGGTGTGTTTGGGGAAGGGGTCACAGTCACTCTCAGTTTGCTCCCTTCTGGCCTCTCCCTCCCCACCAGTCAAGCTGTTTCACCTGTCAGAGTTCCAGATCAGCCTGCACTTGGTCTAGAGGAGGCCTGTGGGCACTGCTGGAAGTTGGCTGATCCCTTGACTATCCAGTAGACACTCTGAAAGATATAGGATTTGGGATATTTTCTGGTTGTGTGGAAAGGCCTCAGGCTGTTTGTGAGAATAACAAACTTACCAAAGAGCCAGGGTCTGTAACCTCAGATGTGTAGGGATTCTTTGTCATCCTCATGTGAGAAGGTTAAGAGAGTCAGTCCAGTCCTGGGGGGATGTGGGATGGTGGCCTGCAGGGAGCTGGGCCCAGACCAGGCCAGACTGGAGGGACTATGTACCTTTTCTCTACTCTGAGCATTTCTAAGGGTCATTCAGTGTTGTGCTCCATACTGACATCCCAAACACCATGTCTGAGTGGGGTGTTTCTCACAAGCTACATTCTCAGATCATTTAGATCCTTTTCCCTCTCAAACACAGGTTCTGGATGATGGTGGCTTGGGATCACTGGATGACAAAAACTGCCTGTGAGTGAAATTACTCCCTTTTGTAGTAAGGAATTCAGCATTTTTCATACTGAGTATAATGCAGGATTAACCATTGCTTAGGATTTCAAGGAGCAATGTACAGTGACATGGAACATGTAAGTTATCTTGGTACATAACTTGGGGTTCAGAGCACTTAAGAACACTTTAGCACTGTCTGAGAAGCCGTGTCTAAAGTGCATGAGAAAGAGTTGGGGCATGACCATTCAGAGGGCTTGTTATGCTTTGATCACCTTATTCTAGTCTTTCAGGCTGGCAAGATCTCAGGCACTTACTTGCCTGGCGTGTTTTCAGGCCTACTGAACCAGACTCCCAAATGGCATTGGCATGTGGCTTCCAGCTCCCTATTGGGCCACAGAGGCTTGGCCAGGTTTTAGATTTAAATTAGTGTGGTAGCCTCCCACCACCATGAACCTATTTACTCATGTTTCTTTATAATCAAGGTATAATTTAATACAGTGAAATAAACAGATAGTAGTTATACATTCTGGTCAGTGAATTTTTACAGAAGTCTATGTGTGCATAACCCAGGCACCTGTGTTGATGTGATACATTTCCATCAAGCAGAGGATTTTCCTGCTATTTTCTAGCAATTTGCCACCCCATGTGCAGCAATGTAATAACACCAAGGATAAAACCAATTCAGTTTCTCTTGTCCTCTCAGCAAGCCCCACTGAACTTCTGTAATCAAGTGTGTGAGGCTTTTCCTACAAGCAAGCAGTCAGTTCTGCACTAATCTCAGGTGAGTGTGCACACCCTATGGCAAAAACCTAAAACAAACAAAAACAAAAATTAAAGACTGCCCATACAGGGTTCAGATGTCAGGCATATGCCCAGGTGGTTGTTACTTATGTTTCTAATCCATCAGCTATAAACATGGGTACCCAAATACTTCTCCTGGGATTGGCTATGATTAACTTGATGGAGTGGCTTACAGAACTCAGGGAAACTTTTTTCTTTACTGGTTGATTATAAAGAATATTAGGAAGAATACAGAAAAGCACCAGATGAAGAGATGCATATGGTGCCAGCCTGAAAAGTTAAACCGTGGCAGAGTGAGTACTGACTTGGCTAAAGTTTAGAACAATCACCCAGGCTCCACAAAACCCAAGTTGTCCCTAATAACATGTGCTGAGGTCTTACCAAGTCAGCCTGGTAATCTCCTCACCTCAAGATCCTTACTAAGTCAACCAAAGTAATCTCCCCACCTCAAGATCTTTAGTTGAATTACCATTGTAGAGTCCTTTCTGCCATGTAAGGTGACACGGTCACAGATTCGGCAGTTTAGGAGGTGGTCACCTTTGGGCGGACCATTATTCTTTTGACCATAAGAACTAATGTGCTCAATGGACAGATGAGATTTTTAAAATATCTCTTCTAAAAAGAAAATTATAAACACATAGGGGTACTCAGTGGACATTAAGATAAAATACAGGGTAGCTGGTGGCATGTTGAATAAAATGGATGGGCTTCATATGGGCAACTGCATGGTTCAAGTCCTGGACATGGTGGCTTCTAAAATTCATCAAGTACACATGCATGAGTGCCCAGAATTCCAAGAGGAGAATGGGTGATAAAGGATTGTGGTATGGCCATTCTCCCTGGTGGTTGCTTTCTAACTTTCTCTCTTTCTCTGTTTCCACAGCAAGTACATGCACACTATAGGGAAAAAAAGAAAAAAAAGCTATACAACAAGGATACTTCTCACAAAATAAAACTTGCCAAAGGTTAATATATACATATGTTATATGACCTAAAAATAAGAAATACACGATGCTGAAATTAAAAGTATCTTGTTACTTTAAAATTTTTGTTTTGAATACAATGGATATAAGAAATAAAGGTCTCTAAAAGAAAAATCCTGACAACATGAAAAGCACCACACTTAATAGAAGGCCCATTCTCTTGCTTACAATGAACAATCGTAACTTTTTGGTCAATGTAAAATTTTGTAATACAGATGAGTATGTTTTTCAAATTGGAAAACAAATTTGAAAGGTTTGAATCACTATAACAAAGTGTCAATTACTATGCTCAGTAGATTCATAAAAACTGGGATTATTATCATGTTTATTTTACCTATGCAATGGAGACTGAAGCATCTTGAAATTTTGTCTTTTTAACAGGAGAAAACATTTTTTAGCAAATATACTTGATTTACAACAAATCATCCTAACCTCTCCAAAAAATAAAAAATAAAAAAATAAAAAAATTAAAAAAAATCATCCTTTAACTTGGCTTTTAAATATTCTGATTTACATCCTATAAAAATTTCATCTAAAATGGATTTAGACATCAATATTTGGCATTAAAAACTATCATCGTTCTGCTTCTATCTTCTAAAACTGATTCTCATATTTTCTTTAGAACAATCTTGTCCATTTGAGAAGTCTTGAATTGTATCTTTTAATAAACTTTTTTTAACAATACCATTGAAAATGAGGCCCACTGAAGAGCTCTTATTAAACAGAGATTAATCTTAAACTATTTAAGATTGTTATTATGTCATAAGAAATTGTGAAACATGATAATTCCCTAAATCAAGAACAAGATAAATTAAGAAGTATGTGATTAGAATATTGTTGATTGAAAAAGAACAATATAGGATTTAAAATTCTGTGGAAATTATGAAAAATAAAAGAAAACTATTGCATTGAACCAGAAACCTAGAGGAGATGAGTGGTGGTTTGGTAAGATGCACATAAACAAAATAGACTCTAAAAGTAGAACAGCTTTCATAGAAAAGCTTAAGATTTTCCATTGCCAAAGACCCCGGGATCATACAGGTTCATGGCTGAGAGTTAAATGACCTTAAACAAATTCTGATTTTATTTAAAATGGTCAAGGTCTAGGAAAAAAATGAAGGAACTTCCTTCTCTTCATTTTATGATAAAGTTAATTTATTGGATACAGTTTGTCTAACATAGACTGTCAATGTTTGTAAGGCAGGCATTACTTCCTGTACCACTACCAATATACTTCCCACTAAACAATGACTCTCAACTATAAAGAAAATTTTGATGAGTTTACTTCAAGTCACAAAATTATTTTTTAATAAAATCTGGTTTGAACACAAATATTTAAACTTAAATAATGTTGCAAGTTTGATCTACCTAGCATTCAGTTTTTTTTGTTTCATTTTGTTTTATTTACTTTTTTTATTTCATTTTCTTTTATACATTCAATTACATTATTATTTGAGATACAAAATGGATATTTCAACAGGTGAAAATTTCTCCCTAGTACAGTTTATAAAACTACAAAGTATCTTCAACAGATAATACCACATTTCTTTGTGCCATTAATGCTTTGCCTCCCTATTTTTCTTCTAAATATCCTTCCTCAGACCCTTCTCTTTCACATACACTATATCTGGTATTTACATCTATATACTGTGTTTCTATATCCTTTAGTCAATTAGTTTCAGCTAAGTCATGGAAACAACCCAAATGCCCATGAGCAGATAAATGGATAGAAAAACTATGGCAAATATACTCAATGGAATACTATTCAGTCATAAAAAAAAAAAATAAAACCCTGGCTTTTGACAGGAAATGGATGAATATGGAAGATTTAGTGCACAGTGAAGCAAGCTAGGCTATGAAGGAGAGGCATTGTATGTCCCTACTTAATATATATGAAGTGTTTGCACCCTAGCGTTCAGTTTTAAATATTGTTCTAACTACTTTGTCATGAAGAAAAATGCAGCACTGAAACACTAAAAATAGCAAGTTCTGGTACATAGCACTTCTATCTCTGCCTTTCTCATTTCTAGTTATAGAGATTTCCTCCCAGAAACAAACCTGAATGAACCTGTAAAATTACTTGGGCATTCTATGATGGTGATCAGTCAAAGCCTCACTTAAGGGATACTTTTATAAAATAAATCTTGAAAACAATTCCTGAGAAATTAGCATTGTGGAGTTCCTGCTTCATCACACAGGACTGGTGACAAGAGGCTTTTCCTTCACTTTTTCTAACACAGTTCTTATTGTCCCAGAGCTGCAAAGTCATCTCTGGAGACATGTCCTGATGAGAAGGAAGGTCTTATCCTTCCTGTGTATTTAGCCTCAAGGTATCCTGAAGTCATGGCATCTTGCCAGACATAGTTCCTAGGAGAAGGATGCTTAAGTACTCACTCTGTGCAGTCCAGACACCAGGAGTATGATACTGGGCACTTCATGTGGCCAGAGAATGTGGGTTCATGCAACATCTAGCCACATGGGGAAGCTAGGGAGTGATCCCCACCACCACCACCACCATCCCAGATGAATCTGAAACATTCAGTGTTCTGATTATTCAATCCAATAAATTTGGAACTTGAAACAAAAATAAAACTCACCATTTCCTGCCTTGATTCAACTGTATGGAGATGAAAATATGCAAAGTCTTTGATTAGACAAAATTTGGCTGATTTTCTACATAACAGCAATACAGACATACTTGGTATTTATAATATTTTTAAGTTTATAATAATATTCCCAAAATTTAAGTACTTAAATATAAACCTAACACAACATATATGAATATGCATTCAGAAACCCTGAAACAACAGTTAAAAGAAAACAAATTAAATATAAATAAATGCAGAGATAATCCTTGTTCAAGACCAAGACAATCATTACTGTTAAGATAACAGTTCTTAGGACTAGAAGATGGCATAATGGTTATGTTGCTGGATTCCTACATAATCGAACACTGTTTGAGGCCTAGCCCTAGCAGTCTCACACTCAAACTGGGTGAATGTGCATGCCTGCCCAAAAAATTCCCAAGAGGAGAATAGAAGAGAAGGGATTGCAGTGTGGCATCCCCCACCTAGAAGGGTAATTTCTCACTTTCTGTCTCTCTGGGAAGCACATACCATATAGCAAAAATGTCTCAAAAAAAAAAAAAAAAAACTCTTTGTCACTCAATCTGCAGATTTTTGAGAATACAATTCAAGTTCCCAGCATAGACATCATAAAAAAAAATTTAAGCCTAAGATAGGTAAGACTGAAAATAAAGTGAAAGAACAAATGTGAACCTAAACACTTACCAAAAAGCCACAGTATTAGAGTGTGACATTGATGAAGGAATAGATGGATAGATAATGGAGCCCAAAATAGACCCATCTAAACATAGTTCATTCTTTGTATCAAAAGGACAAGGACAATTTAATAGAGAAAGAAAAGTTTGTCCCACAAATGGCAACAGAGCAATGCCAAATAATATAGAAAAGGGAGCATAGATACAAACTCTGTAGTTTGCCCAAAAGTTGACTCAAACTAGTCTATAAACAAATTTTCAAATGCAAATTTGTAAAAGATGTAGAGGAAAACACAGAAGAGCTTCTGAAACACCTTCAGTTAAGAGTTCTGCCTGGTTTTAGAATTTTTTTCTCAATTAAACTTTGTTGGCTTAAGAAAATTTAGAAAAAGAAGCAGCATTTATGGAACAGAAACCTGCACCAGCAAGGGAGAGAGTGGATGCAGCAGGATCATGACTTAAATCCTTGCTGCTGCGTTTTGTTCAACCCAGGTGTGTGGTAGACCCTTACAATCCTTGTGCCTTTAAACCATAAGCACCTACAGAGTAACATCCAGTGCCAGCAATGGAGAATGAGCACAGCAGGATCATACCTTAGCATCCTTCCCCTACCCAGGTGTACTCTGAGACTTCATAGTTTGCTGAACCATATGGCATGTTTAGCATGCATTTTGACATCTACTTTCTCCTTCAGTTGAATCTGCCTAGCTCAGCTCCAGATGCATCTGATCCTGAGGAACTGGGAAAGAAATCAACACCTACACTGAATACATACACCCTCTGATTGAAAAACCAGGCCTTCTCTGAAGAACACAGCTGAGAAGTAGAACTCTTCTATCTCCCTGGGACTACAAAATAAACCATAAGAAATTAGGAAAAAGTGTATAGCCTATCAGATGACTGAAAACTAGTACAGAGGCATAAAAAATAAGAGAAAACATGGAAATCTCTCTCGCTCAAAGGAACAGAACAACTCTTCATCATCTATAGACAGCACAATAGAATTTGTAAAAACATTAGGGAAAAATGTATAATATTCATAGTGACAAAACCAAGTGAGAAGCAAGAATAAAGATACAATGAACTCCAGATGAGGAAGTTCTTTCACAAGTCGAAGGAAGAGAAAGACACCATTAAACTAAATAAATAAAATAAACTAGAACTGTTAAAGATGAATGCTGTAAAACAGGAAATGTAAACCTCCCTTGAAAGTATTAACAGGAGATTAGATTATACAAAAGTTTGACTCAGATTGAAGATAAAACCTTTGACTTAGACAAAACTACCGAAAAGAATTAAGAAAAAAAAAAAAAAAACAGAAAAAAATAAGGATAGCATACAAGAATTACTAGATACTATTACATGTCCAAACATCCAAATAATTGATATCCCAGAGGTAATGAATCTAACGAAGGGACCAAAAATGTATTCAATGAAATACTTGCAGAAAATGTTCCTAGCCTAGAGAAACATTAAAATATCCAGACCAAATAAATACCCAGAAATAAAACAAAAACAAACACAAACAAACAAATAAAAACAAATAGAATCAACCTAGAAGATCCTCCAAAAGTACCTTATACACAGATTGGTCAAAATCATAGACAAAATTCTAAAGATGATGAGAGAACTGTCAAGTTACTTAGAGGGTTATTATATTTAAGTTAACATCAAGTCTTTCAACAGAAAAAATCCAAGGAAGGAAAGAATGGGAAGATGTATTCAACATGCTAAAAGAAAAAAAAATTGAACCAATACTACTATATCTGGCAAGATTATTTTTCAAGTGGAAAGAAAAGATAAAACCATTCTCATATATACAAAGCCTGAAAAAAATTACCATTAGAAGAGCTCTTCAAAAAGTATTGAAGAGAGTATTTTACCAGTAAACTAAAGAGAGACAAAGAAATAAAAAACAAAAAATGAACCTGAAAATGGCTAATAAAATGGCAGGAAAAAGTCTGCAAATAGTGACTATAATGTTAAATATTGGTTGAATGAAAAAAAAATCTGAAATTCTCTATTTACTTTCTATAAGAAATGCACCTCATGTATAAAACATACATAGATGAAAGGTGAAGGGTTGGAAAAAAATACTCAATACTAATGGAAATCCAAAAAAGTCTGGAAATGCAATACTGATATCATACAAAATAGACCTTAAGACTGAAATTGTAGGAAGAGGCAAGAACACTATATAGTACAAATTTTGTGATTCACCAAGATGATATAACTAAATTGGCACATCATTAGCTAGACTAGTTGAGAAGAAGAAAGAAAAGAATCAGATAAATAAAATCAGCATTAAAACAGGTAATATTATAACAGACATCACAGAAATACAACATCATTAGAGAGTACTATGACTGGTTATATGCCTCTTTGTTGCCATATAATAGAACAATAACAAGCAGTGAGATTGTATCAGTAATAAATAGCCTCCCAACAAAGAAAAGCTCAGGTGCAAAAGGCTTCACTTCTGAATTTTATGAAGTTTTAAAGACAAGCTTATACTCATTCTACGTAAACTATTTCTAAAGATCCAAAAGAAAGAAAACCTCCAAAATTCATGTTATGAAAACTCTATTACCTCATTCTCTAAACAGAAAGGGACTTAGAAAAAAAAAGAAACCACAGACCAATATCTCTGATGAATATTGATGCAAAAATATTCAAGAAGATACTAGCAAATTGTATCTAACAACACATTAAAAAGATTATAGATCACAACCAAATATGCTTTATTCCAGGGATGCAAGTGTGGTTCAACATATACAAAACCAGAAATGTAATACATTATATTGACAGAAAGAAATATAAAAAACATAGTCATATAAATTTATGCAGAAAAAGCATTTGATACAATACAACGTCCCTTAATGATTAAGACTTTCAACAAAATTGGCATAGAAGACACATTTCTCAACACAATAATAACCATATATGAGAAACCCATAGCTACCATCATATTGAATGAGGAAAAGATGAAAGTTGTTTCAGCTGAAAACTAGAATAAAACAAGGCTTTCACTTTAACCAGTCCTTTTCAGTAGAGTACTAGAAATCCTAGCCCATACATTCAAGAAAGAGAATGCAAAGAAAGGCACTCAAATAGGGAAAGATGAAGTAAAATTATGTCTATTTGGAGATGACATGATTATATACATAGAAACACCAAAGGAATAATAATATAAAAGAGCCTCATACAGGTGAATAAATGAGCTTTCACCCAGGTCAGGATCCATCAGGCAGGTCTATCTCTGCTGTACTGTACCTTCATTTTTTAACCCTTTCTATTTTTCTGTTATGTATTTTTTCTTCTCCTTTTGTTCTAGTTCTTTCCTTCTTTTTGTTCCTATTTCTTTACTTTTTTTTCCCATCCCTACTTTCTTTTTCTTCATTTTTCTTCCTATTGCTGTTTTCTACTCTCTTTTTCTTTCTTATTTTATTACTGAACCCTTATCCACTGCTTAGAGAAGACTAAGTACATAGTAACTAAATATCTGAATATTGAGAATTTTAGAGAATTCTTTGCTCCTCACTGTACTGGTTGTAAAAAGAGGGAAACTCTCCTTCAGAAATCCAATTTGAACACTTCTACTGTGATCCCCACAGTGGAGGACACAATAGAAGGAAGAAATATCATTGAATTATTTTACATTTAGGGAACCACACAAGCTCACACTTACAAAATCCTTCTCCAGCAAATTAACCCAAAGTGAATACATTACCAAAGACCAAAAATAGTAAAAGAGCCTCAAGGATGAGAGGATCAAGTAATACATCACTCAAAAGGGACCACTCTTATTATCTCCATCCAGGAAATATTAGAGGATATTACTGAAATGTCAGAAAAAAAACTTTAGAGCATTCATGGTACTGAAATTCTATGAGATGCAAGAGAAAAGAGACATTGAGTTCCATGAGATAATGAAGTCCTTCTACAATATGAAACAAAAATTGGACACTGTAAAAAAGAATCAAATGAAACTGTTAGATATGAAGGCTGTAATACAAGAAATCAAAACTTCCCTTGAAAGGATTAAAAGCAGATTAGACCACACAGATCAAATCTCAGAAGTAGAAGACAAAACCAATGACTTAGAGAAAATTATAAAAAATACTGAGAAAATAGCCAATAAAACTTAGGATACTATACAAGAAATACTAGGTATCATGAAACACCCAAACATCCAAGTAATTGGCATACCAGAAGATGAAGAAACTAATAAGGGTATTGATAATCTATTCCACGAAATTCTGTAATAAAACTTTCCAAGTCTAGAGAGGTATTCAAATATCCAAACCCTATAAATACAAAGAATCCCAAGTAGAATCAATCCAAGAAGATCTTCTCAGGCTATCCCAGTAGGCTAACACTGGACCTCTCATCAGCTACAATGCAAGCAAGGAAGGAATGGGAAAATATATTCAACGTGTTAAATAAAAAACAATTCCAATCAAGACTACTATAACCAACAAGATTATATTTCATGTGGGAAGAGAAGATAAAAACGTTCTTTGGATAAAAAAAGCCTGAAAGAATTTGCAAACACTAGACCAGCTTTTCAAGAAGTTCTGAAAGAAGTACTATACCAAGAAAACTAAAGATAGACAAACAGCAATTAGAGAACAAAAACAACCAAGTATATGACCAATTAATGGTAGGGACAAGTCTGTAAATATCGATAATAATGTTGTATGTAAATGGATTAAATTCTCCAATCAAGAGACACAGACTGCCTGAATGGATTGAAAATCAGAAACCCTCCATCTGCTGCCTACAGGAAACCCATCTCATGAATAAAGACATACATAGACTAAAAGTGAAGGGCTGGAAAAAGGTATTCCATGCAAATGGAAAACAAAAAAGAGCAGGAGTTGCTAAGCTGATTTCGGACAAAATAGGCTGTAAGACAAAAATGGCAAGAAGAGAAAAAGAAGAGCATTATATAGTAGTAAAAGGACTAAATTAACAAAAAGATATAATGCTTATAAATATGTATGCACCGAACTCAGCAGCATCCAAATATATAAAGGAATGACTTCTAGAACTAAAAGGAAAGACAGACTGTAACCCAATAATTGTTGGAGATCTCAACACCCCATTATCTTCTCAGATCAACGAGACAAAAAATAAGCAAAGAGATTGTGGACCTATATAATACCTTAAGTCAGATGGATTTGTTAGACATCTATAAAATTTCCTACCCAAAAAGCACAACATATATATTTTTTCTCAGCCCCACATTGTACTTTCTCCAAGACTGACCATATGAGAGTGCACAAAATCAGCCTTTACAGATTGAAAGGCATAGAAACTATATCTGGCACCTTCTCCAACCATGATGGAATTAAACTTGATATTAATCCCAGGAAGAATCCTTGAAAATACACAAATACATGGAAACTAAATAACTTACTTCTGAATGAGTTCATAATAATTGACGAGATCAAGAATGAAATAAAAAGATTCATGGAGGGAACCAGCACTTAGTGTAATGGCTATGTCGCTGGACTCCCACGTAGTCGACCGTGGTTCACGTCCCGGACTCGGTGGCTTAAAACTCATGCCGGGCACGTGTGCGTGTGTGCCCAAGATCCCGAGAGGAGAATGGAGGAGAAGGGATTGTGGCGTGACCATCCCCCCTGGGGGGTGATTTCTCACTTTCTGTCTCTATGTCTCTCTCTGTCTGTCTGGCGAGCGCACGCACCCTATAGCAAAAACCTCTCCAAAAAAAAAAAAAAAAAAATTCATGGAAACAAATGAAAATGAGTACACAAGTTTCCATAATTTATGTACACTGCAAAAGCAGTCATAAGAGGGAAGTTCATAGCAATTAGTGCACAGAAGAAAAAAATGGAAATGTGGCAAAAGGACAGTCTAACATCATGCCTCAAGAAATTAGAAAAGAAACAACAGATAAATCCAAAAAATAGGAGAAAAGAAATAATAAATATTCAAGCAGAAATAAATGAAATAGAAAATAAGCAAACCACACAGAAATAAATGAAAGCAAAAGCTGGTTCTTTGAAAAAGATAAACAAGATTGACACATCATTAGCTAGACTAATTATGAAGAAAGAGAAAAGAACCAGATACTTCATATTCACAATGAATCAGGCAACATTACAACAGAAATAAAAGAAATACAAACATCATTAGAGGATACTATGAGTGACTATGTACAAACAAAGAAGAAAACCTGGATGAGATGGACAAATTCCTAGACACATATAATCTAACAAGATTGACACAGGAGAACATAGAAAACCTAAATAGACCTATTGCAAGCAAGGAGATTGAATCAGTAATAAATAATCTCCTAAGAAAGAAAAGTACAGCTCCCGATGGCTTCACTGCTGAATTTTACAAAACTTTATTTTTTTCTTTTGAGAGGTTTTTGCTATAGGGCGCATGCGCTCACCAAAAAGACAGAGAGAGACAGAAAGCGAGAAATCACCCCCCAGGGGGGGTGGCCATGCCGCAATCCCTTCTCCTCCATTCTCCTCTTGGGATCTTGGACACACACGCACACGCACCCGGCGTGAGTTTTAAGCCGCCGGGTCCGGGACACGAACCACGGTTGACTATGTGGGAGTCCAGCGACATAGCCATTACGCTAACTGCTAGTCCCAAAACTTTAAAGAAGAGATAACCCTCATTCTACTACACTGTTTCTAGAGATCCAAAAGGGAGGAACCCTTCCAAATTCATTCTATGAAGCCTCTATAACTCTCATTCCCAAAATGGATAAGGATATGACAAAAAAGAAAACTACAGACCAATATCTTTGATGAATATAGAGTCAAAAATTCTTAACAAGATACATGCTAACTGTATTCAACAGTCTATAAAAAAGATTATTTATCAAGACCAGGTAGGCTTTATTCCAGGGATGGAAGGGTGGTTCAACATAGACAAAACCATAAATTTAATACACCATATTAACAGACAGAAAGATAAAAACCACAAGATCATCTCAATTCTTGTGGAAAAAGAATTTGACAAAATACAACATTTCTTTATGATTAAGATTCTCAGGAAAATTGGCATTGAAGGATCATTTCTCAGCATAATAAAAGCCATCTATGAAAAACCTATACCTAACATTAAGCTTAATGGTAAAATGCTCAGCTTTTTCACTAAAAACTCGTGCAAGACAAGGCTGCCACTTTCTCTGCTTCTATTTAATATAGTACTGGAAGTCCTAGCCAATGTGATCAGGCATGAGAAGAAAATAAAAGGCATTTCAATAGGGGAAGAAGAGCTGAAATTATCTCTGTTTGAAGATGACATGATGGTGTACATAGAAGACCAAATAGTACCCATGAGAAAACTTCTTGAAGTAATAGATGCATACAGTAAAGTGGCAGGATACAAAATGAACTTACAAAAATCTATAGCATTTCTGTACACAAACAACAAGCAGACAGAGACAACTGAACATGGGAGACAAGAAGTTGGCGTAATGGCTATGTCACTGGACTCCCATTTAGTCAACTGTGGTTCAAGTCCCTGATCTGGTGGCTTAAACTCACGCTGGACATATGAGCATGCATGCCCAAGATCCCAAGAAGAGAATGGAGGAGAAAGGATCATGGCGTGGCCATCCTCTCAGGGGGAGATTTCTAGATTTCTGTCTCTCTGTCTCTCTCTGTCTTTCTGGCGAGGCACACACTCTATAGCAAAAACCTCTCAATAAAAATAAAAAAGTAAAAAAGAGAAAAAAAAATATCTGAAGAAAGAAATCCCATTTACCATAGCCACAAGAAGTATAAGATACCTAAGAATAAAACTAACCAAGGATATCAAATACCTCTATAAGGAAAACAATAAAAAACCTTAAGAAGTAAGTCAAAAAGGACACAAAAAAGTGGAAGGACATCCCATGTTCCTGGATTGGCAGAATTAATATAATCAAAATGGCAATCCTACCCAAATTAATCTACATGCTTAATGCAATCCTGATAAAATTACAAGAGACATTCTTCACAGATCTAGAAAAGACAATCATAGAATTTGTCTGGAATCATAAAAGACCCTGTATTGCCAAAGCCATTCTGCAAAAGAAGAGTGGAGTGAGGGGCATCTCACTTTCTGACCCCAAAATATATTACAAAGTTGCGATAATTAAAACAGCATGGTATTGGCACAAAAACAGACATGAATACCAATGGAACAGAGTAGAGACCCCAGAAATAAACCCCAAAACATACAGCCAACACATCTTTGATAAAGGGTACCAGTCAATACAGTGGGAAAAGGAAAACCTATTTAGCAAATGGTGCTGGAAAAACTGGATATCCACCTGCAGAAAGATGACTATGAACCACTGTCATCATTAACAAAAATCAACTCAAAGTGGATCAAGAATCTAAACCTAAGACTGTAAACTATAAAACTACTGGAGGAAAACTCTGGGGAAACTCTGGGAAACATTGGGGTAGGCAAAGTCTTCTTAAGCAAGACCCCCAAAGTACAGGCAATAATCCCTAAAATAGACAGGTGGGATTATGTCAGATTAAGAAGTTTCTGCACAGCAAAGGACACTGTAATTAGTGTTAATTGACAATCCTTGGAATGGGGGAGAATTTTTGTTAACTGTACCTCAGATAAGAGATTGATAACCAGAATACATAGAGAACTCAAGTGGTTTACCAGGAAGAAAATGATTAACTCAATTAAAAGATAGGAAAATGAGCTGATACACAACTCTCTAAGGAGGACATATAAACAGCCAAAAAGCATGTAAAAATATTCTCAACCCCCCCCCCCCATCATAAGGAAGATGCAGATCAAAACCACAATGAGATAACACTTAACCCCTGTCAGAATGGCAAAAATTAAAAAAAAAAAAATGATAAGCGCTGGTAGAGATGTGGTGAAAAGGGAACACTCCTACATTGTTAGGAATGTACATTGCTCCAGCCACTGAGGAGAACAATATGGAGGTTTCTCAAAGATTTTCAAATAGAACTATCATATGATCCAGCAATTCCAGTCCTGAGTATCTACATATAAGACAGGAGAATGCTCAGTCAGAAAAGCACTTACACAACTATATTTATTGCAGCACTACTTATGATTGCTAAGACATGGAACCAACCCAAATGTCCACGAATGGATAAATGGGTTGAAAAAGTGTGGCACATATACCCATGGAATATTATTCAGCCATAAAAAACAACAAGGCCCTATAATTTGATAGAAAGTGAACAAATATGGAAGATTTGTTGCTGAATGAAGCAAGTCAGGCTGTGAAAGAGAGATATTGTATGTCTCCACTCAACATACACCGACTGTCCACACTACATAGTAGAGACTAAAAGACTGGAGGACATAAAAGCATTAAAAATTGTGTGGACACTAGAGACAAAGTGGAAGGAGTGTGTGGGAGGGGAAGAGTGCAGGAAAGGAAATTAGGGGGAAAATGAGAGATAAGATATTTGTGGAATACAGATATGTTTTTTTTTCGGTTGATGAGGATGTGTATAGTATTTTCAGCTGGACTGAGATGTGTATCATGCTGGGAAAAATCTCTTTACAATCTAAATGATGTATAGCGATTGAATGTATAAATAATAATAATAATAATAAGTGTAAAAAAAAAAGAAAAATAATGCAAAGGCCCCATAAGAACAGAAAAGAAGGACTTAGCATTGTAACTCATAAGAGCAATGCAATTCAAATTTAATGGGCTATCTCTCCACAATAGCTAACAATAAAAATGACCGTGAAGCTGATGATAATAATTAAAAAAAATCTTCATACTAAAACTCCTGGTGGAAAACACTTGGAGTAGGCAAGACTTCTCAAAGAAAATCCCCAAAACACAGACACTAGTTCTAAAAAATAGACAAGTGGGACTACATTTGGTAAAAACCTTCAGCATAGCTGCATAGAAGGACCATGAGATGGCATGGTGATTAAGGCACTGGAAACTCCCACATGACTGACCACAGTTTTAGTCTCAGAGCTGGTGACTTGCTTTCTTCCCCCCCCCCCCCACCTTCTCACTCTCTCTCTGGTCAAATTAAAAAAATAATTAATTTTTTTTTAAAAAGAAGTGATATATGTATACAGTAAAGGGACAGGATGTCAAATCAATGTACAAAAATAATAGCTTTTCTATACATGAACAGTGAGCATATTGAGGTAGAATTGAAGAAGGCAATCTTATCTACAATCACTAGAAAAAGTGTATATGATACCTAGGAGTAAGCTCAATGATAGAAGTCAAAGACCTCTACAAGGAAAAATTGGAAAAACTAAAAACAAGAAATTGAAGATGATGCAAAAATTGGAAAGACATCCCTTGTTCCTAGATTGGGAGAGGAAATATAATCAAATTGTGAGTTTTACCCAAATTAATCTACAAATTTAACACAATCCCAATAAAATTACCAGCAATATTCTGCACAGATTTAGAAAAAACACAATCACAGAATTTGTTTGGAATCATAAATGACCTTGTATTGCCACAGCAGTGCTGTGAAAGAAGACCAAAGTAGGAGGCATCTCACTCCTTGACCCCAAAATATGTTACAAAGCTGTGATAATCAAAACATTAAGGTATAAGAAAAAAACAGGCATGCAGACCGATGGAGTATAACAGAAACCTAGAAATAAGCTTCAAAACATACAGCCAACTGATCCAACTGATTTTTGACAAAGGACACTGGACAATCTAGTGGAGTAAAGAAAATGTCTTTAGCAATTGCTGCTGGGAAACTGGGTATCCAACTGCAGAAAGATGAAACTGGACTGCAGTCTCTTACTGCTAACACAAATCTACTCAAAATAAGTCAATGATGTAAACATAATTCCTTAAACTACAACACTACTGGTGAATAACATTTGGGAAAGTCTTAGAAACATCGGAGTAGGCAAAGACTTAAGATCCCTAAAGCATAGTCAGTAATCCCAAAAACTAGACAAGTGAAATTTCATCAGGTTAAAAAGCTTTTACACAGGAAAAAAAATAATAGACTGAATGAATGTACAACCCATGTAATGGGAGAATATATTTGCAAACTATGCCTCAACTAAGAATGTAAAGGGACCTCAAGCAGCATACCTGGAAAAACAAAATGACACAAAACTACAACCAAAAACCCCAGTTAAAAGTTAGACAAATGAGCTGAACATACAACTCTCTAAGAAAGATATATGAACAGCATAAAAGCATATGAAAAATATTCAACATCCTTATTATAAAGGATATACAAGTCAACACCACAATGATATACCATCTAACTTCAGATTAAGATTTAAAAAATAAAGATTTATTAGAGCTTGAGAAGTTCTTGGAAAAAGGGGACTCCTACACTGTTGGTGGCAATGTAAATTAGTTCAACCACTGTTGAAAACAATACAGAGTTTCTTCAAAGGCTTAAAAATAGAGCTGTCATATCATCTAGCAATTTCACTAGTGGGCCCCTATGCAAAGGAAAGGAATATATTCAATATATATAAAAAAAAAAAACACTTGTACGTCAATGTTTATCATGGTATTATTTGCATTTTCTTAGATACAGAACCAAACCAAATGTACTTGAACAGATGTATTGAAAAAGTGTGGAACATATACACTATGGGATTCTACTAAGCCATAAAAATTGGGAAGCTGGCATTTGATAGAAAGTGGCCAAATACAGAAGATTTACTTCTAGTGAAGCAAGCCTAGAGATTGGTCTCCAGGTGCTACTCAGAAAACGTGTGTTGTGGCCTCAAAGTAGAGGCGTCACAACAGGGATTCACTTGTTCAATCAGCAGGTGATCCCACATGAAAGGCTAACAGGCCCGTAATACAGTCATAGATACATTGTATGGGGCTCCCCAGAAGTGGACTTCAGAATGTAAATTTGCAATGGTAGTTGTATAGGTGGTTAGTGCTCAGATGCCTGTCCCATCCACTCCTCCAACTCTGTGGATGGTAAAAATATATTCTGAAGCATGCTTCTTCCATCCACTCCTCCAACTCTGTGGATTGTAAAAATTTATTCTGGAGCATGCCTTGCCCCAACAACCATAATCCAGCTTCATCAAAGCTCCTCAAAAACCCTGTGTCGGGACCAGCAGTTAGCGTAATGGCTATGTCGCTGGACTCCCACGTAGTCGACCGCGGCTCGAGTCCCGGACCCGGCGGCTTAAACTCACGCCAGGCGCGTGTGCGTGCGTGCCCAAGATCCCGAGAGGAGAATGGAGGAGAAGGGATTGCGGCGTGGCCATCCCCCCTGGGGGGTGATTTCCTGCTTTCTATCTCTCTGTCTCTCTCTGTCTGTCTGGCGAGCGCACGCGCCCTATAGTAAAAACCTCTCCAAAAAAGAAAAAAAAAAAAAAAAAAAAACCCTGTGTCTTCGCTGGGCGCGTGTGCGTGCGTGCTTAAGATCCCAAGAGGAGAATGGAGGAGAAGGGATTGCTGCGTGGCCATCCCCCCTGAGGGGTGATTTCTCTCTTTCTGTCTCTATGTCTCTCTGTTTGTCTGGCGAGTGCATGCACCCTATAGTAAAAACCTCTCCAAAAAAGAAAAAAAAAAACCTGTGTCTTCACAAGCATACACATTGGAGGGATGCCTATCTGAGCCAGAAGGGCTTTGCCTCTGGGGGCCTGGGGTTTCCAGTACATTTTATTCAGGGGACATTGGAGTCTCCATGAGATGTAATCCCCATGCTCAGCATGCAGAGACAGACTGGCCTTCATTTTATCTTAATATTAAAAAGTTCAGCACCCTCAAGTCCAAAATGGCCTCATTTCAGCTCCCACAGCACAGAAGATCCTAGCCCAGATAAGCAGTCAAGCACTCTCGTGATCTGCCTGAGGCACCCAGGAAAGAGATGGGGCCTCTTGAAGGGACCGTGGTGCCTGAGAAGCATGGAGGTGGAGATAACTGACTGAAGCAGAGACACTTGGATTGAAGTGGTCCCCCAAATTCGTATGTTGAAGTCATATCCCCTGGACCTGTGACTATGACCTTTTATGGAAACAGTCTTTGCAGATGATCAGGTTAACAGGAAGATAATAAGAGGCCCAGCTTCAGTGTTCAGGTCACTGATCTGCAGTGCTGGAAGCCACATGATCAACTAGGAGTTCACATCCCAAGTTGACGTCAAATACATAGGACTCATGTTCACCACATATCCTGAAGAGCCGGAGGCCTGGGTGAAAGGTATCTTAACATTAAAAAGAACCTGTTGAGAGTGCTACTTTCTTTTTTCTCTCAATTAAAAACAAACAAATAAAAAAAAAAAAAAAAAAAGGAACCAGCAGGTAAAATAGTGGCTAAGGCGTTGGACTCCCCAATGGATAACTAAAGATTGAGTTCCAGGCCCAGAAGCTTGAAAATCAAGCTGTGTGTGTGTGTGTGTGTGTGTGTGTGTGTGTACCAAAAAATCATGAGAGGGAGAATGGAGGGGAAGTAATTGTGTGGCCATCACCCCTGAGGGGGGATTTTGCACTTCATACTCTCTCAGTATCTCTGTCTCTCTCAGAGTGTACTTGCCCTATGGCAAAAACCTTAAATTTATATCAGGGCCAGCATGTGGCATGAAGATTAAGGCGGCTGGATTTCATAAGGCTGCACAGTTCAAGTCTTGACCTGAGGACTGGAAAAATCATGCTTGGTATGTGTGCATGGATACCCTAATTCCCTAGAAGAGAATCAAAGAGAAGGGCTTGTGCTGTGGCCATCTTCCTCTTTTTCTAATTTGTCTCTGTTTGATGAGCATACATACCCTATCGCAATAACTACAAAGGTAAAAAGTGACTAGGTTCAGTCTTAACTGCTATGATTGTGTCCTTATAAAATTGAGTTTGGACACAGCATTGTGTACACACACACACACACACACACACAATGTCTGTGAAGAGTGAAGTTCTGTTGTCACAAAGCAAGAAAATAACAGAGGCTGGACATAGACCCTCCTCTATGAACCCTCCTCTATGCCTTCAGAGGGAGCATGGTTCTCTATTGACTTCTTGATTCCATACTCTGAACTTCAGACCTGTGATGCTGTTAAGGTAGCCTTTGGGAGGAACACAGGCATGTTCTATTCTGTCCATTGCTTTCCCAAGACCACAGCCATCTCCCCTCACCCACCCTGTGGGAAGGCAAGTGGTGAAATCAGGGCCCTTCATAGGCCCTTCCTAGGTACTGCCAGGAGATTTCTCCCAGCTCAAAAAGGAAAGAGCTCTCAGCCTCCTGGGCCACTGGGATTATGAGTATGAGGGTGGGGATTGGCCTTCCTGGAACTGCCCCTGAGCCTCTACCTGCTGTTCCTGGATCCCAGAAGCCCAGGCTGACAGGCTGGCCACATACCACCCTCAGATCTTCCCTGCCCCTCTTCTCAGATATGGGCAGTGCAGAAGAGCCATTGTGTCACCCCTTCTATTCTTCATTAAAAGATATCCTGGAAGACACAGGCAGGATGTATCACCTGCCTTGGCCCCTCACCCATGTTCACATGGCCCAGGCTGGCCTATGAAGGGTGTGAGGGCAGAAAAAGCTGTGGGACCTTTTCAACTCCAGTGACATTAGTCCATTTTCTGAAAAGTGCACATCACACGCTGACTGAGTCAGGGTTCTAGAACTTTCAAGACTGAACCCACTGCCTGTAAGGACAGAAAGAAGCAAGGCATCCTGAAAGTCAAACAGGAAGGGAGAGAGGCCTGAGGACTGCAGAAGAGGGACTGTGAGGCTAGCCCAGGTTCCTGCATGTAGCAGTACCTGGAAGCATCCCACCATGCCTTCTGTCCCTGTTCCAGGTACTTTTTCCCCCAATGGGCTGAGAATAAACCACTTTTCTACCTGTGAGGCCGTGAACATCCTGTTGGCCCCACAGATCTCCATGCTGCAGCTAATCAGGCTGTGGAATTCCTGAGCATGTCCTCTGAAGCCCATACCAACTTCTGGACACCCCTGGTGTTCCACCTGGTTTCTTGACACCATAGTTCTTTCTCCTATGGCTACGTGGTGTTGTCTCTCCTCAGTGAAACATGATTCGAAGTGTCTCCTTGTTGTAGATATGATTGTCTATCTAATGGGCAGTCCTCAGGCAGGTGGTCACCATCTCCAAATGGCAGACAAGTACTCTGAATTTCCACAGCAGGTCCTTGGACTGAGGTCCCTGTGGAAGTGAGACTCAGAGGCTCTTAGGGTGCCTGTGGTTGCAGCAGGAGCTCGGGTTGGTTGAATATGAATAGATTAAACTCTCCAATTAGGATTAGGATGTTGTACTCTTACATGGCTGACTGTGGTTCAAGTCTTGGACTTAGTGGCTTGCTTTCTCACTCTCTCTCTCTCTCATGCATGTGCCCCATGGAAAATTAAAAATAATAATAATGATCAGTAAAATTAAATAAACAAATCATTTTTTTTAGAAAAAGACACTGAACAAATGGATAAAAATCAGAAGTTATCTATATGCTGCTTAGCAGAAATACACCTTACTGAAAAAGATAATTGTAGATCAAAAATGAAGGGTGGGAAAATATTTCATTCAAATCACAAAAAAATAATATAAAGTAAAACAACCCCGCTGGAGTTGTGACACTGATATCAGACAGAATAAACTTTAAGACAAACCTGTAAGAGGAGACAGAGAAGTACACTATATATTACTAAAAGACTTTGTTAACTAAGAACATATAACACTTATAAGTATCTATACACCCAACATTAGAGCACCAAAATATGTGAGGGACTGTTCAGTCTAAAGGAAGAGATATAATGCAACACAATAATTGCTGGAGATCTCAACATCCCACTGTCTCTTCTGGACAAATCTTCTAGACAGAAAATGAACAAATACAAGATCTAAATAATACCATAAATTAAATGGACTAGACAGACAGGCATTTATAGAACACTTTTCTCAATAAGGACAAAATACACATTTTTTCTCATCCCCCCCCCCCCCCATGAAATAGTTTTGAAGATCGAACACATGATAGAACACAAAGCAAACATTTCCAAATTCAAATGTATAGAAATTATATCCACTATTTCTTCTGACCACAGTGGAATTAAACTTAAACTCAACTATAGAAAGAACCCTTGATAATACATGAACAGGGACCAGCAGATGGCATAATGGTTACATCACTGGACTCCCATGTAGTCAACCATGGTTTGAGTCTGCGCCCTTATGAATACTCACAGTGGGTGCTTGTGTGTACATACCCAGAATCCCAAAAGGAGAATGGAGAAAAAGGGACTGTGGCATGGCCATCCCCCTGGGGGAAGATTTCTCACTTTCTGTCTTCCTGTCTTTCTGTCAATGCCCTAAAGCAAAAATGTCTCTCTCAAAAAAAAAAAGAAAGGGACCAGCAGTTAGCATAATGGTTATGTCACTGGACTCCCATGTAGTCGACAGCGGTTCACGTCCCGGACCCAGTGGCTTAAAACTAGTGCCGGGCGCGTGTGCGTGCGTGCCCAAGATCCCGAGAGCAGAGTGGAGGAAAAGGGATTGCGGCGTGGCCATCCCCCCTGGGGGATGATTTCTCACTTTCTGTCTCTCTGTCTCTCTCTCTGTCTGTCTGGCGAGTGCACGCGCCCTATAGCAAAAACCTCTCAAAAAAAAAAAAGAAAGAAAGAAAGAAAGAAAGAAAGAAAGAAAGAAAGAAAGAAAAAAGAAAGAAAATACATGAACAAATAGAAACTAAACAACCTACTCCTACTCCTACAATCACTGCAGCAATTAAGACTGAAATCAGGGAGTGGCCTTGTTCTCCTCCTTTCTCTTCTCTGCCAACACTGCTCTACTCTCGTCAGCATCCAGGCAGCCATATCCCTGAGACCGGGCATCATGCATTCAATTAAGTGGCAGAGTTCTGATGGAGAGATATTTGAAGTTGATGTGGAAATTGCCAAACAGTCTTTGACTATCAAGACCATGTTGGAAGATTTGGGAATGGATGATGAAGGAAACGATGACCCAGTTCCTCTACCAATGTTAATGCAGCAATATTAAAAAAGGTCATTCAGTAATGTACCCACCACAAGGATGACCCTCCTCCTGAAGATGATGAGAACAAAGAGAAGCGAACAGATGACATTCCTGTTTGGGACCAAGAATTTCTGAAGGTTGACCAAGGAACACTTTTTGAACTTATCCTGGCTGCAAACTACTTAGACATCAAAGGTTTGTTTGATGTTACAAGACTGTTGCCAATATGATCAAGGGAAAAACTCCTGAGGAGATTCGCAAGACTTTCAATATCAAAAATTACTTTACTGAAGAGGAGGAAGCCCAGGAGGAAACTAGTGGTGTGAAGAGAAGTGAAAAGTTGTGCCTGACACTGTAACACTAAGAATTGTTCCATATACTAGTTGCACTGCTCTGTTTATAATTGTTAATATTAAACAAATAGTAGACAAATGCAATAGCACATCAATTTTATTAGCAGAATATTGTCCTCATTGCATGTGTAGTTTGAGTACAGATTACAAACCTATGGCTGAGTTTCTTCCAGTATGATAGAAAGTTGTTTTGTTTTGTTTTGTTTTGTTTTGTTTTCCTTTGCTCTGAATAAAACTGAACTGTGGGTTCTCTGTAGAAAGTGGCATTTTGGGCTTTTTCTCTTCTTGTAAAGCCATTTCTACTTAGTTGATTGTCCATTTAACTGGTGACCTCTTAAAAGTTGTCATTGTAAATAAAGCAACTTGGAAAAAGTTTTCTGAAATAGACTTAAAAAATTATCTTTATTCATGAGTTGGAAACTGGAAAAATGCTACTGGAATGTTCTGAGTGGGCTTATTAGGATGTCTTGCAACTGCCTAGAGTTAAGTACCAGTATCACTGGTCGTGATTAGCCCGTATGTAGCAGGGCTCCCTCATTTGAATCTGAGGAGTTGTTTTTTGTTTTTTATCCTGTTGCCTTTGACTGTGTTACTTACAGACTTAGCTACTGTGGTTGGTTGGGGCTTCTTGTTTTTTTTTTTTTTTTTTTTTTTAAAAAACTGTAACTAGACAGGTTGTTGACATTTCAATTAAAGACATTTAACCCCCCCCCCCCCAAAAAAAAGACTGAAATCAAAACGTCAATAGAAACCAATGATAATGAACAAATGAGTTTTCCATAACTTGTTAGGCTTACAAAAGCAGTCTGAAGTGAGTTGTCCATGGCAATTAGTGCCCACAAGGAAAAAAACCAGAAAGGTAGCTAATAAACAGACTACTGACACCTCTCAGGGAACTGAAAAAGAACAACAGAAACAAAAACAAAAAATACCAGGAGAAAAGAAATAATGAAGATTAAAGCAGAAAACAAATAAAACAGAAAATAAAAGAACTATGCAGAAAGCAAATAAAATCAAAACCTTGTTCTTTGAGAAAATGAACACAATTGACACACTGTTAGCTAGATTGAACAAAAAGAAAAAGGAAAGAAACCAGATACATCAAATCAACAAGAAAGCAGGCAGTTTTACAACAGACATTACAGAAATACAAAAGCTCATCAGAAAATGTCATGAGTGATTATATGGCAACAAACAAGAAAATGTTAGATGAGATGGACAAATTTATGATACATACAATTTCCCAAAGTTGAACCAGGAAAAAAATAGAAAGGCTAAATAGACCCATAAAAAGAAATGAGATTGATTCAGTAATAAACAGTCTCCTAAAAAAGAAAAATCCATGTCCTGATTGTTTCTTTTGTAATTCCACAACTTTCTTTTTTAATAAAATACCTAACCCCAATTCTCCTCAAACTACTTCTAAAATCCAAAAGGAGATAAGCCTCTCAAATTTATTCTATGAAGCCTCCATCTTCCTGATTCCTAAGATAGACAAGGATATAACAGAAAGAGAGAACTACATACCAGTATCTGTGATGAATACTGATGCAAAGATTTTAAACACTATACTAAAAAGGTACACCCAACAATATATTGAAAATATTATAAGCCATGATGAGGTAGGTTTTATCCAAAGATGTGAGGGTGGCTCAACATATACAAAACAATTAGTGAAATATATCACATAAACAGAAGGAAGGTTTAAAAAAAATGACTATATCAACCCAGAGTATAGGAAACTGTCAGTTATAAAAACATTTGTACATCCATTTTTATTGCAGCATTATTCACAATTGCTAAGAGTTGGAGTCCACCCAAATGTCCAAGGACAAATGATAGGATTTGAAAAATGTTGCACGTGGGACCTCCTTTCTCCACTCCCCAACAGATGCCTCCATGGTCAACTCAACCTTGTCAACTGCTTTCCAGAACCAAAACCAGCCCTCACCACAGGGGGTGTCACACCCACTGGCCAGACAAACCCCTGCTCTCCAGTACCATCTCCAGACCCCTGGCCTAAGGTCCAGACCATTGGCCTAAGGGACAATGAGGCAGTCTAGTCACTGGCCCCTGTCACAGCTCCAGCTTGGCCCCAGTGTAGCTCCCCCCATGCCAGAGACCACCCTGTAAGAGACAGCCCTCAGCTCTCCAGTTTCATCTCCAGCCCCCTGGCCTAAGGGATACTGAGGCAGTCCAGTCACTGGCCCATGTCCTAGCTCCAGCTCCGGCCCCAGTCTAGCACCCCCAACTCCAAAGACACTCTGTCAGGAAGGTAGCCTTTTTTTCTCTCTTTTTCTTCTTTCTTTTGTTAATTTCCTACTTCTTATCCCACAGGACAGCCCCAGCTTTCCAGTTCCATCTCCAGCCACCTGACCTAAGGGACACAGAGATAGTCCAGTCACTGGCCCCTGTTCCAGCACCAACTCCATTCCCACACTAGCTCCTCCAACCCCAGAGACCCTCTGTCAGAAAGATAGTCTTTTTACCCCCACTTCTTTCTTTTGTTAATTTCCTACTTCTTCTTACCCCAGAGGACAGCCCCCAAGACTCCAGTTCAATTTCCAGCCCCCTGGCTGAAGGAAAACAGACAGTCCAGTCACTGCCCGCTGTCCCAGCTCTAGCTTTGACCCCAGCCTAGCTTTCTCATCACCGGATAGCCCCTGTCAGGAAGGTAGGTTCTTTTCCCCCCTATTCTTCTTTCTTTTGCTAATTTCCCACTTCTTCTTACCCCACAGGACAGCCCCAGCTCTCCAGTTCCATCTTTATCCCCCTGGCCTAAGGGACACTGAGGCAGTCCAGTCATGGCCCCTGTCCCAGCACCAGTTTCAGCCCCAGCCTAACTCTCCCAACCCCAAAGACCCCCTGCCAGACAAGTAGGATTTTTTCTCCCTTTTCTTTTTTTGTTAGTTTCCTAATTCTTTTTACCCCATAGGACAGCCCCCAGCTCTCCAGTTCCATCTCCAGTCCCCTGGCCTAAGGGACACTAAAACAAAGACAGTAACTTTATTCTCTTTCACTCTTTCCTCTTCCCTTTTATATTGTCATCTCCTCCTTATTCTACACACACCCAGATGGGTTAGATGGGTCTTGAATCACAGTTTTCTAAAACCCTAGTATTGTGAGGCTTTGTGGTATCCTTTCTTTTACTTAACCACCTGTGAAAAAGAAAAAAACTGCTCTTTAGACACCTTACTAGAAGACTCCTCCTGTGGAAATCACATTGCTAAACACAGCAGAAAAGAAACTTTGGCACACATCAGTCCACAGCAAAAGGGACACACACTTGTTTCCAGTCGAAGAAACATTCTCCAAAAAGGTATCCAAAAGTGAATACATCTCACAATGACTAGAAGTAGAAGAGCCTCAGGTCTGAATTAATCAGAAAATATGTCTCCATCAAAAGAACACAATAACTCCCCTCCATCTCTTGAAAAACAGAAGAAGTTACCAAAATGTCAGAGAAAGAATTTAGAACATTCATGGAGATGAAACTCTATGAGTTGGGACAGAAAAGAGACAATGAACTGCAGGTGATTAGGAAGTCCTTCCATAATATGAACAACGAAATGGACACTGTAAGAAACAATCAGATAAAACTATTAGAGATGAAATCTGTAATACAGAAAACCAAAAATTCTCTCAAAAAGTATTAGAAGTCAATTAGACCGTGCTGAAGATCAGATCTCCAACATAGAATATAAAACCTCTGACCTAGAAAAAAATATAAGATAAAACAACAACAAAACATGAAGATAATATACAAGAAATAGTAGACTCTGTGAAACATCCAAACGTACTAATAATTGGTATCCCAGAAGGTGAAGAAACTACTAAAGGCATGGAAAATCTATTCCATGGAATCCTGGAAGAAAACATCCCAAGTCTAGAGAAGCACTCAAACATTCAGACACAAGAAATACAAAGAACCCAAATAGAATCAAGATTTTCCCCAAGGCATATCTTAGCCAGACTGACCAAGATCACAGATCCAAAGACAAGATACTAAAATTGGCAAGAGAGAAATGACAAGTGACATACAAAGGTCATCACATCAGGCTAAAAACAAAGCTTTCAACAGAAACAATGCAAGCAAGGAAAGAATGGGAGGACACGTTGAAGGTGTTAAGGAAGAATCAATTTTAACCAAGATTATTGTATGCAGCAAGATTATACTTCCTGTGGGAAAAATAGATTAAAATCTTCCCAGACAAGCAAAACTTGAAAGAATTTGCTAACACTAGACCACCTCTTTAAGAAACTCTGAAGAGAGTACTGTTTCAGGAAAACTAAACAATGAGCAGCCAGAAATAAGGAAATAAAGACAACAAAGACAATAGCCAACTTAAAGGTAGGGACAAGTCCAGGAGTATCAATAATAACATTGAATCTTAATGGATTAAATTCTCCAATCAAGAGACACAGGCTGAGTGAATGAAAAACAAACAAACAAACAAAAACAATAACAACAAAAACAACAACAACAACAAAAAAAAAAAAACAGAAATCCTCTATCTGTAGCCTAGAAGAAACACATCTCATGGGTAAAGACATACATGGACTAAAACTAAAGGGCTGGATAAAGATATTCCATGCAAATGGGAACCAAAAAGGAGCTGGAGTCATGATACTAATTTCTGACAAAATAGGCTTTAAAGCAAAAACTGTTTGAAGAGAAAAAGAAGGGCACTATATTGTAATAAAAGGGTTAATCCATGGAGAATATGTAATGCTCATACATATCTATGCACTTAACACAGGAGCACCCAAATACATGAAGGAAAGGATCTTAGATCTAAAAGGAGAGATATACTACAACACACTAATTGTTGGAGACCTCAACATTTCACTATCTTCTCTAGACAGATCATCTAGACAAAAAATAAGTAAAAAGATAAAGGATCTAAATGATACCATAATTCAAATGAAATTAACAGACATCTATAGAACTTAGCAACCAAAAACCACAAGATACAATTTTTTCTCACCCCCACATGGAACCTTCTTGAAGATTGACCACATCATATGGCACAAAGCAAGTATCTACAGATTCAAAGACATAGAAGCTAAATCCAGCATCTTCTCCACCCATGATGGAATTAAATGTGATTTCATTTTAAAGAGAAATCGTCAAAAATATACAAATACATGAAAACTAAATAAACTACTTCTGAATGACTTCATAATTACTGAAGAAATAGACTGAAATCAAAAGATTCATACGAGCCAATGACAACGAGGACACAAGTTTCTATAATCTTTGGGACATTGCAAAAGCAGTTATAAGAGGGCAGTTGATAGCAATTACTGTACATAAGATGAAGATGGAGAGAAGTCAAATGGATCACCTAATATTATGCCTCAGATAATTGGAAAAGCAGCAGCAAAACAAACAAACAAACAAACAAAAAACTCTAGGAGAAAAGAAATAATAAAGATTGAGATAAATAAATGAAATAGAAAATAAAATAATTATTCAGAAAATAAATGAAAGTAAAAGCTGGTTCTTTGAAAAGATAGACAAAATTGATACACCACTAGCGAGACTTATTAAGAAGATAGAAAGGAACCAGGTAAATAAAATTTGCAATGAAGCTGGCAATATAACAACAGACATAATAGAAATACAAAACATCTGGACCAGCAGTTGTGTAATGGCTATGTCCTTAGACTCTTATGTAGTTGACCGTGGTTCAAGTCATGGACATGGTGGCTTAAACTCATGCCAGGCACGTGTGTGTGTGTTCTCAACATCCCAAGAAGAGAATGGAGGAAAATGGATCGTGGCATGGCCATCCCTGTGGAAGGTGATTCCTAACTTTCTGTCTCTGTCTTTCTGGTGTGCACATGTGCCCTCTCCGAAAGAAAAAAAAAAAAAAAAAGGAAATACAAAACATCATTAGAGTATACTATGAACAACTCTACGCCAACAAACAAGAAAATCTGGATGAGATGGGTAAATTCCTGGACACATATAATCTGCCAAGATTCAGCCAACAAACAAGAAAATCTGGATGAGATGGGCAAATTCCTGGACACATATAATCTGCCAAGATTCAGCCAAGAGAATATAAAAAGTCTGAATAGGCCCATAAGAAGCCAGGAGATTGAATCAGTAATAAGTATCTTCTCAATTAAGAAAAGCCATGGTACTGATGGCTTCACCTCTGAATTCTACAAAACTTTTAAAGAGTTACCCCCCCACCCATTCTGCTCAATTTATTTCTAAAGATTCAAAAAGGTGAAACTCTCCCAAATTCTTTCTATGAAGTCTCCATCACCCTTACCTACCAAACAGATAAAGGATAAGGAAGAAACACTATACACAAATACCTCTGATGAATATAGACAGAAAAGTTCTCAACAAGATACCAACCAATTGTATCCAACAACATAAAAAATAAATTATTCATCATGACCAGGTAGGCTTTATTCCAGGAATGCAAGGTTGGTTCAACACATGTAAAACCATAAATGTAATACATCATACTAACAGAAAGAAAGATAAAAATCATATATCATATCAATTATGTAGAAAAAGCATTTGATAAGATACAACATCCCTTCATGATTATGACTCTCAGTGAAATCAGCATAGAAGGTCATTTCTCAACACAATAAAGGCTATCTATGAGGAACCCATAGCTAACATCATTCTGAATGGAGAAAAGCAGAACGCTTTTCTACTAAAAACTGGTACAAGACAAGGATGCCCACTTTCTCCACTCCTTTTCAATGTAGTAGTGTAGAATCAGAAAAAAAGGAATAAAATTTAAGGCGTTCTAATAAGAAAAGACGTGAAACTCCCTCTATTTGCAGATGACATGATTATATACATACAAGACCCAATGGTATCTATGAAAAAATTCCAGGAAGTAATAAATGAATACAGTAAATTTTCAGGATACAAAATCAACCTACAGAAATTGATAGCATTTCTATATATGAACAGCAGGCAGACTGAGATAGAACTGCAAATGTAATTCCATTTACCATAGCCACAAAAAGTATAAGATACCAAATAATAAATCTAACAAAAGAAGTTAAAGACCTACGCAAGGAAAATTATGAGAAGCTGAAAAAGAAAATTGAAAGTGACACAAAAAAGTGGAAGGACATCCCATGTACTTGGATTGGAAGAAATAATATAACCAAAATGGAAAATCTACCCAAATTAATCTACATATTTAATGCAATCCCAATCAAAGTGCCAGAAACATTCTTCACAGATCTAGAAAAGACAATTATGGGACCAGCAGCTCATGTAATGGCTATGTCGCTGGACTCCCATGTAGTTGACCATGGTTCGAGTTCCGGATCTGGTGGCTTAAACTCACGCTGGGTGTGTGTGCATGCATGCCCAAGATCCCAAGAGGAGATTGAAGGAGAAAGGATTGCAGCGTGTCTGTCTGTCTCTCTCTGTCTTTCTGATGAGTGCACACACCCTATAGCAAAAACCTCTCAAAAAAAACCATAAAAACAATCAATTTTTCTGAAATCATAAAAGTCCTTTTATTGCCAACGCAATACTGCACAAGAAGAGTGGAGAGGGTGGCATCTCACTCCCTGACCCAAAAATACACTACGAAGCCATGGTAAACAACACAGCATGGTACTGGCACAGAAACAGACAGGTGGACCAATTGAACAAAATAGAGTCCCCAGAAATAAGCTCCCAAACATACAGCCAGCTATTTTTTTTTCTTTTTTTGGAGAGGTTTTTCCTATAGGGCGCGTGAGCTCGCCAGACAGACAGAGAGAGACAGACAGAAAGTGAGAAATCACCCCCCAGGGGGGATGGCCACGCCACAATTCCTTCTCCTCCATTCTCCTCTCAGAATCTTGGGCACGCACACACACGCACCCGGCGTGAGTTTAAGCCACCGGGTCCAGGACTCGTGGGAGTCTAGCGACATAGCCATTACGCTAACTGCTGGTCCCCAGCCAGCTGATTTTTGACAAAGGGTACCAGTAAATCCAGTGGGAAAAGCAAAACCTCTTTAGCAAATGGTACTGGTAAAACTGGACACCAACCTGTAGAAACATGATTCTGAACCCCTACCTCTCACCATTGAAAAAAATCAACTCAAAATGGATCAAAGATCTAAACCCAAGACCTCAAATTATAAAACTGCATCTGGAAAACACTGGGGAAACTCTGGGGGACACACTGGGGTAGTCAAAGACTTCTTACATAAGACCCCCAAAGCATAGTCAATTATCCCAAAAATAGACAAGTGGGATTACATCCAGTTAAGAAGTTTCTGCATGGCAAGAGACACAGTAATTAGTGTGAATTGACAGCCCTCAGAATGAGAAAATATTTTTGGAAACTATGCATCGGACAAGGGACTAATAATCAGAATATACAGGTAACTAAGGCAGCTGTCCTGAGTAAATATGATCAACCCTATTAAAAGAAGGGAGAATGAGTTGAAAAGAATTACTCTCTAAGGAAGACATACATATAGCCAAAAGGCAAATGAAAAAATTTTCAAGATCTCTTATTGTAAGGAAGATGTAGATCAAAACCACAATGAGATACCACCAAACCCCAGCAAAAATGATTAAGATTAAAAAAAATAATAATAAGTGCTGGCAGAGCTGTGGTGAAAGGGGAACTCTCCTACACTGCTGGTGAAAATGTAAATTGGTCCAGACACTGTGGAGAACAATTTGGAGATTCCTCTAAGATCTACAAATAGATCTAGCAATCTAATGTAGCAATCCCACTCTTCATCAGAAAAGTGTTTGCTCATCCATGTTTATTGCAGCGTTATTCACAATCGCTAAGACATGGAACCAACCCAAATGCTCACAAACAGATGAATGGATTTAAAAAGGTAGCACATATACTCTATGGAATACTACTCAGAAAAAAAAAAAAAAAAAAAAAAAAAAAAAAAAAAAAACCTGACTTTTGACAGAAAGTGGAAGAATATGGAAAATTTACTGCTGAGTGAAGCAAGTCTCGCACTCCAGTGAGCACATGTGCCCTAAGGCAAAACCTTTTTTGGAGAGGTTTTTGTGTTGGTGTGTGTGCATTTATTAGGTAGAGAGATAGAGAGAGACAGAAACAGAGACAGGGAAAGCCAGAGGGGATGAACATTCACAATCACTTCTCTACCATTCTTCTCCTGGGATATTCAGCAGTCATGCACACATGCGTAGTGTGAGTTTTAGGCCACCAGGTCCAGGACTCAAACCAAGTCGGTCATGTGGAGTCCAGCAACATAACTGCTATGATATCTGCTGACCCCAGGCAAAAACCTTTTTAAGAAAAAAAAAGTCTCACTCTCATCTTTTTTATTTTATTTGTTTTATTTTTTGGAGAGTTGTTTCTTTTTTGCTATAGGGCACATGCGCTCGCCAGACAGACAGAGAGAGACAGAGAAACAGAAAGCGAGAAATCACCCCCTGGGGGAATGGCCACGCCACAATCCCTTCTCCTCCATTCTCCTCTCGGGATCTTGGGCAGGCAGGCATGCACACGCACCCGGCGTGAGTTTTAAGCCACCAGGTCCAGGATGCAAACCACGGTCAGCTACGTGGGAGTCCAGTGACATAGCCATTACACTAACTGCTGGTTCCAAAATCTCACTCTCATTAATGCTAAAGCAATTGAATAGAGATCTTAAGTATAAGTTTTCAGTTACACATCTCTCATTTCCTGGTAGAAAACCTGAAACTGAATGACTAGAGGATTTAGAAACAGAAATTGGTTATAAATACCAGATACAGTGTGGGAAGAGGGTCGATGAATAAGAAGAGTCTGAGGAAGAACATTAAGGAGAAAAATAGAAAAATCTATGGAGCAAAGCAATGGGTTATCAACTGTTGAAGATAATGTGTATAGTATTCTCAAATGAATTGGTGAGAAATGTATATATGTTGGAATATTCACTTTACAAACTAAGTGACATATGTGATTAAATGCACAAAAAAATTTTTAAAAATTTTAAAAATGTGATATATGTACTCTATGGAATACTACTCAGTCATAAAAAGATAAGACCCTAGCATTTGTTAGAAGTGGACAAATATGGAAGGTTTACTTCTGAGTGAAGCAAGCTAGGTTATGAAAGAGAGACATTGTATGTCTTCACATAATATATACTGACTGCACTCTATGGCAGAAACTGAAAGACTAGAGTATATAGAAACATGGAAAATTGTTACAGATACTGGAGACAGTGTGAGAAAAGGGTGAGTGAATGAGTGATAGGGATGGTGAGAGGAAAGTAACCAAGGAGAAAAATAGAGAGGCAAGACATTTAAGAGACACAAAATGGAGAATTGTTTGTTGATGATCACATGCATGATATCTTCAACTGAACTGGCATGAAGTATATTTATGTTGGATAAATTCATTTTACAAGCTGTAGTAATGTTCAGGGATTGCATGTAAATAATAAATAATAAATGTAAATAATTTTAAAAAAAGAAAAATTGACCAGCTTTAAAAAATGTGGCACATGGGGACCAGCAGTTAGTGTAATGGCTATGTTGCTGGACTCCCATGTAGTCGACCACAGTTTGCATCCCAGACCCAGTGGATTAAAACTCACGCCAGGCATGTGTGCGTGCGTGCCCAAGATCCTGAGAAGAGAATGGAGGAGAAGGGATTGTGGTGTAGCCATCCCCCCTGGGGGTGATATCTCACTTTCTGTCTCTCTCTGTCTTTCTGGCGAGCACATGCACCCTATAGGGAAAAACCTCTCCAAAAATAGAAAAAAAAAAAAAGTGGCACATGTACTCTATGTAATGCCACTCAGCCATAAAAAACAACCTGACTGATTATGGATTTTGATAATAGTGTGGGAAGAGGATGGCAGAAGAGGAAAAATGTGATGAAAGAAATCAAGGAGAAAAATAGAGTAGCAGGACATTTATAGGACACAATCAGACAATTTTCTGTTTATATATATATAAAATATATATGTTATATATATTTTATATATATATATTATTTTCAAATGGACTGATGTGAATTGTATTCATGTTGGGTAAATTCACATTACAAGCTGTAGTGAAGTATAGTGATTGAATATATAAAATAAATTAAAATAATAAAGAAAGAAATCTTGAGCTTAGAGACCTGCCTGGGGCCCAATGCTCTATAGTTAAAGGACAGTTACCCGTCTCTGAGCAATGACTTTCTTCAACTGTATAAGGGGATAAGAGCAGTAGATTTTGTAATCTCTAAGTTGTTTTCCACTGTTAAAAAATGAAATAATACTAGAATAAAAAGAATAAGCTAAAAAAAAAACCTGACTTTTGATATAAAAAGTGAACAAATATGGAAGATTTAATGATGATCAAAGCAATCCAGACTATGAAAGAGATGGATTGAATATCCTCATTTATTATATACAAAATGTCTGTGCTCTACAGCAGAAACAGAAAGATTGGAAGATATAATAGCAATGAGGGAGGAGCTGTCGATACTAGAGACAATACAACACGCAGTGTGTAATAGGAGGTGGAAGGGAGGAGATGGGGGAAAAATCATTTACTAGACAATATAAAGTGTTGTCAGTTAATGATAATGTTCACGGTAATGTCTTTGATTTGATTAATAGTCACTGTATTCATCCTAGGAAAAGCAATGTTGTATAATATGAAGATGTACAGTGATTAAATGCAAATAAATAAGTAGAAAGAAAGAAGAAACTGTTTTTCTGTTACCATAACTTTAACATCAGTTGTCATTCTTTATTTTTTTATTTTATTTTATTTTATTTTTTGGAGAGGTTTTTGCTATAGGGCGCGTGCGCTCGCCAGACAGACAGAGAAAGACAGAGAGATAGAAAGCGAGAAATCACCCCCCAGGGGGGATGGCCACGCCGCAATCCCTTCTCCTCCATTCTCCTCTAGGGATCTTGGGCACGCACGCACACGCGCCCGGCGTGAGTTTAAGCCACCGGGTCGGGGACTCAAACCGCGGTCGACTACGTGGGAGTCCAGCGACATAGCCATTACGCTAACTGCCGGTCCCTCATTCTTTATTTTTTTGATTGCTGCCATTCTGACTGGAGATAAATAGTATCTCATTGTGGTTTTGACTTGCATTTCCCTTTCATAAGAGATGTTGAACATTTAATCATATACTCCTAGGCCATTCATATACTTTTTTTCGAGAGTTGTCTTTCCACCTTATTTATCCATTCATTAATTGGATAATTCATTTTAGTTTTCATGTGTTGGTGAGCTGCCTGAGTCTCTTATGTATGCTACCAGTCCCTTATCTGAAGCTTAGTTTGCTAATACTATGTCCCTTTCTGAAGGTTGTATTTTCACTCTGGATTTTTGTATATCAATTTTATATCCTAATGATTTACTTATTTTATTAATATTTCTAGGATTTTTTAATGAATTTATTTGGGTTCTTTGTAAACAATAAAGTCACCTGTGAACAGAGAAAACTTGGCCTTTTTTTCTCCCAAATTAAATGCCTTTCATTTTACTCTTTGTCTGAATGTAATGGCTAGGCAGTCCGGCACTATGTTTAAAAGGAATGGAGAAAGTGGGTAGTCTTGTCTTGTTTCACTTTTTAGTGGCAAAACGTTCAGTGTTTCCCCGTTCAGTATCATATTGTCATTGGAACCGTAAAATACTGCTTTTATTATGTTGAGAAGTGTCCCTGTTATACCTATTTTGCTGAAAGTCTTAATCATGAAGAGATGTATTTTATCAAATACTTTTTCTGTATCAATTGACATGATTATATGATATTTATCTCTCCTGTAAATGTGATACACTATACATCTTGTTTTGCATATATTAAACCATGCTTGCATCAATAGGATGAAATCTTCCTGGTTTGTGGTATTTAATAGTTTAAATGTCCTGCTGGATTCAATTGGCTAGTGTCTTCTTGGGAATTTTTGCATCTCTATCCAAAATATTACTTTTTTTAGTTTTCTTTTTGGTTATGTCATTCTCTGCTTTTGGTATCAAGATGATAGAGACTTTATGAAATGAGTTTGGATGAATTACTTCCTTTTGGGTCTTAACAATAATTTGAGGACACACCTGGAAAGAAGAGTTGTTCTAATTAGGAATAAGCATGTACTTCATCATATGATTAAAAAAAAGCACAGAGGCACAATAAATTTTTTTAAAAAAAGAAATTATATGATTGCATACATAGGAGATCCAACGGTTTCCATGAAAAAATTCCTGGAAATAGTACATGAGTACAGTAAAGTTGCAGGATACAAAATCAACATACAGAAATTGATAGCATTTCTGTATACGAACAACAGGTAGACTGAGATAGAACTGTAAAAAGTAATTCCATTTACCATAGCTACAAAAAGTATAAGATACATAGGAATAAATCTAACCAAAAAAGTTAAAAACCACCAAAAGAAAAACTATGAGAAGCTAAAAAAGAAATTGAAAGTGACACAAAAAAGTAGAAGGACATACCATGTTCCTGGATTGGAAGAATTAATATAATCAAAATGGCAATTCTACCCAAGTTAATCTACATATTTAGTACAATGCCAATCAAAGTTCCAGAGACATTCTTCACAGATCCAGAAAAGACAATCATAAAGTTTGTCTGGAATCATAAAAGACCCCTTATTGCCAAAGCAATTCCACACCAGAAGAGTGGAGTAGGCAGCCTCTCACTCCCTGACCCAAAAATATACAACAAAGCTGTGATAATCAAAACAGCATGGTATTGGCACAGAAACAGACATGTGGACCAATGGAACAGAATAGACTCCCCAGAAATAAATTCTCAAATGTACAGTCAACTGATTTTTAACCAAGGGTACCAGTCAATCCAGTGGGAAAAGGAAAGCCTCTTTAGGAATTGATGCTGGAAAAACTGGATTTCCACCTGCAGAAAGATGAATCTAAACCCCTACCTTTCACCCTTGATAAAATCAAGTCAAGGTGGATCAAAGATCTAAATCTAAGACCTCAAACTATAAAACTGCTCCAGGAAAACACTGGGGAAACTCTGGGAGACATTGGGATAGGCAAAGAATTCTTAAATAAGATCCCCAAAGTGCAGTTGATAATCCCAAATTAGACAAGTGAGACTATATCAGACTAAGAAGTTTCTGTATGGCAAAAGACACAGTATTTTGTGTGAGTTGACAGCCCTCATAATGGGAATATATGTTTGTAAATTATTCGTCAGATAAGGGACTGATAACCAAAATACACAAAGAAATCAAGCAGCTGTTTGGAAAAAAAAGATGATCAACCCTATTAAAAGATGGGAGAATGAGTTGAAAAAACCACTCTTTGAAGATAACATACAAATAGCCAAAAGGCATGTGAAAAAATGCTTAACCTCCCTCATTGTGAGGGAAATGCAGACCAAAACAACAATGAAATGCCACCTAACCCCAGTCGGAATGACTAAGATTAAAAAAACAAAAAATGATAAGTGCTGGGGGGGGGGGGTGAAAGGTGAAATCTCTTACACTGCTGGTGGGAATGTAAATTGGTCAAGCCACTGTGGACAACAATTTGGAGATTCCTCAAAAATCTGCAAATAGAACTGCCATATGATCCAGCAATCCCACTCCTTGGTATCTACCCAAAGGACAGAAGAATACTTAATCGGAAAAGTGTTTGCATATCAATGTTTATTGCAGCACTATTCACAATTGCTAAGTCATGGAACCAAACCAAATGCCCACGAACAGATGAACGGATTGAAAAACTGTGGCATATATACTCTGTGGAATACTATTCAGCCATAAAAAAAAAAATAAAATAAAATAAATTAAAAAAAAAAACCTGGCTTTTCACAAGAAGTAGAAGAATATGGAAGATTTACTGATGAGTGAAGCAAGCCAGGCTATGAAAGAGAGACATCGTATGTTCCCATTTAATATATACCGAGCGTCTGCACTCTTTGACTGAAACTGATTGACTAAAGGTTATATAAACATAGTAAATGGATGTAAATACCAGATATAGTGTGTATGAAAGTGTAGAGTCTGAGGAAGGACATTTAGAAGAGAAATAGAGAGAAAAAGCATTAATGGGACAAATAAATGTGGTATTATCTGTTGAAGATACTTTTATCATTTTATCAACTGGACTAGGGAAAAATATTCACATGTTGATATATTCAGTATGTAAGCTAAATAATGTCATTCAATGTAAAGGAGAAAACAAAATAAACAAAATGTTTTAAAGAAAAGATTGTATACCATGAACATAAAGGTTTAATTCAAATGATGCAAGTGTCATTTAAATCATGCAAAACAATAAATGTAATACATCATATTAACAGAATAAAGGATAACAATTATTATCATATTAATTGATGCAGAAAAGGCATTTAATAAAATCTATCCTTTCATGATTAAAACAGCAAAATCAGCTTTGAAGGGACATTTCTCAACATAATAAAAACCTATAGCTAGTATACTGAATGGGGGGAGAGGGAGTCTGTTTTACTAAAAAGTGTAACAAGATAAGGCTGCTCACTTTCTTCACTCCTTTTCACTATAGTACTGGAAGTCCTAGCCAATTCGGTCAAGAGAATAAAAAAAACAAAATATAAAATAAAATAAACCTCCAAATAGAGAAAGAAAAAGTGAAGTTATCTCCATTTGCAGATGACATGTTTATAAACACAGAAAACCAAAAAAAAAAGCCACAAAAAAAATTCCTAGATGTGATGAATGAATACAGTAATGTGGCAGGATACAAAATCCAAATACCAAAATCGGTAACAAAAATCTATACACCAATAGTGAGTAAACTGAAGTGAAATTGAAAAAAGTAATTCCATTTATAATAGCCACTAAATATATAAGACATCTAGGAATAAACCTAACCAGAAAAGTCAAAGACCTCTACCAAAAAAGTTATAAAATAAAAATAAAAAATTATACAGAAGGTGGAAGTACATCCTATGATCCTTGATTGGAAGAATTAATGTAATCATAATGTCACTTCTACCCAAATAAGTTTATACAGAGATATTCTTTTTTTAATCATTTATTTATTTATTTTTACATTTTCCACAAAAATTTACTTTAATATTAAATTTCTTTTGCTCAGACTCCATAGTTCTTGACAGTTAATAAACAACTTTCAAAATTTCAAAAAACTGAAATTTAAATATAACGTTTAAAATATTTGTTATAATTTTGTTTGTTACAGGGACAGTATGGTTTTAAATATTTTTGAGAAAATATTTACATGTCAACTACTCAAACTGTTGAAAATCAATCGTCCAGCACACAAGTCACGCATAAACCTTCTCAATTCAGCCCTGCCTACCAAGTATTCTGTGATATACCATCTGCTAGCAAAAATCAGTCTCTTTTTCTTCCTGCAAAGTCTTCCTCAGGATAATCCTCTGGTTGTGGATGCGTTTTTGCAATCTCTACTTATTACAATGCTGAGCTGGAAGAGTCCAGGTTATTTTATGGTACAATTTCTTTCATATAGCTTCTGTAATCCTCTATGCCAGGCAGAACTTTTTATGGTTCCAGGTCATCTTTCCAGAAGCTTCTGTTGGGTTACTTGAGATCTACCCTAGTTCTATAGTTTTCTGATTAATCTTCAGATATTACATTCCAGTCAGAGCCTTGTCCAATAATGAGTATTTCCAATTTCTGATTCAAGACAACAGGTATTATTAAACTTATACAAATAACCACTTTGCTAAAAAATAAGAATACTCCCAAATATTATCCAATTCCAGAGGGGTCAGAAAGGAAGAAAAGTTTATGTTTCCATATAAAGAAACAAACAAACAAGAAGAAAAAATATTTTAACTAATTGCTGAACCTATAAACAGCTCAAAAGAAAGCAAAATTCTTAAATTGGAAAACAAAGCATAGTAAAAAAAAAAAGAAACAGTAATATTTTACTAAAAAGTCATAAAATTCTACTTCACCAGTTCAGTTTTATGTTCTATTCTGTTGAATTTGCAGTGTTACTGTGGTCTGACCTTTCTGTTTAAATCCTGGAAGTTAACATTCGATGTTATTATTGATATTTCTTGTCCCTAGCATTAAGTTGGTCATTTTGTTGGTTGCTTTTGGTTCTCTTATTTCTGTATGTGTGTCTTTAGTTTTCCTGGTAGAGCACTCATTTCAGGACTTCTTGAAGAGTGGGTTTGGTATTGACAAATTCTGTCAGGTATTGTATATCTGAGAGTTTTTTTACCCGTTCATTCCAGATGAAGGATAATCTTGCCAGGTAGAGTATTCTTAGTTGAAACTGTTTTTCACTTAACACATAGAATATATTTTCCCATTCTTTTCTTGCTTCCATTGTATCTGATGAGAGATCTGATGTTAGCCTGATGGTATGACATTCATAAGTAACCTGATGTTTCTCTCTTGCCAATTTTAGTATCTTGTATTTATCTGTGGATTTGGCCAGTATGGCTACGATGAGCCTTGAGGAAGATCTTCATAGGTTGATTCTATGTGAGGTCCTTTGCATTTCTTGGGTCTGAATATTTAAATGCTTCTCTAGATTTGGAAAGTTTTTTTGCAGGCTTTCACCATCAGGGATACTGATTACCGTATGTTTGGGTGCTTAATGGTATCAAGTATTTCTCATATAGTATTTTCTTTTCTGTGTGTTATTTTCTCAGTTTTTTTCATTGCCTTTTCTAAATCACAGGTTTTGCCTTCAAAATCCAAGATTCAATCTTCTGCATGGACTAATTTGCTTTTAATACTTTTGAGGGAGGTTTTGATTTCTTAATTGCAGCCTTCATCTCTAATAGCTCCATTTGATTATTTTTTATGGTGTGTATTTCCTCTTTCAGATTGTGCAAGAACTTCATCACCTCCTGGAACTTGTCTCTTTTCTCCTGCATATTCTGAAGTTCATTGTCTCTCAGCTCATGTATCTTATTTAGTTTTGTCACTATGAATATTCTGGATTCTCTATTGGACATTTCTATGAGTTTTACTGTACTGTCTGTAAATGATGAAGGATTGTTTGTTTGCTTTTTTGTCACATAGGGGAGAAATATTGTCTTGGTTTCTTACATTTCTTGTGTCTCTGTTATGGTTTCTGGTCATTCTGTAACAAAATCTCTACTGTGCTTTGCAATGTAGTGTCAACAGTAAGAGATTATGAGTTCAGATTTATAAAAAGAAGTTTCAATAAAGCACGAGGTTCAATAACCACTGAGAATTTCAGTGACTCTAAGGTATACAGATTCTTGGCTACTGTGCACCTAGAACTATGTAGACACTCAGTAGGTGGAGAATGAAGAGCAGAGTGGGAAAGTAAGGTTAAAAAAAAGAAAAGAAAAGAAAAAGGAAAAGAAAAAAATAGACAAAAGAACCAAAAAAAAAGAGAACAAAGAAAGATTTTTTAAAGGTAAAAAATAAAAATCACAAGGCACACTAGCTCACCATGCAAACATGCCAGGACACATCTCAGGTTTACAATGGCTTCTGAAACTAGCAAAAGAAAGAAAAGGCCCCAAGTGAGAAGTGGCTTAAAAATTAAAATAAAATAAAATAAAATAAAATAAAATAATTAAAGAAAAAGAGAGACAGACAGATACACAGAGAGAGGACAGAGTTTGCCTTACCTTGTCTGAGTATTTCAGGAGTCTAGAAGATGGATGGGGTTTAGAGCATATCTTCCCTGAACACAGCAGGACAGACCTTGGAATTAAAATGGCTTCCTGTCAGTATTTCAGGAGTCTCAAAGATAGAGGTTAGGGCATAGCTTCCTTGAAAACACCAGGACACATCTGAGATTTAAAATGGGTTTTGAAATTAGCAAGAGAAAGAGAGAGCAAAACTGGAAAGGCATCCCCAATGGGACAGAATATGCCACATTCCTTCTCCTCTCTCTCTCCCTCCTGTCAGGATCTCAGGCACACATGTCCAGAGTGTATATTAAGTCCAGGACACAAGCCAGTTAGTGGACCATGTGGGGGTCTAACCACCTTATCAATTATACCACAGGTTGGCTCTTATCTCTTAAAAATAAAAGTCCTGGGGGCCAGCCAATGGTGTTTAAGGCACCGGACTCCCACATGGCTAAGTTTGGAGTCCTGGCACTGGAAGCTTACTTTCTCACTTTCACTCTCCTGAGCTCTCTTAAGCTCAAATGTTCTGTAGAAAACTGAAATGACAATAATAAATTAAATAAATAATTCTTTAACAGAATAAATAAAAGTTCTGGGACCAGCAGGTGACATAGTTAAGGAAGTAAACTCCCACAGGACTAACAGTGGTGTGAGTCCCAGACCTGGTGGCTTACTTTCTCACTTTCCCTCTCTTTCTCTGTCTGCTGAACACATGTGCCCTATATAAAAATTTTAAAATAATTAATAATAAAATTAAATATATAATTGTTTATAAAAATAAAGTTCTTATGTCTCATTTTAAAAATTAAACTATATAGCTTTATATTTAGAACTGGAAATGTCAGTATATGTCCACACAATAAAAGCTATGCACGACAAGTCCACAGCTAAGACCATATCCAACTGAGAAAATTGCCATAATTTCATGTATAATCAAAAGAGAACAAAGATTCTCACACCATTTTTTACTTAACATCGTACTAGAGGTCATAGGCAGAGCAATTAGACATGAGAAATAAATACTCATAAAAATTTAAAAATTGTAATTGTTTATGCCAATAACATGATCTTATGTAGATGAACCCAAAAGAGTTCACCCCCAAAAATCTAAACTTAATATAGTCTGTAAATCCCACACTTTTGCAGAATAAAAAATCAATACACAAAAAAAGTTTTGTTTTATTTTATTGATTCAATAAAATATTTATAAAATTCTTACATGGCTGGAGCTGAGTCCTAACTCAGAAGCCCAGACCGGCCCCAGGGCAGGGTGGGGGGTTCTAGGCGGGGCAGGAGCGGTGGAGGGGCTGCCCCTGGCGGCGGATTTGTTTATCCCGAGGAAGAAGTGTAGGAGCAGAAGATGGGAAGGGAGGACGGGCCAGGTAGGAGGGATGCGGCTGGGCGGAGGCGGCTACCGCAGGGACTCGCGATCACCCCCACCGCCGCCGCTGCCACAGCCTTGGGCTCCTGGGGCCGCCGGGGCAGCGGCCTCAGCCGCAGAGGAGCCACCGGGACTGCAGCAACCGCCTCGCACGTCCGGACAGAGTACTCAACCGTGTGGAGGACGGTATAAATCCTAGGAGACTGCAGGAAAGTGACAGTGTCTCGGGAACCCACCCCACCGCTACCTGGAGATATGTCTGCTGGCCCTATAGCAGAAAGCTGGTGTTGCATAGGTTAAAGTAGTAAAATGTTCCTACATGTGGACCGTTAATAATTTCAGCTTTTGTCGAGAGGGAATAAGAGAAGTGTTAAAAAGTTCAACATTTTGGGAACCAGCAGTTAGCGTAATGGCTATGTCGCTGGACTCCCACGTAGTCGACCGCGGTTCGCGTCCCGGACTCGGTGGCTTAAAACTCACGCCAGGCACGTGTGCGTGCGTGCCCCAGATCCCGAGAGGAGAATGGAGGAGAAGGGATTGCGGCGTGACCATCCCCCCTGGGGGGTGATTTCTCACTTTCTATCTCTATGTCTCTCTCTGTCTGTCTGGCGAGCGCACACGCCCTATAGCAAAAATCTCTCCAAAAAAAAAAAAAAAAAAAAAAAAAGAATTCAACATTTTCATCTAGCCCAAATGACAAAATAAAAGGGTGCCTGAGGGTAAACCCAAAGGGATTAGATGATGAAAGTAAAGACTACTCCTCCTTGTATTTGCTTTTAGTCAGCTGCCCCAAAAGTGAAGTTCAGCAAAATTCAAATTTTTCCTTCTGAGTGGTAAAAGGGAAGAAACAGAAGCAATGGAAAGTCGAAGAGCATATCGATTTGTGCAAGGGAAAGATTAGGGTTTATTTTTTGCTTGATGGAGCTAATGGTCTTTTACCAGATGACAAGCTTACATTATTTTGTGAGGTGAGTGTGGTCCAAGATTCAAAAACTATATCAGGACATACTAACACAAATACTTTGAAGGTGCCCGAATGTCAACTAGCAGATTTAGGTAATCTCTGGGAAAACACAAGATTTACAGATTGCAGGGGTTTTTTTGTTTGTTTTATTTTTTATGAGAGGACAAGAATTTAAAGCTCATAAATCTGTGCTTGTAGCCCTTCCCCAGGTTTTAATGCAATGTTAGAGCATGAAATGGAAGAAAGAAAAAAGAATCGATTGAAAAGCAATGATTTAGACCCTGAGGTTTTTAAAGAAATGATGAGATTTGTGTACACAGGGAAAGCACCAAATCTTGACAAAATGGCTGACAACTTGTTGGCAGGTGCAGACAAACATGCTCTGGAACGACTGAAGGTCATGTGTGACGAAGCTTCATGTAGTAACCTCTCAGTAGAAAATGTTGCTGATACCCTGTCCTTGCAGATTTGCACAGTGCAGACCAGTTGAAAGCACAAGCCATAGACTTTATTAATAGGGGCAGTGTACTTCGACAACTTGGGTGTGAAGATGGGAAAAACTGGAACAGCAACCAAGCAACTGACATAATGGAAACATCAGAGTGGAAGTCCATGATTCAGTCTCACCCTCAGTAGCAGAAACCTTTGGAGCACTAGCATCTGCTCAGTGTCCACAGTTTGGCATTCCATGCAAGCGACTAAAACAGTCCTGAAATCTTCCACGAGCCATAGAAAAATGGAATTGACTTTTACTCCTCCAGGTCCAGAAGGATTCTAATACACAAACCATTAGCAGGAGTTGTTTTTGCTATCTTGTCCACAGACCAGAAGCTGAAAAAGCCTATCACTTGCATTTCAGGTGGAAAATTTATGACTTATTCTTCAGCTTTAAATTAGACTGATTAATTCACTTCAAGGCCTTAAATTATCTTCAATAACTTCTCTTGTTCATGTAACACTTGAATTTTTTTATTGTGCCTTGTCATTTTGATCAAGGCTATGCAGGATTGCACTAGCTCTATAAAGCAGTAATATTGATAACTGAAGATATTAAGTTTCAAAAGGATCTTCCATTATTTTGAGGAAAAAAATGAATTTTATAGGGTTTGTCCTGTGTTATCTCAAAATTTAAAACTAGGTTCTCTTTAAAAGCACTTGTAATGGAGATTACCAGTAATGTCTCTAGTCTAAGTTCTATAAATATAAGAGAACCTGCTTACCTTCAAGGTAAGTTATGGCAATACACTGCTTCATTTCTAATTTATTTCTCATTTCAGGGGGCAAATATGCAATGGATTGGCCCAGCCTTTAGTAAAATTTGTAGTGTTTATCTATATGTTAACCGTCCAACACAATGTCGGTTTATCCGATTTATAATTATTGAGAACTGATTAAGGTTAAGATTTCAACAAGAAGAGTGCATGTTTTCTGCTGAAGTAATTATTTTTTTTAAACTTATAGTGACCTACATTTATATGAAGAGTTCTGTACATGTTAAAAGGATGACCAAATGTACATCTAATGAGTGGGCCAATTTAGAAAAAATATATATGCACTTTTAATGTGTAACTTTTGTATTGTATGCTGAATGGTACTTTTTTTTTGCTTTTGAGGGAATTAATAAGGTATAATTAATAGTGTCTTAATTTTGATAGAATTGTTTAAGACAGGTGGAAGCAACTGGGATGTTTGTGATAATGGATGAGAAAGATATTCTGATTATAGTTAATAAGTTGACTTGGATTTCAGATACTCATTATTGAATTTTTACTGTTTTGTCACACTTTGGAAGAGCCACCTGAATAATAAACCACAGCCTACTCTCCTTCAAATAATGAACTAATGTTATTCGACTGTGGTTGATGCATATTAAAGGAGAGAACTCTTAAACTGTGTCAGGCTACACTGTGAACCTTTTTTTATCCCATGTTTTCTCTTTTGTATTTCAGTTATTGTGCTAACATTGTGGATGATACTGAAATTCTGCATAATGTGAACAGGAAAAACTATTTATAACCTGCTTTTTATGGGCCAATTCTTTATTAGAAATAAATTTTAGCTTTAAACACATATACATGTTCAGTGTTTGATAGTCACGTTCCTAAAGGGTACCTGTTCTGACATGTGATATAAAAGAAGCAGGAGTGATCAGTGTCAGGTCACTGCATCTGACTTACTGTTAACAGAGGTAATGTCTTTCTTAGGCTAGACTTACAGTTGACCACATGGGGGAAAAAATGTGTCACTGGAAAAAAAAATACGTATACTTATATGTGTGCATATATAATTTCATTCTTCAGATTAAAATGTGTATAATTTGATTATTTAGTTTCTGAATTCAAGACAGAAGGCAAAAAAAAGCTTGAGATTTTAAAATAGGATTCATTTTTGCTATCTCTTTAACTGAAGCAGTCCTAATATATCAGGAGCAATTCATATTTACATTGAACAAACACTGCCAATTAAGCATTTATTATCCATAACAAAATGGAGTTTGAAAAGATTATATTTTCAGACAACTTCATGGCTCCTGTGATCTAGCCATTTTGGGGGAAACAGAGAAATGAAGATTTCCCACTGATAATTCGGCCTCCAGCACACACAACTCACGTGATTGAACTCCCAAGTTTGGAAAGAAACTGACCATCCACCAGATGACTAGAAATTGCTGCAGGACCACAAGAAATATGGGAAAGCAGGAAAATACCTCTCCTCCCAGGGAAAAGGATAACTCCTCTTCATCCACACACAGTTCAGTGGAAATCATGGAAATGTCTGATAAAGAATTCAGAGCACTCATAATGGCAAAACTAACAGAGATGGAAGAGAAGAGAGACAATGAACTGCTGAAGAGGAAGAAGAAAGGAGTTGAAGAGTTCCAGGAGGTGAGGAAATTCATGCAAGATCTAAAAGAGGAATTTCACACTTTACAAAAGAATCAGATGGAACTGTTAGAGATGAAGGCTATAATACAGGAAGTCAAAATCTCCCTTGAAAGTATTAAAAGCAGACTAGATCATACAGAAAATAGAATCTCTAATGTAGAAGAGAAAATGGCTGGCCTAGAAAAATCCACCATGAACTGAGAAAATAGCCCAAAAATTTGAAAATAATATGTGAGAAGTACCAGATACAATTAAACATCCAAACATCTGGATAATAGGCATCCCAGAGGGTGAAGAGACTCATAAGAGCATTGATAATCTATTCCATGAAATGCTGCAAGAAAACTTTCAAAACCTAGAGAGACACTCAAAGATTCAGTCCCAAGAAGTACAGAGGACCCCAAATAGAATCAACCCAAGAAGATCTTCACCAAGATACATTATAGCCAGATTGACCAAAACCACAGACAAAGGCAAGATTCTAAGATTGGTAAGAGCAAAACGGCAAGTAACCTACAAAGGGTATCCCAGCAGACTAACAGCAGACCTCTCATAGGAAACAATGCGAGCAAGGAAAGAATGGGAAAATATATTCAAAGTATTAAGGGAAAAGCAGTTTCAATCGAGAATACTATACCCAGCAAGATTATCGTTCATTTGGGAAAAAAAGACACGAACATTCCCAGATAAACAAAACCTGAATTTGCCAGCACCAGACCAGATGTCCAAGAAGTTCTTAAGGGAGTACTATTTCAATAAAATTAAATGCAGACACACAGAAATAAGAGTTCAAAAACTAAGAAAATGGGCAACTTAATTGTAGGGACAAAGTCTGGAGTTGAATATTATATCCCAGAATTCATTCTGGAAGATTGAACCACAACAGAAGAAAGATAAAGTACACAAGACTGAACTGATGAAACAGCATTCTGTGACTTGACTAAAATATTGCTGCTTTTCTTCTAAGCTTTGTTGTCCGGTTTTAAGGATTTTTGTCCTGTTTGAGCTGTCAATAGGTTCATGTACTTACTATTTGAACAGAATACTAACCTGTTTCTAAGCTTTAAGCTTCAAGGAAATATCCTTACCAGTTCAAAACTGCTTTTCTTGAAATTACCAGCTGAACTTGCTATTGAAAGTAGTTAGATTATTTATGATATTGTGTGATCAACAAACTGTTGGGGAAAAAGGAATTGAAGACAACTGTAGATAGCAGAGATAGTGTAATAAGAGAGTGGGAAGGGGCAGAGGGTTAGACATGGGGTAAAAAACATATATATTGTGGACAGAAGTCTGACTACTTTTCTGATTTTTCCAAAATCTTTTCAAAAGGGGCTTGGGAAGTCATGCCACAAACATTAACAGACCATTTATTTTCTATTAACAGAATTCTTCCTACCTCCTGTTCCTGGCATAGTATCTTTGAGATGTATATTTCAACTGATAACAGTATATTCTTGTGCTTATCTTTTCCCAAGACACAGAACTTCTCTTTTCCTTGAGATGTAGATTAAGCTTTTCTTTAACTAAGACACAAATCTTCCCTTCCAATCACCAACCTAAGAATTGTGGAACCCACCTATAACCTACAAGCGCCCCACTTCTACATGTCCCGCCTTTTTGGGCCAGACCAATGGAAAATCTTTTCACTAAATGTTGTCTGTCAATCTCAAAAACAAATAAAAGGAACCTCTGTACATGGTCACCCCGAGAAAAGGCATGTATGTTTCTTCTCCGGGCCTAAGTCACTCACAGTTGGCTTGGAAATAAACCACACTAATTGTTAATTATTAATTTTAAAGTTGGCTATTTTTTTCCACTGACTATATATATATACACACACACATATATATGAAAGTAGAAATGGAATGTTATTGATGATAACATGCATGATTAAGCCACTGTGCAGTTTATTCTAGATGGGAAACCACATTTAGTATGTTGTGATGATGCTCAGGGAATGAATGTAAATTAATTAAAAAAAAAAGTTTCAGGATGAAAAAAAACACTAAAACTGTTCTTATCATAATTAAAAAAAATGCGTATTTGATGACTGCAGTAAGCTATATAGCCTAAGCTAGGTACTACTTTATAGTATGTTCATTCTACTCACTGAGGTTTTTGCCTAAAGTCAGACTTGGGTTCATGTATATGTATATATCAGCTGCGCTTGCTATTGCAAATATTTAGACTAATTAAGTTCATTAGCAAATCAATTAAGTGGGGGGGAAAGGCATAGAAAGCAACCATGGATACCAGAGACAATGTGGGAGGAGGGTGGGATACGGCAGATGGTGAGGGATAGGGAATAAGGATGGCAAAAAAATAAATAAATAAAAAGCAAATTATACAAGACATAAAAAAATGGAAAATTATTTGTTGATATTATTTATTGATAACAGGTATGTTGATGTATTTGATTGAGCCAATATACAATTTATTTTGGATAGAAAATTTATTTTGTATGCTGTAATGATGTATAGTGAATTAATGTAAAAAAGTAAATTCAAAGAAAAAAAAGAAAAGATTATATTTTCAGATAGCTTCTTGCAGAATAATTTAAATGAGTTGTTTTTTGTTTTAAGGTTTTTTTTTTTTTTTTTTGGAGAGATTTTTGCTATAGGTCGCATGTGCTCACCAGACAGACAGAGAGAGACAGAGAGACAGAAAGCAGGAAATCACCCCCCAGGGGGGATGGCCACACCGCCGCAATCCCTTCTCCTCCATTCTCCTCTCGGGATCTTGGGCATGCACGCACACGCGCCCAGCATGAGTTTAAGCCACTGGGTCCAGGACTCGAACCGTGGTCGACTACATGGGAGTCCAGCGACATAGCCATTGCGCTAACTGCTGGTCCCAAGGTTTTTTGTTTGTTTGTTTGTTTTTTTGTAAGTTAAATTTGAAATTGGCAGAATCCCTTGGGATAGAAGTTTATTACCTGGTAATGGACTTCATCTTATGTGAGTGTACTATGAGGAGTAGAAATTAGCTTCCTTAACAACATTATAAGATTTAATTCTATTAAATTTACAGTGTGCAGTTTAAAAAATTCATGTATGGACACACATATAATTCTAATTTAAGATTTTCCTATGATTTTATAGAAAAATAAAAATTGCCACAGACTATAAAACAATTTCTTATATGAGGGAAAATTTATTTTATATTCTGTAAAGGTATACAGTGATGAGACCATCAGGTGACATGGTGATGTAGGTGCTGGACTCTCATTTGGTTGACAATGGTTTGATTCCTGGAACCAGCATCTTGAAACTCATGGCAGGCACATGTGTTTGTATGACCCACATTCCAAGAGGAAAAAGGAGGAGAAAGGACGGTGTTGTGACCATATACCCTGTGGGGGGTGATTTCTTACTTTCTGTCTTCTTTCTCTCTGTTTCTCCAGAAAGAATATGCGCCCTATAGCAAAAAAATCTCTCAAAAAAAATACAGCGATGAAATGTAAAAATATAAGAAAATATAAATAAAAATAGAAGAAGTGGAAGAAATTTAGACCTTTTTACAAAAATATTTTTTAAATCCTAAAATTTATTTTTCAGAAAGGTGTTGAATAACCAGAGCAATATTAGTCAAAGGAGTATTAGTCAAAAGAGCAGGCAGAACTCATCACAGTAACTGCAAAATATATTACAAACCTACTAAAATAAAAGCAACATAATACTTTGATAGAAGCTAGCACATGGAACAATTCAACAAAATAGAAAGCTCAAAATATTTATACCTTTACAGGTCATTGATTTTTTTACTAAAATGCCAAGAAGTTGAAATGGAGAAAGTACAGTGGTTTTGTTAAATGGGTCTAAGAAAATTAGATATTCACATAGAAAATAATTAAATTACACCTGTATCTCACATTTTATACAGAAATAAACTCAAAATTGATTAAAGAATTAACCTGTAGACAAGAAAATGTAAAATTTTTAGAAAAAATAAGAGGAAAAAAGTCTTCTGAACATCAACTGGGTTGCAATATTTTTTATATGAATCCATAGACAAAGGCAACAACAATAAAAAAAGAAGTTAAATTATATAAAACTAAAATGATTCTATATAGCTTAGTAAATAAGAAACAAATTTAATATACAACATTCAGAATGGTTATATGTTTGCAAAAAATACATTTCATAAGGTGTTAATATTTAAAATGGGTAAGGAACTCAAAAACTCAACATTCTGAATATAAATATCCTAAATTTTAAAAAGTGCATAAAACTTGAATATACACTCTTGGGAACCAGCAGTTAGCATAATGGCTATGTCGCTGGACTCCCACGTAGTCGACCGCGGTTTGCGTCCCAGACCCGGTGGCTTAAAACTCACGTCGGGCGCGTGTGCATGCGTGCCCAAGATCCTGAGAGGAGAATGGAGGAGAAGGGATTGCGGTGTAACCATCCCCCCTGGGTGGTGATTTCTCGCTTTCTGTCTCTAATATCTCTCTCTGTCTGTCTGGCGAGTGCACGCGCCCTATAGTGAAAAAATCTTAAAAAAAAAAAAAGAAGAAAAACACTTGAATATACACTCTTTAGAAAAGAGCATATGATGGCCAACATGTATGTGAGTAAACACTCAATATCACTAATCAGGAAAGTGCAAATTAAAATAATAGCAAAATACCACATTATTTATCTTATAATAGTATCAAAAAAAGAAATATAAGTGTTAGGATGGGAAGAAAAGGGAACATTGCACATTATTAGTAGAAATGTAAATTTGTGCAACACTATTAAAAAAATTTAATTCTTTTCCTTAGAGTACATGTGCTCTCTGGGAAGAGAGAAAGAGAGAGAGAGAGAGAAGAGAGAAAAAGAGAGACAGAGGAGAGAGAGAGAGAGAGAGGACATCCCTAGAGAGATCATGACATCACAATCAATTTTCTATTCTTCCCCTTAGTATTTTGGGTATGCATGCACATTTGTGTAGTATGTATTTCAATCACTATGTCTAAGACAAACCACAAGGTTAGCCATGTGGGATCTAGCTACCTTAATCACCATGTCACTGGTTTTCCCCCAAATACATTTTTTGAGGTACCTCAGAAAGTGAAAAATGAAGCTATGATAAAATTTAGCAATCTCACTATTTTTTTTTTAGAGAGGTTTTCGCTATAGGGCACGTGCACTCACCAGACAGACAGAGAGAGACATAGAGACAGAAAGCGAGAAATCACCCCCCAGGGGGGATGGTTATGCCGTAATCCCTTCTCCTCCATTCTCCTCTCGGGATCTTGGGCACGCACGCACACATGCCCTGCATGAGTTCTAAGCCACTGGGTCCAGGACGCGAACCACGGTCGACTACACAGGAGCTCAGTGACATAGCCATTACGTTAACTGCTGGTTCCCGCAATCTCACTATTTTGAATATATTCAAAGTATATGAAATCAATATGTCAAAGAGTTGCCTATATTTACATTCATTGCAAAATTTTCTATAATAGGCAAAATATGGCATCAATGTAAGTCTATCAACACCAATTTTCAAAAACTGTGACATGTGTATGCAACCACGTGTGTATGTGCAGGCTGACCATAGTTTGAATTGCATTCCCAGTGACTTAAATAACACACAGGACGTGTCTATATGCCCAAAATCCTGGCATGATAAAGATATGGAGAATGAATTGCCGTGTAAGGACACCTCATTACAGGATGCTTTCTACATCTCTCTCTGTCTCTCTCTCTGGTGAGCAGACAAAGTGCAATAATTTCTAAAAGTTCTATTCAACAATATGAATGAACCTGTAGGACATACACTAATTGAACAATTCTGACATAAAAAGACAAATCCAATTTATCTCACTTATAAGTGAGCCAGCAGGTGACCTAGTTGAGGTGTTGAACTCCCATGTGGCTGACAGCAATTTGAGTCCCAGACCTGATGGCTTGCTTTCTCATTTACCCTCTCTCTGGTGAACTTGCATACACCTAAATTTTGTTTTAAATAAATAATAAATTAAATAAAAATCTGAAAAAAAGCCCAATTCATAGAGACAAAGTAAAATGATAGCTACAAGAAATAGGGTGGAAAAATTTGAAAAATTTAAGTCAAAGCCCATAAAACTTTTGTGAGATAAGAGAAATGAGTTCAGTGAGTGAATGAGTGTATTGTACACCATGTCAATGCCGTAAATAATATTATATTTTAAACTTAAAAAAGTGCTATGAGAATAGATATTGTATTTTCACCCCAAAATTGAAGTTGTTTTATAATGCATATGTCCAATGGCTCAATTTAGCTATTCTCCAAGTTGACATGTGTCAAAACATTTTGTTGAATACTATTACATTATAAATGTATGAAGTTTATTGTAAAAATATTAGAAATATAAATACATACATGATAAACATAAATGCTAGAAAATTTTACCAAGAAAAATTTCCATAAAAGACTGGAAGAAGAAAACCATATGACAGTAAGATATACAGTGAGTCAAGAACTTTTTTTTTTTTTTGGAGAGGTTTTTGCTATAGGGCGCGTGTGCTCGCCAGACAGACAGAGAGACATAGAGACAGAAAGCAAGAAATCACCCGCAGGGGGGATGGTCATGCCACAACCCCTTCTCCTCCATTCTCCTCTTGGGATCTTGGGCACGCACGCACACGCACCCAGCGTGAGTTTTAAGCCACCAGGTCCGGGACGCGAACCGTGGTGGACTACGTGGGAGTCCAGCGACATAGCCATTACACTACTGCTGGTCTCAAGAACATTTTTATTTTATTTATTTATTTTTTTGAGAGGTTTTTGCTATAGAGCACTTGTGCTTGCCAGAAAGATAGAAAGAGATAGACAGAAAGCAAGAAATCACCCCCCAGGGGGGATGGCCACACCGCAATTCCTTCCCCTCCATTCTTCTCTTGGGATCTTGTGCACACACGCACACTTGCCCCATGTGAGTTTAAACCACCGAGTTCGGGACTCAAACTGCGGTCAGTGACATGGAAGTCTAGCTACAAAGTCATTGTGCCAACTGCTGATTCCAAGAATTTTTTTCTTTTAATTATCACACATTAAACCATGGAATTACGAGGATTCTGACTGAATGATCAAAGGACAGCACCCAGGACATGAATCTGGGAGTAAGTGGCTTAATTTTCTGGAGTTTGAGGTTCAAGGATAATGTAATCTTCTCCATAACATGATCTCCTCTTTTGTAAATCATAAGGCCCATTTCTCTCAAGATGTTGTTGCAGAATTAGGAATGATCTGGGACATAGTAATGACGCTCTTCTTTACATTGCAGAGGAAGTGGTCAATGATTGACAGGAACCCTTGCCTTTCTTGCTAAAATAGCATATAGAATTATGCTAGTAGGTGTTTCCTTGACTTTAATACCAGGTTTTTTTTAAATTGTAACTCAGCAATATCACCAGGAATGTCTCTGATGCAACTATTGGCCTCTCGGCATAAAATTACAGAGCTCATTGTCTCAGGATGGCATGGTCCCCAAAGCTTTGCTGGGCCATGATGAAATTATGGAGGCCATGTGAGAAAGAAATTGTTTTTCACAAGAATACAGGGTGACAGGTGCAGAGCCCCAGGGCATGGAGAACCTTGGATGGGACTGAATGATACAGTATAAAGAAAGGAAAGCCAGAGCATCTCAGGTCACAGTGACACTAAGGGTCAGTCTCAGCACCATGACTCCTTAGAAATGCCTTTATGCTTCTCCTATTTGTGCCCTTGCCTGTCATGCCAGTCAGCCACACACTTTGTACAGACTGAAGGCATCCAGTGACAGGGAGAGACCTCTGTGCTCTCCACAGAAGTTGATTCTCTGCAAAGTGCTGAGCTAATTCTACAATTCTACAGTCTTCTCAGATCAGTACACACACAGAGCTTTGTCTCTGTGTTTGGCAGGCCCTGACATGTTATTCTTTTTTATTTCTTTCTCGCTTCCTATGCAAAACTTACGGAGTGAATGTGAAGTGATACTTGAGAGCTATAATAAATACCTGAAGCACAGTGTCTACAGCGATGGGGACCTGGTGCTGTTTTCTTTTTTTTTTTCCTCTTTATGACTTCAGAGATGAAGAACCCACACACCAGCAACCTTTCTTGATGGAGCCAAGTAAAAACCTGATACGTGAGTAAGTTCCTCTTTTTGTTTATGTAAATGTCTTTATTGCTGTGTATGAGTATAGGTTTGAGTGAGCGTGTGATTAACCCCACTTGAAAATAATAAAAACTGTGCACAACAATGGCAGGAATGTGAAATAGTGAATTCAGGCTGTTCTGCCTTGTTATCCTTTTATTAGCCTTCTTCTTCCCTTTTTAAATCTCTCCCAACCCATTTCAAAACAGGAGAGAAATTGATCTAGTCTGTTGTCCACTGCATCAGCACTATCCACATGGTCAGTCATTAGGAGGCTCAGAATGAGTGAAAATATGAATGAGGGACCTCAGGCCCTCCTTCAGCCAAGGACTATCTAAGTGAAGTTTGTATACATATTGAGACAATGACTGTCTGATGTGAATTTGGTGTTAGCATCAAGGGGCTAACACTGGGTGCTCACTGCCTATACAGGGGCATTGAAGAAATGTGCCTTACAGAGAAGCCATGAATGCCTGGAATGGCTATAGTATATGGACCATGTCCCACAAAAAGTCGCTCATTCAATCCTGTCAGGAATTTAGGATTGTGATCCTGAGAGCTTGATGATAACATGTATGATTAAGCCCCTATACAGTATATTTTGGATGGGAAATCACATTTTGTACACTGTGACAATACTCAGGGAATGAATGTAAATGAATTAATTAATTAAAAATGTTTGAGAAGAAAATTACAGTGCACTTGTAACTAGATTCTAGCTTTGTCCATAGTTTTAGTGTAAGGTATTTTGTGAATCAATAAAATATGAAAAAAATTTAATAATAATAATGAAATTAAACTAAAAAAATAGTTAAATATCATTTTTCAAAAGCAAATAATGGGACCAGCAGCTAGCGTAATGGCTATGTCGCTGGACTCCCACGTAGTCGACCGCGGTTTGAGTCCTGGACCCAGTGGCTTAAACTCACGCCGGGCGCGTGTACGTGCGTGTCCAAGATCCCGAGAGGAGAATGGAGGAGAAGGGATTGTGGTGTGGCCATCCCTCCTGGGGGGTAATTTCTCGCTTTCTGTCTCTCTGTCTCTCTCTGTCTCTCTGTCTGTCTGGCGAGAGCACGTAGCCTATAGCAAAAACCTCTCCAAAAAAAAAAAAAAAAATATTGCTCTTCTCTTCCACTATGATTTCTCTTTTTTTTTTTTTTTTTTTTTTTTTTTTTTTTTTTTTAAATTTTCCTTTGTGTGCACTCACCTGAGAGAGACAGAGAAAGAGGAGGACAGGACCTCTCAATGGGTATAGTCATGCTGTAATCCCTTCTTTATGTCTTCATCATTCATCTCCATCAGGATTTGGGGCATGCACACACACATGCCCAAGCATGTTATTCTTTCTATTTTTTTCCCTAATATTGTATTTATTTTCTTACATTTTTATATTAACTACCTTGTTTTTCAAGCTATTCTGGCTGGTATTCAAACTGTGTGACTGGTTATTTGGGATATGGCTCCTTTAACCACCAGGGCACAGAATCAGCCTGACCCTGACTTGTCACTTCTCCAGGAAAAATGCAAAAATTCCATTAAATCTTGGCTTTTTGCAACCCTGTAACATGCATACATAAAAACTAAGTTACTGTAGTTTTACTTAATGAGAGGTTTGCCAGCACATGGCCTGCGTTCTCTGCATCCTTTTCATTTGCAACAGCAGAGTGTGCTTCTAAAACATTCACTCTATCGGGGAACCAGCAGTTAGCGTAATGGCTATGTCAATGAACTCCCATGTAGTCGACCATGGTTCACATCCCGGACCCGGTGGCTTAAAACTCACACCGGGCGCGTGGGCATGCATGCTTGCGTGCCCAAGATCCCGAGAGGAGAATGGAGGAGAAGGGATTGCGGCGTGACCATCCCCCCTGGGGGGTGATTTCTCGTTTTTTGTCTCTATGTCTCTCTCTGTCTGTCTGGCGAGTGCACGTGCCCTATAGCGAAAATCTCTCTCAAAAAAAAAAAAAGAAAATTCACTCTATCAACATGCATGTGGGCCCAGAATAGGGTCAGACAAAATGTAAGTTTCTTACAAGGGTCTCTCTATCCTTAACCATTTTGTTTGGGGTTGTTTAAAACTTGTGACCTTGTATTGGAGAAAGGTGATATTGGGATTTCTGATCTTTGGGTGGAATTTGAGAATTGTCTGTGTATAAGGAAGAACAAAGCATTTTACTTTGAACATTGTCCAGCTTATCTATTTTTCCCATTTATGGATTATATTTCAGTGTCGCTGAAAAACATTCATTAACCCAAAGTCCTTAAAATATTTATTCCTGTATTTATTTATCTAAATTGTTTGTGGATTTTGCTATTGAATTTAGGTTTATTATCAACTTTATTTTTTACATGATGTTATGTATAGATTCTTATACCATTATTTTGCAAGTATCTATATTTGTCAACATCATTTACTGAAAAAACTATTCTATCTCCCTGTGAAATTGTCTTTGTAGATTGAACTCTGAACATCCTAATTTTATATATTCTAAACTAACATGAGAAATAAAAGGGACATATATCAGAAGTAGAGATCTAATTACTTATCTGAAATCATGAGTGAATCTTTCTGTTTGAGATATCTGTCCTAAAATAAATTTTCTGTAACCAACTTTGACAATTTCTGTGTATTATATTATTTTCCAGCCTATCTTAAATATACTGTTACTTTTCTGCCCTTTTAATTGCCTCATTGTATTCTCTCTTGTGTACATCCTTTTTGTATTAAGTTAAAAGCATAACTCATTTGATTACACAATTTTGGTTGTTAATTTATTGGACTATAGTAATTTATGAAGAATGACTTACTAACAGTTTAATGTACCCTGTTTAAATTTTACACACGCACCCACACCCACCCACACACACACAGACACACCACATAGAGGGCACATGTACTTGCCGCAGACAGAGGAAGAGGGAGAAAGCAGCCCTCAAGGGGGTAGGGTCGTGCCACAATTTCTTCTCTAACATTACGCAATTTTACTTGGACTTTGGGCAAACACACACATATGCCTGGTGCATTTTTTAAGCTACGAGGGTAAAGATGCAAACCACTCAGTTGGCCTTGTGAGATTTAGCTCCCTTATTCACTAGGCTAAGAGGCTGGCTGTCTTATATTCTGAGTATTTTATAATTTTAATACTGGAGATTATGTGTATGTACCAAAAAGAGACAGACTGATTAAGTATCCTCCAATGGAGCTTCATCTTATATACAATTATTTTCTTTCCTCCATCTCTACTTTTGTAAGGAATCTGGTAACATGCACACATGTGCCCAAAATGTTTTTCAAGTTGCTTGGTGAGGATCTGACCATAGTAAGATCTAGGCTTTAACTTATAGGTATCAACAGCAAACATTTCCCAAGGTACACCAAAAGTGTGACTGCTTAAGAAGTCACTAATATTTGTGACTGGTCAATAGATAGTATGAAATGACACTGTGTTTGTTTTACAAGTATTAGTTGATACATATTTGGTTATGTAAGGACTGGCCCCTTAGTGGTTAAGGACCACATTCTACATGGCTGATGGCACTTCAAATCCTGATCCCAGCAACTTTAAAAATATACTGAACATTGTGCATGTGTGCAAAAAAAGTCAGTCAACTTAAAGCTAAAATTGTTCTGAGAACTCCAGTTATGAATTAAAATTTCTCTGTATAAGGGAAGATAACCAATAAATAAAAATGTTTAAGGAAAAATTTAAATCACCATTCTTTGTTTATTCAAATCAATCTTTCTGTTTGAGATATCTGTCCTAAAATAAATTTTCTGTAACCAACTTTGACAATTTCTGTGTATTATATTATTTTCCAGCCTATCTTAAATCAAAGCAAAACAAATTTGAATTTGGGCAATTAACAGTAGCATGATTAGTATACTGGATTCATTTAGATAATACTACCTTTAAAATCACAATAAAAGTAAAATTAGAGAATAATAATGAATAAAGTAAAATAAAATAATTAATTTTAAAAACGAGGAATTTTAAAAATTATTTATTAAACTTTATCATTTATTATATTTAATTTGTGATAGGGCATTTGAGTTCACCACAGAAAGATGAAAGAGAAAGAGAGAGAGAGAGAGAGAGAGAGAGAGAGAGAGAGAGAATGTAAGAAAGCAAGCCATCAGGACTAGTGTTCTTCTGCCATGTGGGAATCCAACAACTTAACCACGTACCATCTGAAGACCCGAGACCAAGGAATGTTTAAGTGTAAAATGAGAAACTATAAATAAGAATTAATTTCAGATAATATTTTTGAAATAATTTGAGTTAAGAAACTTGCTTTAGTCAATATATAGGTAGAAGATCTGAGAAAATGATAGTTTTTAAAGGGAAACTTATTTTAACAACATTCTTCATAAAAGTTGACATAATAAGTGGATTGAAAACTATAGAAAGGCCACCTTAAAGTTCCTGAAGTAAATATGTTATGGAGGATAATTGCCACAAGGTATAGAAAACTCACAAGTTCGGTACTAGTTAAAGTTTACAGAGCATAGACGAAATAATGATGGTTTCTGCACATCAATAGAAATAAGATGACATATTGGATGCACCTAATTGTAGGAGAGTTTATGAAGTTGAGTATGAAAATGAGGAATGAAGATGAATATAATAATGATGAATATAGCTCATAATTGTGCATTTTATTATTAATAATGCAGTGTGTTAGTAAAGTTCTCTTCACAGAATGTGTTAAATATGTGAGGTTATGTATATGTAAATTGCAATAACCACTCCACACTTAATTAAAAAACACCTTAAAACAACTTCAAAATTTAAAAATATTTGTAGATATAATTGGCCTACGTTTAATTTTTAAAATGTTCATTGTGTGAACTTATTTCTTAGTTTGCCAAAAAGGGTATGGGCACACCAGAAAAAGACAGAAAAAGAGGGAAAATAAGAAAGCACTCCCCATGGAAGAAGGTCATGATGCAATACTCTCTCCTCCATTCTTCCTTTCTTTTAGAATTTTGGGCATATATGCACACATGGCTAGTGTGTTTCTAAAGCCACTGTGTCTGGGACTTGAACTGCACAGTCAGCCATGTGGGATCCAGCTGTCCCAACCACAGTGCCACAAGCCAGCAGAAATTTGTGCATTCTTTATTTACATTCCCAGAAAAAAAACTTCTCCATACATTAATAATTCTTCTTCGGGGCCAGTAGATAGTATAATCATTGCATTTCTGGACTCCCACATGACCAACAATGATTCAAGTTTTGGACCCAGCAGCTTGAAACGCATGCAGACTCGTATGCATGCCTGCCCAAAATCTCAAGAGGAGAATGGGAAAAAAAAAAAAAAAAAAAAAAAAAAAAAAAAAGAGGAGAATGGGAGGAGAAAGTATTGTAGCATGTCCATCCCCCAGGGGTTGACTTTTTGTCTTTTTTTAAAAAGTTTTTTTTTTTTTTATTTCAGTTTCTTTTATTCATTCAACTACATATGTCACTTAGCTTGTAAATTGAATGTTCCAATATAAATACATTTCTCACTAGTCCGGATGGAAATATTATACACGTTATCTTCAACAGATAACTTCAACTCATTTATTTGTCCCATATGTGCCTTGCATCTCTGTTTTTCTCTTTAATATCTTTCCTCAGACTCTCTTTCTTCCACCTTCTTCCTACACTGTATCCAGTATCTATAACTCTTCAATGTTTCTATATCTTCTAGTCATTCAGTTTCAGCCATATAGTGTGAGGAGTTAGTACATATAAAGTGAAGACATGTAGTGTCTCTCCTTCATAGCCTGGTTTACTACACTCAGCAGTAAATCTTCCATATTCATCCACTTTCTGTCAAATGCAAAGGTCTTGTTTTCTTATGGCTAAATGGTATAATGCAAGTGGCACAATTTTCCAATCTATTTTTCTGTTCATGGACATTTGGGTTGGTTCCATGTATTAGCAATTGTGAATAATGCTGCAATAAACATCAATGTGCACTTTTCTGAATAAGCATTTTTCTGTTCTTTGGGTAGATACCAGGGAGTGGGATTGCTGGATTATAAGGTAGTTCTATTTGTAAATCTTTGAGGAATCTCCATATTCTCCACAGTGGCTAGACCAATTTACTTTCCCACCAGCAGTGTAAGAGAGTTCCCCTTTCACCACATTCCCACCAGCATTTATCTTTTTGTTTATTTTTTTTAATCTTAGTTATTCTGACTGGGATTAGGTGGAATCTCATTGTGGTTTTGATCTGCATCTCCTTTAATAATAAGGGATGTTTAGCATTTTTTCATATGCCTTTTGGCAATTCATATGTCTTCCTTAGAGAATCATTTATCTAACTCGTTCTCTGATGTTCTGACTGGATTGATCATCTTTTATCTGGAAAGTTGCTTGAGATCCCTGTGTACTCTTAAGTATAGTTTCCAAAAATATTTTCTCATTCTGATGGCTGTCAATTTACACTAATTACTGTGTCTTTTGATATGCAGAAACTTCTTAATCTGATGTAATCCCACTTGTCTATTTTTCAGATTATTGACTGTGTTTTCAGGTCTTATTTAAGAAATCTTTGCCTAGCCCAGTATCCCTCAGTTTCCCCAGTGTTTTCCATTACTAGTTTTTTGGTTTTTGGTTTTTTTGAGAGGTTTTTGCTATAGGGCGCGTGCACTCGCCAGACAGCCAGAGAGAGACAGAGAGACAGAAAGCGAGAAATCACCTCCCAGGGGGGATGGCCATGCCGCAATCCCTTCTCCATTCTCCTCTCGGGATCTTGGGCATGCACGCACACGCGCCTGGCGTGAGTTTTAAGCCACCGGGTTCAGGACAAGAACCGCGGTCGACTACATGGGAGTCCAGCGACATAGCCATTACACTAACTGCTGGTCCCATCCATTACTAGTTTTATACTTTGAGGTCTTAAGTTTAGATGTATGATCCACTTTGCATAAATTTCTGTCCAGGGTGGCAGGTAGGAGTTCCAAATCATCTTTCTGCAGATGGATATCCAGATTTCCCAGGACCACTTGTTAAGGAGGTTTTCCTTTTCTCAGTGGATTGACTGGTACCCTTTGTCAAAAATCAATTGGCTATGTGTTCGGGGAGTTTATTTCTGGGGTCTCTATACTGTACCTTTGGTCCACCTGTCTGTTTCTGTGCCAATGCAATGCTGTTTTGATGATCACCTTTATAGTTTACTTTGGGGTCAGGGAGTGAGATGCTGCCCATTCCACTCTTCTTGAGCAAGATTGCTTTGGAAATACATGATCTTTTAAGACTCCAGACAAATTGTATGATTGTCTTTTCTAAATCTGTGGAGAATGTGTCTGGTGCTTTGATTAGGATTCAGTTAAATATGTAGATTAATTTGGGTAGAATTGCCATTTTGATTACATTAACTCTTCCACTTCAGGAACATGGTATATACTTCCAATTTTTGTGTCATTTTCAATGTCTTTTTTTTTTTTTTTTAGTTTTTCATAGTTTTCCTTGTGGAGGTTTTTAATTTCTTTGATTAGATTTATTCCTAGGTATCTTATAGTTTTTTGTGGCTGTGGCAAATGGAATTACTTTCTGCAGTTCTATCTCTATCTATCTCTTATCTTTCTTCTAGTCTATTTGCCTGCTGTTCCTAGATAGAAAAGCTATAGATTTCTGTATGTTGATTTTGTATCCTGCAACTTTACTGTATTCATTTATCACTTGCAGGAATTTTTTTGTGGATATTATTGGATCTTCTATGTATACTATCAAGTCATCTGCAAATAGAGATAAATTAACTTCTTCTTTTCTTATTTGAATGTCTTTGATTTTATTCTCTTTTCTGATTGCATTCGTGAGGACACCTAGCACTATATTGAAAAAGATTGAAGAAAGTGGGCATCCTTGTCTTGTGTCACTTTTTTTTTTTTTTTTTTTTTTTTGGAGAGGTTTTTCGCTATAGGGCGCGTGCGCTCGCCAGACAGACAGAGAGAGACATAGAGACAGAAAGAGAGAAATCACTCCCCAGGGGGGATGGTCACGCCGCAATCCCTTCTCCTCCATTCTCCTCTCGGGATCTTGGGCACGCACGCACACGCGCCCGGAGTGAGTTGTAAGCCACCGGGTCCGAGACGCGAACCGCGGTCGACTACGTGGGAGTCCAGCAACATAGCCATTACGCTAACTGCTGGTTCCCGTCTTGTGTCACTTTTTAGCAGAAAAGCTTTCAGGTTTTCCCCATTCAGGATGATGTTATCATAGATGGGTTTTCACAGATAGCTTTCATTGTGTTGAGGAATGATCCTTTTCTGCTGATTTTGCTGAGATTCTTGATCATGAAGGGATGTTGTATCTTATCAAATGCTTTTTCTGCATCATTTGACATGATCATATGGTTTTATCTTTCTTTCTGTTAATATAGTGTATTATATTTATGGTTTTGTGTATGTTGAACCATCCTTGCATCCCTGAAATAAAGCCTACCTGGTCGTGATGCATACTCTCTTTTATATGTTATTGGATATTATTTGCTAATATCTTGTTGAGAATTTTTTAATTTATATTCATAAGATATATTGGTCTATAGTTTTCCTTCCTTGTTTTGTCATCTGTTTTAAGGATAAAGGTGTGATGGAGGCTTCATAGCATGAATTTGGGAGAGTTCCACTCTTTGGGATCTTTAGAAATAACTTGAGCAATATGGGGGTTAACTATTCTTAAAAAGTTTTATAAAATTCAGGGGTGAAGCCATCAAGACCAGGACTTTTCTTTATAGGGAAGTTGTTCATTACAGATTAAATTTCATGGCTTGTTATGGGCCAATTCAGACTTTCTCCATCCTCCTGAATCAATCTTGGTAGATTACATGTATCCAGGAACATGTCCATCTCTTCCAGATTTGGCATATCGTTTTTCATAGTATTCTCTAATGATATTTTGTATTTCTATTTTCTCTGTTGTTATATTGCCTGCTTCATTATGAATTTGATTTACCTTGTTTGTTTCTCTCTTCTTAATTAGCTAGTCGTGTATCAATGTTGTTTATCTTTTCAAAGAACCAGATTTTACTTTCATTTATTTTCTGTATAGTTTATTGCTCTCTATTTTGTTTATTTATGCTCAGATTTTTATTATTTTTTCTTCCTGTTGTTTTTCAGATTTTTTTGCTGTTGCTTTTCCATTTCTCTGAGGTATGACATTAGGTGGTCCATTTGCCTCCTTTCCATCTTCCTCTTTTGTGCACTAATTGCTATGAACTTTCCTCTTATGACTGCTTTAGCAGTGTCCCAAAAATTATTGAAACTCGTGTACTCATTTTCATTGGTTTCCATGAATCTTTTGATTTTAGTCTTTATTTTTTCAGTAGTTGTGAAGTCATTCAAGAGTAGGTTATTTAGTTTCCATGTATTAGTGTATTTTTGAGGATTTTTCTTGAAATTTATCTGAAGTTTAATTCCATCATGGTCAGAGCACATGCTGGATATAGTTTCTATGTCTTTGAATTTGTACAGGCTTGCATTGTGCCCTATCATGTGGTCAATGTTCATAAAGGTTCCATCCACCCGTGAGAAAAAAGTGTATCTCATAGGTTTTGTGTGGAAGTTTCTCTAGATGCTTATTAAATTCATTTGTTTTACGTATCATTTAGTTCCTTTATCTCTTTGCTTATTTTTTGTCTAGATGATCTGTCCAAAGGCAATAGTGGGGTATCGAGGTCTCCAGCAATTAATGTGTTGCAGTCTATTTAGATCTAACAGTTTTTTTTTTCTTTTATATCTAACAGTTTTTTTCTTCCCATGTTCGGGTGTTCCTGAGATGCATAGATATTTAAAAGCGTTATAACTTCTTGATGGATTCACCCTTTTACTACTATATAATGTCATTCTTTGTATATTTGTAGTTCTTGGTTTAAAGTCTATTTTCTGAGAAATTATTATCACGACTCCTACTCTTTTTTTGTTTCCATTTGCATGGAAAGTCTTTTTTTCAGCCCTTCACTTTTAGTGTATGTATGTCTTTATCCATGAGATGTGTTTCTTGTTGACAACAGATGGAGAGTTTCTATTTTTTCATCCAGTCAGCCTGTCTGTGTCTCTAGATTAGAGAATTTAATCCATTAACATTCGATGTTATTATCAACATATCAACTTGTACCTACCTTTTAGTTGGCCATTGTCTTGGTTGTCTTTTATTCCCTGTGTCTGTCTGTTCGTTCTTTAGTTTTAATGGAACAGAACTCTCTTCAGAGTTTCTTAAAGAGCTGGTCTGGTGTTGGCAAACTCTTTGGGGTTTCCTTCATCTGAGAAGATTTTAATCATTTTTTTTCCCTATATGAAGGATAATCTTGCTGGATATAATAATCTTGGTTGTAATTGTTTCTCAGCACTGTCAATATGTCTTCACACTTTTTCCTTGCTTACATTGTTTCCACTGAAAGTTCTGCTGTTAGCTTGACCTTTCTCTCTTGCCAATTTTAGTATCTTCTCATTATCTGTGGTTTTGGTCAGTCTGACTAAGATGTGCCATGGAGAAGACCTTCTTGGGTTGATGCTATTTGGGGCCTTTGTATTTCTTGGGTCTGGATATTTGAGTGCTTTCCTAGACTTGCATAGTTTTCTCACAGAATATATATATATATATATATATATATATATATATATATATATACACACACACACATATATATATATATATATATATGCACATATATATATATATATATATATATATATATATATTTTTTTGGAGAGGTTTTAGCTATAGGGAGCATGCACTCGCCAGACAGACAGAGAGAGACATAGAGACAGAAAGCGAGAAATCACTCCCCAGGGGGCATAGCCACGCTGCAATCCCTTCTCCTCCATTCTCCTCTCGGGAGCTTGGGCACACACGCACACGTGCCCGGCGTGTGTTTAAGCCACCGGGTCCAAGACTCGAACCACAGTTGACTACATGGGAGTCCAGCGACATAGCCATTACGTTAACTGCTGGTCCCAAGGATTTAATGTAATAGATTTTCCATTTCCTTATCAGTTTCTTCACCTTCTGGGATATCAATTATTAGGATGTTTGGACATTTAATGGAAACTATTATTTCTCATATATTATCCTCTTTTGAGTTGTTGTTTTCTCTATCTCCTTGATAGATTTTTTTCTAGGTGAGAGGTTTTATCTTCGACATCTGAAGTTTGCTATTCAGCATGGTCCAATTGGCTTTTAATACTTTTGAGGGAATTTTTGATGTCCTGTATTACCGCATTCATCTCTAATAGTTTCATAAGAGTCTTTCATATGGTGTCCATTTCTTCCTTCAAATCTTGGAAGGACTTCCTCATCTCCTGAAGTTCATTGTCTCTTTTCTATTCCAACTCATACAGTTTTGTCACTATGAATATTCTGAATTTTCTCTCTGACATTTTGGTAACTTCTGTTTTCTCAAGAGATGGAAGAGAGTTATTGTGTTCTTTCGACCGAGACATATTTCCTGATTTTTCCCCCCAAACTTAAGGATCTTCTGTGACTTCTAGTCATTGTGTGATGTATTCACTTTTGGATACTTTTTGAGAATGCTTCTTTCATTGGAACAAGTTAGCTTCCATTTTGCTGTAGATTGCTTGTGTTCCGAAGTCTCTCTTCTAGTTTGTTTAGTAATGTGGTCTCTAAGGGAGGAGTTTTATATTCAAGTATCTGAAGAGCAGCTTCTTGTTTTTTGCAGGTGGTTCAGTATAGAGCAAAAATTCCAGGGAGCCTCCCAATACTGTGATGTTTAAAAACTATGAGTCTAGACCTGTTTAGATGCTCTAGGTGGGTGGAGGATTAGGAGATGACAATATTAGAGGGAAGTAAAAGAATAGGAAAGAGGAATAAAGAAAAAGTCATGTATTGCACTTGTGCATGGTGCACAATTTTGGCAGGGGACTGCAGTTGAAAGTGGGCTTTGTTTGTTATCTCTGAGTGACCCAATGGGATAAGGGGAAATAAAGAATTAGCAAAAGAAAGAAGGGGAAAAAAATAGCCTACCTTTCTCTCAGAGAGGAAGGGCGCCCTGATGTTGGGAGAGCTGAGCTGGTGCTGGAGCTGAAGCTGAAGTCAAAGAATGGCCCTGCCTCAGTTTCCCTTACTGAGTGTGATTTCTTGGTTTCTGTTTCTCCGTATATCTCTGATTCTCCAGTGAACACTCACATCTTATCACAAAAAATCTCTCTCTAAAATAAGAGAATTCTTTTTTAAATCAACTCTGTCCAGTTAACAACATCATTTTCTAGGTAAAAGAGATCTCATTCCATTCACAGTGCTCTCAAAACTATTTTTGGTTGTTTGAACACAACTTATTCAAACAGGGGACAAAGGCTATTTTAGAGTCCTGCAGGAGTTTAGGAACTTTACTCACACTGCTCCATATACCAGTGAAGAAGAATCTCTGAGTAGCAACTAAAGTTTAATCCTTTTTGTGACTTGGCTTTACTGAGAAGTTCATCCTCAATCACATGACTATATTTCCTAAAGCTGTCCTCTGTGATAAGGTACTATTGGGAAAACTACCATTTTGTATGACCTTTCTCTTTGCTGTTGAAGAGATCAATGAAAGTCCCCATCTGCTCCCCAACATTTCCCTTGGTTTGATATCTACAATGCATTTCCTGATCACCAGAGGACCTTAGAGAATGCTCTACTTTTGCTTTCTGGAGTGAATCAGACTCTGCCTAACTATAAATGTGAGACACAGCAGAAATTTGTTGCCATCATTGCAAGAAACATGCCAATACTTTCAGCCCAAATTGGAATCCTATTGGAGCTCTATAAAATCCCACAAGTAAGTGTTTTTTGGGGTTGCAAAATTGTGTTTAAATCTCTCCTAATGTAATTTTCTCACATGTTAGCAAAGAAAATATGGAAGCTGTGTGTTCACATTCTTAAGAGAGTTAGAAATAGATCACGGAGAATTTCCTGGGTCATGGGATTATTCACAGTGTAAAATGAGAAAAAGACAGGGCAGTGAAATCTGTGAGGCTCCATTCAGATTATAGCCCACGGTCAATATTTCCACCTCTCCACTGTTGTGACTAGTGCTTGCTGAAAACTCAATTATGTGTGCCTCCTAGGAAATGTACACAGCACAGAGATCAGCCCCATCTTGAGATAGGACATTATCTGGAGGCATTCAGAGGACAATGACAATGGTAAAGGTGTAAAGACCTTTGCATCTATTTATCATTTGAGACAAATATGATGGCACATTCCAGCTCTGTAGGTCCCCACATTGACTATGGCTCAGTTATATCTGCTTTGCCTTACCAGCTTCCTTGGTCCTTCCTTACAACCAAGCAGTTGGGTCAGTGGAACTGGAATGTATTTCCCAATCACACTCCACATTAAAACTCTATACCTTATAGGTTCTTTCCAGGGAATCGTTCCCAAAGCAGCATTCAGAAGACATTGCTGGGAAACAGAGATACCAATCGCTCATAGGAAGTGGTCCTAGGAAAATTGTATTTTAAAAATATCAGAGAGAATAAGTGGTTGTATTTTTTTAAAAAAACACAGAGTTTATGTTTCATAATAAATTTTCAGTGTCAAATGATCAATAATAAAGATTTTTCCCCAAAATTTACATTTAACATTGCTCGCCAGGCAAGGAAGCCTCTGATCTACATGTCACATGAACCCAGAATGGCAGAATTATCAGTTTTTTATATCGTCTTTATAAAGTTTATGTAATCTTTATTTTCAGCTGTAGAATATGAAGGGTTTATTGAACGTTAAAAGTTTGTTTTCTTGGGAACCAGCAGTTAGCGTAATGGCTATGTCGCTGGACTCCCACGTAGTCGACCACGGTTCACGTCCCAGACCCGGTGGCTTAAAACTCACGCCGGCGCATGTGCGTGCGTGCCCAAGATCCCGAGAGGAGAATGGAGGAGAAGGGATTGTGGCGTGACCATCCCTCCTGGGGGGTGATTTCTCTCTTTCTGTCTCTATGTCTCTCTCTGTCTGTCTGGCGAGCGCACACGCCCTATAGCGAAAAACCTCTCAAAAAAAAAAAAAGTTTGTTTTGTTCTGGGAATGATTACATTGACCCAGAATATTTATATGTCCATTTCTAAAATAAATGGGACTGAGAAACATGGTCTTCTAAAGCCTGGAATGACAGAACAGGGTGATCTTTGCAGCAGATTTTCTTCTCTCAAGATTTCATTCTGTGATATTATCAGGTAGAGAATACTCTCTCCCTTGTTTAAGGGGAAAATACCAAATCCTGCTGCAGTTAAAAAAAAAAATCATGTTATTTGTTTTGTTATCCAGGTCACACATGATCCTTCTGATTCCACCCTAAGTGATAAAGGCCAGTTTGCATCAGTTTATCAGATGGCCACCAATGACAGTTCTCTGGCTCAGGGAATGATCTGGTTGTTGTTGCATTTTTGGCTGGACATGGGTGGCACTCTACATATCTGATGATATGAAAGACGAGCAGCTTCTTCGGGTTCTAAATGCAAAGATGATAAAAAGGCACATCTGTGTAACCTTCAAAGAAGTGCTCCCTTCTGGGTCATGTGTCAAAACATTCCACAACATCAATTATGGGAACAGAATCAGAGCATCATCTGCAAATGTGTATATAATACTTGGTGATGAAAGTAGTGTCTGGAACCTGGCAATCTTAGAAGAATTCTATTTAATTTTGGGAAAGGTGTGGATCCTGAGAAATTTCAGCTCATTACAGTGGAGAAAACTTTTCTATGTCAAATTGAACCAGCCCTACCTTTTCCATGGAAGCCTCTTATTTTCAAAGTGAGAAAGGATAATTCCTGGCTTTAAACAATTTCTCAAGACAGTCAGCCCTTTCCAATACCCAGAAGACTTTTACTTACATGAATTATGGATTTCCTTTCTTAACTGCTCAATTGATCTATCACTATGTGGCAAAATTAGACACTGTTCACCAAATTCTTCCTTAGAGTTTATGCCACTTGAATTCAACATTATGACCATTTCCAAGTTCAGCTTTTTAATCTGTCATGCTGTGTATATGATGGCCCAAGTCCTCCATAAGATGGTCTTGAAGAAAATAGAAATGGGGTCTTCAGAAGATGCAGACCAGCCTATGCTTCTTTCCTGGCAGGTAAATATTCTCCACAACCATCATATGCACTGGACACCTGATACATTTGGAAGTATTTTATTCAAATATGACATCATGTTCATCTTTACTTCTCAAGATTAATAGGATCAAGTAAAATGGAAAAATATTTCTTTTTGTATTACATATATGTGTGTTACATCTATTAAGAGAATTCTGCCATTGGGGGTTGAATTTTAAGATACTTAGCTATCTCAGATAAATATTTCTTAATGCAGAACGAAATACTATAAAACATATAAGACAAGACCTGACAAAACACAGAGAGGTAAAAAATTGACTAAATCTATATATATATATTTCCTAAAAATGCATCCACTGTAAATAAATATTGACATAATGATCATGTTTGCCTCTAGCTATTTTATCTTTACTGATGTAGATACTATGCCCTATTTGCTCTATGTAATACTTATACTGAGAACTGAAACAGATTTTACATAATATCTTAAAATGATCCATGGAAATTACTTATTTCAGACTTAAGTATACTTAAAATATATTTTAAAAAATTTATGAGAGCATACTCTCATTTAGTGTTAAAATGCAAAACTACTTACAATGCCTATAAGCTCAGGCTATACTAACTGGTTTACAAATAAGTTTGCATTTTAAACTAAACATATCTAAATCCAAACTTTATGTATAAAATATATTTATTCACAGCAGACAAATATTTTAGTCATTTTTGTTGATTAAGACAAGTTAACTTATATGAAAAATTGTCATCATCAGAAAGCTTAGTTTACCATGTGATTTCCATTTGTACTACTAATAACAACATGGACTGGCACTTCGAGGAAATTTAACGGTGAAAAGCAGATAATTTTGTCAAGATGCCTATCTTGGGATAAAGGAATATTTAGATATTTCTATTCTTAAAAAAAAATAAAGAATTAAATACCGGGACCAGCAGTTAGCATAATGGCTTTGTCGCTGAACTCCCATGTAATGGTCTGCGGTTTGAGTCCCAGACCCAGTGGCTTAAACTCACACCAGGCGCATGTGCATGCGTGCCCAAGATCTCAAGAGAATGGAGGAGAAGGGATTGCAGTGTGGCCATACCCCCGGGGGTGATTTCTTGTTTTCTGTCTCTCTGTCTCTCTCTGTCTTTCTGGCCAGCGCACGTGTGCTATAGCCAAAAACCTCCCCCGACTCAAAAAAAAAAAATTTAAATACCAGTTGTATAGACAAGTTATTCTCTGTCACATAATGTCAAATACCTGAAGGTTAAGAGATCAACATATTTTTAAAATACCACTCTGTTTAAATTTATTTTATACATCCAAACACTATATATCACTTAGCTTATAAAGTAAATGTACCCAACATGAAATACACTTTAGGCCAGTCCAGGTGAGGATACTATTCATATTATCATCAACAGGTAATAAGCCATTTCTGGGTCCAATAAATTTCTTGCCTCTCCATTTTTTCACTCTAATTTATTTACCTATGCTCTCCCCCTCTCCCACCCGCCTTTCACACTGACTCCAGTGTCCATAACTATTTTAAATGCTTTTATATCCTCCAATCTTTCAGTCTGTAACACAGAGTGGGGACAGTCAGTACATGTTAAATGGAGACATTTTATGTCTCCTTTACAACCTGGCTTGCTTCACTCAGCAATAAATCTCCCATATTCATCACTTTCTAGTATATACCAGGGTCTTGTAGTATTTTATTTTATTTTATTTTATTTTATTTTATTTTATTTTATTTTATTTTATTTTTTATGGTTTGATAGTACTCCATAGAGTATATGTGCCACACTGTTTCAATCCATTCATCTGTCATTTGGTGGACATTTGGGTTGGTTCCATATCTTACCAATTGTTAATAGTGCCACAGTAAACATAGATGTGCAAGTGCTTTTCAACTGAGTATTCTGTTCTTTGGGTAGATGCCCAGGAGTGGATTTATTGGATCATATGATAGTTATTTTGGAGGTCTCTGAGGAACCTCCAAACTGTTTTCCACAGTGGCTGGACCAATTTACATTCCCACCAACAGTGTAGAAGAATTTCTCTTTCAACACAATCCCACCAAGATTTATTTTATGTATTTTTAATCTTCACCATTCTGGCAGGGTTTAGGTGGTATCTCATTGTGGTTTTAATCTGCATCTCCCTTATGATGAGAAATGTTGAACTTTTTTTTTCATGTGCTTTTGACTGTTAATCTGTCTTTATTAGAGAGTTTTTGATTTAGCTTCTTCTCCCATCTTTTAGTTGGGTTGATTTTTTTTTTCTTTTCAGGTAAGCCAACTGAGTTCCCTGTGTCTTCTGGTTATCAGTCCCTTATCTGAGGCATAGTTTACAAAAAATATTTTCCCATTCTGAGGATTGTCAATTCCCACAAATTACTGTGTCTTCTTATGTGCAGAAACTTCTTAATCTGATGTAATACCACTTGGTTTTTGGGGGGAATTTTTGCCTGCGCTTTGGGGACTTAGTTAAGAAGCCTTTACATGCCTCGATGTCTCCCAGAGTTTCTCCAGTATTTTCTACCAGTTGTTTTATAGTTTGAGATCTTAGGTTTAGATCTTAGATTCATTTTGAGTTGATTGTTGTTAATAGTAAAATATGGGCATCCAGTTTTATCTCTCTGCAGGTGGACACCCAGTTTTTCCAGCACCCTTTGCTAAAGAGGTCTGCCTTTTCTCACTGGATTGACTGGTATCATTTGTAAAAAAATCAGTTGGCTTTATGTTTTAGGTTTTATTTCTGAGGTCTCTATCTTGTTCCGTTGGTCCATCTGTCTGTTTTTGTGCCAATACCATGCCACTTTGATTAAAATTTTCCATATTCATCCACTTTCTGCCAAAAGTCAGGGTCTTGTTGTTTTTTATAGCTGAGTAATATTCTGTAGAGTATATGTGACACACTTTTTCAATCCATTCATCTGTTTGTGGGCATTTGGGTTGGTTCCATGTCTTAGCAATTGTGAATAATGCTGCAATAAACATCAATGTGCAAGCACTTTTCTGACTAAAAATCCTTTGGCACACACGCACATGCCCCCTGTGTGAGTTTAAGCCGCCAGGTCTGGGACTCCAACCACGATCGACCACATGGGAGTCCAGCGACATATCCATTATGCCAACTGCTGGTCCAAAATTCTTCTGTCCTTTGATACCAGGAGTGAGATTGCTGGATCATATGGTAGTTCTATTTGTAGATATTTGAAATAGACAAGTAAGTTTACATCAGATTAAGTATTAATTTCTTCAGTGGTTGTGAAGTCATTCAGGGGTCCATTGTTTAGTTTCCATGTGTTTGTATATTTATGATGATTATTCCAGAAATTAATATCAAGTTTAGTCCATTAAGATCCTGGATATAGTTTTATGTCTTTGAACATGTAAAGGCTTGATTTGTGCTCTATCAAATGGTCAGTCTTCAAAAAGTTTCCATGTGGGGGTGAGAATAATGTATATGTTGTTTTGGGGGTGGAATTTTCTATATATGTCTGTCAAGTCTATTTGATTTATGGTATCTCTTAGGTTCTGTATGTATTTGCTAATCTTTTTCTATATGGTCTGTCTAATGGAGATAACAGGGTGTTCAGATCCCACCATTTGGAGTGTTGCAACCTACCTGTCCTTTTTAGATCTAACTGTCTTTCTTTCACATATTTGGGTGCTCCCAAATTGTGTGCATAGATATTTTTAAGTGTTATATCTTCTTGATGTTTAGCCCTTTTATTAGTACATGATGTCCTTCTTGGTCTCTTATAGTTTTTGTCTTAAAGTCTATTTTGTCTGAAATCAACTTAGTGACTTTAGCCCTTTTTTATTTTTGTTTGCAACCTTTTCCAAGACCTTAATTTTTAGGCTTTCTATGTCTTTATCCATGAGCTGCATTTCTTATAGGCAAAGGATAGAGAGTTTCTGTTTTTTAATCCATTAAGCCAGTCAGTTTGAGTCTCTTTTTAAAATTTATTTATTTATTTATTTTTTAAATTTTTACATTTAATCATTGCACCTCTTTACCGTGTACAACATGGTTTTTCCCAGCATGAATACAGTGCACATTAGTCAAAACAATGATATTACCATATACATTATCATCAACAGACAACTTTTCATTTTTGTGTCTATTAAGTGTGTTGTTTGTTCCCTGAATCCCTCCCTTCCACCCTCAATTACTCATTCCCAATACCTCTCCCATACTGTCTCTAGTATCTGCAGTTGCCTTCCCTGCTATTATACCTTCCAGTTCTTTCAGTCTTTTTTTTTTTTCAATTATCAGCTCATAAAGTTTTTAACAATAGGGAGCATAGATTCCACCCAGGGTTGGATTAAGGGTGGGTCTCGTGCAGTTCCGCAATTGTAGGTGAATCTCCATGGAATACAGTTTCAGGAAAGCGGTTCTGGAAAGCAGAGATGATTATCAGTTGATGCGGCACAGCATCCATCTTGTGATTACTGGGAATGGTGTTGTGGGGATCTGCAGCGTGAGTCATCCTTGGGCACTTGGCTCCCCCAAGAATGGTAGAGTATTTCTTGTTTTTCCCTGAGGTAATGCAGGGCTGGTAACAATCATCCTCTCACTGTCCGTAGGCAGAGAAAATCCTCCTATACAATATATTTCTCAATTGGTTTAAGACAGCCAAAGTTCCCTTCTGTTGCTTGTAGTTACAAGTTCCCAGTCCTAATTTTCGGCTTCAGTTTGCTGCCTGCGGCCGGTGGCTGTGCACAGGCGCAGGCCCGGGGGCCACACGCAGGCCTGGCGGTCATGCACAGGCACAGGCCTGGCGGTCACACGTAGGCCCAGTGGCCACGCGCAGGTCCGGCGGCCACGCTCCAGCCCGGAGGCCACGCGCAGGCCCGGCGGCCACGCTCAGGCCCGGCGGCCACGCGCAGGCCCGGCGGCCACGCTCCGGCCCGGAGGCCACGCTCAGGCCCGGTGGCCACGCTCCAGCCCGGAGGCCACGCGCAGGCCCGGCGGCCACGCGCAGGCCCGGCGGCCACGCTCCAACCCGGAGGCCATGTGCAGGCCCGGCGGCCACGCGCAGGCCCGGCGGCCACGCTCCAGCCCAGAGGCCACGCGCAGGCCCGGCGGCCATGCTCAGGCCCGGCGGCCACACTCAGTCCCGGCGGCCATGTGCTGGCCTGGGGGCCACGCGCAGGCCCGGCAGCCACATGCAGGCCCGGCGGCCACGCTCAGACCCGGCAGCCATGTGCAGGCCTGGGGGCCACGCGCCGGCCCGGCAACCACACACAGGCCCAGCGGCCATGCGCAGGCACTAGCCCGGCAGCCACACACAGGCCCGGCAACCACGCGCAGGTGCGGGGGCCACGCGCCAGCCCCAAGCACGCAAATGTGCACGGGATCCAGCACCACCTCCCACTCGCCCGCCTGGCCCGAGAAAGGAAGGACGGCCAGCTCGGCCGGTCCGCGCCGCCGACCCGCATCGGCGCCGAGTGCGGGACACACCCAGCACCAGAGTGGCAGTGGGGGCCGGGCGGCCTGGGCCACGGCACGCGAGGCAGAGCCCCGAACACAGCACGTGAGGCAGAGCCCCAGCTGCGCGGACCCAGCCGTGCGAACCCAGCCGCGCAGGCCGAGCCCCGGCCGCGGCACGTGAGGCAGAGCCCCGGCCGGCCATGCGGGGCCCGGCCCAGTTTGAGTCTCTTGATGGTGATTTAAATCTATTAACATTCACCATTATTATTGATATTTCCAGACTTCTTCTTGTCATTATGTTGGCTAATTTCTTGGTTGTTTTTTGTTCTCTGATTTCTGTCTGTCCAACTTTACTTTTCCTGGTATAGCACTCTGGAGTTGTTAAATTATTTCAGATTTTGTTTATCTAAGAATGTTTTTATCTTTTCCTTCCATATGAAGGATAATCTTGCTGGGTCTAGTAATCTTGATTAATTTTTTTTTCATTTATCATTTTCAATATATTTCCTTGTTCTTTCTTTGCCTGTATTATTTCCAATGAGAGGTCTGATATTAGCCTAATTGGATAACCTTCATAAGCACCTTGATATTTCTCTCTTGACAATTTTATTATCATGACTTTGTCTGTGGTTTTGGCCAATCTGGTTATGATGTGCCTTGGAGAAGATTTTCTTGGGTTGATTCTATTTGGGGTTCTTTGTATTTCTTGTGTCTGGATATTCAAATACATCTCTAGGTTTTAAAAGTCTTCTTCCAGAATTTCATGGAATAGATTATCAATACTCTTGCTATTTTGTTCACCTGCTGGGATATCAATTATCCAGATGTTTGTGTGCTTAATGACATCTAGTATTTCTCATATTTTCCTCATTTTTCTTGTTTACTTTCTAAGTTTTTAGGTAATTTTTTCTAGGTCAGAGGTTCTGTCTTCTACATCTTTGATTTGATCTTCTGCATAATGTATTTTGCTTTTTGTTGTTGTTTTTAGAAAGCTTTTTACTCTATAGCATTTGCACTCACTGAAGAGATTGAGAAAAAGAAAGCAAGATACCCCCCTCCCCATGGGGAATTGCAATGCTGCAATCCTTTCTCCTCCATTCTCCTCTCAGGATATTGGGCACATGCACACACTCACTCAGTATGTCTGAAACAGCTGGATCTGGGACTTGAACCATGGTCGACTTCGTGGGAGTCCAGTGATGGAACTATTATGCCATCTGCGGAGACCCTCTGTTCTTCTTTTTATACTTTCAACAGAGTTTGAATTTCCTGTATTACAGCCTTTATTGCTAACAATTCCACTTAATTATCTTATTTATTTATTTATTTATTTTGGAGATGTTTTTGCTATAGGACATGTGTGCTTGCCAGAAAGACAGAGAGAGACAGTGAGACAGAAAGTGAGAAATCACACGCCAGGAGAGATGGCCATGTGGCAATCCCTTCTCCTCCATTCACCTCGTGGGATCTTGATTCTTTTTCATGGTGTCTGTTTCTTCTTTGAAATCATGGAATCATTTCCTCATCTCCTGGATCTTCTGGAGTTCATTGTCTCTTTTCTCTTCCATGCCATTTTTTTTTCACTATAAATATTCAGAATTTTTTATCTGACATTTCTATGAGTTCCATTGTATTGTCTGTGGATGATGAGGAATTGATGTTTTCCCTTGGGAGAGAGATATATTTTGATTTGTCATATTTTTTGTGTCTCTGAGATAGTTTCTGGTCATCTGGTGAATTATACGTTTCTTCTTAAATTCTTTGAGTTAATTCTGAATATTTAAAGTGTGTGAGAGGAGGTGATTGGCGATCTGACTGCTTCTCTGCCTTCCTGATGATCATCCAGCAACCTGCACTGTTGTTGCTGGACCTGGATAATTCAAAATTCTCCCAATTACTAGAGAACAGGTGCACTTGGGGTTGAGCTGCTGAGCTTAAATTGAGGAAGACAGAAGGTGTGTGTGCTGCGCACTTCAGGAAATGCTAAAATTTGAGAATTCAGAGGTGTGTGGCAGGGGATGAGCCTTGGTCTCTGCAGCTCAGCCCTCTGCTACTCACTGTACAGCAGGGCCATGGCTTGGACGGATGTCCCAACTGTTCATAGAATGGGGAAAGAGGGATTCTCCAAGTCCCAGTTCTTTAAAAGGCCACTTTAAAATTCAAGAATTTTAAATTTGTGTTTTGTCAATTTTTTTGTAATGTCACATGGCAATCTTCTTTTTTTTTGAAGAGGTTTTTGCAATAGAGCACATACGCTCACCAGAAAGACAGAAAGTGAGAAATCATCCCACAGGGGAAATGGCCATGCCACAGACTCTTCTCTTCCATTCTCCTCTTGGGATCTTGGGCAGACACGCACATGCACCCAGTGTGAGTTTAGAGCACTAGGTCCAGGACTTGAACCATGGTTGACTACATGGGTGTCCAGCGACATAGCCATTATGCCAACTGCTGATCCCCATATGACAATCATTCTTACAAAACAAGAACAATAACAACAAAACTTCCCTACAAAATATAGGTACAGCTCTGTGGACTTATGATTAGGCAGTGGTTCCAATATGGCCTAACAAATAGTATATGTCCGTACCCAGAGTTTTGACAATCATGCTGGGCATGTGTGCATGCATGCACAATCCTGAAAAAGGGGAGAAATGAAGAAGCAGGGACTGCAGCATGAACATTCCTTATGGAGACTGCTTTCTTTCTTCCTTATCTCTGTTTATGTTTCTTTCCGATGAGTTTATGTTCTGTTTACCAAGTAAAAAAGCAAAAAAAAAAAGGAAAGAAAATGCATGTGTTCCTTTCTAAAAAGCTTAATTGTAGTGTACTTGATATTTAAAAGCTGAACATATTTATTAGCTATATTATGATGAACTTGGACATGGGCACATATTTGTACTATCATCACCACTATTAAGAAACTAAATCAGGGCTGGTGAGTGACATAGTGGTTAAGGATGCTGGACTCCCACATAGCTGAATATGGTTCGACTCCTGGACCTGGAGGCTTGCTTTCTCACTTTCTCTCTCTCTCTCTCTCATCTCTCTCTCTCTCTCTCTCTCTCTCTCTCATCTCTATCTCTCTCTCTCTCTCCCTGGTCAAAATAAAATAAATAATTTAATAAAATAATTCTTTTGAAAACATGAAAAAAGAGAAACTAAACCTATCCATTCATATTGTGTCCTTCATGAAGTACCACGACTAGCTTTTTATTCCTTGGGAGATTTTTGCTATAGAGTTCCTGTGCTTGTCAGAGAGTCAGAGTGAGATAAGTGACAAAAAGTGAGAAATCAGCCCCCCTTCCCCAAGGAGCATGGTCACATCATAATTCCTTCTCCTCCATTCTCCTCTTGGGATTTGGGCATGCATGTGTAGGTACCTGCCATGAGTTTCAAACCACTGGCCCAGGATTCCAACTGCTGTTTGCTATGTGGGAGTCCAACGATATAACCATTGTGCCACCTGCTGGTCCCCCATGACTAGCTATTAAGAACCCCCAAACAAATTTTACTAGTCTGGATTTTTCCAGTCTATACACAAACTGCCCTTTGGGAAACATCTGGAATTTTAGATGCAATTATCCTTCAGTTGTATCCATGAAGAAAGGAAGAGTTCATGTCATATGAGTAGGAGATGGATACACCCAAAAAGTAATTTTATAGGAGGTGGGAATATAATTATTACCGAGATAGATAAAAAATCTTCCACCTCTAAATTAAGTGCACGCCTTATTTTTAATATTGCCTCTCAACCAGCTTCATCCATTTATGAGGAAAAGCCAATTTATAAAAAACATTGGGTGTAACCTGTCCCTTAATGACAAAAATTTGGCACAGTATGATATGCACAACTTGGTGAGATTTCCTAATAAAAATTCAACCAGATGGCTACTGGTTAAAGTAGGAGACTTTGTCTACAAAAGCCCCCATGATCAAGGCTTGGTCATCAATAAAATGATGATAAAATGGCCTGCTAGTTTCAATGAGGTATGATATAATTTCAATATTAAATTTATACAGTGGTATCTGAACAGAGTCCTGAAATAAATTGTGATTGGTTTAACTCAGCATTAAACTTGTCTTTTATGTCCTGTCTTTTTACAATATGATTTTGCTTATATATTATCTAACTATAAATATAGTAGGAACTGATTTTTATTAATAAGGTAAAATGTGTTCTCAAAAGTTCACCTTCAAGCAGTTTTCTCATTGTACAAATATCATAAATAACCTAGAGATCATATTGCTTATTACAGAAAATATATGGTCTAGCCTATTATTTTATTGGAACACTGCCATATATGGACCTGAAACCCTTTATGTTTTGTAAACAGTCTGTATTATAGGTTGGTATACTGTAAACATAAGTATATTATGGATGAATATACCATTCACTGGGCCAGGTCATGGTGTGGAGACCAGGTCATGGTGTGGAGGCTAAGGCAGCTGGATCACACATGGGTGGGTGACTACACAGTTCCAATCTTGTGCTCAGCATGTGTGCATGCATGCCAAAAATCCCAAGAGAGGACTAGAGTAAAAGGGATTGTGGTATGGCCATCCCACTAGGGAGTAGTTTCTCACTTCTTCTCACTCTCTTTCTGTCTCTGTCTCACTCTGGTGAGAGCTCAAGCTCTATAACAAACTAAAAAGAAAAGAAAAAAGATGGTAGTCATCTCTTGAAAATAGCATTCTTATTTACTCTTGTCCTTTATACTTTTTATTCTTTGAATTTTCTTGGTCTAAGCCTCTCAAAGCATTGACCATAATAACAAACAAATGGATTAGAAGGTGATTTCTAAAATAATCATTCTTTATATATGTGTTGTGTTCTTAATATCTGAAAAGCAATGTCTTGTGGGAACTCAGAAGCCCAGAGTTGGATTAATCACAATACATGATTTATGAGCCACTCTTATTATTAATTTTTTGGTCTATAATTTTTAATGATATGTATACATATCACATTAGGGTCTTTTTTTCACATTAGTTTTTTTTTTTTTTAAATCTATAACCTAAAGTTTTCTAACTAACCAGATATGAGGAAATGATATAAATATACTGATGAACTCAACTTCTCAGCATATTTGCCATGCAGAAATTAGTATTAAAATGGTTTTGGATGAAGTTGTTAACTAAGAGAAAACCCATGGGATATTTCTAGCTATGTATGAAATAAAATAATTAGATATCTTGGTAATATTTGGTAAGGAGATGATAAAGAGGAAAGCTAATCATATCAATTTATTTAAAAGTCAGTGTGATAGTGGCTGGCTCCACAGCATGGTGGTTAAGAAAGCCAGATCTCACATGACTGATTGCAAAATTTGAGTCCCAGAACTAGTAGCTTGAGAAACATGTTGGACCTAAATGTATGCATGCCCAAAATCCCCAAAGGAAGGAAATATGGAGAAGGAATTGCAGCATAACCATTCCCCATGTGGGATGCATCTTTCTCTCCCTCTCTTTGTTTGGAGGGCCAGCATCCACTAACAGAAGGTGGTGCAGGTAATATGAACATGGTTGAAATTGAGAAGATAGCTACTATATTTATGTATGTGGGTTTGTGTGTGTATTTTAAAATTTTTACCATAGGGCATGTATATTCACTGGAGAGGTACAGAAAGGGAGAATGAGGAATCACCCCCTGGGGAGATGGCCCTGTCACAATCTCTTGTATTACGTTCTCCTCTTGAGAGTTTGGAGATGTGCACTCACGTGTCTGGCATAGATAGATTTCCATGCCTTTGTTCCAAGCCTTAAACCATGCGGTTAGCCATGTGAGAGCCAGCACCTTATCTACCATGTCATCTGCTGTCCCCTAGTAAAGTTATGTTAAATGACAAAGCTTTCTCACAGATAAACAGGATTGAAGATAGCCATTCAAAGCTCTTGGTACTATACATAATTATGACTAATGATTCCTTTTTGCATTCAGACTCCTGAATCTGTATGCAGCCAGAGCTATGGTCCTGGATTCCAGAAAACTCTCCTTGAAAGAAGACCTAACTGTTGTTTTCTTTGTGTTTTCTGCACAAATAGAGCCATTTCAAATAAAACAGGTATGAAATATATAAATACCTTATGATAACTCCACTCCCTATATAGCCATAAAAAGGAAGCCAGAAATAGTAGAAATGGAATATAGAGTATCATTGTTCTCAATTTGTGTGTTCACTTATTGTTTCAATATATTTATGTCATAAACCTGATTGCTACTCTATTGTGTGTCACCTCTTTTCTGACCGTCTTCATATCAGACTAAATTTTGAAATTGATTCAAGGTAAAACTTTCTTTCATCCAGTGCTGTATAAAACAGTGTCTATCTTAGATCTCACACTGGACCATGTAGAAGTCTTCTAAGAAAAGGACAGTTGAAATCAAGGCTACCTCTGAGTTTCATGAAAGCTTAAAAATGGCTGTCATGGGAACCAGCAGCAGCAAAAGAGACAGACTGAGTCCAATGGGATTACATCACAGACCTCTTGCTGTATTTTTCCCATGCAAATGTGTCTCTTACCACCTCCCTACCATGACCCTTCACTATTAAAAACTCTGTCTTCCCCATAGTTACAGCAACCAGAAGCAATACAGAGGTAGAGAGCACAAATGGAGCCTGTGTCTTAGACTGCATTTTACCTGCCCAGGTGTATTTTGAGATTTCATAGATGGCAGAACTTTGTATGTATGACTTTTACCTCCTCTTCCAGTTGAATCTCTGCCTCAGTTGCACCTGCTTCTGAAATACTGAGAAAGAACTCACCACCTAAAACTGGATACATACACACTTCTCTGGTTGGAAAACAAGGCTTTCCCAAGAACACACCTGAGAAGTAGAACTCATCTTCCCCACTCAATATTACAGAATCAATTCCACACAAAGGTGTAAGATTGGATAATTCATCAGATGAACAGAAAACATTCAGAGGCATAGACATATGAGGAAGCAAGAAAATAGCTCTCCCTCAAAGGAACAATTCATACACAACACAAAAGAATTTGCAGAAATATTAGAAAAATAATTCAGAATATTCATACTAAGAAAAACTAGATGAGATGCAAGAGAACAGAGACAATGAACTCCAGGTGGTGAGGAAGTTCTTCAAAGACTTGGAGGATGAGATAGACACCATAAGTAAAAATCAAACAGAAATTCTACATATAAAAATTTTAATACAGGAAACAAACCTTCCTCAAAAGTATAAATAGCAGATTAGACCACAGAGAAGACAGAGTCTCTAATCTGGAAAACAAACCTCTGACTTAAATAAACCAACAAAAAGAATGAAAAAAAAAAAGAGGACAACAGAAAAGAAATTCCAGATATATTAATAGCCAAAATTTCCAAATAATAGATATTCCAGAAGATGATGAATCTGATAAGGGCATAGAAGACCTATTGAAAGAAGATCTGTTGTTTGTGTGTGTGTGTGTGTTTTCTGCACAGACAGAGCCATTTCAAATCAAAGAGGTATGAAATATATAAATACCTTATGATAACTCTACTCCCTATATATCCATAAAAAAGAAGCCATGAAATACTTGTAGAAAAAATACTTGTTGCCCTCTTTTTTTAAAATTCTTTTTGTTGGTTTATTTAAGTCAGAGTTTTGTTTTCCAGATTAGAAACTCTATCTTCTCTGTGGTCTAATCTGCTATTCATACTTTTGAGGAACGTTTTGATTTCCTGTATTACAATTTTTATCTGTAGAAGTTCTGTTTGATTCTTACTTATGGTATCTATCACCTCCTCCAAGTCTTTGAAGAGCTTCCTCACCACCTGGAGTTCATTGTCTACATTGAAATACTTGCAGAAAACTCTCTAAACCTAGAGGAACATTCAGACATCTAGATCCAAGAAATATAAAGGACACCAAATATAATCAACATAAGAAGACATTCTCCACGACACATCATAGACAGGGCAAAATCAAAGATAAAGATTCTAAAAATGTCAAGAGAGAAGTGTCAAGTTACTTACAAAGGTTATTCTGTGAGGCTAACATCAGACTTTTTTTTCTTTTTTTTTTTTTTTTTTTGAGAGGTTTTTGCTATAGGGCGCGTGCGCTCGCCAGACAGAAAGAGACACAGAGAGACAGAAAGCGAGAAATCACCCCCCCAGGGGGGATGGCCACGCCGCAATCCCTTCTCTTCCATTCTCCTCTCGGGATCCTGGGCACACATGCACATGCGCCTGGCGTGAGTTTAAGACACTGGGACTCGAACCGTGGTCGACTATATGGGAGTCCAGCGACATAGTCATTATGCTAACTGCTGGTCCCTAACATCAGACTTCTAAACCAAAACAAAACAGGCAAAGAAAGAATGGAAAGACATATTCAAAACATTAAAATAATTACAGTGATTCAATCTAAAAACAAATAATGAAAGATGTATTTTGAAAGAAAAAGAGGAATAACAATATCAACCAGGAATACTATACCCAGAAAAATTATCTTTCAAATGGGTAGAACAAATAAACTGATTTTCTGAGAAACAAAAACTGATAGAATTCAGTAACATTAGACCAGCTTTTTAAAAAGTACTGAAAGGAGTAGTATATCAGGAAAATTAAAGACAGATAAAGAAAAAGGAGAGAAAAAAAATTAACCAAGATAATGGCCAACAAAATATCAATAATAACACTGAACATTAAAGAATTAAATACTCCAATCAAAAGACACAGGCTAAATGGCTTTAAAATGGTTTAAAAGGAGGGACAATTCATAGGCTGCTTACCAAAACAAAAACAAAAACAAACAAAAAAAAATCTAACACATAAAGATATAAATAGATTGAAAATGAAGGGTATAAAGATATTTTTCATGCAAATGGAAATTTTAAAAAGGGTGGAGTCACGATACTTAGACAAAATAGAGTTTAAGACAATGACTTCAAGAAGATACAAAGAAGTACACTATATAGTACTAAAATGGCTAATTCACCAAGAAGTACCCACATATGTGAAAGTCAAATAGATCTAAAGTGAGAGATACACTGCAACATGATAATCATTGTGGATCTCAACACCCCACTCTCTTCTTCAGACAGATCATCTAGACACAAAAATAAGCAAAGAGATAAGGATCTAAATAATACCATAAATAAAATAGAGTGGACAGACAACTACAGAACTTTTTGTCCAACAACCATAAAATGTACACTTTTCTGACCTCCACATGAAACATTTGTGAAGCTTGACTACATGATAGGGCACAAAATAATCCTTTACAAATTCAACAGTATAGAAACTATATCCCGCATCTTCCCTGACCATGATGAAATTAAATTTGAAATCAACTGCAGAAAAAAGAAAACAAACTGAACACACACACACACACACACACACACACATTTGGAAACTAAACATCCTAATCCTATTTTTCAATGACTTTGCAAACACTGGAGAATTTAAGATTAAAATAAAAAGCAGTTCATTGAAACCAATGATTATAAATACATTACTTTTTTTTTTTTTAAGGACACATGAGAATTTTATTTTCGTTTAACCATAAGCTTGCCAACTTCTTAATGAACAGCATTACTCTTCTGCGTGATACCCAGCTGCACCCACATTAGAAATTTAGTAAAAATTACATAATGATTCCACTTTGAAGTTTTACCAATAGGTTAACACGCTTTGACCAAGTCTAACCACATACCAGATAAACTTCTTTGTTAAGAAATACATTACTTTTTAAAATAATTATTTTATTCAACTTTATTTTTATCTGACCAGAGATCGAGAGGAAGAAAGAAAGAGAGAGAAAGACACGCAGAGTGAGAAAGCAAGTCTCCAAGTCCAGCACTCAAACTGTGGTCAGACATAAGGGAGTCTAGCGCCCTTAACCACCACATCACCTGCCAGCCCCTGAGTACATGAATTTTTTTTCAGCTATGGGACACAGTGAAAGCAGTTGTAAGAATGACGCTCATAGCAATTACTGCTCAGAAGAAAAGAACTGAAAGGTGGCAATTAGATAACCTAACAGGATACCTCAGGGAATTCCTAAAACAACAGCAACAAAATGCCAGGAGAAAAGAATACTAAAAATTAGAGCAGCAGAATCTCCAAATTGTTCTCCACAGTGGCTGGACCAATTTACATTCCCACCAGCAGTGTAAGAGAGTTCCCCTTTTACCACACCCCCATCAGCACTTTTCATTTTTTTTTTTAATCTTAGTCATTTAATAACATGATTGAATGTATAAAAGAACTTTTAATAAAAAAATTAAAAATAGGAGCCAGCAGGTGGCATCGTGGTTAAAGACACTGGATTTCCACATGGCTGACCACGGTTCAAGTTCTGGACCTGGCAGGTTGCTTTCTCGCTTTCCCTCTCTATCCTTCTCTGATCGAACTGGAAAATAATAATAATAAATAAAGTTAAATAAAATAATTATTTTTAAAAATTTAAAATAAATAAAAATAATAATAATAAATAACATTTAAAAATCAGAGCAGAAATAAATGAAATAGAGAATAAGTTAACTACACAGAAAGTAAAGGAAATCAAAAGCTGGTTCTTTGAAAAGATAAACAAAAGTAGCACAATGTTAGCTAGACTAATTAAGAACAACAGAGAAAGTGATCAGATAAATCTAATTGATTATGAGACAGACAATATTACAACAGACATAATACAAATAAAAAAGATCATTAGACAATATTATGAACAACTATAAAGTAGCAAAAGTAAATAGGATGAGATGGATACATTTCTGGGCACATATAATCTACCAAGATTGAATCAGGAAGATATAGAAAGCCTGAATACAACAATAATAAATACACTGAATCCATGAAAAATATCCTCCAAACAAAGAAAAGTCCACATCCCAATGGTTTCACTTGTGAATTCTAAATAACTTTTAAAGAGCTTACCCTGATTTTACTCAAATGGTTTCTAAAGGTCCAAAGGAAGGAACTCTCACAAATTCATTATTTGGAGTCTCCATCACCCTGCTCCCCAAAACAAACAAGGACAAAACAACAACATAAAACTATAGACCAATATCTCTGATGAATATAGATGCGAACATTCTCAACAAGATACTAGTAAAATGTATCCATTAACACAATAAAAACATTATACACTACAACTAAGTAGGCTTTACCCAGGGGTGGAAGGGTGTTTCACCATATACAAAACCATAAATGTAATAAATCACATTAACAGAAGGATAAAAATTACCATATAAATCACTGCAGAAAAATCATTTCATAAAATAAAACATCCTATCAAGATTAAGACCCTCAGCAAAATTGGCATTCAAGGGAAATTTGTCAATAAAAGCCATCTATGAAAAACGTATAGCTAACATCATACTGAATGGGGAAAAATTGAAAACTTTTCCACTGAAAACTGGAACAAGATGAAGCTTCCCACTTTCTCCTCTCCTTTTCACTATAATACTGGAAGCCCTAGCCAATGCAATCAGAAAATAGAATAAAATAAAAACCATTCAAACAGGGGATAAAGAAGAAAAATTATCTCTATTTGCAGACAATCTGATTATATACATAGAAAACAAAGAGAATCCTAAAAAAAACAGCAACAATAAAAAATAACTCCTGGAAGTGATAAATGAGAGTAGTAAAGTGGCACGTTATAATATCAACATTTTAAAATCTAAGGTATTTTGTTGTTGTTGTTGTTCTTTGAGAGATTTTTGTTATGAGGCAAAAACACTTGCCAGAGAGAAAGAGAAACAGAAAGTGAGAAATCACCCCTCAGGGGTGAAGGCCAATTCACACAGTCTCTTCTCTTCCACTCTCCTCTCAAGATTTTGGGTACACATACACATGAACTTGACATGGGTTTCAAGATGTCAGGTCCAGAGACCAGCAGTTAGTGTAATGGCTATGTTGCTGGACTCCCACGTAGTCGACTGCGGTTCAAGTCCCAGACCTGGCGACTTAAACTCACGCCGGGCGCGTGTGCGTGCGTGCCCAAGATCCCAAGAAGAGAATGAAGGAGAAGGGATTGCGGCATGGCCATCTCCCTTGGGGGGTGATTTCTCGCTTTCTATCTGTCTCTCTCTGTCTTTCTGGTGAGTGCATGTGCCCTATAGCGAAAACCTCTCAAAAAAAACCCAAAATACGTCAGGTCCAGGATTTGAACCAAAATTGGCCATGTGGGAGTCCAGCGACATGACTATTATGCAATCTGTTGATCCCATCTACAGCCTTTCTATACACCAGCAATGAGCAGATAAGGTAGAATTGAAGACAGCAATCCCATTTACAATAGCCACTAAAGATATGAGATATCCAGGAATAAAGCTAACAAAAGAAGTCAAAGACGTCTACAAGGACAACTTTGGAAGACTTAAGACAGAAATTGAAAAATGACATAATAAAATGAAAAGTTATCTCATGTCCTTAAATTAGAAGAATTAATATAATCAAATGTCAATTATGCCCATAATAATTTACAAATTTAATTAAATCACCATCAGAATATCAGAGCCATTCTTCACAGAATTAAGAAAAAATGATAAAATTTGTCTGGAATTATAAAATACCTTGTATAGCCAAAATAATACTTTGCAAAAAGAATAAAGTAGGAGGCATTTCAAATTTAGGCCCCAAAATATATTACAAAGCTGTGATAATCAAAAGAGCATGATACTTGCACAAAATCAGTTATATAGACAAATGGAATGAAACAGAGAACCTAGAAATACACCCCAATACATAAAGACAACTGTTTTTTGGCAAAGGGCATAAGACAACCCAATGGGAAAAGAAAATCTCTTCAGCAAATGGTGCTGGATGTCTACTAACAGAAAAAAAAAAGTGGACCCCTATCTCTTAACCAAAATCAACTAAAAATGGATAAAGCATCTAAATATAAAACCTCAAACTATAAAAGTACTTGTGGAAAACACAGAGGAATGTTTCAGAGACGTCAGAAGAGGCAAAGACTTCTTAAATGAAACCCCCAAAGCACAGGGAATAATCTCAAAAAGTGGGATTACATCAGTTTAAAAAGCTTCTGCATAGCAAAAGGAAGGATAAATAGATTGAAGAGACAACCCTTGGAAGGGAAGAATATATTTTCAAAATATGCCTCAGATAAGGGATTGATGCAGAAATATAAAGGGTATTCAAGCAGCTTACATGAAAAAAAATTTCGATCATATTAAAAGATGGACAAATGAGCCAGAAAGTGAACTCTCCCAGGAAGACATATACACAGACAAAAGGCACTTGAAAAATTTCTCATCATCTCTTATCATAAGGGATTTGCAAATCAAAACCACAATGAGATATCACCTAATCCCAGTTAGAATGGATGAAAATAGAAAAATAAAGAATGATAAGTGTTGGCAGGCAGTGGTGAAAAGGGAACTGTCCTACACTTTCGGTGGGAATGTAAACTAGTAAAGTCACTATAGAAAAAAATATGGGGGTTCCACAAAGACCTACAAATAGAACAACCATATGATCCACCAATTCCACTTTTTGGTGTCTACCCAAAGAATAGAAATACACTCAGTTGGAAAAACACTTGCACATCCATGTTTATTGTAGGATTCACAATTGCTAAGACAGGGAATCAACCCAAATGTCTAAGAATGGATGAATGGATTGAAAACGTGTGGCACATATACACTATAGAATATTATTCAGTCATACAGAAACCATGAGACCCTGCCATTTGATAGAAAGTGGATGAATATAGAAGATTTAATGCTAAGTGAAGCAAGCCAGACTATGAAAGAGGCACTGTATGTTCCCACTTCATATATATCAAATGTCTACACTCTATGGAAGAAACTGAAAGGTATAAAACCAAAGAGAGCAACTATGGATAATAGAGACAGTGTGGGAGGAGGGAGACAAAAGGGTTGTGAAAGAGGGAATTAATGGAATAAAAGGAAGCAAAACAACTAGTTTAGAAGATGGAAAATTATCTGTTGATGATAATTTGTATGGTAATATCTTTGATTGGACTAACACACAGTGTATTCTTGCTGGGAAAATTCATTTTGTATGCTGGAAAGATACTCATCAATTGAAAGTTTTACAAACTAAGAAAACTTTATGGAATAATGGAATAAATGTATGAGTTTATTCTGATGTGTTTTAAAATGACAGAAGTATATTTCTAGATGACAAGCACAAAGCAAGTATAGATACATTGTTTTAAAGATATTTAATAACTTTTTTATTCTTTTTCTTGGAGAGATTTTTGTTAAAGGGTGCACGCATTTGCCAGAAAGACAGAGAGAGGCAGAGAGACAATGAAAAATCACCCCCCCCAGGGGGGATGACCATGCCTCAATCCCTTCTCCTCCATTCTCCTTTCAGGATCTTGGGCATGCACACATACACACACCCAGCATGAGTTTAAGCCACCGGGTCTGGGACTCGAATTGTGGTAGACTACATGGGAGTCCAGCGACATATTCATTACGCTAACTGCTGGTCCCCAAAGATATTTAATAACTTTTTCAATCATACTCTAAAATTTGTCCAATGTGGTAAAATTAACTAATATCAGAACCCTACAATTCAAAATATTTTGTTATAGTAAGGAAATGATGCAAAATTTTTTAAAAATTGAACACACAACATTCTAATAAATTCCACAATCCAGAACTGTAAATAATAGCTGTTATATAAAATATAATTTTAAAAAGTACATATCAAAACAAAATGTAATATTATCAGATATGAAATGTGAACATTTTCATTAAGCCATGCTTCCATTTTCTAATATATAAAGAATAAATATTGCAATATATTGAATTTATTCACAAAATGCAATCTAGTCATCATAACAGTAGAAATCATTTGGTTTTAATGACTAGTAAGAGTCCATAGATACTTTCAGGTAACAATAAGTCAAGAAAATATTAGTTGTTTACCTTATGAAGCCTTTGAAACAGTGTGTAACATAAAAATAAAAATAGAGAGACAGAGACATACAGTTTGGGACCCAGAAGGAAACATGCACCTGTTTATGTGTGACAATCATGATTCTGAGACAGAAGGCAGAAACTGGAATAATTCAAGAATAATATGATAGACAATCACTGTTTAAATTTGGAGTATATGATAATATTTCATGAATATTACCTAAAGAAAATGCTAATAAATTAGTGGGTAAGCTGCCATCATTTCTGTAAATAAAATGTAATGGACACACAGACCTGCCCATTATTCTCAGATGCTCTATGATTGCTTTCATGCTACATCAAAAGAGAAGTGAATAGTTGCAACAGATTGTACAATGTGCAAGGCTGAAAATATTACCTATCACTTATAAAAAGGATTAATGAACCATTGTTGAAGGTGAAAATAGATAGAAATTTTAAAAATATGTACTCCATATTTTAGTAGTATAATTATAATAATAATTTCATAGAAATTAATTACATACATGAAATAAAATTTCACCCAAAGTCTAAATGTTTTCAGTTCAATCCAACAGTTTTCAGAATTTACATGGAGAAGTTCACAAGAACAGTGATGACAAAATTAAGTACAATGAGAAAAGTCTCCTGGTACTAAGTGACATGTTACATACAAAAAAGAAACCAACAGGGTAGTGACAAAAATTAGAGTCTCCAGAACTAGGTAAAGTTTATTTTTTTTCTGAAAATAAATAAAAAAACCTTTAATTTCTTTATATTTAATATATTTTATTTTATTTTAATTTCTTTTATACATTCGATCACTATATATCCCTTAGTTTGTAAAGTATTTTCCAACATGAATACACTTCACATCAGTCCAGATGGGGATACTATACAAGTTATCATCAACAGATAATAGCAGATTTTTTTCTCTCTTTCTCTTTCTTTCTCTCTCTTTCTTTCTTTTCTTTTCTCTTTCTTTCTTTCTTTCTTTCTTTCTTTCTTTCTTTCTTTTTCTTTCTTTCTTTCTTTCTTTCCTTTCTCTCTTTTTCTTTCTTCCTTTCTTTCTCTTTCTCTTTCTTTCCTTCTTTCTCCTTTTCTCTCTCTCTTTCTTTCTTTCTTTTCTTTCTCTTTCTTTTTTTCCTTCTTTTTTCTCTTTCCTTACTCTTTCTTCTTTCTTTTTCTTTCCTTCTTTTTTTCTTTTTTTCTTTTGCTATTGGCCATTGACACTCACCAGAAACAGCGAGAGAGACAGACAAACAAAGAGAAAAAATGAGAAATCACCATGCCACTATTCTACTCCAATCTTTTTCTTGTTTGTTTTTTGGACATGCTAGTACATGCATTCAGCATGATTTTCGACCCACTGGGTTCAGGAGTTGAACCACAAAGTTAGTTATGTGGGCTCCAACTGTCGAAATACTCAAGCCACCTATTGGCCCAGAAAACCATTAATTTCTCTTCTATTAAAACAATATTAAAACCTCTTGGAGTTAAAGGCTTACCATGAGGAAAATTTAGGGGAGAGAAGAAAATAGATTTGGAATAAATTAACATCCTTGGTGACATCATTGAGCCACAAGATGGACCAATCAAAATTCTCACATGCTGAGATCCACTTTCAATGGGTTCAATGTTACCTGCAGCTAAGATAATTTTCTTAGTGTGGATACTGGATACAGTGTGAGAAGAGGGTGGGAGAAGGAGGAGAGTGAGAGAAAAGACATTAAGGAGAGAAATAAAGAGGCAAGTTATTTATGTGACAAAGAATTTGTTTACTATCTGTTGATGATAGTGTGTATAGTATCCTCAACTGGGCTGGTGTGAAGTGTTCATCCTGCAAAAATTGACTTTACAAGCTAAGTGATATATAGTGATTGAATGTATAGAAGAAACTAAATGAAAATGAAATAAATTTTAAAAAAGAAAAATAAAAAATATGTTTCAAAAAAGAAACGCACAAAACAATAACTAAATCTGTGATGAGAAGACTTAGAAGGCATGATACCTACATGATAGTGAAACTTCCAGTCAAAGTTTTGCATCTGTTAAATTGCAGATTACTTCTTAATAGCTTATTGTTCAAATTGCATCAAATATTCTTAAATAATAAATACTTGATGAGAACAGCAGTTAGTACAATGCCTATGTCACTGAACTCCCATGTAGTCGACCTCAGTTCTAGACCCGGACCCAGACCCAGTGGCTTAAACTCACACCGGGTGCGTGTGTGTGCATGCCCAGTCCCAAGAGGAGAATGGAGGAGAAGGGAGTGTGGCGTGGTCACACACACCCCCTTCCCCCGGGGAGTGATTTTTCGTTTTCTGTCTCTCTGTCTCTCTCTGTCTTTCTGGTGAGCGCATGTGCCCTAGAGCAAAAACCTCTCCAAAAAAAGAAAATAATAATAATAATAAATACTTGATGGAGAAACAACAACAAAAAGAATTCGCTTAGAATCATCAATGTTTTCATTTTGATTGTTTTAGAGGTTTTTGCTTTAGCCTGTGTACACTCTCTTTACACAAACAGTGAGCAGGATAGCGAGAAATCATCCTCCAGGGAGATGGTCACTCTGTCATTCCTTCTCCATTGTCCTCCTGGGATCTTTTTTTTTCTTTTTTTGGAGAGGTTTTTGCTTTAGGGCACGTGCGCTCGCCAGACAGACAGAGACAGAGAGACAGAAAGCAGGAAATCACCCCTCAGGGGGGATGGCCACACCACAACCCCTTCTCCTCCATTCTCCTCTCAGTATCTTGGGCACGCACGCACACGCGCCTGGCGTGAGTATAAGCCACCAGGTCCGGAACTCGAACCACAGTCAACTACGTGGGAGTCCAGCGACATAGCCATTACGCTAACTGCTGGTCCCGTCCTCCTGGGATCTTGAGCATACAAGCACATGTGCCCATCATGATTTTCAAGCCACCAAGTTTGAGACTTGAACTGCAGTTGGCCATGTGGGATGTAACTGCTATGCCAGCTACTGACACCAATGTAGAATCCAAATAGGTATATGTCAATATCACATCAGGGGTTGTCTGTATGCAAAAATGACACAAATATGACTATTTACTTCAACAAAACACAGAGAGATAAAAAAATTTTGAGATTGAAATACTGGGTTTTCCTTTTCTACCAAATGCAAAGCAGTGTATCAAGTGCCCAACTCAGGAGTATCCAAACAGTGAGAGAACACATTGCCTCCCCAAGTCTGAAATTTTCCTGGCTTTTTCAGATTCTTTGGGGATGTCCATGGCCTGCATGACTCTGTGTTTTTCTGTGGTCACAGCTATGGTTTTAGTGGTCTTTGTGAAGCACCGACTACATACTCCAAAAGTCAAGGACAATAACCAGGCTCTCAGCTTCATCCTGCTCATCTCCCTCATCTTGTGCTTCCTCTGCCCTTTGCTCTTCATTGGCCATCCTAACACAGTCATCTGCATCTTCCAACAAGTCACATTTGGGCCTGTGTTCACAGTGGCAGTTTCCACTGCTTTGGTCAAAACCATTACTGTGATTCTGGTATTCAAGGCCATGAAACCTGGAAGAACAATGAGGTTCCTGCTGCTATCAGGAGCTTCTAACACTGCCATTCCCATCTGCTCTCTTATCCAAGTGATTATCTGCAGTCTGGCTGGGAACCTCTCCCCCTTTTATTGAAATGGACTCACACTCTGAGCCCAGACACATCATCATCTTGTGCAACAAGGGCTCCATCACTGCCTTCTACTGTGTCCTGGGATACCTGGGCTTCTTAGCCTTAGGGATTTTCACTGTGACTTTCCTGACCAGGAACCTGCCTAACACATTTAATGAAGCCAAGTTCCTCACATTCAGCATGTTGGTGTTCTGCAGTGTCTGGATCACATTCCTTCTTGCCTACCAGAGCACCAAGGGCAAGTTCATGGTGGCTGTGGAGGTCTTCTCCATATTGGCCTCCAGTGTGGGACTCTTAGGTTGCATCTTTGTTCCCAAGTGCTACATTATTTTGCTAAGACCTGCTAAGAACTGCTTGAAAAGTTTAAAAAACAGAAAAGGTTCCAGAGGAAACAGGCATTCTAAGGTTTTATCTCATAGGTCTGTATCACATTTTTAGAGTTTTGAGTCAAAAAAGCACCCCAAGTTTTATTCTATTGTAAAGTAACCGAAAATGATTCATGGGCCTGCTGGTGATGCAGTGATGTAGGTGGCTAGATTCCACATGCCCGATTGTATGGTTTATGTCCCAGACCCAGTAGTTTGAAAAACATGCCAAGTATACTTGCCCAAAATCCTAAGAGGAGAATGGAGAAGGGATTACAGTGTGGCCTCATCCCCTGAGGGAGTGCTTCTTCACTTTCCCTTTTTCTCTGTTTCTCTCTAGGCAGTACATACAACCTATGGAAAATTTAAAAAATAAAAGACAATAATTTTCGTTTTATTTTTGAAATAGGCATGTGAAACTAAGCTTAGCCAGCTATTAAAATTGCATTCAACTTACAATCAAAATGATATATAGTGAGTAAACGTATAAAGTAAAAATAATAATAATAAAAGAACTGCAAAGATCAGTACTATTTCAGGATAATAGCTTTTTCTGACATTTTGGGTACTGATCAATTAGTAGAGTTTATTAGTTATTCATTATTCATTGAGTTCTCTTTACTCTTTATTTCTGTATGGCCAGTAATAATGTCTTTACTTCCATACCAATGTATTGATTTGTATCTTCTCTTAATTTTCTAGGATAGCCTGTCTAGAGTTTGTTAGTTTTTTTGATCTCATGAAAGAACCGAATATTGTTGGTATGTTTTTTATATATCTTATGTATAACCATTCTAACTTTAATATCTTCATTCTTGCAGCTTTTCATTTACTTTGATTTTGTTTTTGTAATTCCATGATTTGTAAAGTAGTATGGATTTGATGTCTTTCATCTCATTTTTAGGAATCTAGATCAAAAGTTAAATATTTCTCTAAGCCAAGTTTCTGTAGCATTCCAAATTTTTGATGTTATATTTCCAAAATTGTCTCAGACATTTTTATCCATAAAAATATGAATAATTATTATTCAAGTAAAAATATGTAGTAGACATATGAAGGAATTTATTGCCTGACCATTATATCCACATAATTTGTAGCTCCTCTGTGATTGCAATGGCCCTGATTAAGGCATTAGAATTTTCTAACTACAGATGAGAAAAGTGATGATCATTTACATTCACAAGGTTCATTAATCATAGACCTCTGACCTAGCCTCCATGACATAGGTACTACAGGAATTGCTGCACAATTCTGGAAGCCATATTTGAGGGTTGTAAGTTTGCTTTCAGGATACACCTGAACATGTAGTGCATGCATAATCTTGAATGGCTACAGGGATAAGGGAGAATTTCAGTGAGATAACCAAGGAAAATGTCTCTTTTCCTCATTAAAAATCTATAAATAAATACATAATAAAGTAACTGACACATAATAGGTCCAAAGCTGTAATGAATTTTTGTACTGCAGGTGCCATTGTAAAATCTACTAATCTTCATTAAAGTAATAAATTCATTTGTATTGGCCTTCTGCCCTGCTTTCTTTCATCAGCACGGCCTCACAGGCAACATATTTCCAGAATCTTCTTAGGGTTAATTGCATTTTAAAATAATTGATATGTAAGTATTGTACATATTTTTGGGTGTCTGTGTGATGTTTCAATATAAGAATATAACATGTAATGATTGAGCATGTATAACTGGCATATTGACCACCTTAAATATTTATCACTTGTTTGCTTTTAGAACACTACATATTTTCTTTTTTAAGCTTTTTGAGATGTATGATAAATTATTATTAACTATATTGATGCCAATATGCTAGAACATTCTTCCTATTTAGCTATAATTTTGTAGTTTTAACTAACCTTGCCCTACTTTCACCTTTATCCTATTAATCCATTCTCTGTTAACCAACAGCTTTCAATCTATTTCTATGATATACTTTTTAGTTTCTATGAATGAGTAACATTTGCAATATTGTCTTTCTATGTCTGGGTTCATAATACTAGGAAAAAGAATTCTAAAGTATGAATACTATCACAAAAGACTTGGAAGTTTCAAGATATTGAAAACAAAACACACACAAACAAGAACAAGTTGAAGGAATAAAACTATCAGTTTTTAATTACACTACAATGTTATAGTAATACAATAGGATGGAGGGACCAGCAGATGGCCTATGGTTATGTTGCTGGACTCCAACATATTTGACCTCAGTTTGAGTTCCAAATTCAGAGTTTCAAACTCATGCCAGGCATGTGGTCATAATTGCCCAAGGCCCAGAGAGGAGCGTGAAAGTGAAGAGAAGGAATTGTGACCGTGCCTCCTAGGGGGTGAATTACTGCTTTCTGTTTCTCTGTTTCGCTCTGTCTCTTGAGTGAACACACACACCCTATAGCAAAAGTCTCTCTAAATGAGTAAAACAAGATGGAAATTTTTTTTGAAAGTACAAAATAGAAGGTGAAGGACACATAAACCAATTTAACACAATAAGAGAGATGGAAATAACACTATATTCACCTCTATCTCAAGAAATGAACTAAGAACAATGGGAAAAGAACAGTATCTTCAATAAATGTTGCCAAGAAAATTAGGTATCTAGATGAGAAGAGCAAATTAACATCTTTGGTTAGATTTATTTCTAGGTATCTTAGACTTTTTGTGGCTATTGTAAATGGAATTACTTTTTTCAGTTCAATCTCAGTCCTCCTACTGTTCATATACACAAATGCTATGAATTTCTGTGTGTTGATTTTGTATCCTGAAACTTTACTGTATTCATGTATTACTTCCAGGATTTTTTCATGGATACTATTGGGTCTTCTATGTATACAATCATGTCATCGGAAAAATAGAGATAAATTCACCTCTTCTTTTCCTATTTGAATGTCTTTTATTTAATTCTCTTTTCTGATTGTATAGGCAAGGATTTCCTGTACTATATTGAAAAGGAGTAGTGAAAGTGGGCATTCTTGTCTTGTACTAGTTATTAGTGGAAAAACTTTCAACTTTTCCCCACTCAGGATGATGTTAGCTATGGGTTTTTCATAGATAGCCTTTTTGTGTTGAGGAATGACCTTTCTATGCCTATTTTGCTGAGAGTCTTGATCATCAAGGGATGCTGTATCTTATCACATGCTTTTTCTGCATCAATTGATATGATCATATGTTTTTTTATCTTTATTTCTGTTAATATGGTGTATTACATTTATGGTTTTACATATGTTGCACCAACTTTGTATCCCTGGAATAAAGCCTACCTGGTCATGAAGAATAATATTTTTATGTTATTGGATACAATTTTCTAGTATCTTGTTGAGAAGTTTTGCATCTATATTCATCAGAGATAATGGTCTCTAGTTTTCCTTCCTTGTCCTGTCCTTATCTGTTTTAAGGATAAAGGTGATGGAGGCTTCATAGAATTAATTTGGGAGAGTTCATTAGAAATAACTTGAGCAGAATGGGAGTTAATTCTGTAAAAGTTTTGTAGAATTTAGAGGTGAAGCCATCGGGACCAGTGCTTTTCTTTGTTGGGAGGTTACTTATTACTGATTCAATCTCATGGCTTGTTATGGGCCTATTCAGACTTTCTAAACATAAAAGAATTTATACAGAAATTTAATGCAAAAAAAGAAAAGAAAGAAAAAAATGTTTTTAAAAAGCCAAAAAGTAAAATAGTGTTTAAATAAAAACGTATAAAGCTACTAGAAGAAAACAGAGAAAATAATTCAAGATATCAGCCTGTGATGTTTCGTTGGGTAACTCCTCAAAAGCAGAAAAAATAAAAGCAAATTAAATTATATCAAACTAAAATAATTCTACAAAGCAAATAAAACAATTAACAGTTTATAAAAACAACATGACGAATAGGCAAAAAATCAATCTATTCATAAGTGAGGGACTAATGTTCAGAATATATAAAAAGTTCAATGAATCCAAAAGCAAAATACGTACATACATAGCCTGATTACAAAATGAACTGAGGACATGAAGAGGCATTTCTCAAAAGAACACGTATGAATGGCCAAGTATGTGAAAAATGACTCAGTCTCAGTACTTCCCAGGGACATGCAAATCAACAATGCAATGAGGTCTCAATGGCTATTTTCTAGAAGACAAAAGTAAAAAATGTGGTCAGTATTATGATGCAGCACTAAAATATGACACTTTACGGGGCTGATCCCATGGGAAATTTTGAGTTCATATCTGGAGACCTTCCTAACTGTGCCTGGCAGGCATGTGCCCATAACCTTGGATGAGTTGAAATTAGGAGGTTAATAATGGTGTTCAGGCCTAAATGGGAGCACCATTTTTAAATTTTTTAAATTTATTCCATGTCTCTCTCTTTGTCTCGTTTTTCATGGAAAGTATAAATAAACTTAAAAAATTAAAACAACATGTATGACTGGCTCCATAGCCTGACATCCCATATGGCTAACTATGGTTCAAATCCCAACACTACAGGCTTAAAAACATTCCAGGCAGAGTTAGCCCACAGCATTGTGGTTACAGGGGCTGGATCCCACAGGACCAACTGTGCAGTTCAAATCCTGAACTGAACAGTGTCAAAATTGATAAGATAAAACATTCCTTCATGATCCATTATCTCAGCTAAATAGACATAGATGGGTCATTCCTCAACACTTAAAGCTATCTATGTAAAACCTGTAGCTAACATTATCCTGAATGGGGAAAAGTAGAAAGTTTCTCTGCTAAAAACTGGCACAATTCAAGGATGCCCACTTTCTACACTCCTTTTCAATATGCTATTGGAGGTCCTCACCATTGCAATCTGAAAAGAGAATAAAATAAAAAGCATTCAAATAGAAAAAGAAGAGGTGAAATTAACTCTATTTGCAGATGAAATGAATGTATACGTAGAAGACCCAATGGTATCCATGAAAGAATTCCTGGAAGTAATAAATGAATACAGTAAAGTTGCAGGATATAAAATTGACATATGTAAATCTGTAGCATTTGTATATATAAAGAGCAGGTAGACTGAGATAGAATTGAAGAAAGTAATTTCATTTATCATAGTCACAAAAAGTGTAAGATACCTGGGAATAAATCTAACCAAAGAAATTAAAGACATCCACAAGGAAAATTATAAGAAGCTAAAAAGAGAAATTGGAAAATGACACAAAAAAGTGGAAGAGGGGAACCAGCAGTTAGCGTAATGGCTATGTCGCTGGATTCCCACGTAGTCGACCGCGGTTCGCGTCTCGGACCCGTGGCTTAAAACTCACGCCGGGCGCGTGTGCGTGTGTGCCCAAGATCCCGAGAGGAGAATGGAGGAGAAGGGATCACCCCTGGGGGGTGATTTCTTGCTTTCTGTCTCTATGTCTCTCTCTGTCTGTCTGGCGAGCACACGCGCCCTATAGCGAAAAACCTCTCCAAAAAAAAAAAAAAAAAAAGTGGAAGAGCATCCCTTGTTCCTGGATTGGCAGAATTAATATTATCAAAATGGCAATTCTACCCAAATTAATGTACATATTTACTTCAATTCCAATCAAAGTGCCAGAGACATTCTTCACAGATCTAGAAGACAGTCATACATTTTTTTCTGGAATCTTAAAAGACCTCGCATTGCCAAAGCAATCCTATGCAACAAGAGTGGAGTGGGCGGCATCTCACTCCCTGAACCCAAAATATACTAGAAATCTGTGATAATCAAAACGGCATGGTATTTGCACAGAAACAGACAGGTGGGCCAATGGGACAGAATAGAGACCATAGAAATAAACTCTCAAACATACAGCCAACTGATTTTTCACAAAGGTTACCAGTCAGTCCTGTGGGAAAAGGAAAACCTCTTTAGTAAATGGTGCTGGAAAAACTGGAGATTACAAATAATTTTTTTAAAAAATTCACATGTATTTAATTTTCTTTTATACTACCTTGACTTCTACAGTTTTCTGCATATCCAGTTATGTGGCTGAATGTGTTCCAGAAGCAGCAGCAGGGATAGTTCCCCAAGGACAACTCATATTATACTGACACGGCCAAGTGAAACAGCGACATAAGCTTCTAGGATAAATACTCAAAAGCATTTATTGGAGAAAGTTACAAACAGCAAACTGCAGAGTGCTCATGATGGACAATAAGTAGAATTTGCTACCCAAGTGTGTCAATATGGGTGGATAGGCCTAGAGGGTTAATCTAAGTATTTAAAAATATGGTTCAGGGCAGGACTAGTTCTTACATGTTCAGCAGCATGTTTGATCTTGCAGTATTTTAGGAAACAACTTAAACTTGAACAGTGACTTGAAATTTCCTTAGAACCTTTCAGGCACCAGCTTGGGTCCAAAGCTGCAGGAGAAACATGAGCTGGCTGAGTCACAAAACAGTCAGGTATTCCATGTTTTCTCACTCAGAAAAGAAAAATGCAGAGAACTGGGAGACCTTGTGAGTAGCATTAATAAACTGGCTCTGTACAGCTGCACCTATTATACACCATGGTGACTATAGTTAATACCTAATTTATTAACTACTGTGATAGTTCCATTTACACCTATGACCGACATGGGACCATGGTTAAGAGCAATATATTGTATACCTGAAAATTGCTGAAAGGATGAGTTTTAAGTGTTCTTACCACAAAAAAAAAAAAAATCAATATCTGATGTAGTGCATATACAGTTATCTTCATTTAGTTATTTCACAATGTACAGATATTTGTAATAAACGTAAATGTATACTTTTCACAATTTAAAAAATTATCAGAAAAATGAAAAATATCTAGCTTTGTTCATTGAGCAAAATGTCCTCCAAATATATTGTGTGTTTGAAAATCACAAGATTGTCCCCTTTTTTGTTTTTGTTTTTTGTTTTTTCTTTTTTAGAGGTTATTGTTATAGGGTACGTGCGCTCACCAGACAGACAGAGAGAGACAGAGAGACAGAAAGTGAGAAATCACCCCCCCAGGAGGGACAACCATGCCGCAATCCCTTCTCATCCATTCTCCTCTTGGGATCTTGGGTACGCATGCACATGCGCTCGGAGTGAGTTTTAAGCCACCAGGTCCGGGACGTGAACCGCTGTTGACTACATGGGAGTCCAGCGACACAGCCATTACACTAACTGCTGGTCCCAGGATTGTCCCCTTTTAAAAGTCATATTATTCCATCGTGTATGTAAACATAGATTTCATTCATTTATCTGTTTTATGCCAGGGTCCAGCCTCGGCGGGGGTGGGTTGACTCGCTGGAGGTGGCGCAGGTGAACAGAAACAAAAATTAGACTAAGACCTCAATGCCTTTTTGCATGTTCTTAGCCGGCCACAGCCAGAGTTAGCTCCAGGCTGCCGCGCTGGCAGCTTTCAAACACACGTATTTATTGAGGGGTGTCTTACAGGAGTAGGAGGGGTGAGGGGGAAATAAAAGATTTACTCTAAGAAACAGGGAATTCAAGGCACAGGAACAATAATCATAAAACATGATGTCTGTCTTACATGATTAGGTATAATCAATTACAGTTCTCAGGATGAAGGCGTCTATTTGTCTGGTGCATTTTCTTCTTAAATCTTGATTGCCGGACAGGGCCTTTTTGGGTGAGAAGGTCTTGTAGCTCAGGAGACAACACAGAGTGTTTTATTAGCAGTTTTTCATAGTTAACAGCACACAGGGGAGAAACTGCTTGTAATTAGGTGCTATCCCTTGCTTGCCTCGGACCAGATAAGAACTTTCAGCTAAGGTAGTTACTCTTCCTCCTGGAGCCTTCAGGTTTGTTTATTCTGTCTCTGTTAGCCAGATCTGTCCTTCCCCCCTCTATTAACCCACGGGTCCTTGTATTTATTTGCTGAATTCTTTGTCTGTTAATCAGTGAATTCTTGTGCTAATTTGGCCTAATACAAGTTAACTTTGGTCTGTAGCTTTAACAAGAAGTATTTACGTAAAACTAGCCTTAAACTAACTTAGTCTACATATATTACTAACGCTAATTTGGCTTATACTAACTCAACTTAACATATGTTAATTTTAGTTTAGGATAGGCAGGTGGGGGAGTCTGTCTCAGGTTCCCTGGCCCTTTACTCTTGCAGGGTACCGTAATAACAGTAAAGCTCACGGCAGAGAAATTGAGTGCAGGCCAGTACAGTGACACAATGGAGGGCTCGTACCAGTTTGTGTTGTCTGCATGGCCCCGTCAGTTTTAGACTTCAGTGGTTTCTATATCTTGAATATTGTGAATAATACTTCAATAAGAATGGGAACACAGGCCCAGCCATGTTATCCCACATGGTAGCATGTCAGGCCATGGTGCTGGAAGCTACATGGTGACTGTAGCTCAAATCCTCAGCCTAATTGGCTTGATACATGCTAGCCATGCATACAAAGTACCCAAGGAATGATGGGCTGGAAGACTGGAGGAAGTCAGATTCTGTGCAGGACACTCTTCTCTTTTTCTCTCTCTCACATGCACATGTTCCATCACTTCCCAAAGTCCATATACCTCAACCTCTTCCACACTAAACATTCTATCTCTTTTTCAGGATTTCTTTCTTGGTTTCTAACTATCTCTACCTTTATGGTTAGTATGCCTCCCTTTGAGGCCTCAACCTGCCTCTCCCTGAGCTTTCTAAAAATTTATTAAGATTGTTTGTATGAGGTGGGAATTTGCTTAGGTCTAGCCATGAACAAAAACTGGGCTTAAAATCATTGAAGCAAAAAGGAAATTGTGATGATATGCTCTTACTTTGTTCGTCGCATGGGACCAGGGATAATCGGTTCCTCTTCTTTGATATAGAAATTGGTGAAGTACTATCTTGATAAAATGTCATGCAAAAGAATAGATCAAATGGAATGACTCAGGTTGAAATTTATAAAGAATTTGAGGATACGTTTGTGGCTCACCTACACTCTTGTTACAGGGAAGGCTGAGGTGTCTAATGATACCACTTATATGGTGGTATCCCTGGGCCATAGAAGCAAAGAAAGCTCTGATAGGGGTAAACAATAAAGCATAATAGTAACCCGGGGTGATTATTTTTAAAACATTCTAACGCAAAAGCCTGAGCAATTATTTTATATAATTGCTAGTTTAGGCACTAATGATTAACCAAGAGCAACTTTGCATCTCGTTGAACATTTGTCCCTTATTGCAGGCTTTTGTACATGTGAAAATCTCAGGGGAAGCATCTTGAGGAGTTGTCACTGGCATCTAGTTATTAGAGGCCAGAGATGCTTCAAGGCATCCTACCACACACAGAACATCCCTCACCACAATCATCTGACTTGAAATGTCAATAGTACAGAATGTGAGAAACCAGGTCTGAATTAATGATAGTTGAATAAGTAAATGATTGGAGAAATGACACTCAACTATTATGAAGTATCTGTCAGTTGTAATATTTAGGGGGACTCTGGTCTTACCACAGTGAGACCTCAGAGATTTTCCAGGTGTTGACTAATGTGTATTCAAAATGAAAATCTACAATATAAAGTTGAACACGCTTCGACATTCATATCGGAATCAATTGTAGTATTGCCAGACTCAAGTATAGCATTGGGTCTTTCCTGTGCATCTAAGCATCAAAATAATTTCCTGCTTGGGACCAGCAGTTAGCGTAATGGCTATGTTGCTGAACTCCCATGTAGTCGACCACGGTTCGAGTCCCAGACCCGGTGGTTTAAACTCACACCAGGCCCGTGTGCATGCGTGCCCAAGCTCCCAAGAGGAGGATGCGGAAGAAGGGATTGTGGCGTGGCCATCCCCCCGGGGGATGATTTTTCGCTTTCTGTCTCTCTGTCTCTCTCTGTCTTTCTGGTGAGTGCACGTTCCCTATAGCAAAAACCTCTCCAAATAATAATAATAATATGGGACCAGCAGTTGGCGTAATGGCTATGTCACTGGACTCACACATAGTCGACCGCGGTTCGAGTCCCGGACCCGGTGGCTTAAACTCGCGCCGGGCGCGTGTGTGTGCATGCCCAAGATCCCGAGAAGAGAATGGAGAAGGGATTGCGGTGTGGCCATCCCCTCTGGGGGGTGATTTCTCGCTTTCTATCTCTCTGTCTCTCTCTGTCTGTCTGGCGAGCGCATGCGCCCTATAGCAAAAACCTCTCCAAAAAAATAATAATAATAATAATAATAATTTCCTGATTCACTTGAGATTATTTCCCAGATTTAGTCCCATTAGATCTGGTGATGAGTCTGAGATTTTTGAAGAAACTCCTTGCCTTTAAATAATATTAATTGTATGGGTCTAGCAGATGGTGAGGTAGTTAAGGTACTTGACTTCCACATGTCTGACTGTGGCTCAAGTCCCAGATTTGGCAGCTAACTTTCTCACTTTCTCTCTCTCTGCCTCCCCCATCATGGTGGGGGCACATACCCTTTAGCAAATTAAATAAAATAAGATTTTAAAATTCTTTAAAAAAATAATGTTAATTAAGATATCTTTAGACTTTTTTCCCATTACAAATTTTTGCCATATATTTATTTGTTCTTTGAAAATGTTAAAATATGATATAGAGATATGAGGATGTGAAAACGTACATCCACAAAATGTGATATTCTATATCATATTTAATAATATAATGCATACATAATATTTACTAACCTGCCCATCTATTTTTTTTGGTAACTAGATTCTCCCACAGATCAGATCAATAATAATAAAATATCCAGCGTGAGATACCTGACACTTTTCATTTTCTCAAGTCCTTACCCAGAGCCCAGTCCAATTGCTAGATGCAACTGAAATAGTCTCTCCTGAAGGGGCCAGCAGGTGGAATAGTGGTTAAGGCACTGGATTCCCTCATGGTCAACTGCGACTCAAATCCCAAATCAGGGACTTGAAACTCATGCCAGGCATGTGTGTGAGCATGCCCAAAATCTCGAGAAGAGAATGGAAGAAAAGACATTGAGGTGTGACCATTTCCCCCAAGGGGGCAATTTTTCACCTTATGTCTCTCTGTCTCTCTCTTTCTCTCCAATGAGCCCATGTACCCTATATCATAAATCTCTAAAATAATAATAACTGGCCCTGAGTAAACTAGATACCCATATGCTGAAATTAAATCATTGCCTCACACCATACTAAAAAAATCAACTCAAAGAGTATTAAAGAACCAAATGAAAACCAGCAGATGGTGTAACAGTTACATTGCTGGAATCCCACATAATCAACAAGGTTCAAGTCTCAGACTCGGAAGCTTAAAACACAAGCCAGGCACATGTGTGTGCATGCCCAAAATCCCAAGAGGATATGAGGGAGAAGGAATTTCAGCATGCCAATCCCCACTGGGGGGTGATTTCTCACTTTCTGTCTCTCTGTCTCTCCAGCGAGTGCACATGCCCTATAGTGAAAATCTCTCTAAAAAAAATTATGTAAAGGCATGAAAATATAAAACTACTGGGTGATAAAAGGGGAAATTTCCATGACACTGGTCTGGGCAATAATGAACTCAGCAACAACAGAAATACACAGATGGCATTACATCAAAATTAAAACCTTCTGTGCAATAAAGAAAACAACTGAAAGGAGAGACAACTTACATAATGGGAGAATGTATTTGCAAATGTGAACTTGATATGGGGTAAATAATCATGACATATAAAAACTAAAATATCTCACTTATTAATAAAATCATAAACCAAATGGCTGGCACTGTGGTACTGAAGTAATGTTCTCAAGAGAAACTGGATCTTCCATGCTGATCATGGTTTAAATCCATGTCCCAGTCAGCATAGAACATGGCAGACATTTGCATGAATTTTCAAGATCTAAAAGGCTAGAGAACTGGAGAAAGAGTATTGTAGTATAACAGATTCTGTGTAGAGGGTGCTCTTCTCTCATTCATCTTCAGCTTTTCTGTCTGACTTCTCATTATCCTAAGATACAGCTCGATTCTCACCAGAAAAGCCAAGGGCAGGGAAAGGTGATGGGAGACTTGAGTCCAAGATATCAATCAGGTGACACTGTTCATTATCAACAGTGTGGCAGGTCCCCATGAGCACAGGAGCCTTGTTTGTGCAGGGTTGTGACCGGTACCTTTCTATTGTGGACTTCATGCCAGAAAACATGCTGCCTAGGCTGATTCTGAAATCGCAAAAGAAAAAAAATAATGCTAAAGTTTCTAAAAAATGAGAGCTTCTTAGGAATATAGTCCAGATGCTTTTTAAGAATATAGTCCAGATATGTTCCAGTGACAGGCCTTACTATGTGGCGAGCCATTTGTGGCTGGAAGGCTGTGCTGTAGAGATCCGTGACTCATTCCCTCCCACACTCAATTTGAACTCTCAGGTGTGTTAATTGGGATTTGAGAAGACCTTCACCCCTCCCTGCACCATCAGGACAGTCATTCCAGTGATGGTCCTTGCCATGTGGTGACTTGTTCTGGACTGGGAGGCTGTTCTGCAGAGACCCATGGCTCATCCTCTTCCCACTCAACTTTGAACTGGGGTTCGCTGCCACCCAGCCTCTACCTAGGACTATAGGGAACAAGGCTTGAGCCAGGTCAGCAAAAGACTGGAGTGTGAAGACTCCAGGTAGGTAGAGAATTCAGGTTCCCACCAGCCCATCTACTATAAATCTCCAGAGAATTAACACTCACAGTCACCATTTTCTGGCTTCCGGTGTATCCCCGAGTCCTTCTTGTATTCCCCAGTATAGTTAGGTCATAGGATGACAGAGTTTGAGAAAGGAGGATGTTCCACAGCAGAATACTCCCCATCAAGGCCAGAACTAGAAAAGAAGGCCTCAGCAGATTGTTGACATCACAAACTCTTCCCTACAGCACACATGATGGAACTATTCTCAGAGCTCCACCTCAGTATCCTAATTATACAGTTCACAGAACACTACCCCTTTGGCCCTGGTTGGATAGTTCACAGAGCCCCACCCCTATGGTCCAGATTGGGCAGTGACCTGGACCTGCCCTGTGAGAGAAGAATCAGACACATGAAAGAATAGAGCCTGAATGACAGCTTCTCCCCAACAGCCTTGCAGGGCTTATTGCTGACTCTGGAGATGTTGTCATTGATGAGAGATCTCTGCATTTTAGCAGAAGATACTGAAGACTTTCCAGGACAGGAAATAGTGTCTTCTTGTACTCAGTGGGTTCTTCTTGCTTCTTCTTCATGGACACAGATCACAAGTGTGCACTGAGAATTCCAGATTCACTGACCAAGGAAACCAATCTTTGTCCTCAGAGCAGAATCTCCTCCCAGGCCAGGACAGGATGCACTGGACCAAGAGAGAAGCATTGATATCCTTCAGGGTGCAGGATTTAGGATAGAGCTGTGGGCAGCATGGTTGGGGCTTCCTCACAACTCATTTCTAAACCAACTTATTTTCATGTAAGAATATAAACACATACCAACTGGGAATCAAATTATTAAATGTATAAAATGTGGACAAAATTTTATCTAGGAAAGAAATTGTTATTTCATATTTATCTATACAGATAGATTCCTATGCTAGTGTATATGTATGTATGAATAGATAGGTTATAATCTCTTCCACTGGCCAGAAAACTAAGAGAAAGAAGGGGTGATATTCTTTCTCTAGCTGATTCCAGGCTTACAGTCTCCCTTGGGCTGATCACATCTTGCTGAATGGACTACCATCTCTGCCAATAAGTTGTTTGAATAGCTTCTTCTTCTTCTTCTTTATTCTTTCTTCTTTTAATTTTTATTTTCAAATTTCTTTGCCATAAGGCATGTGTTCTACTGGAGAGAGACAGAGAGAAAGAGAGATAAAGAGGGAAATGAGAAATCACTCCCCAGGAATGATGGCCATACCTCAACCCCTTCTCCATTCTCATCTAGAAACTTTGGGGAGGCACACACATCTGCCCAAGGTGTTTTTCAAGCCACCAGGTCGGAGACTCAAACCTGTGAAGTTGGCCATGTGAGACCTTTGGACAGCTTCTGCTAATGCGCATTCACCCAATTGTGTCTCTTTCCCCATCTTCAGAAGACTGTCTTTGTTACCTGTGCCCATTGTAAACTCTCTCAAGGCCAAAATAACTGTAAAGCAAAAGTTATAAAAAAGAGGTAATTTATGGGTCTCAAAGCTAGCATCGTATAAAGGTCAGATCCTGGGATGTGCAGTTCACCCCAGCAGCAGCATGGCCAGGTAGAAATGAGAAGAGGTCCTCTGCCCCTGAAACAGTGAGGTTATTTATATGAGTGAAGGGTTACAATATACATAACTTGTTATAAGAGAGTCTATATTAGATATAACTTTGTGAAACCAATAAACTCTATTTCCTTCTAACTTTTTTTTTTTAGATAGGGTACATGCACTCACTGGAGAGACACAGAGACAGAAAACAAGAAATCATTCCCCTGTTGAGATGGCCATGTCACAATCCCTTCTCCTCTCAGGATCTTGGTCACATATGCACATGCCTGGCATGAGTTTTAAGTTGCCGGGTCCAGAACTGAAACTGGCCAACCATGTGGGAGTCCAGTGATATAACTATTACACCATCTGCTGGTCCCTATAATTTTTGTTTTACAGATATTCTCTTTTAGCTCAAAATAAAAACTAGATATATGTTGTGGCAATATTTATACAAAAAACAGAAGTGAAGAAAACCAAACACGTGACCTAGCTCAGATCGGCAGGCTGCTTCACTCACAGTTCACACTGAAAACCTGCACCCAGAAGGTGAAACAGATTCCCACGCTAGAAGCTAGATTCTGATGCTGAAATGAAGCTTCAGAGCAGATCTGACCGTGGTGATGAGGGGGTGCTTTCTCACTTTTCCTCACACTGTTTCTCAATAGCAAGCACATGTGTCTAAAAGCAAATTTAAAAATAGTAAATATGTGGTAAGTATTTTCCCAGCTGTTATTTTTTTCCTTACAAATTTATGTGAATTAACAAATCAAGTGTGAATTCTCCCCTCAGGTAACTACCTCATCCATCTTTTTCACTATTTCCTCTAAAGTGTCACCTGCTCATTGAGGCAGATGGAGATTATGAAAAACTGACCATCACCTACTGCAAATACTGAATGTCTCAGCACAGCCCTGAGGTGTCCACTTCTGGAGGTGGGTGGTATGGGTGATAGTGTTGCCCTTCCCACAAAAGAGAGATTCACAGACTTTGCTCAAAAATGGCTCAAAGCAGTTCCTGAAGGATCTTTATACAGGGTCATCTTCATGGATAGTGGTGAAGGAAATACTATACCATCTGCTTTTCAATACATGATTTCACTCTCTGTTGGTTGCTAAGAAAGCTACAGACCCTGTGAATCTTGATTGCATTTCCCTGATTCTGGAAATTCCAGTGAGAAACTCTACACATGGAAGGAAGTAGCACTAACTGAGGTGGAAGGGAAACACTCTGAGCAGGTGACATTTGGAATGACACTGAAATAACATATTAGTTAAAAATTCAGGGCAGAGGAGGCCAGGATGATGGCAGTGTAGAAAGCATGAGGAAGCTTTTTTCCCACCTAGACAACAATTTCACTAGGAGAATCTATCGAATGCTAAAAGCAGCTGTTTTGAAACTCTGGAGTCTATTGAAGACTGAAACTTTGAGAGAAAGGATAAGATCATAAATCATGTTTCATTTTGATCAATTCCAGTTCTGAACACAGTAATCAGCTGCCATCCACCTCCCCAACCTCAAGGCAGGCAGTTGTGTAGGCAGCTTGTGGGTGATGGGGAAAGTGCTGGCAAAAAGAACCCATTTCCACAAATAATAGGGATTTGTGATCTGCTTGCTAACTGTGGCTTCTGATCACACACTGGGGACAAACACTTAGGTATTCATTTGTTTTGCCTCCTCCATTGTTGCCCAGTCCTCCTTCTGCATAAGAATTTACTCCATTGCATTAAGACTGGAACCTGGGGCCAGCAGGTGACATGATGGTTAAGTCACTGGATTCCTACATGGCTGACTCCGTGGTTTCAGTCCTGGACTCAGTGGCCTGAAAATCACACTGGGAACACATGTGCACATGTCCGAAATCCTGAGAGGAAAATGGAGGAGAAAGGGTTGTGGTGTGGCCATATGTCCTTGAAAGGGAATGACTTCTCTTTCGTTTTCTCTGTCTCTGTCCAGTGAGCTAGTGCACACACCCTATGGCAAAAATAAAAAATAAATAAGTAAACAATAAAATAAAATAAAAAAGTCAAATATAGACTAAAAGACTTGAGAAGTGTTCATATTTATAACTCAGAGTGATCTTAACCACAGAGGCAGCCAACAACAGGCAATCAAAAACAAACTCTTAGGGGACCAGTAGTTAGCGTAATGGCTATGTCGCTGGACTCCCATGTAGTCGACGGCGGTTCGAGTCCTGGACCCAGTGGCTTAAACTCACGCCGGGCGCATGTGCGTGTGTTCCCAAGATCCCAAGAGGAGAATGGAGGAGAAGGGATTGCGGCGTGGCCAACCCCCTGGGGGGTGATTTCTCGCATTCTATCTTTGTCTCTCTCTGTCTGGTGAGCGCACGCTCCCTATAGCAAAACCTCTCCAAAAAAAATAAATAAATAATAATCTCTTAGGATTAGAGACAACATGATTTCAGAATTGCTATGATTATATTTAATTAGATATTTAATTTCTTGTGTTTTTCTTTCTTTTTTCCTTTTCCTTTTTCCTTTTCTTTTCTCTTCTCTTTCTTTTTTTTAGTTTGCTATAGGATACATGTGCACAACAGAGAGAGAGAGACATTATTCCCTAGGGGGATGACCATGACAGAATTCCACACACCCTTATCCTCTATTCTCCTCTCAGGATTTTGGGCATGTACACACAATGCACCTGGTGTAATTTCCAAGTTTGAATTTGAACCACACTGTCAGCCATGTGGGATCAAGTTGCCTCCACCTCATCTGCTATTCCCCCAGTGTTTCTCTTGATCAGCATTTTATCACCTACCAGGAGAGAAGACAGTGGGCTGACAGACTGATTACAAATAGGGATAATTTAAATATTGAATTTAGACTTTATGAATATATTAATAGATGAAACAGAGTTGTGATATGTATGTGATTGTAATGTTTCACCAAATTGCAAGTGTCAAAAATATAAGTATAAAAAGTATATATTTTGCTTTTAATTTACTAAGGACTAAAATTTTGACCAAGAAGCCACAGAACAAATAACTATTTTTTAATTTTAATTTTACATATTTTTCCCGGGGTTGGAGAATAACAGAACTTAATTGAGAAGTAGATTTCTTGAACAAATTCAGTTTTATGACAAAATTCTCTTTAACAATATGATAGGCAAGCAGGTTAGAGAATTTAGTATGTTAAATTTAGCATTAAAATAGTATTTCATAACTTAACTTTCAGATTCTAACTTTGCCAGTAAATTGCTAGGATTTTGCTTTTTATTTTTTAAATTAAAAATACAGACAATTCCAAAGCAGATATTTCTAGACTACATTTTTTATGAGATTCTTATCAATTATCAACAAAATTATAATTTCTTGACTATATAAACCCAATATTATCAATTTTCTGGCACCTCTGTGACTTCTTCCAATACTGAACATACTGCCAATAATGAGTACATTGACCAAACTTCTCTCCTGGTTTTGATCAGACTCCACACCCTCCGCCTTGCAGGAGGAGCTGTGGTTCTTCATTGAGAAAAAATCCCTCAGTTCAGGCGCAGTGAAAATATGACCCAGAATGATTCTCTTGCCCCTTAGGCAGCAGTCTGCAAAGCCATGTCTCAGATTGGCCTCTCTGGAGGGTGCAGATCTCGAGGGACCTGCTTCTCCGCCCCAAAATGTACAGGTCTGGCGCAGGGATGACCACGGAAAGGGCGCAGCAGTGGGGCTGGAAGCCTCCCTTTGTTTTCAGCTTGGCAAAGGCTGAGTGACCTCAGGCCCTGACCACGCAGGCCACCCTCAAAGTCCATGGCGGAGTAGCACAGCTCCACCAAGCCCCCCATGGCGCTCCAGGGAAAAGGCGCAGCTGGCCAGGAAGTCCAGGTGCTGGTCCAAGCTTAGGTTCTGGCCGCTGCCACCTGTGACTCCAGCCCAGAGCGGTGCTCGCTCCAGGGGCACCAGGCAGCGCCAGCAGAGCTCAGGCTGCGCAGACGTTGTGGAGCCTTCCTGGACGTGCACCGTGCTGCTGTCCCTGCCCCGTACACCGAGTTAGCCAGGCTAGACATGCGGCTGTGGGCAGTCCCTACATCACACCTCTCCACAGCCTGTGGGACCACGCCAAGGTGGTCTCTCACCCAGGCTGGGAGCCTATGAGGTGATGGCTACCAGAACCCGCAAAACTAATGGACTTAGAGGTCAGGGATACATCACTGCTGCAGGCCAGTTGGTAAATCATTCTGTCTAGACAAAGAGCAAATCATAGTAACACCCCAAGAGGCTCACAGCCTGAAATTCTCCCCTGGTGGGGGCTACTAGGAGATGTGGCTATTGTTTTAAAATACTAAGAATTGGTACCCATAGGTGGCCAAGTGGTTAAGAGCCCTGTATTCCCACATGGCCCACTGCATTTCGAGTTCAGACCTGATGGCTTGCTTTCTCACTTTCCCTTTCTCTTCCTCTCTCTCTGTCTGGACAAATTAAAAAATAATAACAACAAATGTAGATAAATAAATCTAAAAATATATAAAGTACTAGGAGTTAATCTTTTTTTCTTAAATCAGACATAGCAAAAACCAGTCTGACATTTACGCATGACCCAAGTTACATGTGTAAGTATATTGATCTCATCTAAATAAACATGGAGTGAAATAATCAGTTCTAAGTAAGACACACAGCTTATGTATTCATTGTGAGAGCCACAACCATGTAGTGCAAGAGAAACTACAAGAAAAAAGAAAAAGTCAGGAAGGCAAATAATTGTATATATATCTAATACCTGTGAAGAGTATTTCTAGTTTGAAAATATAGTCTGTGTTTGTAATATACCAGTGCTCCATTATTTTGGAAAACCTTTCTGTACTGAATGGGAGATCCAGCAACTTCCACAACTATGTTTCTCTCCTAGAAAACTTGTTTGGAGTATTAGAAATGGTTTGCTCCATAGGTGGCTCCAGGGCCACTTCCTAGAGGGTTATTTTATTTCTTATGAAGTTTCCAAGTTGCAGAAGGCCTGAGAATCCCTGCATCCTGGTGTGAATAGAAAACCCACTGCTACTTAGCAGCAGGGCTTATCAACCTCCTCCCTGGTCACTCTGTATTCATCCCACCTTCTTTCAGCCCCTGGAACAGGTGAGCAGGTTCAATTATAGCCACCGTAGGTATGTAGCATGTTCAGGCCTGGTGAGTGACCCTCAGTCAGTGCTGAGTTCGGGCTCCTTCTCCTCTTATCAGCTGCTATTCAGTTTACCTCTGTGATGATCATGAAATGGGAGAAATCTTTGATTTGGAAGTCCTGGCACTGAACTTCCCTGTGAGGGTGTCTGCAGACACAGAGTGACTATCCCAAGATGAATTCAGGCTAGACCAGATGACCCCAGAATCTGCTCTAATGTGAATCTCCTCAGTGGGCTCTTCTCACAATCTTCAAGTTCTGCAGGGAGCAGCTGATCTGCCTGAAGGTTCTCAGAAGGAGCCTGGGATCAGAGCCATGATGTAGAAAGACTTGTCAGAGAGCACACCAAACCCTCAACAGTGGGATGAGATACAGATGCCTGATAAAAACCCACATCAATCATGTCTTTGCTGATGTAAGAGTCTCTATTATCTCATTTTCCTGCTTTTCCCCTTGGTCTTTACTGTTTCTCTTTCTAACTCTTAAATTTGCTTATTTCTCAATAACCCATAGTTTTAAACTTGTTGAATTTGATCGAAGATTAATAAATAGAAAAATTATATTACTGGAAATGGTATAACAGTTGATTCACCATTTCATTTTTTCATCTCAGTTTTCTTTCAGCTTTTGTCAGTGAGATAAAGTAAAAGATTATTAGAAGGCAAAAATACCATCAGGGGCTAACAGGTGGCTGGATTCCCACATGACCAACCACAGTTTGAGTCTGAGACCCAGTAGCTTGAAACTCACATCTGGTGCATGTGTGTGCATGCCCAAAATCCTCAAAGAGAATGAAGGAAAAGGAACTGTGACATGGTCATCCCTCCAGGGAGTGATTTCTAGCTGTCTCTCTGTCTCTCTGTCTCTCTCTCTCTAGTGAGCACACGTACCCTGTAGCAAAAAATCTCTTTTAAAAAAAATCACCAATTAATTCAGATGGACATGATCATGTTTTGGCTTAGATCTGAGAGTATGTGAGTTTTATTATTTTAATGAGAATACACTCCTACTGTGACCAAAACATATCTTTACAAACACACACAAAAATTGCCTATTAATAGCAAAAAAATCTGTATGTTTAAATATTTACTCTCATAAACTATTCGCATAAGAAATGCTAAAATTAATCTTTGTACTAAGAAATGAAACAAAAATTCTTTAAAACCACTTCAAACTGAACTGTAAACACTTGATAGAAAGAATTTCATAAAATGATTTTGTCATTAGTAATGCTAATTTTTTAGTTTGGTGACAGTTTTTAAAGCATTTAATGGGGAAAACATTAAACCTATGACTTCTGTTTCAATTACCAGACTATCACCCTGTTAAACAATTGATAGAGCTTAGCTTTTGATGGTATTATTTTTTATTTCTTCTTGTCCAATTAAACTGCTTTCATTGAAATGAAGTGGAACTCTGGGACCAGCAGATGATGTAATGGGTACGTCGCTAGACTCTCATATGGCTGACTGCAGTATGAGTCCTGGACCCAGAAGCTTGAAATTCATGCCAGGTGCGTTTCTGTGCCCCAAGTCCTGAGAGAAGAATGGAGGAGGATTGTGTCATGGCCAACCCCCCTGGGGGTTGATTTGTCACTTTCTGTCTCTCTCTGGCAAATGCATACTCCCTATAGCAAAAATCTCTCTGAAAAAAAGAAGTGGAATTCTGTGGTAGATTTTCTACATATGCTAACAGTTGTGGTAAATCTAGAGAAGGAATTGCATATTATCTTTCTTTCTTCTTTTTCTTTTCTTTTTGGGGGGAGAGAGGTTTTTGCTATAGGGCACGTGTGCTCACCAGAAAGACAGAGAGAGACAGAGAATCAGAAAGCAAGAAATCTCCCCCCAGGGAGAATGGCCATGTCATAATTCCTTCTCTTCCATTCTCCTCTCAGGATCTTGGGCACACATGCGCCCAGCGTGAGTTTAAGCCACTGGTTCCCGGACTCGAACCACGGTTGACCACATGGGAGTCCAGTAACATAGTTATTAAGCCATCTGCTGGTCCTGAAACTGCAGATTTTCACCCAAAGGTTGAGAGGAGCATGCCCTTTCAATTAATGGTATGTGGTCAGTACAAAGGGTAATCCTATAAATTAATGAAATAATTTAAAACTAAAACAAAAAATGCAATTTAAGCTAAGGAGGTAGACATGCCACAATCCCTTATCCTCCATTCTCCTCTCGGGATCTTGGGAATGCATGCACACGCAGCTGGTGTGAGTTTAAGTCACTGGGTCCGGGACTTGAACTGCGGTCGACTACATGGGAGTCCAGTGACACAGGCATTAAGGCAACTGCTGGTCCCAAGGCTTTTGCATTTAAAGAGGAGGCTATAAATTCTTCAATATGAGAAAAATAGAAGAATTTATATGTAAAATATTTTATTTAAAATATCCACTTCTCAAAAATTTTCTTAAGAAAAGGAAATTCAGAAGTCACTTTAGAAATTAACTTAATTCCATAAAGCCTTAAAAAAGTTTAGTGGCATGGAGGTTATCACACTGGATCCTACATGGCAAACTAAGCATTTCAAGTCCTAGACCCAGTGACTTGAGAACTTCAGGCATGTATGCATGTATTCCCAAAATTACAAGAGGAGAATGGAGGAGAAGGGATTACAGCATGGTCATTCCTCTGGGAAGATGATTTCTCACTTTCTCTCTCTCTCTCCATCTGTCTGTCTCTCTCCCATAAGCACATGTGCCCTACACCAAAAACAATGAACAAACAAAACAAAAAAGGTTATGGCAAAAGATACTACATGCAAAGTAGCCAAAGATAAAAAACAGACTTGAGGGTTGATAAAGTATTTACATACATGACAGAAAAATATTTGGTCCTGGAGCCCTTGAACAATTGTCCCAAGGCCCCACCTCCTAACCCTGTTGCTTAAGGGATTAAGCTTTCCACAGGAGATGTTGGGGAAACATTCAGATCACAGTACATTACTTGACATTTACAAAGAACTGCTGGAATTGTAGCTCTGATTCTATTTTCAGGAAGTCACACTCAGAAGATCTTAATAATCATAGGAAGGACATTGGTGATAGGCTCTCATATTCATGACTCCACTATTTATTGAAAGTAATTAGTGTGAATCAACAGCCCTCAGAATGGGAAAATATTTTTGTAAATTAGGCATCAGATAAGGGACTGATAACCAGAATACACAAGGAACTCAAGCTGCTGTTTGAAAAAAAGATGATCAACCCTATTAAAAGATGGGAGAAGGAGTTGAAAAAAACACTCTCTAAAGATGACATACGAATAACCTAAAGGCACATGAAAAAATGTTCAACATCCCTCATCGTAAAGGAAATGCCGATCAAAACAACAATTAGATACCACCTAACCCCAGTCAGAATGTCTAAGATTAAAAAAACAAAAAAATGATAAGTGTTGGCAGAAGTGTGGTGAAAAGGGAACTCTTTTACACTGCTGGTGGGAATGTAAATTGGTCCAGCCACTGTGGAGAACAATTTGGAGATTCCTCAAAAATCTGCAAATAGAACTGCCATATGATACAGCAATCCCACTCCTCGGTATCTACCCAAAGGACAGAAGAATTCTTCATTGGAAAAGTGCTTGTATATTGATGTTTATTGTGAAACTATTCACGATTTCTAAGAAATGGAACCAACCCAAATGCCCCCATATGGATGAATGGATTGAAAAACTTTGACACATATACTCTATGGAATACGATTCAGCCATAAAAACCAACAGATCCCTAGCTTTTGACAGAAAGTGGAAGAATATGGAAAATTTACTGCTGAGTGAAACAAGCCAGGCTATGAAGGAGAGATATGGTACGTCCCCACTTAATATATACCGAGTGTCTGCACTTTGTGGCTGAAACTGATTGACTAAAGGTTGTACAAACACAAGAGATGGGTGTGAATGCCAGATGTGGTGTATGTGCAGGAGTGGGGCCTACCTGAGGAAGGACATTTGGAGGAGGGATACGAAGGCAGAGCATTTATGGGATGGGGAGGTGTGGTGCTATCAGTTGAAGATATTTTGATCAGCTGGACTGGGGAGAATGTTCACATATTGAAATGTTCACTTTGTAAGCTAAATAATGTGATTAAATGTATATAAAAATTTTAAAAATAAATTAAATAAAAGGAAAGAAAGTCGACTTCAGGACCAGGAGATGGTGTAGCTGTTATATCGCTAGACTCCCAGATGGCTGATTGCGGTTTGAATCCTAGACTCAGAGACTTGAAGCTCACATCGGGCACATGTGAATGTGTGTCCACAATCCTGAGAAAATAATTGAGGAAAAGGGATTAGGGTATGGCCACCCCCCCAGGGGGGGGTGATTTCTTGCTTTCTTTCTCTCTCTGTCTTTCCAGCAAGCACACAGGCTCTATAGCAAAAAGTCTCAAAAACAAAAAAAGAAAGTTGATTTTACTACAGGAGCTATTCTGTAACACTTTTTGTATTTAATTCACAAAATAATTCCATGAGATTGGTGGACCCCTGACAACCATTTTACTGAGAGTTTAAATAATCTCAGTTTAAACCATTTTAAGTGTGAGAGTGAAGATTTTTAATCAAGCCCTGTACATTTAAGTTCCCCTTTTTGCAGCTCCCCTTGATATATGGTGTCCTATAACAAAAAAAGACACACAATCCAATTTCTTTCACTTCTCTATGAAAATTTGAATGAGAGGCTTTTGCGGGATTTTAGAGAGAAGGGAGAATATGTTGACACTTTAATTATTTTGGAGAGGTTTTTGCTATTAGGTATGTGCACTCACCAGAAAGACAGAGAGAGACAGAGAGACAGTGAGAAATCACCCTCCCAGGGAGATGGCCACGTTGCAATCCCTCCTTCTCCATTCTCCTCTTGGGATCTTGGGCACGCACGCACATGTGCCCGGCGTGAGTTTAAGTCACTGGGGCCGGGACTCAAACTGTGGCCGACTGCATGGAAGTCCCATGACATAGCCATTATGCCAACTGCTGGTCCTGGCACTGTTTTTCTTCTCATATTTTACATTTGATCAGTGTATATGTATGCTGGCACTTTCAATAAGGCCCGAAACTTTCCAAAGCTGGGGCACATAAGCACATAGACACTTGTTTACCTGAAAGATCACTCCCTTTTCCCACCCTGCTCTGGTCCCCAGAAGCTGACCTTGAGCACATCTGTCAGACTCCCATGGCCTCTGGCTTCTGGTTGGTTCAGCCAATGGCAGGTGACAGCAGGAAGGCAGCAAGGTGGAGAGAAGAATCGGGGCACTGTCCTCCTGGCTGCCACCCTGCTGTCCTGTGGGGAGGCTTGGCCTGCTTTCCTCTGCTATGGCCACGGCTCCTGCCCACTTTGCCTCTGCTGAAGCACTGGGTCTCCCTGGACTCTGGTAACTTCTCTTCCTCATTGTTCCTTCAGGCCTGCTGAGGTCCACTGCTCTCTGCTGATGCTGGCCTCTGGCCTTGGTATTTTCCACAGGGCACTTGGACTTCCTGTAATACCATTGGTCCTTCCTAAACAATATCTTCCTCCATCTCTCACCCACCACACTTGATTATATTACCTGATTTCTCCCTAGTCCCTGTCCACTCACAACAATAGCTATTTAAGTCACATTCAGGAAAATGTGCAGAAGCACAGAATGATAGGAAAAAGTGAAGGATTTCTCACCTTTTAAAGCAACTCCATATGCAACAATCCTATGATGCCATATGTGGTTAACTTGGGGAAGTCAACTAGAGGGACCTCAGCTCAGGCTGCTACCACATAATGCCATGGTCTGAGGAGCTCGAGCAATAGACATTGTGTTTATGTCTCACAGAATTATGAGACTTAAACTTACAATCAGTAAACGAGGGGAAAGGACATGAGAGTTGATGTTAACATTTGAAATGACGAGATCCCACTAAATAAAAATTAGTACTATATAGTAAACAAACTGGGTGTGAAATTGCTTGTGTGGGAATGAATTACAGGCCTCTTCATGAATAAATTATAATTTTGAGCTAAGATGCTCATCCTAAGGATTTCTCCTTTCCTGTTTTTTGACCTTCTTTATGAAATTTGTGAATATAGGATCAGCAGATGGCGTAATGGTTATGTCGCTGGACTCCTACATAGTCGACAGTGGTTTGAATCCCGGACCTGGTGACTTAAAACTCAAGTGGGGCATGTGTGTGCGAGCCCAAGATCCCAAGAAAATAATGGAGGAGGAGGGATTGTGGAGTGGCCATCCCCCTTGGGGGATAACTTCTCGCTGTCTGTCTCCGTCTCTCCAGCAAATGCACATGTCCTATCGCAAAACTCTCTCCCAAAAAAAGCTGCAAATATAAAATATGCACACCTGATTCATGTGGGGTGGAGATGCTCTCCTGGCCTGGCATAAGCCGCAGCAGAAGTGGGACAGACCTTCCTGGAGATCAGGCAGCTCTCCCGCATTGCTGGAGGCCCTGACCTCTCCTCCTAGCCCTTCCCTGGTGGTGGAAGGCAGGGGTGAGAATTCTGCTTAACCTTGCTCCTCCCTCTTGTCTTCCCCTGGGATGGAGGGCTGCATCTCCTGTCAGGGGCTGCCCCTAGTTCCCCTTGCTGGTTAGCCCTGCAGACTTGTCCTCTGTGCCCAGCTCCAGGCCCCTTTCAAATGTCCAGGCCGGGCACCAGCGCCAGTCCTGCCCCCAGCGCTCCTCCCTAGTCGCGACTGCACCTTGTGTTGAGTTGGGGGTCCAGGCGTTCAGAGAAGCGGCTGTTCCCTCGCAGGACGCCCACCTCTCCGTGGGAGGGGCTGGCTGGTGGGCATCATGGTCAGCTTCCCTCCAGGGGTCGCCTGGGCCAAGAGGGGACTACGCTGGGCCGGTTCTGCCTGTGCCCTTGGCCGCGCTCCGCCCTCCTCCGTGAGGCGCGTACTCCGGAGGCCATCAGGGGGGAGGTGACGACCTGGGCGCCCCCGGGGAGAGGCGGGGACGGCCCGATGGAAGCCCAGGCCCAGCGACTCTTGAGGTGGGGACGGCCCCGCGGGGACAGGAGCTTCTCCAGACCCCAGAGGGCGCTCGGCCTCGTCACTGCCCCTTCTCTACACCGAGGCCCCAAGCGACCATCGCCGGTGGAGAGCAAAGTCCCCTCCCGGCCCTGCCCTGGGAAGGGGTCTCCGGACGGAAGGCGGCGTCCTGCGGCCCGAGCTGCGCGGGTCGCCCGTCGCCGGGAGGGTCCCTCACGCCCGGAGTGCGGCTCCGCCCGCCCGTCCCGCCGCAGCCCCCGCCCTCCGCGGGGAGCAGCCTTGTGGGGACTGGAGGAGCCGGTGCGCGGGCGGGGGTGCGGCTGCCCGAGCGGGGACGGACATGTGGACGCGGACGCCGGGGGACGAGTCGGCGTGGGGAGGTCGGGGTCCTGCGGCGAGTCCGGCGGGGTGGGCGGCCCAGGGCTGAGGGAGGCTTGGCCGCGGGGAGCCGGGGCGTCCCTGGACCCTCCGCCCTAGAATCTTCTCGGAGCCCTCCCGGGCCTCGCCGCGGACCCTTCGCGGTGCCTGGCCTGAGACGGAACCACCTCGCCACGTGGGTGACGTCCCCACCGCTGTGGTGTCCCTGACGACGTTCTGTGGAACTGCGTGATGGCTCCCACAGGGTCTCTGGGGTTGCTGGGTGGTGGACGCGCTCCTGAAAGCGGTCTGGGCCTGCCTTGGGGTTGGTGGGTTCAGGCCCTGAGTTCTCCCCTGAGGTCACCAAGGGAAGCTTGTTGAGATAAGTGCTGAGGGACCACCCTGTGCTTGGAAAATAGGCATCCCTGAAAATAGGTGGCAGTTCATACTTCTCAACTGTTGAGTTTTTTTTTCTTTTATTTCTGGTCTTACTGTTTATTCTTATTTTAAATTAAGGACACTCAGGATAAAGAAATATAAAATAATATATGTCATCTTTAGCAATGAGCAGATATATATTTTCTTGTGTTCTCCACAAAATTACAGTAATAGAAATTTTCCACAGCATGTTCACCTTACTCAGCTCCCACCCTCTAAAAAATTTAAAAGGTGGCCCATTTAGTAAACCCTTTATAATTTTTATGAATGGATACTCAAGTAAGTAACCTGAGAATACTCAAGGACCAAGACCTCTAATTAAATAATAAACTTGGGGGGTGGGGAGAAAAAAAAAAAAAAAAAAAAAAAACACAGACATGGGGCACCACTTCCATGGTCAATCCTCCTGCCTACCTGTGTGCTCTGGTGTGGACTATGTCACAAGGCTTCTGTATTAATTCTTTCTCGGGGAACTGGTATAGGATTTCCACCATGATTGTTTCAGTGTTGGAAGTGGAGAGTCCATAAAATGGTGGTGAGTATGGGATGAAACTCATACTATGTGAACACAAAATAGTCCATGGAAAGTCATAAAATTATATCCATACCTTTAAAGAGGACTTCTATTAGAAAATCCTCCATGTGACCATTGTTGATTATCTCAGATCAGAACAGAACTTTGATTATTAAGAGTCACTTATTTCAACAATTCAAGATGTCATTGAAGAAGCTAAGAATCAGCTAGGTTTATGGGAACATTTGAAAATTAAAGAAGACATTTTCTTCTAGGCTTTAGATTTACTGTTGAGTGAAGTGAGCCAGGCTATGTAGGAGAGACATTGTGTATCTCCAATTAATATATACTGAGTATCCACACTCTGTGACCGAAACTGAATGACTAAAGGTTTTAGAAACTTAGTAAATGGTTGTGAATACCAGATACAGTGTGGATAGAGGGCGGGTGAAGGAGCAGAGTCTGACGAAGGACATTAGGGATAAAAATAGAGGCAAGGCACTTATGGGACAGTTAAATGGATTATTATCTATTGAAGGTAACTTTATAGTATTTTCAACTGAACTGTTGAGAAAACATGTGATTGAATGTATGAAAGAAATTGAAATAAAAATTTAAAAAACCCTACCTGGTCATGATGTATAATCTTTTTTATATGTTGTTGGATGTGATTTACTAGTATTTTGTTTAGAATTTTTGTGTCTTTGTTGAGAATTTTTGTGTCTATATTCATCAGAGATAATGGTCTATAGTTTTCCTTTCTTGTCCTGTCCTTGTCTGTTTTAAGGATAGAGGTGATGGAAGCTTCAGAGAATGAATTTGGGAAAGTTCTACCCTTTTGGATCTTTAGCAATAACTTGAGTAGAATGTGGGTTAACTCTTCTTTAAAATTTTGTAGAATTCATACATGAAGCCATCAGGACCAGGGCTTTTCTTTGTTGGGGGGATATTTATTACTGATTCAATCCTATGGCTTTTTATGGGCCTATTTAGACTTTCTATATCCTTCTGACTCAATTTTGGTAGATTACATGTGTCCAGGAATTTGTCCATATTATCCAGATTTTCTTGTTTGTTATCATGTAGTTTTTAATTTTTTTAAAATTTTATTTCAATTTCTTTTATATACTCCATCACATTTAGCTTGCAAATTAAATATTTCAACATTTCTTACCAGCCCAGTTGACAATACTATAAAGTTATCTTCTACAGATAATAACCCACTTCTTTGTCCCATAAATGTTTTACCTCTCTACTATAATAATGTTTTGTATTTCTGTTATGTCTTGTTATATTGTCTGCTTCACTGCAAATTTGACTTACCTGGTTTCTTTGTCTCTTCTTCTTAGTAAGTCTCGCTAGTGGTGTGTGGATTTTGTTTATCTGTTCAAAGAACCAGATTTATTTCATTATTTTCTGTATAGTTTATTTATTTCCTATTTCATTTATTTCTGCTTGGATCTTTATTATTTCTATTCCTCTGGAGATTTTGGAATTTTTTGTTCTTGCTTTTCCAATCTTCTGAGGCATGATGTTAGCTTTCCATTTGCCTTTTTTCCAGCTTCTTCTTATATGCACTATTTGCTATGAACTTCCCTCTTATGACTGCTTTTGCAGTGTCCCAGAGATTATAGAAACTATGTACTCATTGTTATTGGCATCCATGAATCTTTTGATTTCAGTCTTTATTTCTTCAGTAGTTGTGAAGTCATTCAGAAGTAGATTTTGATCAACGAGTCTGGGGAGAAATGTTCACATATCGAAATGGTCTCATTGTAAGCCAAACAATATGATTGAAAGTATATACAAAAAGAATAATAATAATAATAAATAATGTGAAAAAAAATAAATAAAGGCAATGAACTAAAAAAAAGAGTAGATTATTTAGTTCCATGTATTACATATTTTTTTTTTTTTGGAGAGGTTTTTTTTCGCTATAGGGCGCGTGCGCTCGCCAGACAGACAGAGAGAGAAACATAGAGACAGAAAGCGAGAAATCACCCCCCAGGGGGGATGGTCACGCTGCAATCCCTTCTCCTCCATTCTCCTCTCGGGATCTTGGGCATGCACGCACACGCGCCCGGCGTGAGTTGTAAGCCACCGGGTCCGAGACACGAACCGCGGTCGACTACGTGGGAGTCCAGCGACATAGCCATTACGCTAACTGCTGGTTCCCTGTATTACATATTTTTGAGGATTCTTCTTGAAATTAATATCAAGTTTAATTTCATCATAGTTGGAGAAGATACTGGCCCTTTAAATGTGTAAAGGCTTGCTTTGTGCCCTTTCATGTGGTCAGTCTTCATAAAGCCTCCATGCAGGGGTGAGAAAAAAGTGTCTCATGGTTTTGGGTGGAAAGTTCTGTAGATGTCTGTTAAGTTCTTTTCACTTATGGTATCATTTAGATCCTTTATTTATTTCCTTACTTTTTTGTCTAGATGAGGTGTCCAAAGGAGATAGTAGGATGTTAAGGTCCCCAACAATTAGCATGTTGCACTGTTTCTCTCCTTGTAGATCTAACAGTCTTACCTTCATATATTTGGGTGCTTCTGAATTAGGTGCACAGATAGTGATAAGCATTATATCATCTTGATGGATTAGGCCTTTTACTACTATTTAATGCTCTTCTTTGTCTCTTTGTACAGTTTTTGTTTTAAAGATTATTTTGTTGGGAATTAGTATTGCGACTCCAGCTCTTTTTTGGTTACCATTTGCATGGAATCACTTTCTCCAGCCCTTCACTTTTAGTCCATGTATGTCTTTATCCATGAGATGTCTTTCTTGCAGGCAACAGATAGAGGATTTCTCTTTCTTTTATCCATTCCACCATTCTGTGTCTCTTGATTGGGAATTTAATCCATTAATATTCAATGATTTTTATCAATATTTCTGGACTTGTCCCTAAATTTAAGTTGGCTGTTGTCTTGGTTATCTTTTATTCCCTTATTTCTGTCTACTCATTCTTTTTTTTTTTTTTTAATTTTTATTTTTATTTTTTTATTTATTTGCATTCATTCTCTGAGCATCATTACAGCATACAAAATGAGATTTTCCATCCAAATTACACTATATATTGTCTCAATCAAGCACATCAACAAGCATGTTATTGTCAGCAAATGATCTTCCATTTCTTGTCTTCTGTATGTTTTGCTTTTTTTCCCCCCATCCTAGATTCTCTATCTCTTACCCTCTGCCATCTCCCACTCTCCTCCCACAGTCTCTGGTATCTATGTTTGCTTTCTATACTGTTTTCTCCTCACATTTTATTGTAACACCAAAGACCCTAATCAATCCAAATACCCTCATAGCAAACACAGGTGATACCCACATTTCCATGAACACAAGTCTTACTTTACGCATCCTATAAAGTAGCACCTAGCTGTGGCTACATATCCTACTGCAGTCATTGAATATATATATTTTTTTTCTGAAACTTTTTTTTTTTGTAACTCAATTTACATTCCTTCCCTAAGCTTCATCACAGCATACAAAATGCAATCTCCCATCCAGTACACACTGCATAGTGATACAATCATGAACATTACAAAAAAAATTTTCCATTACTAGTTCCTAGAATTACTTCCACCCCTCTTTCTGACCCTCTGTCCCTTCCCACCCTCCTCTCACACCACCTCCGGTGTCTATAATTGCCCTTCATTCCCTTCCCACCCACGTTGCATTGATCACACAATTTCCTACATAATCTAACTACTTTCAATGGTGAGTTCACTCATTACTACTAAGAAAACCAGTTATAACTTAACTCAAAGAAATGCCAAGGAACTTTGCTTAAAGCCAGGAAACAAGTTAGGATTCTGTTCAAATGGAAGGTGCATGAACCTATCAGTCTCATGTACTTTTATCTTCTGTTCTGGTTCAATTTTCCTGATTAAATTCTGGGATATAATATTCAAATTCAGACTTGTCCCTCTGATTAAGTTGGCCACTTTCATAGTTTTTGGACTCTTATTTCCGTGTGTCTGTGTTTAATTTTCTTGATACAGCACACCCTTGAGAACTTCTTGGAGATCTGGTCTGGTGCTGGTAAATTCTTTCAGGTTTTGTTTATCTGAGAATGTTCTTGTCTTTTCTTCCCACGTGAAAGATAATCTTGCCGGGTACAGTATTCTTGGCTGAAATTGCTTCTCTCGTAACACTTTGAATATATTTTCCCATTCTCTCCTCGCTCGCATTGTTTCCGATGAGAGATCTGCTGTTAGCCTGATGGGATGTCCTTTGTAGGTAACTTGATGTTTCTCTCTTGCCAATCTTAGTATCTTGTCTTTGTCTGCGGTTTTGGTCAACCTGGCTATAATGTGTCTTGGAGAAGATCTTCTTGGGTTGATTCTATTTGGGGTCCTTTGTATTTCCTGGGACTGGATCTTCGAATGCCTCTCTAGGTTTGGAAAGTTTTCTTGCAGGATTTCATGGAATAGATTATCAATGCCCTTATGGGTCTCTTCACCTTCTGGAATGCCAATTATCCGGATATTTGGACGTTTGATGGTATCCAGTACTTCTCGCATATCATTCTCAAATTTTTGAGCCATTTTCTCAGTCTTCATGGTGGACTTTTCTAAGCCAGCCATTTTCTCTTCTACATCTGAGATTCTATTTTCTGAATGATCTAGTCTGCTTTTAATACTTTCAAGGGAGATTTTGACTTCTTGTATTATAGACTTGATCTCTAGCAGTTCCGTTTGAGTCTTTTGTAAAGTGTGTAATTCCTCTTTTAGATCTTGCAAGAATTTCCTCATCTCCTGGAACTCGGCAACTTCTTTCTCCTTTCTCTTTAGCAGTTCATTATCTCTCTTTTCTTCCATCTCTGTTAGCTTCGACATTACGAATGCTCTAAATTCCTTATCAGACATTTCCATGACTTTCACCGAACTGCTTGTGGATGAAGGAGAGTTACTCTTTTCCATTGGAGGAGAGGTATTTTCTCGTTTTCCCATATTTCTCGTGATCCGACGGTGATTTCTTGTCATCTGATGAATGGCGTGTTTCTTTCAAATTCTTGAAGTTAAGCCTCAATGTTCAGGAGCAAGCAGACAGAGGTGTTCTAGAATCTGATTGCCGTTCTGTAGTGATAGCTGGTGCAGCAGATTCAGTAGATATTGGGTGGAGAGACAAGAAAAAGGAAAATGAAAAAGAGAGAGAGAAACAACAACAAAAAGAGAGAAAAAAGACAAAAAAATAAAAAATTATAATTTCTTTTCTTTTTTTTTTTTTAAAGAAAAAAATCACAAAATAGAAAACCGCGCGGCGCGCAAATATCTAGTTCCCAGTATCCATGTGGATTCTTCTCAGAGAATGGCTCAACTCTCCTGCCTAGGAGAAAGGAGCAGAAGGGCTTATTAATAAAACAAAAGATGGAGCTGAGAGCCAGAGAGAAATTCTACCTTTAAAAAAATCGTAAAAAGGAACAATTACCAAAAAAAAAAATGAGGAGACAGGAGCAGAGAGAGACAGAGACCTCAGAGACACAGGGACAGGGATAGAAGGCCAGAGGGGCTCCCTACCACACTAGCTTTGCTTGCTGGAGGCTGAATTATGAGTAGAAAATCTTCATTTCTCCTGTGCCTGAAATATCTAGTTCCCAGTATCCATGTGGATTCTTCTCAGAGAATGGCTCAACTCTCCTGCCACACTAGCTTTGCTTGCTGGAGGTTGAATTATGAGTAGAAAATCTTCATTTCTCCTGTGCCTGAAATATCTAGTTCCCAGTATCCATGTGGATTCTTCTCAGAGAATGGCTCAACTCTCCTGCCACACTAGCTTTGCTTGCTGGAGGCTGAATTATGAGTAGAAAATCTTCATTTCTCCTGTGCTTGAAATATCTAGTTCCCAGTATCCATGTGGATTCTTCTCAGAGAATGGCTCAACTCTCCTGCCACACTAGCTTTGCTTGCTGGAGGCTGAATTATGAGTAGAAAATCTTCATTTCTCCTGTGCCTGAAATATCTAGTTCCCAGTATCCATGTGGATTCTTCTCAGAGAATCTGTCTACTCATTCTTAATGTTCCTAGAACAGGACATTCTTGAGAGTTTCTTCAAGAGTCAGTCTGGTGTTGGCAAATTCTTTCAGGTTTTGTTTGTCTAAGAAGATTTTAATCGTTTTTTTTTTTTTCCCATATGAAGGATAATCTTGCTGATTATAATAATCTTGGTTGAAATTTTGTTTTCTCTTACCACTTTCAATATATCTTCCCATCATTTCTTTGCTTGCATTGTTTCCTTCGAAAGGTCTGGTGTTAGCCTGATGGGTGACCTTTGTATGTTAGATGATGTTTCTCTCTTGGCAATTTTAGTACCTTGTGTTTTTGTGTGGTTTTGGCCAGTCTGGCTAAGATTTGCAGTGGAGAGGATCTTCTTGGATTGATTCTATTTGGGGTCCTTTGTATTTCCTGGGTCTGGATTTTGATTGCTTGGAAAATTTTCTTCCAGGATTTCATGGAATAGATTTTCCATGCCCTTATTTGTTTCCTCACCTTCTGAGATACCAATTATTTGGATATTTGGACTTTTAATGAAATCTAATATTCCTTGTATATTATTCTCATGTTTGTTTTTGTTGTTGTTGTTGTTTTCTCTCTTTTTGGTGTTTTTTTTTTCTTTTTTCTAGGTCAGAGATTTTTGTCTTCTACATCCAAGATTTGATCTTCATTATCATCTAATCGGGTTTTAATACTTCTGATAGTTTTAGATTTCCTGCATTACAGACTTCATCTCTGAAGTTCCATCTAATTCTGTTTATGGTGTCCATTTCTTCTTTCAAATTGTGGAAGGACTTCCTCATCTCCTGGAGTTCATTCTCTCTTTACTATTCCAACTCAGAGATTTGTCACTGTGAGTGTTCTGGCTGCTTTCTGTGATATTTCAGTAACTTCTGTTTTATCAATACATGGAGGAGAATTATTGTGTTCTTTTGGTGGAGGTATGTTTCCTGTATTTTTTCAAACTTGAGGCTCTTCTAGGACTTCTAGCCATTGGGTGATGTGTTCACTTTTGAATACCGTTTTGGAGAATGTTTCTGCCACTGGAAATGAATTTGTTTCCCTTTTGCTTAGAATTGCTTGTGTGCCAAAGTCTCTCTTCTGCTGTGTTTACCAATGTGTTCCCCATGGGAGTAATCTTCTATTTAGGTATCTGAAGAGCAATTTCTCCTTTTTTTTCAGGTGGTTCAGTGTAGAGTGAGGATCCCAGGGAAACTCACAATATTACGGTGTTTGAAAACTATGATATAAGACCTGTCTAGTCCCTCTGGGTGTGTGGAGAATGAGCAGAAGATGACCATATAAGAGGAAAGAAAAAAGAATATGAAAGAGTAAAATACAAAAAGTCACATGCTGTACTTGCATTGCATGAGATTTTGGCAGGGGCCTGCAGATAGATGTGTGCTCTGCTTGAGAGCTGGAAGCTTCCTGATGAGGTAAGAAGAAGTAAAGAATTAACAAAAGACAGAAAGAAAAAAAACCAGCCTACCTTTCTGACAGGAAGTAGGGGTCCTCAGGTTGGAAGTGCTGGGCTGGGGCTGGAGCTGGAGCTGTGCCCAGTGAATGGCCCTGCCTCAGTTTTCCTGACTGGGCAGTGGGCTGCCAATGAAAGTGGGCCCTATAGCATTTCTATATATAAAAAGCAAGCAGACAGAGACCAAATTGAAGAAAGTAATTCCATTTACCATAGCCACTATAATTATAAGAATCCTAGGAATAAATCAAACAAGAGGTTAAAGATCTCCACAAGGAAAACTATGGGAAGCTAAAACAAAAGTTGAAAATGACACAAAAAAGTGGAATGAAATCCTATGTTCCTAGATCAGAAGAATTAAAATAATCAAAATGGAAATTCTACTCAAATTAATCTGCATATTTAAGGAAATTTCAATTAAAATAGCAGAGACATTCTTCACAGTTCCAGAAAAGACAATCATACAATTTGTCTGGAATCATAAAAGACCTCATATTGCCAAGGCACTCTTGTGCAAGAAAAGTGGAGTGGGCATCATCTCACACCTTGACCCCAAAGTATACTATAAAGCTGTGGTGATCAAAAAAACACAGTATAGGCACAAAACCAGACAGGTAGACCAATGGAACAGAATAGAGATTCCAGAAATAAACTCCCAAACATATAGCCAACTGATTTTTGACAAAAGGTACCAGTCAATCCATTGGGAAAAGGAAAAACTCTTTAGCAAATGGTGCTGGAAAAACTGGAGATCCACCTGAGAAAGATAATCTGAACCTCTACCTCTCACCATTGACACAAATCATCTCCAAAGTGAAATAAAGGTCTAAATCCAAGACCCCAAACTAAAAAACTACTGGTGTAGAACACTGGAAACTCTGGGAGACATTGGGGTAGGCAAAGACATTTTAAATAAGACCCCCAAAGAACAATCAATAATCCCATAAATAGACAAGTGGGATTACATCAGATTAAGAAGTTTCTAAATGACAAAAGACACTAATTATTGTTAGTGGACAGCCCTCAGAATTGGAGCATGTTTTTGTAAACTGTGCTTCAGATAAGGGACTGATAATCAGAATACGCATGAAAGTGAAGTGGCTTACTTGAAAAAAAGGTTAACCCAGTTAAAAGATGGGAGAATGAGCTGAAAAAAACAATTTTCTGTGGAAGACATATGAACAACCCAAAGGCACTTGAAAAAATGCTCAACATCCCTCATCATAAGGGAGATACATATCAAAACAACAATGAGATACCACATAACCCCATTCAGAAAGACTAAGATTAAAGAAACAAAATTGGTAAGTACTGGCAGGGATGTGGTGAAAGGGGAACTCTTCTATAGTGCTGGTGGGAATGTAAATTGGTCTAGCCACTATGGAGAACAATATGTAGATTTCTCAAAGACCTTCAAATAGAACTACTGTATGATCCAGCAACACCACTCCTTAGTATCTACCCAAAGGGCAGAAGAATACTTAGTCGGAAAAGTGCTTGAACATAGATGTTTATTACAGCATTATTCACAATTGCTAAGACATAGAATCATCCCAAATGTATGTGAAAAGAAGAATGGACAGAAAAAGTGTGGCACATATACTCTATGGAATATGCCACTATAAAAAAACAAGACCCTGGCTGTTGACAGAAAGTGGATGAATATGAAAGATTTATTGCTGAGTAAAGAAAATCGGGCTATGGAGAGACATTGTATTTCTCCACTTAATATGTATACTGACTTAATATATACTGACTCTATTTCAGCACTCTATAGCCAATACTGAATAATTAGAGGATATAGAAATATAGAAAATGGTTATAAATACCAGATACAGTGTAAGAAGAGGGTAGGAGAAGGAGGAGAGTCTGAGGAAAGACATTAAGGAGAATAATAGAGATGTAAGATATTTATGGGACCAAGAAATGGGTTATTATCTGTTGAAGATAATGTGTATAGTATTCCCAACTGGCTTGGTAAGAAATGTATTCATGTTGGAACATTCACTTTAAAAGCTATGTGATGGGGACCAGAAGTTAGCATAAAGGCTATGTTGCTGGACTCCCATGTAATCGACTGCAGTTCATGTCCAAGACACAGTGGCTTAAATCTCATGCTGGGCACAAGTGCGTACATGCCCTAGATCCTGAGAGGAGAATGGAGAAGAAGGTATTGAGGCATGACCATCCCCCCTGGGGGGTGATTTCTTGCTTTCTGTCTCTCTGTCTCTATCTGTTTGGTGAGTGCACATGCCCTATAGCAAAAACCTCTCAAAAAAAAAAAAAAAAAAAGCTATGTGATGTATGTGATTGAATGCATAAAATAAATGAAAATTAAATTAAATTAAAATGTTTTTAAAAATACAAGAGGAGCAAGCCCTGCACACTTCTGGGACCAGTGTTCCTGGCAAAATTGTCAACTGTTGAGAGACTCAGAGTAAGAAATAAATGTTGACACAGAGGGGGTTAGAAAAGAGCCAGTGTGACTGGAGGGAGTCTGGAACAAGACGGGAGGGAAGATGGAGTGCAGGATTATATCCCAGGGCCTGAAAGACTACTAATGTATGATTCTATGAGACAATATTACTTCAAACATTGCAGCTGAAAAGAAGCGTGTATAGTACGGACCAAAACTGAGGCCCAGCTCAGCAGGTGCCTTTATCTCTAAGCTCTTTAAAAAGATGAGGCTGTGGTCTCAAATGAATCCCAACTGAAGCAGGATCTGATTATGACATCATTCATGGGTTATTGGCAAGATTCAGTTTAGATTTGGGTGTAAATTCTTGTTTGTTGTCTTATATCCTCTGATAGTTCTTTAACATTGGGGCCTTACCATATAGCAACTCAAAATATCTGAGCTTTTTTCCAAGATTTAGGATAAGACAGAAAGAGAAACAGAGAGAAAAAATAAATACAGGAGAGAGGGAGACAAAATTCACATACTTGTTATAACTCAATCTTGATAGGGAGACACTCATTTTTATACTGTTTTTTTTTTCTTTTCTTTTTTGCCAGAAGCTAGTAATTAAGCACAATCCAACCAAAAAGGGGAGGGGATTACACAAGGCCTTATGTACCAGAAAATAGGAATAACCGGAAGCACTTGTGAGGATTCCTAGAACATAGGACAACATGTAGCACTAGGCTCTAATTCTGAATGTAATGGAAGGAAACTGGGAGACTTTGTGTCATAGGGAGATAATATCTGAATTTCAGTTAATTCCAAACCTCCTATGCTACAGACTAGGATGTAAAGTCAAGAGGGCAAGTCAATTCTCATTTATCTCAGATCAAAATACAGGCTCCTTATAGTTGTATTTTATGCTTCTTCTCACCCTTTATGTAATCCTTTGATCTCTAAACTTGTGCATTTGCAACATGTGGTGTCAGTCCATGCATTACATAGATATTTACAGATTATACCTGGTGATACCCTTAGAAGAAAAATCTGAAACAATCTCCATTGTGCAGATGAGGCTGTGGAGGTCCTGAGAGGCACAATGTCCAAACAGCCTTGGAAATAGGAATTATCTAGCAATGAAACCAGTTATTGTTCCTCAGAGTGAGAGGACTTCCCCAGGTCTGTGGGCAGGCCACGTGATGTAACTGTGTTCAGTTGTAGGCACTGCATGGGGTTGAGAATAAATGGTGAGTAATCCAGAGCTATGAGCTTGGGGAGCTATGATCTGAAGAGGAAGCCCAGGAAAAGTGACCCCAGGAAAAGATCTCAGTTCACTGACAATAAACCCCAATAGAACTTGGAACCCGGGTAACTAGGCACTTATATTCCAGAAACAGCCCCTTTCCAACTCCTTAGTTGGAGTCCCTGGAGAGAGCCAGAGGATCTCCTGCTAGATCCCAGCCTTCAAGGGTTTGGACTCAGGAAAACCCAAAGTGAGCGCCTTTCCTGACCCTGCAGATGTTCTCTCAGCCCACTTACCTGAGTCTACTGTCCATTTGTGAGAAAGAGCCTAAAGTTAAACCAGGGCTTCGAGGGCAGGCCACCACTGTGATTCCACTTTAGTGTCCTTTACTCCTCTCTGTGTGTGGAGGGAATATGTGAGGACATGAGGGGTGTACATGACATGGGCAAGAGCAAGTTGTTCGGGGTTGAAGCCTGGTGGGCTCATCAGATTTGCACTCCCAGTCATGGATAGCATAATGAGAACAGAAGCACTGGGGTGGGAACCATCTGTCTAGATGTTAACTCTGAGGTCTGGGGTATAATCATTTTTATCCTAGGATGTTGGATTGTGTAGACACAGAGATCTGTGATTTGGAGTCTAGAAGGTCACATAGGACATAAAAAAGTAGCAAGCAAGTCTTTCTTTCAGACTTTGTTTATCATAAAATGTTTTTATCTTTTTTTTCCATTTGAAAGATAATCTTGCTGAGTATAGTATTCTTGGTTGAAATTGTTTTTTCTTTAACACTTTGAATATATTTACCCATTCTTTCCTTGCCTGCATTGTTTCTGACAAGAGGTACGATGTTAGCCTGATGGGATGAACTTTCTAAGTAACTTGACATTTCCTTCTTGCCAATTTAAGTATGTTGTCTCTGTGGCTCTGATGTGCCTTGAAGAGGATCTTGTTGGGTTGATTCTATTTGGGGTCCCATGTAGTTCTTAGGTCTGGATATTTGAATGCCTCTCTAGATTTGAAAAGTTTTCTTCCAGGACTTCATGGAATGAATGATTAATTCCCTTATTAATTTCTTCCTCTTCTGGGATACCAATTATCCAGATGTTTGGGAGCTTGATGGTATATAGTACTTCTAACATGGATTCCTGATTTTCTTGGTGGTTTTGTCAGTCTTTTTCACTGTTTTCTGGGTCCAGTGTTTTGTCATCTCCATTTGAGATCTAATCTACTTTTAATACTTTCAAGGGAGGCTTTAATTTCCTGTATCACATTCTTCATCTCTAACAATCCCATTTGATTCTTTTTTATGGTGTCTATTTCTTCTTTCAAATAATGAAAGGACTCCCTCATCTCCTGGAGCTCATTGTCTCTTTTCTATTGGATCTCATTTTTGTGTGGTCACTGTAAATATTCTGAATTGTTTATCTGACATTTCCATGAGTTTCATTGTGTTGTTTGTGGGTGATGAGGATTTGATATTTTCCCTTGGGGGAAAGATATTTTGTTGATTGCTCATATTGCTTGTGCTTCTGTGATGGTTTTGAGTCATTCAGTGATCTATACGTTCCTTCCTAAATTCTTTAAGGTATCTCTGAGCATCCAAAGGCATGCAGAAATAGGCAGTTCGCGATTTCTCTTCTGCTCTACATCCCTGTTGTTCACCGGAACCTTGCACTGTTATCACCGATCCTGGGAGACTCAAAAGTCCTCCCTGTTTGTAGAGAACAGGTGTGCCTAAAACTGAGCCACTGAACTTCAATTCAGGAACAAAGAAGAGATCACCATGTGCTATAGAAAACACGGAAACCCTGAGAGTTCACAGGCAAGTGGAGGAGGGATGGGAGGTAGTCCCAGCTGTGAAGCTTTCCAGCTGCAGTGTGGCGGTCTGCTTTATGGCAAGGCCTTTCACTGGAACAGGTGTCCTGATGAGGCAGGGAGGCATGCAAGATTGTCTTAAAGTCCCAACCAACAAACCTGAGAGTCCAAAGGTAAGTGGTGATGGAGATGAGCTGTGAGTGACAGCCTTAAAGCCTTCCAGCTGTAGGTGGCCTGCTGTAAGGCAAGGCCCTTCACTTGAACAGGTATCAAGATAGAGCGGGGAGAAGTTCAAGGTAAACTCAAAGTCCCAAGCAACGAACCTGAGAATCCAAAGATGAGTGGGGGAAGGGAGAGCCACGATTCTCAGCCATAAAGCCTTCCAGTCTTACTAATTGTTTTATAACCACAACAAACTAGTACAGAGAATGCCCTGTGCAAAATACAATAAGTTTTCAAAGATTGAGGTGTTCCCTTACCAAGCTGAAGATTTGAGTCTATAGTATTTGGAATTTAGGCTGCGGTCCTTGGTTTTGGATGGATCACTGGGTGTGTGGCACAGTCCATGCTTTTAACCAGATTTGAACAGAAGAATGTCCTCTTGGCCAAGGTAGAAGTAGATGAAATGTTTGGTTTTATGGGTTACATAACTATCAAAGTTCCTCCTCATGATGCAGTGCCAGGTGGGGTTGTACTTCTTGTCAAACTCCTTCTTGATATGGCTGCAGTGTCCTTTTCTATGTTAAATTTCTCCAACATTGGAGTTGTGTATTTCACTGAGTTCTGTTGCATCTCTTTCAACATGTCCTCATTTCTTTAAAAGAGATTTTCCTCTAGGGTGCATGCACTCACCGGGGAGAAAGAAAGAGACCAAGAGACAGAAAGTGAGAAATCATCCCCCAGGGTGTTTGCCACACTGCAATCCCTTCTCCTTTATTCTTCTCTTGGGATTTTGAGCATGCATGCACACGTACCTGGCATGAGTTTTAATCCACCAGGTCTGGGATTTGAACTGAAGTTGACTATGTGGGACTCCAGCAACATAATCATTGCACCATATGGCTTTTTGGTTGCACATGGTTACCATGTAACGGGCTGACTGACAGCAGCAGTCTCTTGGGAAGGTGCTAGCACAGTTTAGGCCCAGAAGGATCTGCCATCACGACCAAAGACATGGTACATCTCCAAAACTTTTAATTAAATGATTATCTCCTGTTCTAACACATCTAATTTTCTCTATCCACTGCTGTGACCATACTCACAACCACAAGTTTTTTCTCCACTTCCATAAATGTGTCATTCTGAGGGTGCTACATAAATGGTATCACAAATTATGTGAGATTTTGCAGTTGAACTTTTTGATTCATATCACTTCCCAGAGAGTCATTCAAATTGTCATGTGATTCAAGAACTGTTCTCTTTTCCTGCTGAGTAGGTTGCTTTTTTTTTTTTTTTATGGCATAATGCACACATTGTCCAACCATTCCTATGGTAAAGGCATAACAATAGTTTCTGTTGAAGCTATTATGAAGAAGCTGCAGTGACTTATTATGTGCACATTTGTGTGTGAGTAAAGGTTCTCATTGCTCTGGAAAATATGTAGGCATAAAACTGTTGGCTCATAGGGTAGGCGTAAGTTTACTTTTATTAGAAACTGCCTAGCTGGTGCCAGCTGGTGGTGTGATGAAGGTTGCTGTATCCTATGTGACCAACTATGTGGTTTGAGTTCCAGACCAATAGCTTGAAAAACATGCTGAGTGCATGTATATGTGTGACCAGAATTTTGAAAGGAGGAAGAGATGGAGAAGTGATTGCAGGGTGACCATGTCCATGGAGGTACCTTGCTTTCCCCCTTTCTCTCTTTGTTTTTCTCTGTGGTAAATGTATGTGTCTTCTGACAAATTAAAAAAGAGAAAGAAATTGCCTATTTTTCAAAAGGCTGTATCAGTTTGCATTCTTATCATCAGTAGAATAGTAATAATTTGTTCACTTTCTTTTCTGAACTGCCTTTATTTCTTTTTAAAAATTTTACCTACTCTGATAGTTGATAGTTCATTGTTTTATTGTACAAATGGCTGATGATATTAAAGCGCATTAAAATAAGTACTTGTGTGTATTTCTCTGGTTACATTTCTGCTCATGCCTTTAGCCCATTTTTTAAGTTTATTATTTGTTTCTTCTTGTGATTTTGAGAGTTATTTTTATATTTTGGATGCTAGTCCTTATTAGATAAAAAGGTTTCTTAGTTTTCCCTTTTTAAAGTAAAGTATGAAATTGCAAATACTTCTTCCCATTCTATTGCTTGCATTTTCACTTATTAAATTTTTCATATACTAACAATAATAATAATAAATTTATTTCAAAACAAGAAAGTAAATTGATAGATTACAGGAAATGCTAAGAGTGTGTGCAATTCTAATTAGCCTGACGGATGGTGTTACATAGCCTATTTAGCACACCTATTGGCTCCTCTGAGGTATGGCTTAAGGAGGGGCCCAACCCAGAGCTAAAGCAGAGAATGGTGGCTACAAAACTGGCCAAAATGCATCTTCTCTGCCTCATCTCAAAGTGTGGTGAGCTTGAGAGCATGTGTAGAGAATTATCTTCATGATAAACATTTCTTGTAGATTTAAAATTTACTTGTTAGATGGTTAAGAACCCTTTTCCTATTTCTATCATTTTCTACTTATATACATAGTAATTTATCTAAGTAGTTAACATTTTGACTCCTGAGGAAGTGTTAAAAGCTGTGAGTGTGTACAACATGTATAATGATTATCAGTCAAACAAATACACTTAATGGACAGCTACTATGTGCTTGCTAGGATCTAGAGCTATAAAGATGAATAAAACATAGAATTCCTACTCAAGGAGCAAACACCATTAGGAGATTCATTCACAATTCACAATTATTTATTCTGTATCTGTAAGTGCCCAACATCAAGCACATAATGAAGGAATATCTCTTAACTTCTATTTTATAAATAATTTTATTTGTTGTATAGTAGGGAGGAGGGGCACCTAATACAGCCTATGAAATGGAGAAAAGGTGAGTTTCCTAAAGAAAGTATAATTGGGGACCAGCAGGTGGAATGGCAGCTAAGGCCCTTGACTCTCACAACAAGGTCAACTGTGGTTCTGGTCCCAGATCCAGTGACTTGATCATGTTGGGCACATGTATGTGCTTGCTTAAAATCTCAAGAGGATAAGAGAGGTAAAGGGATTGTGGTGTGGCCATCTCCTCGGGGGCAGTGATTTCTCACTTTCCTTCTCTTTGTTTGTCTCTTCTCTGGCAAGTACATGCACAATATGACAAAAATCTAAAAAAAAGACGGGATAATTGAATGGGTAGACGAGGGATGTTTGTTGGCTATAGCAGTGTGCAGGGTGGCTCTTCAGAGACATGGCACTGAAAAGACAGCAGGAGGATACCCATGAATTTCAGAAGGACATTTTAGCGCATCTCAATACATCTCAGGGTGAGAACAGTATTCCTGTCAACTGGGAGGATGTGGGGAGATGACAAGCTCCTGGCTGCTGGGGGCCAACAAAATAAACAGTGCACCTTTACTTGGTTGTCTGTATTATAAACTCTAATTAAAATTTCAGCTGCAAAATGCAGTGATTTTAGAAGATGTTCTGTAGAGCATAAAGTGCTTAGTATGTTAATAAACAACATTTAAAACATAGGTCCCAAGATAAAATTGTCTCAGAAAATAAAAATGCCAATTGTGAATCCCAAGATGTGAAATCATGGAAATAATTAGAATTATAATATATTTAGAAATTACTGGCAAATTCTATAGTCATATTTACAGCTGTCTTCAAGATATTTTAATTTGTAAATCATCTTGATAAGTTTGAAATAAAAGCAGCTAAATGTGAAGAGGAGAAAGTAATTTATACCTAGTAGAATACAGTTAGCAATCTTCGTTCCCCCTGAATCAAAGCTTCAGCCCTCTGCTCTCAGACACATGTCCTGCCGAGGAGCTCTGAGCCCTGAGCCTGAAGCTGCATGCCCATTTCCAGGGTTAATGGAGACTGAGATGAAAATTAAGGTCTGATGGATCTTGTGAAATGACAGACCCAACAGAAATTGTCAGGTCACATTCTGGTGTCCATTCCAAGCACAGACAACCCTAGCCCTGGTTTAGGTACACAACCTGTTCTCAGGACTGAAGCGTGGACTTCTCATCACCACTTTCCACACAGATCCCAAGGTCCCCAACCATGCTGCCAAGTCACAACTCCAGGCACTGCCTATAAAATCCTTTGGCTCCAGCATCTTCCAATAGTTATGTGGAAAACATTTCAGTACCCAGCATCAGCCCCTCACAGCATTAGTCTTTTACCTTGAATTGTGTGAATGTTTAATCTGAGTAGATGGAAACAGTCTGGTGTGCTGGACTTCAAATCATCTAGATGGACCCAATTTAAAATTTGGGGGAGGAAAGATAAAGATCCAGAACTACAGGGATAGTGGTGGTCTCAGGTCCCATCCAGAAGAAACCTCCATCCTCATGGACCAAACAATAAGACCCACCTTTTTAAGGCCCTACCCACACAGGTACTCTTGTCCCTGTAGAGAGCATACTCATATCGACCCACTGAATCCCAAGGCCTTGCCCACATGCGGCAAAGACTTCCTTTTGGCTCCTGGATTCCTGATTCTCTTGAAGCAGTTTCCAAAGAGCTCTTGCTCCTCAAAGATGGAACAAAATTTCAAGCCTGCATTTCAAGCCTTCCCTCATTGCCATGTGTGTCACTCCTGAGGTTCAGTGATCACTGGACATCTGGCCCCTAAGCACCCTGCCCTCCTGTGGAAATCTCTACATTTCCCTGAGGCTCTCCTAGGATACTGACAGGCTGCAGCCACAGTTGAGCATGTTTCTGGTTGAAATTGTTCAGGTTGGTACTACCTGGGCCTCTGCCCTTGGTCCACATGGATGGTGCCTGCACCTCAATTTCCTGCTTAAAACCCTCACTGTCACTCATCCCCATCCCGTCAACTTAATGCTCTGGAGATGGGAAGTTGCCCTGCACCACAGGCTCACCACTTGAGTACTAACAGGTTCCCATGTCCCTAAGTAGTGCCTGGACTTCCCAGACCTTGCTCTTGAGATCTCATCTTTCTCAACCAGTGTTGAGACTATTGTCTCATGGCCTCTCTTTGCAGTAAGTACCCAGGATGGGCCTTGAGTTTTCAAAGAGCTCCTCCCCCACAAGAATGGAACAAATTTTTTGGAGAGGTTTTTTTTTTTGTTTTTTTTTGTTTGTTTTTGTTTTTGTTTTTGTTTTTTTGTTTGTTTGTTTGCTATTGGGCACGTGCGCTCGCCAGACAGACAGAGACAGAAAGTGAGAAATCACCCTCCAGGGGGGATGGCCATGTCACAATCCCTTCTCCTCCCTTCTCCTCTCGGGATCTTGGGCACACATGCGCCCGGCGTGAGTTTAAGCCACCGGGTCCGGGACTCGAACCGCAGTCAGCTACGTGGGAGTCCAGTGACATAGCCATTACGCTAACTGCTGGTCCCCAAGAATGGAACAAATTTTTGAGCTTGTACTTGAGGATCCCCACATCACTCTATCTGTCACACCTGGTATTCAGGAGTCTCTGTGGACATTATGTCATCTAACCACCCAAACTCCGCTCTTGAGATCCCATCCTTCTCACCCAGAATTAAGCCTGTTGTCCCAAGGCCTCTCTTAGCAGTAAGTGCCCAGGGTGGACCTGAACTTGAGCCTGGGAAAGTGACTGGCCTTGTCTGGGACACCCAGTACCCTCTATCTTAACCCCATCCCCAGACTGACCTTCAAGATCTGGGACACCCAGTGCCCTCTATCTTAACCCCGTCACCAGATTGATCTTCCAGAGTGTGTTTCTATTCCCAGGGTATGATATGTACTCTTTCTGGACACAGTATTTTTATTTTATTCCAGGGAATATTGGGTAAGTAGGGGTTAAGAAGGGAAGAAAAGGTCAAGGAATAAGAACCAAAGACACTGAGTAGGGAGGAAGAATTGGGGAGAAAAAAATTAAAAATTATGCTGGGTGCAAGCCCAAAAACCAGAAAAAAAGATTGGAGAAGAATAGTGGCATGGTCACCCCTTGAGAGGGTTATTTCTCACTTGCTTTCTGTTTCTGTATCTCTGTCTCTCTCTCTCTGTCTCTGTTGAGTGCATATGGTCTATACCAAAAGAAAAAAAAAGAAAGAAAAAAGGAAAGAAAGTAAAAGAAAGAAAGAAAGAAAGAAAGAAAGAAAGAAAGAAAGAAGAGAAAGAAAGAAAGAGAAAGAAAGAAAGAAAGAAAGAAAGAAAGAAAGAAAGAAAGAAAGAAAGAAAGAAGAAAGAAAAGAAAGAAGAAAGAAAGAAAGAAAAAAAAAAAGAAAGAAAGGAAGAAAGAACTTTTGTTATTATCTATTGACAATAAGGTATATAATATCCCCAACTGGATTGGTGTGTAGTTTTATCATGCTAAAAAATTTACTTTATAAGCTAAGGGATGTATAGTGATTAAATTTATAAAAGAAATTAAAATACAATAAAATATAATAACTATCAAAATGGAAATTAAAGTTTTTCTTATTTTTATTCAGAAAAAATAATGTTACCTAGTTCTGGATACTCTAACTTTTGTCACTACTATTTTTTTTTTTTTGTATATAACATATCACTTAGTAACCCAAGAGTTTTCTCATTGTACTTAATTTTGTCATCGTTGTTCTGAACTCCTCCATGTAAAATTTGAAAACTTGGATTAAACTGAAAGCATTTAGATTTGGATGAAATTCTATTGAACCTATATAATTAACTTCTATGAAATTATTATTATATTACTGAAATATGAAGTATATATTTTAAAATTTTCCATTTATTTTTACCTTCAACTATGGTTCATTAACCCTTTTTATGAGTGATAGGTAATATTGTCAGCCTTGCACATTGCAGAGTCTCTGTTGCAACTATTCACTTCTTTCTTGGTGTAGCATGGAAGCAGGCATAGAGCATCGGAGAATAATGAGCAGGTCTGTATGTCAATTACATTTTATTAACAGAAATTATAGCAGCTTACCAACTCCTTTATTAAAGGCTTTTTATGTAATATTGATGAAATATTATTATATACTCCAAATTTAAACAGTGATTGTCTATCACATTCTTCTTGAATTATTCCAATTACTGCCTTCTGTCTTAGAGTCATGATTGACACACCTAAACAGGTGAATGTATTCTTCTGGGTCCCAAACTGTGTCTCTCTAATTTTTATTTCCATGTTACACACTTAACTGTTGCAGAGGCTTCATAAATAAAATAAATATTTTCTTGACTTATTCTTACCTGAAAGCATCTATGGATTCTTACTAGTCATTAAAACCAAATGATTTCTACTCATATGATGACTAGATTGCATTCTGTGAATGGATTCAATATATTATAATATTTATTCTTTAAGTATTAGTTAATGGAAGCATGGCTTAATGAAAATGTTCACATTTTATACCTGACAATATTACATTTTGTTTTAATATATAATTTTTGAATTTTATTTTATATAACATATTATTCAAGGCGCTGGATTGTGGAATTTATTAAAATGTTGTGTGTTCAATTTTTTTTAATTATACATGATTTCCTCACTACAACAAAATATTTTGAGTTGTAGGGTTCTACTATTAGGTAATTTTACTACATTGAACAAATTGTGGAGCATGGTTGAAAAAGTTATTAACTATCTTTAAAGTAATATATCCATACTTGCTTTGTGCTTGTCATCTAGAGATATACCTGTGTAATTTTTTAAACTTTTTTTTCCATTTCATTTTGTCATTTTTAAATTTCTGTTTTTAGTTTTCTAACGTTATCCTTGTGGAGGTCTTTGACTTCTTTGGTTAGTTTTATTCCTGGGTATCTTATATCTTTAGTGGCTACTGTAAATGGGATTGCTTTCTTTAATTCTACCTTGTCTGCTCATTGTTGGTGCATTGAAATGCTGTAGATGGGATCAGCAGATGGCATAAAAGTTATGTCATCTGGCTAATTTCATTTCAATTTCTGGACCTGACATCTTGAAATCCACATCAGGTGCATGTGTATGTGTGCCCAAAATCGCGAGATGAGAGTGGAAGAGAACAGACTGTGGAATGGCCATCATCCCTGGGAGAGTGATTTCTCACTTTCTGTTCCTCTTTCTCTCTGGCAAGTGTTCTTGCCTAATAACAATCACCTCTATAAAAAAAAGAAAGAAAGAAAGAAAGAAAGAAAGAAAGAGAGAGAGAGAGAGAGAGAGAGAGAGAGAGAGAGAGAGAAGAAAGAAAAGAAAAAAACTCAGATTCTTAAATGTTGATATTGTATTCTGCCACTTTACTACATTCATTTATTAATTTCAAGTTATTTTTTGTTGTTGCTGTTCTTTTTAGGATTCTTTTTGTTTTCTATGTCTATAAATATGTCATCTGCAAATAGAGATAATTTTCCTTCTTTTTCTCCTGTTTGAATGGCTTTTATTTTATTATATTTTCTGATTGCATTGGCTAGGGATGTTAGTATTATAGTGAAAAGGAGATGAGAATGTGGGCAGTCCTGTCTTGTTTCAGTTTTTAGTGGAAAAACTTACAGTGTTTCCCCATTCAGTATGGTGTCAGCTATACATTTTTCATAGATGGCTTTTATTGACATATTTCTCTTGTATACCAAGTTTGCTGACGGTCTTTACCTTGAAGGGATGTCGTATTTTATGAAATGCTTTCTCTGCAGTGATTGATGTGAAAACAACCTTTTTGTCTTTCTGTTAATATGATTATTACATTTTAGGTTTTGTATATGGTGGGCCACCCTTGCATCCCTGGGTAAAGCCTACCAGGTTGTGGTGTATAATCTTTTTAATGTGTTAATGGATACAGTTTGCTAATATCTTGAGAATTTTGGCATCTATATTCATCAGAGATATTAGTCTGTAGTTTTATGTTGTTACGTCCTTGTTTGTTTTGGGGAGAAAGGTGATATAGGCTCCATATAATGAATTTGTGAGAGTTCTTTCCTTTGGACCTTTAGAAATAATTTGAGTATGGGAACCAGCAGTTAGCATAATGGCTATGTCGCTGGACTCCCACATAGTCGACCGCAGTTCTCGTCCCAGACCCAGTGGCTTAAACTCACGCCGGGCGCGTGTGCGTGCGTGCCCAAGATCCCAAGAGGAGAATGGAGGAGAAGGGATTGTGGCGTGACCATCCCCCCGGGGGGTGATTTCTCGCTTTCTGTCTCTCTGTCTTTCTCTGTCTGTCTGGCGAGCGCACGTGCCCTATAGCAAAAAACCTCTCAAAAAAAAAAAAAAAGAAATAATTTGAGTAGAATCAGGGCTAGTGCTTTAAAAGTTACATAGAATTCACAAGTGAAACCATTGGGACCTGGACTTTCTTTGGAGAACATTTATTATGGATTCAGTGTGTTTATTATTGGTGTTTTTAGGCTTTCTATATCTTCCTGATTCAATCTTGGTAGATTATATGTGTCCAGAAATGTATCCATCTCATCCACATTTTCTTGTTTGTTACTGTATTGTCTAATGATCGTTTTTATTTGTATTATGTCTGTTGTAATATTGTCTGCCTCATAGCTGATTAGATTTATTTGGTTATTTTCTCTGTTGTTCTTAATTAGTCTAGCTAACATTGTGCTACTTTCATTTATCTTTTCAAAGAACCAGCTTTTTGTTTCATTTACTTTCTGTTTAAATAATTTATTCTCTATTTCACTTATTTCTGCTCTAATTTTTAGTATTCTTTTCTCCTGGTATTTTGTTTTTGTTGTTTTAGGAATTCCCTGAGGTATGTTGTTAGATTATCTATTTGCCACCATTCGGTTCTTTTCTTATGAGCACTAATTTCCATGAACTTCACTCTCTTACAGTTGCTTTCACTGTGTCCCATAGGTTATAAAAATTCATGTACTCAGGGGCCAGTAGGTGATGTGATGGTTAAGGGCACTGGATTCCCATATGGCTGACTACAGTTTGAGTCGCAGACCTGGAGGCTTTCTCTGTCTCTCCGCCCCCCCCCCCCGCCCCAATCTCTGGTCAACTAAAAATAAATAAATTTAAATAAAAGAATTCTTTAAAAGATTTATGTACTCATAATTGATTTCAATGAATCTCTTTTTATTTCCATCTTAACATCAGTGTTTGTGAAGTCATTCAAAAATAAGACTAGGATGTTTAGTTTCCACGTGTGTGTGTGTGTGTGTGTGTGTGTGTGTTCAAAGGTTTTTCCTACAATTAATTTCAATGGTCAGGAAAGATGCTGGATATAGTTTCTATGTCTTTGAATTTGTAAAGGCTTATTTTGTGCCCTATCATGTGTTCAAACTTCACAAATGTTCCATGTGGAGTTCAGAAAAGTGTATATTTTATATTGTTGGAAAAAAGTTTTGTAGCTATCTGTCCAATCTGTTCGATTTATAGTATCATTTAGATCCTGTATCTCTTTGCTTATTATTTTTTTTTGTCTAGATGATCTGTCTGAAGAAGATAGTGGGTTGTTGAGATCCACAATGATTATTGTGTTGCAGTCTACTAGATCTAGTGGACTTTCACGTATTTGGGTGCTTCACAGTTGAGTTCATAGATATTTATGTTTTCATCTTCTTGGTGAATTAGCCATTTTAGTGCTATATAGTACCCTTTGTATCTTCTTACAGTTTTTGTCTTAAAATCTATTTTGTCTAATGTCAGTATCATGACTCCACCCTTTTTAAAGTTTTATTTGCATGGAAAATATTTCCATACTCTTCATTTTCAACCTATTAATATCTTTATTTGTTAGGTGTGTTTCTTGTAAGCAGAGTATAAATTCCTCTCCCCCCCTTTTTTATCCAATTAGCTAGTTTGTCTTTTGATGAGAGAATTTAATTCTTTAATGTTCAGTGTTCACAAGGAGTGAGATGCGGCCCACTCCACTCTTTTTGTGTAGGATTGCTTTGGCAATACGGGGGTTTTGGAGTGCTGAGGTTTCCAACAATTAGCTGGTTGTAGTCTATGTCTCCTTTTATATCTGACAGACTTCCCTTCACATATTCGGGTGCTCCTATGTTAGGTGCACAGATATTTATTAACATTATATCTTCTTGATTGATTGACCCTTTTACTACAATATAGTGTCCTTCTTTGTCTCTTCAAAGAGTTTTTGTTTTAAAGCCTATTTTGTCAGAAATTAGAATCATGACTCCAGCTATTTTTTGGTTTCCATTTGCATGGAAAACCTTTTTTCCAACCATTTACTTTTAGTCTACGTATGTCTTTACCATGAAGTGGGTTTCCTGTAGGCAACAGAGAGGGTTTCTGGTTTTTGTTTTGTTTTGTTTTGTTTTTTTAACCCATTTAGCCAGTCTGTGTCTCTTGATTGGAGAATTTAATCCATTAACATTCAATGTTATCATCAATGTTATCAGACCTATTTAAGTTGACCATCGTCTTGGTTTCTTTTTATTCCTTTATTTCTGATTGTTCATTCTTTTTTATTTTGTCTTTTATTTTTCTTTCTCAGATTAATTAAATTCACATTTTACATAAAGTCCCCATTATGATGTATACAATATACATATATATATATAGTTTTCAACAGAGAACTCTACTTTTTTTGGTGTTAAATGTTTCTTCCCTTTGCCCCTCACGCCCACTCTCTACCACCCACTCCCCTCCCTTGCAGCCTCTGGTATCTACATTTATCCTTTCCACTATCATATCTTCAGATCTTTCTCCTTTTGCCAGAGTGCTGTATATATATATATATATATATTTTTTATCATTGCACATCTTTACAGTGTACAACATGGTTTTTCCCAGCATGAGTACAGTGTACATTAGTCAAGATAATGATATTACCATATACATTATCAACAGACAACTTTTCATTTTTGTGTCTATCAAGTGTGTTGTTTGTTCCCTGAATCCCTCCCTTCTGCCCTCTATTACTCATTCCCATTACCTCTCCCATACTGTCTCTAGCATCTGCAGTTGCCATCCCTGCTACTATACCCTCCAGTTCTTTCAGGTTGTTTTTTTGTTTTTGTTTTTTTTCCAATTATCAGCTCATATAGTTTTCAACAATAGGGAACACAGATTCTACTCAGGGTTGGATTAAGGGTGGGTCTCGTGCAGTTCCACAATTGTAGGTGAGTCTCCATGGAATAATTTCAGGAAAGCGGTTCTGGTAAGCAGAGATGGTTATCAGTTGATGCGGCACCTCATCTATCTTGTGATTACCGGGAATGGTGTTGTGGAGATCTGCAACGTGAGTCATCCTCAGGTATCTGGCTTCCTTAAGAATGGTAGAGTAGTTCTTGTTTTTCCCTGAGGTAATGCAGGGCTGGTAACCATCATCTTCTCACTGTCCATAGGCAGAGATAATCCTCCTATACAATATATTTCTCAATTGGTTTAAGACAGCTAAAGTTTCTTTCTGTTGCTTATAGTTGCAAGTTCTTAATCCTTGTTTTCAGCTTCAGCTTGCTGCCCGCGGCAGGCGGCCACACGCAGGCACAGGCCCAGCTGCCATGCGCAGGTCCGAGGGCCACGCGCAGGCACAGGCCCGGCGACCACGTGCAGGCGCAGGTCCGGCAGCCACGCGCAGGCCCAGCGGTCACGCACTGGACCAGCGGCCACGCACAGGCCCGGCGGCCATGCTCAGGCGCAGGCCCAGCAGCCACACACAGGCTCAGGCCCGGCGGCCACTCACAGGTCCGGCGGCCATGCGCAGGGGCAGGCCCGGTGGCCACGCGATGGCCCGGCGACCATGCTCAGGTCCAGCGGCCGCACGCAGGCACAGGCCCGGCTGCCGCACGCAGGCGCCGGCCCGGCGGCCACACGTCAGCCCCCAGTGCGCAAATGCGCCCGCGGGTCCCTGTGCCACCTCCCGCCCACACGCCCAGCCAAAGAAAGGAAGGACGGCGACCTCGGCCGATCCGCGCCTCCAGCCCACGTTGGCGCCGAGAGCGGGACATACCCAGCGCCGGAGAGGCAGCGGGGGGCCGGGCGGTCCGGGCCGCGGCATGCGGAGCAGAGCCCCGGCCGGGCCGGCCCTCCGGCCAGGGCACGCAAAGCAGAGCCCCGGCCACACAGGCCGGGCTGCGCTAGCCCAGCCGCCACACGAAGCAGAGCCCCGCGCCCTGGGCCACCCGGCGCAGGCGCCCTGGGCTGCCCGGCCCTGACTGTTCATTCTTTAGTTTTCCTGAAACAGTACTCTCTTCAGGGTTTTTAAAGAGCTGGTCTGGTGTTGGTAAATTCTTCCAGGTTTTATTCATCTGAAAAGATTTTAATATCTTTTCCCATATGAAGGATAATCTTGCAGGATATAGTAATCTTGGTTGAAATTGTTTCTCTCTAAACACTTACAATACGTCTTCCCATTTTTTCCTTGCTTGCATTGTTTCCATTGAGAGTTCCAGTGTTAGCCTGTTGGGATGACCTTTGTAAGTCACTTGTCGTTTCTCTATTGCCAGTTTTAGTATAATGTCTTTATCTGTGGTTTTGGCAAGTCTGGCTAAAATGTGCCTTGGGGAAGATCTTCTTGGTTTCATTCTATTTGGGGTCCTTTGTATTTCTTTCTTTCTTTTTTTTTTTTTTTGGAGAGGTTTCTCGCTATAGGTCACGTGCGCTTGCCAGACAGACAGAGAGAGACAGAGAGACAGAAAGCAAGAAATCACCCCCCAGAGGGGATGGCCACGCCGCAATCCCTTCTCCTCCATTCTCCTCTTGGGATCTTGGGCATGCATGCACACGTGCCTGGTGTCCGTTTTAAGCCACTGGGTCTGGGACTCGAACTGCAGTTGACTATGTGGGAGTCCTGCGACATAGCCATTACACTAACTGCTGGTCCCCCCTTTGTATTTCTTGAGTGTGGATGATTGAGTGCCTCTCTAGACTTGGGAAATTTTCTTTCAGGATTTGGTGGAATAGATTTTTCACGCCCTTATTAGTTTCTGTACCTTCTGGGATGCCAATTATTTGGATGTTTGGGCATCTAGTGGAATCTAGTATTTCTTGTATATTATCTTCGTGGGGTTTTTTGGTTATTTTCTGTCTTTTTTGTGTTTTTTCTTTTTTTTTCTAGGTCAGAGATTTTATCTTCAACATCAGAGGTTCGATCTTTAGCATGGTCTAATTGACTTTTAATACTTTCAAGAGAGTTTTTGATTTCTTGTATTGCAGACTTCAAGTCTAATGGCTCCATCTGATTTTTTCTCAGAGTGTCCATTTCTTCTTTTATATCGTGGAAGGACTTCCTCATCTCTTGTAGTTCATTGTCTCTTTTCTGTTCCAATTTGTAGAATTTCTTTACCATGAATGTTCTAAATGCTTTCTCTGACATTTTGATCATGTCCTCTGTTTCAGGAAAGATGGAGGAAAGTTATTCTATTCCTTTGATGGAGACATATTTCCTGGTTTATTCAGATTTGAGGCTCTTCTACTTCTAGCCATTGGAAGATGTATTCACTTTTGAATACCTCTTAGGAGAATGTTTCTTCAACTAGAAGCAAGTGTGTTTCCCTTTTGCTGGGAATTGATGTGGGCAGAAGTCTCTCTCCTGTTGTCTTTAGCAATGTGATCTCAAGAGGTGTACTCTATTCAGGTGTCTGAAGAGCAGTATCTTCTTTTTCACAGGTGGTTTGGTACAAGGGAGGATCCCAGGGAACCTTACAGTACTAGGGAATTTCAGAACTGTGATTGTAGACCTGTCTAGTCCCTCTGGCAGTGTGGAGGATGAGGAGGAGAGGATAATATAAGAGGAAAGAAAAGAGTACAGAGGAGAATAGAGAAAACCTTGAGCACCACGTGTTAGCATGGTACATGATTTTGCCAGGAGCCTAGAGATGGAACTGAAGCTCTGCTGCAGAGCAAAGGCCAGTCTGTGGGGTAAGGAAGAGGAGGGTATTAACAAAACAAAGAAGAAGAGTAAAGAAAAAAATTTAAAACTGCCTACCTGTCTAGGGGGTTGGGTCTTGGTCTTGGGGGCCTGGAAGTGGGGCAGGGGGCAGTGGTGCCCCTGCCTCAGTGTCCCTTGCTGGCCATAGTCCTAGAGATGGAACTGCATCTCACTTTCTGTTTACTATGAAACATGTATTTATATAAAATTCTACAGGGGAAATCTAAGCAAAAGATTAACATTTAGATGTAAAGGGTCACAAATGAAATTAGAAAATGCTTTGTAAATTACTCTCAATATCTTCTGGCTCATTTGACAGAATTTTATTCTGTTTTATGGCTAAGCAGTAATTAATTAATTATTTTTTATCATTTATTCATGCACACTCAGTGAAATTCAATATCTTGGCTATTGTAAACAGGGTTGAAATAAACATGGAGTGAAGATTCCCTTCTCATATATCAATTTTCTTTGCATATGTGCCTAGTAGTGGGATTGCTAGGTCATATGACAGTTCTAGTTTTAGTTTTCAATAAACTTTTATTTTTTTAGAGGTTTTGCCTCAGAATATATGCACTCACTGGAGAGAGACAGACAGACAGACAGAGTGAGAAGAAAAGTGGAAACTCACCCTCTGGGAGTACGTCCATGCTGCAATCCCTACTCTTCCATTATCTTCTAAGGATTTTTGAGCACACACATACATGGGCCCTGTGTGAGTTTTAAGTCACTGGGTCTAGAACTAGAACAATGGTCATTTATGTGGAGTCTAGTGATGTAACCATTATGCTTTCATATCTTTCAGTCTTTCAGTATTTGCCATAGAGTGCAGACTCTCTCTCTCTCCCCTCTCTCTCTCTCTCTCTCTCTCTCTCTCTCTCTCTCTCTCTCTCCAGTGTATTTAGTGAATGGTTAAGTTTATTTATTTGTTTTACAACATGCAATTATAAGGGTTATACAGTGTCAACAGGCTAAAGGTTTGGAACCCAATTCAGAAACCCAGTACTTTTTGACATAGATCAACTGATTTATTTCCTGCTTGCAAAACCTTGAGATTCCATTCAGTATATATTAAGTGGGGACATACAATGTCTCACTTTTATAGTCTAGCTTGCTTCACTTTAAGTTTTAAATATTCTTTGAATATCAATCACTCATTATCAAATGAACACATTGAAAATATTTTTGCATGTTCTTCAGATTGTCTCTTCGCCTTACTGATTTTCTTTTTGTGCTTTGCAGAATTATTTTAGTTTGACATAATCCAAGATGTCTATTTTTGCCTTTTTTACCTCTGATTTTGAGGTCTTATTCAATAGATCTATGCTCAGATCAATATCCTGAAGCATTTTTTAATGTTTCCTGTCTTACAATTTTGTGTGTCTTACATTAAAAATTTTAGTCTGTTCTTTTTTGTATGTATATTCAATTACTCCAACAAGATTTATTAAAGACAATGTTCTTTCTCCATTGTATGTTCTTGGCATCTTTGTTAAAAATCAGTTGAGTGTAAATAAGTAAATTTCTATTTTTTTAAGGCTTTTGCCTTAAGGCATGTGTACTCACTGAAGGGAGAGAAGAGGGGGGAAGAGAGAGAGAGACTGAGACAGCTAGAGGGAAAGTAAAAATCACCCAGGGGCTGGCTACACTTCAATCCCTTCTCTTCCATTCTCCTACTTGGATCTTTTGCATACAAATGCCTAGCATGATTTTCAAGCCACCAAGACCAGCATCAGAATTCAAACTGCAGTTGGCCATGTGGGAGTCATGTCATGTAACTGCTATGCCATCTAATGGCTCCTAAGCAAATTTAATTTAAATTTTCTATTATTTTTTTCTAAAGAATTATTTATTTAACTTTATTTATTATTATTTTTGACTAGTGAGAAGGAGGAGGAGGAGGAGGAGGAGAGAGAGAGAGAGAGAGAGAGAGGGAGAAAGCTGTCACATCTGGCACCTTGAAACAGGGTTGGCCATGTGGGCAGTTAACCTTCTTTAACCACCACACCAACTGCCAGCCCTTAAGTTTTTCAATTCTTTAAAATTTGTCTATCTTTTTAGTTGTTCATTTTGCTGTTATTTTTCTTTTCTTTTTTTTTTCTTTTGCCATTCTCATGCTGCTTTTGTTACTATAATTCTATAATATAAGACTGGTAGTGTGATTTTTCCTGCCTTTTCTTTCTATTGTATTTGTATTTGTTTGCCCTGACTTGATCATCCAGTGCTTTTTATGATTTTATTAAAATTTTAAACTTACTTTTTCTACTACTGTGAAACCAGGTATAGAAAGAAAAATACAAGTCTTATTTATACATCAAAGTTTGAAAGTACCTCATAGAAACAGGTTTGTTAAAGATACAAAATTATAGTTGAACAGGAGAATCATATCCTAGTGGTCTATAGTATACTAGAGTGATTATAGTTAACAGTAATTTATTACATATTTCAAAAAAAGCTAAAGAGGAGCATTATTAATGTTTCCAACAGAAAAGCCATAAACATTTGAGGTGGTGTATATGCCATTTACCCTGTTTTGATCATTACAGATTTTATTCATATATTGAAATATCACATAGAATATATATGCAATACTATGTATCAATTCATATATATATATATATATATATATATACACACACACACACACACACACACATATATACACACACATAGAGAGAGAGATATAGTATAGATACATATATCTATATCTATATATGTGTGGATATATATATATATATATATACACCTGAGAAGATTCTGAAAATGTGTTGTATGTAGAGCAATGCTGATAACAGAGATTGGGCTCAAGTTTATGATTGCAGTTTCTCCACTCCTTAAATCACTGGATTCTCCAGATTCCAGTGAGAGTGCAGAGCCAGAATAGGTGGGGTGGAGTAAAAGAACTTCAGAGAGAGTGTGGTTCACCTTCCCCCAAGCCTCACTTTAAACTCCCAAATGGGGGAGTTAAGGCTCAAGGGTCCCATTTTTTCCCTGATCCCACCATGCCATTGTATCCTCTGGGTTTGAGTGATGGAACAGGTCTAGCCTTATTGGATTAGAGTGACAGAGCTGCTAGGAAACTGTGGTTTACCTCTCCCTGGCAGTGACTTTTGGAATACCTGGTGTAGTTTGGGGTTGTATACATTACTGCCACACATGATGCAGTGTACATCTTCCTTTAGTTACATTCTCCAGACCAGCCCCAGATACACTTGATCCCAAGATTTTTGGGAAAAACAAAGCACCTAAAGCTGGCAACATACACCATTCTATGACTGGAAGATGAGACCCTCTCCAAAGAACACACCGGAGAAAAGCATTTCTTTCCTCCAACACTACAGATTTAAGTTCAAGAAATTAGAAAACATGTATAACCGATCAAATGATCAGAAGCCAGTACAGAGTCACAAGAAATATGGGAAACCAAGAAGATATCTCTCTCTCAAGGGAAAAAAAAAACTACTCATCATCCACAGATAGTACAATAGAACTCGTGGTAATGTCAGAAAAAGAATTCAGCATATTAATACCGACAAAACTAAATGAGATGCAAGAGAAACAAGACAATGAAATTCAGATGAGGAAGTCCTTCCTTGATTTGAAAAGAGAAATAGACACCATAAAAAGAATCAAATAAAACTGTCAGAGATGAAGACAGGAAATCAAAATACAGGAAATCAAAACCTCCTTCAAAAGTATAAATAGCAGATTAGATCATGCAGAAGATCAAGTCTTGGATCTAAAAACCAAAACCTCTGATCTAGGAAAAAAAAGAATGAAAAAATAACCCCCCAAATGAAGATAGCATTACAAGAAATACTAGATCCCATTAAACACCCAAGCATACGAATATTTGCTATCCCAGAAAGTGAAGAATCTAATAAGGGCATAGATAATCTATTCTATGAAGTATTTTAAGAAAACTTCCTAAACCTAGGAAAGTATTAAAAAAATCCAGATCCAATAAATAAATACAAAGGACTCCAATAGAATCAACCTAAGATAAGCCTTTTCCACAGCACATCATAACCAGATTGGCCAAAATCACAGATAAAGACAAGACTCTGAAAATGACAAAAGAGAAATGTCAAGTTACTTACAAAGGTTAGCCCATTAGGCTAATGTCAGATCTCTCAATGAAAATGGTGCAAGGTAGGAAAAAATGGGAAGATATATACAAAGTGTTAAAAGAAAAATAATCTCAATAAAGATTAGCATATCCACCAAGATTATCCTTCATATGATAAGAAAAAATTTAAAAATTCTCAGATAAATAAAATTGGAAATAATTTACCCACACTAGACTAGCTCAACAAAAAGTACTGAAGGGAGTGCTATACCAGAAAAGCTGAAGAGAGACAGACAGGAAAAAAAAAGTAACATCAACAATAGAACAAGAAAATGACTAACAAAATGGTAGGGACAAGTCTAAAATATCTATAATAAAATCAATGCTAATTAATTAAATTATCCAATCAAGAGATACTGATTGGCTTAATGGACAAAAACAAACCTTTCATCAGTTACCTAAAAGAAATGCACCTTATGGATAAAGACATAAATAGACTAAAAATGAAAGGATGGAAAAAGATTCCATGCATATGGAAACTAAAAAAAGGCTGGAGAGGTTTGTTTTTGTTTTTGTTTTTGTTTTTTGCTATAGGGCGCATGCGCTCGCCAGACAGACAGAGAGAGACAGAGAGACAGAAAGCAGGAAATCACCCCCCAGGGGGGATGGCCACACCACAATCCCTTCTCCTCCATTCTCCTCTTGGGATCTTGGGCATGCATGCACACGCGCCCAGCGTGAGTTTAAGCCACTGGGTCCAGGACTCGAACCGTGGTCGACTATGTGGGAGTCCAGCGACATAGCCATTCCGCTAACTGCTGGTCCCTGAAGTCACAATATTGATTTCAGACAAAATAATCTTTAAGACAAAACTTTAAGAAGAGACAAAGAAGGTACTAAAAGGGCTAACTCACCAAGAAGATATAATGTTTGTAAATATCTATGCATTCAACACAGGATTACCCAAATACATGAAGAAAACACTGATATATCTAAAAGGAGAGATATACTACAAAATAGTAACTGTCAGGGATCTCAGTACCTCCCTATCTCCTTTGGACTGATCATCTAGACAAAAAGAAAAAAAGCAAGGAGATACAGGACTTAATATTATAAATAAAATGGATTTAACAGACATTTATCGAGCCATCTATCAGAGAACGATTTTTTCTCACCCACCCCATGGAACCTTCTCAAAGATTACCACATGATAGAGCATTAATAAAGCCTTTACAGATTCAAAGGCATAGAAACTATATCCAGCATCTTCTCTGACCATGATGGAATTATGGGATCACTTCAGGGATCTGGAAAAAAACAAAAACAAAAATAAATAAATAAAATGCCAGTAGAAAAAAAATAATAAAGATCCAAAGAGATATAAATGAAATAGAGAATAAACAAACTGTGCAAAAAAAAAAAAGGTGATTCTTTGAGAGATAAAGAAAAGTGACACACCATTGGCTAGACTAGTTAAAAAGAAGAGAGAAAAGAACCAGATAAATTAGGTTCACAATAAAACAGGCAATATATCAGCAGATATAACAGAAATACAAAAAATGACTAGAGAATATTATGAGTGACTGTATGCCAACAAACAAGTAAAGGTGGATGAGATGGGCAAATTTCTAGAAACATACAATCTACCAAGATTGAATTATAAAGACATAGGAAACCTGAATAGATACATAACAAGCCATGAGATTGAATCAGTAATAAATAACCTACCAAAAATGAAGAGCCTGAAAGCAATCGAGGGACAGGGGACAGTTGGGAAGTGAGAAGAATTTTTCCTTTATCAGCCCGATCTACTTTCAGAGTATGGAGCATGCAAGAGGCAAGGAGTGGAAATGCACAGAGAAGTCAAGGGATGAGTATGGGAATTTTAAGTGTGAACAAGTGTCTGAAACTGAAGAGCAACAGTGGGCTTCCAGTCAACCAAGCACTTCTTCAGGTTTATTGGCAACCTCAGCAAAGAGGAAAAAATGAAAAAGATCTGCAAAGGATGACAAAGCTTCCTGTTCAAAGGAGAAGGCACAAAGCAATGACAGCCTACAGCCTCAGAAAAAGATACCAGTTCCCCCATTGCCCTCCAAACTCCCACCAATCAACCGGCTTCACAGAGACATCCTGTGGGCTTGGTGCCAACAATTAAAGATCAGCTCCAAAGGCCAGAAATTAGATGCATATAGGAGACTGTGTGCCTATGCTTATCCAAATCAAAAGGATATTCCTACCACAGCAAAAAAGGCCAGGATTGAGTCATCATTATGAAGAAAATTAAAGATGGGCAGATGGAAAGTATCTGCAGAAAGTCCCCAGCTCTCCTGGAGGGACTTAATACAATTGAGGTGACAACCTCTGCCCCAGAGACTGTGCTGGCCTCCTGAGTCAGAATTGCATATGTGGCTGGGAAGATGAAGTCAGCAGAAACAGAGGCCGTGGAATCCCCACAAGAGGCCTATGGTGTCAGGCAGTGTGTGGTCCATGGGGGAAGTCTCTCTGCAAACAGGTGGTTGGGTTTACCTGCAGTTTCATGCTGGACAAGCCTGGGTTCCTGAGAAGCAAAAAGGGGGAGTGTGTGCCCTCTTATTTCTGGTCTGCAGTTTCCCACCCCCGCACCTGGAGGACAATATGTTAGGCCCAAAATGTGTGCAAAGGAACAGGATCTTAATGAAAAGTCTCCAGTGGGATTAGAATACCAATAAAAGGGCACATCTGTGGTTGTAATTCATGTTAGAAAAGTTGAACAGTCCACTCCACTGTGACCCAGACACCTGAACTCTGGTCTTCCATCCTGGCAAAGATTCTTCCTGGTCAGAGGCCATGCAGACTGGTGGGATGCTGGTGGTACCCTTGGACCATGACAGTGCCTGCTGCCTACCAAGTTGGGGTACAGAGACTTGGAAAATAGAAAAGACTTTAACAAAGGACCATCCATTCCATTATTAAGATGAACACTTTGTTGTTTCTACTACAAATGTCTACCCTTCTGAACTAGAAAGGACTTCAGCAGCTCTGTGAAGTGGGAACTTCCTTAGCGGTGTCATGGAGGACATGGGACAGGAAACTCATTTGCTTTGTGTTTGACTTTTCCTCCTCAGGATACTGATGACTTAGGAGATGTTCCATTCTCATTATAAATTTAATAATTGTAAATACTTTAAATTAAAAAAAGAAAAAGAAAAGCCCAGGTCCTGATGGCTTCACTTCTGAATTCAATAAAACTTTTAAAGAACAACTGATCCCCCACTCTACTAAAAACATTTCTAAAGATCAAAAAGGAAGGAACCCTCAGAAGTTCATTTTATAAAACATTGATCACACTCATCTCAAAACCAGACAAGGACACAGAAAAGAGAAACTACAGAGTAATATCTCTGGTGAATATAGATGCAAAAATTCTCAACATGATGTTAGCAAAATGTACCCAATGACACATAAAAAATATTATACACCATGACCAGGTAGACTTTATTCCAGGGATGCAAGTGTGATTCAGCATACAAAAAAACTATTAATATAATATGCCATATTAACAGAAAGAGAGATTTAAAACCTTATGATAATGTCAATCAATGCAGAAAAGCATTTGATAAAATACAACAGCTCTTCACGATTGTGACTCTCAGCAATACCGGCATATGAGAGATGTTTCTCAACACAATAAAAATCATATATTAAAACTCATAGCTAACATCATACTGAATGTGGAAAATTTTCCCAGTAAAAATTTGAATAAGACAAGGCTGCCCACTTCTCCACTTCTTTTCAATATAATACTGAAAGTTCTAGCCAATGCAATCAGAAAAGAGAATAAAATAAAAGGTATACAAATAGGAAAAGAAGTGAAAGCATCTCTATTTGCAGATGATATTATTATATACAAGAAAACCTCAAAAGAATCCATGAAAAAATTCTTGGAAGTGATAAAGAAATACAGTAATGGGCTGGATACAAAGTCAACATTAAAAATCTATAACATTTCTGTATACCAACAATGAGCAACTGAAGTAGAACTGAAAAAAGCAATCTCATTTACAGTAAACAGGAAAAGTTTAAGATACCTAGGAATAAACCTAACCAAAAAAGTCAAAGGTGTCTACAAGGAAAAGTATGAAAATATATAGATTGATAATGACACAAAAAAATGGAAGGACATCCTATGTTCATAAATTGGAAGAATTAATATAATCGTAAGTTTGATTCTACCCAAATTAATTTATATATTTAATTCATTCTGAATCAAATTGCCAGAGATATTCTTGACAGATTTAGAAAAAAGAATAATGGATTTGTCTAGAATCATAAAAGACTATGTATTGCCAAAACAATCCTATGCAAGAAGAGTGGAGTAGGAGGAATTTCACACCCTGATCCCAAAACATATTACAAAACTATGATAATAAAAACAGCATGATACTGGAATGAAAAGAGGCATGTGGACCAATGGAACAGAATAGAGACCTCAGAAATAAGCTCCCAAACCTACAGAAAATGATTTTCAACAATAGGCACCAATCAATCCAGTGGGGAAAAGAAAAACTCTAGCAAATGGAACTGAAAAAACTGAGTATCCTCCTGAAGAAAAATGAAACTGGAACCCTGTCTCTCACCAAATCAAATCAAAATGGATGAAATATTTAAACCTAAGACCTAAGACTTCAAACTATAAAACTTCTGGTGGAAAACACAGGATGAAAATCTTGTAGACAGAGGAGTAAGTAATAACTTTTTTTTTTGAGAATTTTTTTTGTCATAGGGTGCATGGCTTGTGTGTGTGTGTGTGTGTGTGTGAGAGAGAGAGAGAGAGAGAGAGAGAGAGAGAGAGAGAGAAGAGAAGAGAAGAGAAGAGAAGAGAGAGAGAAGGACAAAGTGAGAAATCGACCCCCAGGGAAATGATCATGCTGCATTCCCTTCTCCTGTGGGGACTTGGGCACACATACTAACATGCCTGGCATGTGTTTTTGTTTTTGTATTTATTTATTTATTTATTTATTTATTTATTTATTTATTATAAATAATTTCCAGGGTTTATTTAGTTTTGAGGTTCAAAACAAAGCATAGAAGTATTTCCTTCCTTGATCTCTTCCCAAAACAATGTGCACATCAAATAATCCATTCTAAAGCAAAATGAGACCACCAATTCTCTAAGGATAGCATTTGTACACATTTTGGCCTGGAGTAAAAAATGTTTTCCCATAAACATCAGATTTTAGTGCTGTATGACCCATATGGCTAAAAACAGAACAAATCAGGACACGATTTCACTAAAAGTTCAAGGAAAAAATTGACCACTGGCTGGCTAATGAACTCTACACGTGATGATAATTACTGGCAGCTTTCAAATGTATATTAAAAATATACCCTCAAGAGGACTAGATTTATTTATTCTACATATAAAGCAGCTCAAAATGTTAAGAGGCATTATGTGTTTAGATTATAATGTGATTGTATTCAAAGTTTACTTAAGGGGAAAATTATAGAAAAATACTTGAAGTAATTTACCAAAGAAGTTGTAGATTCTAACAATCCACATCACCTTAGATTTGTAAATGTTTAGTTTTATAATTCAAACAAATCGTATCAAAGAATTATTCAACACACTTAACTACTTTAACTTCATATGAAAACCAAATAAAAATCACATCTGCATTATTTACTTCCACATTTTTATCTGATTGTATCTGTCTGATGAACTACAGACCCAATTATAAGAGGCAGATATCTTCTAAGAGGCGCAAAAGTTATTCTTTCATAAATACCCTCTAAGAATAGTTTACTGCTGCATTACTCACTATTTCTAAGACATTGAACCAACCCAAATGTGCACAGATGAGTGGATTAAAAAATTAAGGTACATATGCATTGCATAATATTACCCAGTCATATAAAACAATAAGACCTTGACATTTTATAGAAAATGGATGAATATGGGTGATTTACTGCTAAACAAAGCAAGCTACACTATGAAAGAGAGGCATTGTATGTCCCCACACAATATATACTGAATGTCTGCATTCTATGGCTGAAACTGAAATATCGGAAGGTATAAAAGCTTAGAGAGCAATGATATTGCTGGAGACAGTGCATATGCAGGGAGGAAAATGGCGAAAAGAAAGAAGGAAGACTAACAGGAAAGAAGAAAGAACCAATACATTTAAGGGACACAAAAAAGGAAAGAAATTTGTGGATTATAATCTATATGGTAATATCTTTGGCTGAACCAATATACAGTGTATTTATAATGGGAAATGTAATTTGGTATGCTGTAATGATACACAGTGATTTAATGTTAAAAAACTGAAATTAAAATAAAAAATTATCTTTGTATAAAGATGAATAGATCCCATAGGGGAAATGAACATCTAAAAATACATTACAACTCTGTACCTGTTAAGTACCAATTGCTTTTAAATTATTTATTTTCTGACAACAAAGAGTTTGGTATTATATTGAGTTAGCTCACTGTAATCCTCTGCCAGTCTTGTAGCTAGTTAGGATTATAAATGCACCAACCAAGCTCAGGTATATCCTGGATGCAAATCCAAACCTTGCCATATGGCTTTCAGAATTGTGCAGCAGTGCCTATAGTACCTATACCACTGAGAATGGATGAGGTGAGTACTGTCAATGATTTAAAAAAGATAAATTATGTGATTATATTAAGCAAAAAGGCTTTTTACATACTTCATATTTTTACTTAATAGTACTTTACATTTTCTACTAACAAAAATATTGAGACCATCAAAATTGAAAACATAGCAAGCCAAAATTTTGGAGATGCTGCAGAACTTTGTTATAGAGATATTTCAGTCTTTTGCGGGTTTTTAAAAAATTGATAAAATATATCAAATCTATATTACTTAACACATTATGGAATTAAAAGGGACAAAGAAAACTAAAAACAAACAAAACAAAGATAATAAGATTAGAATGGGTATAAATAAAAGATACAAAAAACACAAAGAACATTAACCATTAGCTGGTTCTTTAACAAGATCAGCAAACTAATAAAACTTTAAACAGGACACTAGAAAACAGAGAAGACACAAATCAATATGTCAGATACAGAAGTAAAACATTATTACTGACCATAACAAAGTAAACTGATTGTAGGGAACACAATGACTAATAAGTAATGAATAACAGACAAAATTTAGCAATTAATCAATATCCACAGTGTCTGAAATAGCCATTCATGTGAAATAGCATTCCTATTTGCAGTGTTAAAAGTGGGCCAAGATTAATTTCATACACTAACTGTTTTAAAAACAAAGTGAATATTAAAAAGTAAATAATTTTCAACTACTTAATAGCATTAGAATATAGAACCAAGATGCTTTTCTTGGTTCAAAATTCTAAAAATATTATACAGACTTATGTAATAAAATCTTGGGATGACTGTTTCATCTAGAACCTCCTTTGTTTTTTCAAACCTTTCAAGCAGTTTTTATCAGATCTTATTAGAATAATGTAGCACTTAGGGGCAAAGATGCAGCATAGGAGCCCTGCACTGGAGGCCAATATGGAGAAGACCTCCACAGCCACCATGAACTTCCCCTTGGTGCTCTGGTAGACAGGGAGGAAGGTGACCCAGACACTGCAGAACACCAGCACGCTGAATGTGAGGAACTTGGCTTCATTGAATGTGTCAGGCAGGTTCCTGGCCAGGAAAGCCAAAGTGAAACTCCCTAGAGCCAATAAGCCTAGGTATCTCAAGACACAATAGAAGGCAGTGAATGAGCCCTTGTTGCACATGATGATGAGGTTTCTAGGCTCAGAGTGTGAATCTATGTCAATGAAAGGGGGAGAAGTTCCCAGCCAGATCCCACACATTATCACTTGAATCAGGAAGCAGATGGGAATGACAGAGTTAGAAGCTCCTGATAGCAGCAGGCACCTCATTGTTCTTCCAGGTTTCATGGCCTTGAATGCCAGAACCACAGTGATGGTTTTGGCCAGAACAGTGGAAACTGCCACAGTAAATACAAGTCCAAATGTGACTTGTTGAAGGATACAGGTGACTGCATTAGGATGTCCAATGAAGAGCAAGGAGCAGAGAAAGCATAGGAGGAGGGAGATGAGCAGGATGAAGCTGAGAGTCTGGTTATTAGCCTTGACTATGGGAGTGTCTCTGTGTTTTACAAAGACCCCCAAAACCACAGCTGTAACCACGGAAAACCACAGTGCGGTGCAGGCCATGGACAGCCCCAAAGCATCCTTGAAATCCAGGTAAGTCACAGGCTTGGGCAGGCAGTGAGTTCTCTCATCATTTGGGTACTCTTGAGCTGCACACTGGATACACTGTTCTGCATCTGGTGAAAAAAACAAGACCCAGCATTGCAGTTTAACATTTTAAAAAAATCTTTGTCTTGTTGAAAGAAATTAATACCTTTATGTCATTTTGAGTAAGACAGTCTGATGTAAAGCCAAAATACACCAAATTAAGAATCTGCATTAATGACCCCAGGAGAATTTTTTTTCAGCTTAGGTAAAATAAACCTATTGAAACTGTAACTCAGCATGTAAGGATCTTGGTGGATCCGTCTTGTGGCTCAACCATGTAATCAAAAATGCAGATTTATTCTAGATCTGTTTTCTAATTTTTTCATGATTTTATTTATAAGCATTTACAATTTTCCTGTTATTTTATGTATGTATGTATCTCTATATTTATGTTGTTCTTTTGTTATTTTCTTTGTGTGATATGCCTTTTAATTCCATGGCTTATAATATTGATCAATACAAGAGAAAATAATTTTCTTACTGTTATTTAGAAAAAAAATAAACTTTACCTTGTTTTTCTGAGCTATTTTAACTTTCATCACCACTCTAATTTCTATTGACTATATTTTTGCTTGTGACATATCACCTAATAATTCAAGATTTTTCTGATTGCATTTTTAAATTTTTCTGTCACTATTCTGGTTTATTTTCCCACATAAATATGGAAAGCAGTTTGTTGAATTGAAAACATTTGGATTTTGAATGATGTTCCATTGCTTGTATATAATTGTCTTTTTTTGAGAACTGGTATTTTAATTATATTATAGAATAATGATGTGTAATTTTTGATATTTTCATCCATTTACACCTGAAAGCATGGTTTCCTCATCCTTCTTGTATGTGGTAGGTAATAAATATTTTACCATTGTACATTATAAAGTCTCTGCTGCAACTATTCACCTCTATTGTTAGATTGAAAGAATGAAATTTAGCCATCTAGTCTGTACTTTGTAAAAAAAAGAAACTTAACCCTCTGCTTTCTCTGCTTCTGTACAAAAAGCTTGTGCCATTCCACTGCGGGAGATCAGAAGCTTGCGCAAACAACACCCCCCTCGTAAAACCAACAGCAGACCACCCAGAGCATGTGACATAACCCAATTCCCACATCTGCGAGAATGTTTTTATGTGCAAAAAAAGGTTTTTATGGCTCCTTTGTGCAACTACCCCTACCCTCCTTGCTCAGGTTGGCAAAAGTTAGAGCCCTTATCTTACTTCCGCATTCTTCCTTCCCCTCACCCCACCAACTTATGTCTATATAATCTAAATGCCCCTTTGTTTGGGGCTCCACTCTCTCTGGTGTGTGTGTGTGACCTGGAGTAGAGTCCTAGCTTGCTAGCAATAAAATCCTCTTGTTCTTTGCATCAAGATCAGACTCTTGTAGATAATTGGGGTCGCCGTGGGTCCCTTGGACAAGAAAGTCTACCAACCCTTTGGGTCTGGGGTCTTTCAAGATAGTAGTAGAGTACTATGGGAATTAATGTGCATATGGGAATTAATGTGCACGTCTATGTTTCAAATAAATTTTACTTAAAGAAGTAGATGTTAACTTCACTTTACAAGCTAAGTGACATATGTGACTGAATGCACAAAAGAGATTAAAATAAAATGAAGAAAAAATAACTAGATGATAGCTTTCCTACTCTTTTTTTTTTTTTTTTTTTTTTTTTCTTTTTTTCTTTTTGGAGAGGCTTTTGCTATAGGGCACATGCACTCACCAGAAAGACAGAGAGAGACAGAGACAGAAAGTCAGAAATCACTTCTCAGGGGGAATGGCCATGCCACAATCCCTTCTCCTCCATTCTTTTCTCTGGATCTTAGGCATGTATGCATGTACACATGTCCAGCATGAGTTTAAGCCAATGGGTTCGGGACTCGAACCACGGTCAACCACATGGGAGTCCAGTGACATAGCCATTAAGCCAACTGCTTGTCCCACTATTCTTTCTTAAGGTACCAGTTTTTTAGGTAATACTGAGTTCCAGACTAGGTGGCTTGAGACTTTTGCCAACATGTGTGTGTGTTCATATCCAAAATCCCAAGAGGAGAATTAAGAAGAAGGGAATGTAGCATGGCCACCCCCCTTCTCCAGGTGGTGATTTCTCACTTTCTCTCATTCACTTTCTGTGTCTCTGGTGAATGCACACACCCATATATAATACATATATAGCAATAATTGCAATTATCTCTTTCTAAAAGAGTAAATAAATAAAAATAAATATAGTGAAACAATGAGTAAACATGTGAATTAAGAATAATGGTGCTCAAAAAATTTATTTCCAATATCATTGATTTATTTTCACTGAGAAATTGTTACAGAATAGATTTATGATAGGGTACGTTCATATTTTATACCTTTAGATTTGAAATGTCCCTCTCAGTGCAAGAAACACAAATGAAGCAGCAAACAGGTCTTCCTTCTTGGAGAATTTTCTGAAATCCTGGACTACAGCTATGGCTACACAGAGATTCAGGAGTCTGAGTGGAAAAAGGAATCATTACATACATGTTCAGCTATTTTAAAAAGATGTCTACATTTATCTCCATTTCTAAGAAAACTTCATCATTTAGTGAATTGTCTTCACTATCCTCCCAATTCCCATCATGCTGATATTACTTAGACTTGTTTTTTGCTAGATTTCATGTGCACTTGATGAAAAGAAGTAGAGAGAGGAGAAAGCAGCCTCCATAGAGATTGGTCATATCGGTCTCTTCTTCATCTCTCCTTCCTTTAGGGATTTTGGGCATTGCACACACATGTGTTCATCATGTTTATGAAGTTTCTATGGTTGCGATTTGAATTATACTGTGAGCTATGTGAAATCCATCTGTCTTATTCACCAGTCCATAAGGTCAGCTATATCACCTAGAATTTTAATTAAACCTTACTATGATGAACTTTCCTCTTAATTTATAAGCTGTCTACGAAATATCAATTTAACCACTTCATACAAAACCATTTCAGTGAAGATTTCTACACTGAGAAAATTCTAAACTCAGAGGTTGTTGTTCTGAGTATACTAAGTATAATATAACATGCTCTCAAATCTGGTTAGGTTGAAATTTTTAGGTCCTAAACATAAAATGGAATTAAATTGTGTGGTATGTAGATACAGTATCAAAAGTTAGCTACTTGAGACTTATGTGTCAACAAATAAGTGGTAAGAGTGTGTTATGAACTATAAATATGGTTAATCCACTCTGGGATTCTGAGTTCAGGTGAAGCATTGCTTTCAGATATTAACAACAAAATATATGTGCAATGCATGTTTGTTATATTGACCATCTGCCTAGAATAATTTCCTGAATTTATAGCCAATGCTCTGGAATGCTTAGTTCAATAGTGGTGGAAGGCTGAATGTTATGCAAAATGGCAAAAGAAAATGTAAATGGTATCTACCAAAAGATGAATAATATTTCAATCTATCATATACTCATGTTTACAGCATAGCAAAATATAAAAGGAGTCTGTCGAGAAATGACAAGTTTTCTCTGAATACATAAAGCATTTTGGTCAATAATGAATCACATATAAGTGAATGGTCCCATAAGGTAAGAGATCATATAGATTCCCAGTATACCAGAGATATTATCTAAACTTGTGATGTTTGCAGAATGATAAAATTGACTAAAGAAGTATTTCTCAAAACACATTTTTCTCATTAAGTAATGTTTGGCTGCATATAAATATTCATCAGCTTGGTGATTATATTTATTGGGCTACCACTTAAATAAAAATATGGCTATTAGAAAATAACAGCTTATTGGAGTCTACAAGTGGAAAGGAAATTAAGGCAGCTGAATTCATTGTGGCCAACTGAATAGTTTGATTCTCAAACCTAGCAGCTTGAAAAACATGCTGAGTGTGTGTGTGTGTGTGTGTGTGTGTACCCAAATTCTCTGGTGAAGAATAGAGGAAAAGAAATTGTGTTGTGACGTGACCATCTCCACAGGGATAATTTGTCACTTTCAGTCTTTATATTTCTGTTCACCTCTCTTCAATGAGCACATGCACCCTATACCAAACTAAAAATCAAAAACTAAAAACAAAATGAAAAACAGTAGCTTATTTAAACCACTTTGTAACATAACTACAGTTGAGAATATGTATAAGCAAAATCACACAGTACAAAGTCAATATGCAAAATGTGGGTTTAATGCTGAGATAAAATATTCATCAATCATATTTCAGAAATCTGTCAAGATACCTTTGTATAAATTGAATATTGAAATGACTTCATACCTTTCTGAAAATAACAGGCCATTTTATTATCTCTTCATTGATAAGTAAGCCTTGATTATGGCGGCTCCTATAGACAAAATCTCCTACTTTAACCAGCAGCCAACTCTGATTAGGAAATCTCACAAGGTTGTAGATATCATACTGTGCTTTATGATTTACTTTTTCATCTAGGGCCAAGTTGTACCCAGCACTGTTTATGAATGGGCTTTTCCTCAGAAATGGATGAAGCTGGATGAAAGATAGAATTTAGAAATTAGGAGTGCATTTAGCGTAGATGTAGAAAGTCCAAAACTATCAAATAACCCTTATATTCCACCTCTCTGAATTAGGTTTACTTTTTGGTGTTACTTAATGATGTTAATGGTAGAGGCTTAATTTTGCTTTGATGGTCACTTTCTTATAGCTTATTTGAAATGAACTCTCTTTTTCTTCATGAAAACAATGTAGTAGTATCTGTAGCTTATCAAAATAATTCTAGAATGTTGACCACAGGGTGATTGGTACATTGACTAAAATATAATTCAGAATAATAAAGTCAGGTTAGGGCTCTCTGGAAGTTAATCTTGTTATTTTAATTTTTAATTGTATTATTATTGTTATTGTTTATTATTATTTATACATTAAATAGCTCTACATCATTTAGATTATAAAGAGTTTTACCCAACATGATATATGTCACACACCGAGTGGATTGAGAATACTATACATGACATCATCAACAGGCAACAAATCATATCTATGTCCCACAAATGTCTTACTTTTTCATTATTTCCCAAATTTTCCTTCCTTCACTCTTTTCTTCTCCTATTCTCCTTCCATTTTCCCCCAGTGTCCATATCAATTTTCAATGTTTTAGGTCCTCCAGTCTTTCAGTCTTTACCATAGAGTGTAGATAGTTGGTATCTGTTAACTGGAGACATACAATATCTCTGTTTCATAGGCTGACTTGCTTCACTAAGAAATAAATCTTCCATGTTCATCCACTTTCTATCAAATTCCAGGGTCTTGTTTTATGTGACTGAATAGTATTCCATGGAGCATATGTGCACAGTTTTTCAACCCAATCATCAGTTTGTGGACATTTGAGTTGGTTCCATGTCTTAGCAATTGTAAATAATAGCACAATAAATATAGTTGTGTCAGTGCTTTTACAACTGAGTATTCTCCTATTCTTTTAGGAGATATCCAGAAGTGGAATTGCTGGATCATATGATACTTCTATTTGAAAGTCTTTGAGGAACTTCTATATTGTTCTCCACAGTGGCTGGACAAATTTACATTCCCACCAAGTTCCCTTTTCACCACATCCCCACCAGCACTTATTTTCTTTTTCTTTTTAAATTGTTGCCATTATGACGGAGGTTAGGTGATATTTCATTGTAGTTTCAATCTGCATCTCTTTTATGATAAGGGATGTTGATGATTTCTTCATATGCTTTTTGGCTGTTCATATGCCTTCCTTAGAGAGTTGTTTATTCCACTCATTTTCCCAACTTTAATTGGCTTAGTTATTTTCTTCCAGGTAAGCAGATTGAGTTCCCATGAATTCTGGTTATCAGTCTTTTATCTGAGGCATAGTTAATAAAAAATTTCTCCCAATCTGAGAGTTGTTGATTCACACTAATTACAGTGTCTTTTGCTATGCAGAAACTTCTTAATCTTATGTAATCCCACCTATGTATTTTGGAGATTATTGCCTGCATTTGGAGGTATTGCCTAAGAAATCTTTGCCTACCCCAATATCTCCCCCAGAGTTTCCCATCAGTAGTTTTATAGTTTGTGGTCTTAGCTTTAGATCTTTAATCCACTTTGTGTTGATTTTTGTTAATGGTGACAGATAGGAATTCAGATTTATCTTTTTGCAGGTGGATACCCAGTTTTTTCCAGCACCATTTGCTATAAAGGTTTTCCTTTTCCCACTGAGTGGACTGGTACCCATTGTCAAAGATCAGTTGCCTGTATATTTTGGGGTTTATTTCTAGGTCTTGACTCTGTTCCATTGCTCCTCTAGTTTGTTTTTGTCCTGATAACATGCTGTTTTGATTATCACAGATATGTAATATATTTTTGGATTAGGAAATGAGATTCCACGCACTCCACTCTTTTTACGTAAGGTTGCTGTGACAATATGGGGCTTTTATAAGTCAAGACAAATTCTATGATTTTCTTTTCTATACCTGTGTAAAAGGTTTCTTGTAATTTTATATGGATTGTATTAAATATATGGGTTAATTTGGATAGGATTGCCATTTTGTATATCTTAATTCTGCTGATCTTATAACATGGGTTATCTTTCCACTTTTTTGTGTAATTTTCTATTTATTTTTTAAGATTTTCATAGTTTTTCTTGTAGAGGTCTTTGACTTTCGTAGTTAGTTTTATCCCAAGGTATCTTATACTTTTTTTCTTTTTTTTTAGGGGGGAGAGGTTTTTTCCATAGGGTGCGTGCCCTCACCAGACAGGCACAGAGAGACAGAGACATAGAAAATGAGAAATCACCCCCCAGGGGGTATGGCCACACGGCAATCACTTCTCCTCCATTCTCTGCTCGGGATCTTGGGCACGCCCGCAACCGTGCTCAGCGTGAGGTTTTTTTTTTTTTTTTTTTTCTTTTCTTTTTGGAGAGGTTTTTGCTATAGGGTACGTGCGCTCGCCAGACAGACAGACAGAGAGAGACAGAGAGATAGAAAGCGAGAAATCACCCCCCAGGGGGGATGGCCACGCTGCAATCCCTCCTCCTCCATTCTCCTCTTCGGATCTTGGGCACACACGCACACGTGCCCGGCATGAGTTTTAAGCCACCAGGTCTGGAACTCAAACGGCGGTCAACTACGTGGGAGTCCAGCGACATAGCCATTACACCAACTGCTGGTCCCAGGTATCTTACTTTTTGTGGCTATGGTAAAGGGATTACTTTTTTCAGTTCTGTCTCTGTCTTTGTGTATAGACATGTTATAGAGTTTTGTAAGTTAATTTTGTATCCTGTCACTTTACTGTCTACATTTATTAATTCAAGAAGTTTTTTGGTGGATACTATAAGGTCTTCTATATATATAATCATGTCATCTGCAAACAGAGGTAATTTTAACTCTTCTTTTCCTATTGGAATGCCTTTTGTTTCATTCCCTTGTCTGACCACATTGGCTAGGACTGCCAGTCCTATATTGAATAGGAGTGGAGAGAGTGGGCAACCTTGTCCTGTACTAGTTTTTACTAGAAAAGCTTTTAGCTTTTCCCCATTCAGTGTAATGTTAGCTACAGGTTTTTCAAAGATGGCTTTTATTATGCTGAGCAATGATACTTCTATGCTGATTGTACTGAGAGTCTTAATCATAAAGGAATGTTGTATATTGTTAAATACTTTTTTGTCGGTGTCCACCCCAGGGCTTGGGTCTGGCTGAATCATGATCAGGGGGCTGCTGGTGAGGAAGAGAAAGAGGACAAGAAAGAGAAAGCCCTCCATCTTGCCAGGACTGGGGAATTGGGAAGAATGAGACAAAGGGATAGTGTAGAAATGGACACAGGCAGCCTGAGCCTAGGTAGCCCAAGCAACTCCTGCCTCCCAGATGAACTGTACGTCTTTATTTACAGAACAAGGAGACATTACACATGTACATTTCATGACACTTCATAGATTGGTTGCCAGGTTACAGACAATAAGGAGCAGTTAACAAATCTATGGGGGCTTAGTCATACTGGGCCAGGTGTAACCCTTGGTGATAATCCCATCAAGAGAAAATCTCATCTTCTTTTCTAATGCAGAGAACTAGCTGTTAGGTGTGGGGAAGGAGCTAAAGAACTTCTCCATAAGGAGTGCACCACCACACCCAGAGAAGGCTAAAGAACCTTTCAGGTGCAGAGCAGGGATTGGATTTTACTAATTGGGGTCAAGATGTTTCTTGAAGTCCATCAGATGTATCTGTTGGAACGCCCCTAGTAATTTCCACTCTTGCTCTGTCTGTAGCCAAGGTCAGGGAAAGACAAGTTACAAGGTTCTGCCAAACCCCAAAAGAGCAGGTGGTGTTTGCTCAGAGCATGCCCTCACACCTCAGATTCTCTCTCTTAAACATGTCCCCACACTTTTTCAGCATCAATTGAAATAATCATATGGTTTTTATCTTTCTTTCTGTTAATATGGTGTATTACACTTAGGGCCTTGTATATGTTGAACCACCCTTGCATCCCTGGTATAAAGCCTACCTGGTAGTGATGAATAATCTTTTTATATGTTGTTGAATACAGTTAGCAAGTATCTTGTTGAGAACTTTTGCATATATATTCCTGAGAGATAGAGGTTTGTAGTTTTCTTTCTTTCTTTCTTTCTTTCTTTCTTTCTTTCTTTCTTTCTTTCTTTCTTTTTTTGTTATATCCTTATTTGTTTTGAGAATGAGAGTGATGGAGGCCTCATTGAATGAATTTAGAAGGGTTCCTTCTTTTTGGATCTCTAGAACAGTTGAGAAGAATGGGGGTTGCCTCTTCTTTAAAAGTTTAGTAAAATTCAGCAGTGAAGCCATTGGGACCTGGACTTTTCTTTGTTGAGAGGTTATTTACTACTGATTAAATCTCATTGCTTGTTATGGGTTTCCTCAGGCTTTGTATGTCCTCCTTAGTCAATCTTGGTAGATTATATGTGTCCAGGAATTTGTCCATGTCATCCAGATTTTCTTCTTTGTGGGTGTATAATCGCTCATATTATAGTTTAATAATGTTTTGTATTTCTATTATGTCTGCTGTAATGTTGCCTGATTCATTACCAATTTGATTTATCTGGTTCCTTTCTCTCTTCTTTTTAATTAGTCTAGCTAATGGTGTTTCAATCTTGTTATCTTTTTAATAAACCAGCTTTTGCTTTACTTTATTTTCTGTATAGTTTGTATATTTTCTATTTTATTTATTTCTGACTAGTTTTTTTCTCCTGGCTTTTTCTTCGAAATTTTTTTTGTTTGTTTTCCAGTTTTGTGAGGCATGATATTTAATTGTCCTTTTGCCACCTTTCTACCTTTTTCTTATGTGCACTAATTGCTATGGCCTTTTTTATTATGACTGCTTTTGCAGTGTCCCATAGATTATGGAATCTTGTACCCTCATTATCATTTGTTTCCATGAATCTTTTGATTTCAGTCTCAATCTCTTCAGTAGTCATGAAGTCATTCAGAAGTAGGTTATATAGTTCCCATGCATTTGTGTATTTCTGAGGATTTTTCCTTAGATTAATACCAAGTTTCATTCCATCATTGTCAGAGAAAATGCTGGCTATAGTTTCTATGTCTGTGAATCTGTAAATGCTGGTTTTGTGCTCTATCATGTAGTAAATCTGAGAATGTATCATGTGGGGTTGAGAAAAAGGTATATTTTGTGGGGTTTTTTTGTGGAAAGTTCTTTAAATATCTGTTCAGTTCATCTGATTTATGGTATTATTTAGGTCTTGAATCTCTTTGGTTAATTTTGTCTCATTGACCTGTCTAAAAGAGATATTGGGGTGTTGAGATCTCCAATTACTGTATTACAGTGTATCTTTCCTTTTAGATCTAGAAGTCTTTCTTTTTTTATGTGTTTGGGTGTTTCTGATTTGGGTGCAGAGATATTTTTAAGCTTTCTATCTTTTTGATGATATAACATATTCTACTATATAATGCACTTCTTTGTCTCTTCTTATGGTTTTTGTCTTAAACCCTATTTTGTCCAAAATCAGTATAGTGGCTCCTACTCTCTTTTGGTTTCCATTTGCATGGAATACCTTTTTTCAGCCCTTCAATTTTAATCTATGTATGTCTTTATCCATGAGGTGGGTTTCTTGTAGACACCAGATAGAGAGTTTCTGATTTTTAATCCATTCTGTCAGTCTGTGTCTTTCAATCAGAGCATTTAATCCATTAACATTCAACCTTATTATTGATATTTCCAGATTTGTCCCTATTATTATGTTGACCACATTTTTGGTTGTCTTTTTGTTCTCTTATTGCTGTCTGCCTTAATTTTCTTGGTATAGTACTTCTTTCAGAATTTCTTATAGTTTTGCTTTGGAGTTGGTAAATTCTTTCAGGTTTTGCTTATCTAAGAGCATTTTAATCTTTTTTATTTTTTCCCATGTGAATGATAATCATCCTGAGTATAGTATTCTTGGTTGAATTTTTTTTTTATTTAACACTTTGAATATATTTCTTCATTCTTTTCTTGCTTACATTGTATCTGATGAGAGATCTGGTACTAGCCCACTATGATAGCCTTTGTAGGGGTCTTGATGTTTCTCTCTTGCCAATCTTAGTATCTTTGTCTGTGGTTTTGGTCAATCTGGCTTTGATGTTCCATGGAGAGGATCTTCTTGATTTATTCTATTTGAGTTTCTTTTTATTTATTTTTTTTGTCTGAATGTTTGAGTTCTTCCCTATATTTATAAAGTTTTCTTCCAGTATTTTATGGAATAGCGTATCAATGCACTTATTAGATTTTTCACCTTCTGGGATACCAATTATTGGGATGTTTGGGTGGTTCCTGGTATCTAGTATTTCTTGTACATTATCCTCATTTTTCTTGGGTATTTTCTCAGTATTTTTGATAATTTTTTTCTAGATTACTGATTTTGTCTTCTACTTCTGAAATTCGATCATCTGCATGGTCTAACCTGCTTTTAATACTTTTGATGGAGGATGTGTTTTCCAGTATTGCAGCCTTTATATCTAATATTTCTGTTTGATTTTTTTTTATTGCATCCAATTATACTTTCATATCATGGAAGGACTTCCTCATCTCTTGAAGCTCAATGTTTCTTTTCTCTCATCTCACAGAGTTTTGTTACCATAAGTATTCTAAATTCTTTTTCTGACATTTCAGTAATATCCTCTAACTTTTCCCTACTAGGAGTCAGTTACAGTGTTCCCTTGCTGGAGATATATTACTTGATTCTCTCATCCTTGAGGCTCTTCTCTGATTTTTAGTCATTGGATAATATATTCACTTTTGGTAATTTGTTTGATAAAGATTCTGTAACTGTGAGCTCATGTGTTTCCCTTTGCTGTGAAATAATTCACCGCTATTTTCTCTCTACTTCTACGTCCTCCAGTGTGGTAATCACTGAAAGAGTTTTGAAATTGGATTTATGAAGGGTAGTTTCACTCTTTTTACAACCTGTACAGTGTACAGTGAGAGGCAAAGAGTTCTCTAAATCTCACAATATTCAGATGTTTAGCTACTATGCACGTAAACTTCTCTTGGTAGTGGGTATGGGCTGAGCAGTAAAGTAAGAAAGTAAGGTAAAAAAAAAAAGAAGAAAGTATGAAACAGAAATAGGAAAAAATAACCAAAGGAATAAGAAGGAAAGAACTAGAACAAAAATTTGAGAAAAAAGCAGAAAACACGTCATAAAAAATAAAATTGAGTTATAAATGGAAAACCGCATGGTGTGCTTGCTCTGCCAAATGAAAAGGGCAGCAGAGGCAAAGATGGAGATGTCCTAGGTGAGGGAAGAAGAAACCAATTAGCAGAAGAAAGCACAAGGGTTCAGAAAAGTGTTTTTTTTTTTTTTCATAGAGAAAAAAATTAGAATGGACAGGAAAGAATGAGAGAGAGAGAGAAAGAGAGAAAGAGAGAGAGAGACTTTGCCTACCTTACCAGCACTGGAGTCTGGAAGGGGAGATCCTGGAATTGGGGCTTCACAGCTATAAAGTTGCACCCAGAAAGGGCAGCAGAGGCAGTGATGTTGTTATTGTTTGTTTGTTTGTTTGTTTATTTATTTATTTATTTATTTATTGTAGAAGTTTTTGCTATAGAGTACATGTGCTCACCAGAAAGACAGAGAGAGACTGACAGACAGAAAGTGAGAAATCATCCCCCCCCACCCCATGCAGAGTGGATGGCCATGCTGCAATCTCTACTCCTCCATTCTACTCTCAGGATCTTGGGGATACACACACACGCACCCAGTGTAAGTTAAACCACCAGGCCCAGGACTCAAACTGTGGTTGACTACATGGGAGTCCAGCGACATAACCATTATGCCAACTACTGGTTCCTTTAAAATTTTTTTTAATTTATTTTTGCAATGTTGTTATTTTTAAAGGGGCATAATGTGGATGGATATATTTATTTTCTTGATCATTGTGATAATAAGATAAATGTATGCATATGTACATTAAATATATGCAATATTTTGTACATAAATTACATCTCAAAAGATTTTTAAAAGGAAACATGAATTCTTCTGTTAATTTTTTAACATTTCATTGAGAGTGTGTTTATCATGTGACAGATATTAAGAAGAAATGATTTATGACATAATATAAACTTAAAACGCTTGAATTTTCAAAAGGCTTTAAAGATATTTGTATATAACATTCTGTGGAAACAATAATTAACTCTTATTGTTTATAAAACTGTTATGTCTTTTACTTCTCCAAATAGAAGCAATCTAAGTAATCTGTAGTCAAATCCGGGTGTCCATTTTTCTAAAAAGACCTGCTTTTCTAAGAGTCGACTTCAAATTAGCACAAAATGCAAATCTGATGCTATCGTTGTTAGCACAAATAGTAATTAGATGGTAACAAAACTTTCTAGGGTTAATATTTTATGTATAGTTATTAATTTACTTATTTTACTCAATAATTAGGACTCTTGTATTTGTTCTTTTCTGCTTATCTTTTTTATGGTCATTTATTATTTAAATTCCGTTGTCATGAATATTTTTTGCTTTTATTTTTAAACATGATTATTTTATTTATTTTTATTTATTCGTTTATTTATTTTAATTTGATCAGAGAGAGACACAGAGAGAAAAAGAGAAAGTAAGCCACCAGGCCTGGGACTCGAACCATAGTCAACTATGTTGGAGTGTCCAATTTCTTAACAAACATTCCACCTGCTGGCCCTCTATTTTATTATTTCTTATCAAAGCAGGCACACAGTGTGTGATAGTGAAATTAAAGCTAAAAACATATTTATAATTGCCACAATGAACATCCCATTATGATGAGTACCATTAATTTTGTTTTACTGGTTTTTCTTTGATCTTTCTGGAATAAGTATATACAGAATAGGCAATGTTTTTTTTTAGAATTATTTTATTCATGCATTTATTTATTTATTTTAATTTGACCAGGCAAAGACAGAATGATAGAGAGAGAGAAAGTGAGAATGCAAGCCACCAGTTCCAGGACTTAAACTGCAGTCATCCATGTGGGAGTCCAGTACCTCTAACCACCACACCACCTGCCAGCCCCAGCAATGTCTTTTTTCCCCACTCAGTTGTAGTATCCATTGGGCATAAAGATATTTTATGCATAATTATTGATTAAAATATATTTAGTTTAAAGTACAGTATTTCTTGTAAATCAGGCATAATATTCTGAGCATAATAAAAGGTTTCATATTTTAAAGCTAGACCACAGTTTTTCCTTCCACAATTTTTACATATGTTGTATGAATAGTAATGTCTAAAAATTTTTCTAAGGGTCATAGAATATTATGTGGAACCCATTTTTGTTCTTTTCAAAAGATTACATGCAGGGATTGTGCCAGATCATCACTATAGATAAAATAGCTGGAGTCAGATATGGTCATTATGTCAATTTGTATTGACATTTGATACATCCATAGAAAACATGTATAGATTTGACAATTTAAAAATATTTCTATGCTTTACCCTGACTCATTTCTTAGATATTTTACAGTACTTTATTCTACATTAGAAAATGTTTTTCCTGATATAATTAAATATTTAAAATCTAAGTCTCCTACAACAGAATTCTCTAAATAGATATAACTATTACCGATACTTATATCTAGTGTGTAAAACAAAATCACAACTCTTTATTTTCCCTAATCCTTTTCTTTTTTTCCTTTTTATGATAGAGGGCATGTATACTTTGCTGGAGAAAGACAGAAGGACAGAGGCAGGTAAAGTGAGTAACCCTCCCCATAAGTGATGTTAGCACCCCAATCTGTTCTTTGTTTCTCCCTTTTTTGGGAGAAATTTGGGCACAAATGGACATGTGCATGGTGTGCTTTTCAAATCTCTGAGTCCAGAACTTGACTGTTCTGAGTCCAGAACAGTTCAGCCATTTGGTATCCAATAATTTTAACCACCAAGCCACAGGCAGGCCCACTTTTGATTCTGAAATGAAAATATGGTCATGATACTGTATCTTAATAAAATACTTCCAGATTTATCAGGAAATGCATGTCCTAGTGTAGAGGATGTTTACCTGCCAGGGAAGAAGCATAACCTGATCTTCACCTTCTGGAGAGCCTATTTCTATTTTCTGCAAAAAAATCTTATGAAGGACTTGGGCCACCATATACACAGCATGATAGATAAAAATGTTAGAGTCAAACACAGTCATCATGTCCAAATAAAATGGTATAATCTCGAAGGAAGAATTTGGTGGACAATCTCCAATTTTGATACATAGTGATCCAGCAAATGAACAATGAAAAACATCAGTCCACAGTTCAGTCAATAAAATATCTTGTGGGTGTTGATAAGGGTTGAGTGCCTTTAGAAAATGTTCAAAGCCAGGAATCTTTTTTTTCTCATTTGAAACTAAATGGCTTCCATGGAAAAGGTATGGCATATGATTCATGACAAAAAAAAATGTCCCTCCAGTGGGATGACTGGAGATTTCTCATGACCCACACTTTTCCCAAAATTAAATAGAATTTATTTGCCCATACCAGGTTCCAGACACTCCCTATATCTCCATATATTATGTACACATTTGCAGATGAAACCCTGATCCTAGTCATACGATCGTAATCTAGCAGTGTTTCAGTACCAGTTGTGGCAGGGAGCTTTTCTGTAAAGTCCACACAGATATCTTTTTTCATCACCTCTGCCTTTAGATCCTGAAGGAAATGCTCTCCTTGGATATCATCAGATACATAAAGTGCCACCCATGTCCAGCCAAACTTCAGCAACAACCAGATGATTCCATGGGCCAGAAAGTTCTCCTTGGTGGCCATCTGGTAAACTGATGAAAACTGGTCTTTATTACTTAGGATGGGATCAAAAGGACCATATGTGACCTGAGTAAGAAAAGAAATAGCCTGATTCTGACCTAAGTGTATTTTTGGATTGCCCCTCTTACACAAATGGAGATAAATCTCTAACTGTTAATACCTCAGAAAGAAATATTGAGTGAAGAGAAAGTCTGCTGTGGAGATGACTCTATTGTCTTATTCTGGGCATTAGAAGACAATTTTCAGTACCACTGCTAATTAGGAAAGCATATGACTAGCCCAGATTAATCTTACCATTCCCAGAACAAAGAAGAAAAGAAGTATAAGATTTGAAACACCCTTTATCTTCTATGGTGGTTACTGAAGAAGGCATAAACCTTATGTACATGGTGCAACAACAACAACAACAACAACAACAAAATGTTGATGATTTTGCTATGTATGTGACTTGTAAAGTCCTTTTTCTACCTTTTTTTTAGTAAGTGTTTTTTATTGAACTTTAGTTATATGTATATAATACACAAATCTTTAGTTTACAGCTTGATAAATATTTATGAAGTAAGTGCACCTATGTAACCAGCACCTAGATCATGAAATGATATTACCATCATCACAGAGCTCTGAATGTACACTCTACAAGTCTTTGTTGAGATAAATAAGCCACTTGTAAAACAACATGTACAATATGGTTTCACTTACATAAAAGTTCAAAAATAGACCAAACTGAATGATGGTGACTTGAATCATGATAGTGCTTACCTATGAGAAAAGAGGTAGTGACTAGAAGAAGGTGCTGATTTCTTTTTTTTTTTTTTTTAGAGGTTTTCACTATAGGGTGCGTGCGCTTGCCAGACAGAGAGAGAGAGACATAGAGACAGAAAGCGAGAAATCACCCCCCAGAGGGGATGGTCACGCCACAATCCCTTCTCCTCCATTCTCCTCTTGGGATCTTGGGCATGCACGCACACACGCCTGGCGTGAGTTTTAAGCCACCGTGTCCAGGACGCAAACCGCGGTCGACTACGTGGGAGTCCAGCAACATAGCCATTACGCTAACTGCTGGTTCCCATGAGGGTGCTGATTTCTGACACCAGGCATAAACTTTGCCTGTTCTGAACTTCATCTAAAAGGGATCTACTTTTTTGTGTCTGGTGAAGGCTACTGATGGGTGTATGCTAATGTATTTAATTGCTACTTTACCCTAAGTTCTTTCATTGTTTAGTTTTTTAGAAAATTACTTTGGGTTTCCCAGATATATAGGATCTGCAAATAATTTACCTCTTTCTTTCAAATTCTCATGTCTTTGTTTTGTTTAACTTCATTAACTAAACCTCCCAACAAGATGTTAAGTAACTAAGAAGCTGGGTGAGTGTATTGGTCCAGAATATAGTTGGAAAGCCTCTTCTGTTCCAACAAGATGTTAGCTTTTGTACAGAGGTCCAATGTCAATAAATTAGTTATCTAATTTTTAAAATAAGTTTCTACTTACAGAATATATCTAAGACAAGTGCTCATTTCGACCAAATGCCTTTTCTGCAAAGATTGAGTTAGCTGTATAAATGTTTAACTCTCTTAATAGAATTATTAGTAGATTGCCTAATAGTAAATTATTTTTACATTTCTATGACAAGCCAAACTTAGGCATAATTTGTTACCTTCTGAAAGTGCTGTTGGATTATTTACTTAAATAGTGTTAAAACTTTTGTATTAACATTTGAGATTAGTTTATAAATTTCTTTTTGGTACAATCTATGTCAGGTTTTTGAATCAAGGCTAGTACATTCACCTTAAAAAAGTTAATTTGAGGAGCTGTCAGGTGGCATGGTGGTTGAGGCAATGGACTCCACATGGCTGACCATGGTTTGAATCCCAGACCTGGTGGCTTTCTTTTTCATTTTCCCTTTCTCTCTCTCTTTCTGTCTCTTTCTGGTCAGATTAAAACATAAAAATAATAATAGTAATAAATAAAAGGAAATTAATTTTTAAAATTAATTTGAGCGTTTTATTTTTTTTTGGGAGGGTGGGCTTGTTCTAACCCTGTAATTGATTAAGCAACATTGAGATTATTTAATTTTAATGGTTGATAGAACTCTCCATGGAACATTCTGGGCCTGATACTTTTTGGTAAGGGGTTTCTTTAATTAGTTTTCTATGATAATCAGTTTTGATTTTCTGTATCTACTAGAGTGAATTTTGGCCACTTGCATTTTTTAAAGAAGTGTGGAGGTTAAGGTTCTAGATTCCCCATGGCTATCTTTGTGGTTCAAGCCATTCTCTATCATTTAATAGTAAATGCAAACTCCTAAGGGGAAAAAAAAACATTTATTGTACTGATCTTTTTCTAATGTGGACTTATCATCAGAGGATTACCTATATTGTTTTTCAAAAATACAACCACTTACCCTCTCTGGTAGTATTATTATTTTTTTATTTGCTAAACGACATGTGGGCTCACCAGAGAGAGACAAAGAGAGAGAGGGAAAGAAGAAAAGTTAGAAAGCAAACTGCCAGATTCAGGAGTTGAAATGTGGTTGGCCATTTGAGAGTCCAGTGCCTTTAACCATCATGCCACCTGCTAGCATGTTGGTTAAACAGAAGGAAAAAGTCATTTCAAAGCTTTCCAGAGCTCAGGGGACATTATTTACACCAGCTCCTTATACCAATGAAGAGCATCTCAGCATAGCTGCCAAAGTCCAACATTTTCTCTCTTGACTTGATTAAATAGTTTACCCTCTAACATATGATTTGGCCATATTTTCTAATGCTGTCCCCCAGTTTAGGAAGAATTGGAAAAGCTATCAAAATGTATTGGTTTTCTACTTTGTCATTGGTATTTTTTAAATATAATTTTCAAGAACATAATTCTCTAAGATTGTTCTATATATGTTTATCAATATTGTCTTGTGAAATTTGTTAGGTAGTTTTCCTGCAAAGAATCTCTGAGGTGGAAAGCAGTGATGTGGAGAATAACTGGAAGTAATTTCAAGAGATTCACCTGTATAGATGTGAGGATGACCAGAGGGAGCTGGTAAAGTACAAAAGTTTAACTGAGGTCATAGCGAGTTCGGTAGATCTCCAGTGCTGCGATATTCTTTATTTTTGAAGAGGATTTTGCTATAGGGCATGTGCGCTTGCCAGACATACAGAGAGAGACAGAGAGACAGAAAGCGAGAAATCACCCCCCAGGGGTGATGGCCACGCCGCAATCCCTTCTCCTCCATTCTCCTCTCGGGATCTTGGGCATGCATGCACATGCACCTGGCATGAGTTTTAAGCCATCAGGTTCGGGACGCGAACCGCAGCCGACCACATGGGAGTCCAGAGACATAGCCATTACACTAATTGCTTGGATATTCTTTTATATTTGTCCCAAATGATAACCATATTTCGAGGTACTCATAACTTTATATCGAATTGTCATTGTCCTCCAAATGTACCTTGATAATACCCTATCTAAAGGGGTAGTTCCCTGTTCTGTGTGTATTTTCTGATAAGCACACATCTTTGGGTTTTCAGTGGTGGGATTGGTCCCAAACAGAAATCTGGATCAAATCTCTCAGATTCCACTGAAAGATTTATCTTTGCACTGTTAATAATCCCATGACCCAGGGAATTCTCTGTGGTCTGTTTCCAACTCTCAAGTGGTATGAAAACCTATCTTACACATCTTCTTTGTTCATATGTGAAAGAATTGCATTAGAAGAGACCCAAACATCATTTCCCAGAATTGACAACCACTCACCTGTGGGCTTTTGTAGAGCTCCAAAAGGGTTCCAATTTGGGTTGAAAATATTGGTGTGTATTCTGCAATGATAGCAACAAATTGTTTCTGTGTCTGGCAGTTGTAGTTAGGCAGAGTCTGATTAATTCCAGAGAGCAAAAACAGAGTGTTCTCCATGGTCATTTGGTTACTGGGAAGTGCGTTATAGAGATAATAACCCAGGGAAAGGTTTGGAAGCAAATGGGAGCTCTTGTTGATCTCCTCAATAGCAAAGAGAAAGGCCAACACATTTTGAAAGTTTTTCCAATTCCTCCTAGATAGGGGGAAATAAATAGCATTAGGAAATATGGTCAAGTCATGTGATTCAGGGTAAACTCCTTAGCCAAGACAAGAGACACACAATGTGGAACTTTGGCTGCCATGCAGAGATGCTCTTGCACTGGTATATGGAGCTTCTGGATATAATGTCCCCAGAGTTCTGAAAAGCTTTGAAATGACTTTTTCCTTCTGCTTAAGAAAATTGTATGCAAACAACCAAAGGAGGTTTTGAGTTCATTGTGAGTGGGACAAGGTCTTATTTAACTAGGTGATAATGCTGTCACTTGAATAAGGTTAATTTTAAGGGAAGATCATTAATTTATAAAGACAACAAAAAAATGTTATGTTTAAGAATATGTATTTCAAAATCAAATGTATGAGGGCCAGCAGATGGAGAAATAGTTACATTGCTGGACTCCCACACACATGGCTGACCACAGTTTGAATCCCAGATACACTGGCTCAAATCTCAGTTGGGCTTATGTGAGTGCATGTCCAAGATCCAGGGAGGAGAATGGAGGAGAAGGAATTACAGCATGGCCATTCTCCCAAGGGGAGTAATTTCTCACATTCCCTCTCACTACCTTTCTCTCTCTCTCTCTCTGGCAACTGCATATGCCCTAAGGCAAAAATCCCTAAAATATCATATGTAGGTAAATTATAGCTATGCATATTTATAAAATACAAGGTATTTTAGAATTTTTAATATATTACATAGATTAATTAAATTAAGGTATATTACATGTATTTTACCTCAAATATCTTATTTTCTGTAATGAGAACATTAGAAATATACTTTTTGGAGGAAAATATTTTTTAAGTTTATATTTAATTATTCTACATCTTTATATTAAACAACATGTTTTTTTCCCAGCATGAATACAGTGCTTATTAATCAAAGTAATGTACTTTCTTAGCAATATTAAAATACACAGTGTTTGTGGCCAGTAGTTGGTACAGTGATGAAGGTACAGTACTCCTACATGACCAAATGGCAGCTTGTGTCTTGGACCCAAACAGCTTGAAAATTGTGCCAAGTATGTGTGCATGCATGCCCAATATCCTGAGAGGAGACTAGAGGGGAAGGGACTGTGGTGTGGCCATCCCCCATGGGAAGATGATTTCTCATTTTCTCTCTCTGGTGAGCATATGGACCCTATGGCAAATACCTTAAAAAAAGAAAAAATAAAACCGTGATGTGCAATTCTCGCTACATTCACCATGTTTACACTCACCTTTGTAAGCCCTTTTACAATGAAGTGTATCCCGAATGCCATCTTTTTTCTACTAAGGTTTGGAAAACATTTTCCCTGTGCTCTGGAGCACTTCAATAGCAACTGAATTTCCAGTTTTTTAATTATTTTGCAGAATTATGCACTATCCATTTCAGACTTTTTATATGCTTTCCTGCAGTATTATATCAAGTTTTACAAATAAGGTAGTTTTTTTTTTAAAAAAATTACTAAATTTAATCAGAGCTCATCTTTACGATGTACAAAATTGTTTTTCCAAGTATGAATACAATGAGTATCAGTCAAGGCAGATGTATTAGCACATACATTATCATCAACGGATAACATTTCCATGTAGTGTTAAATATTTTTTTTTTCCCTGAAAGTGTTTTTGAACACTTTAACATTTTTCTGAGACTGGTGAACAACATAATAGGTCACAGGACTGCCATGTAGTCAGCCATGGTTTGAGTCCCAAACTTGGCAGTATAAACTCATGCCAGGTGCATGGGCATGTGTATCCAAAATCCTGAGAGGAGACTGGAGAAAAAGGGATTATGGCATGGCTCTCCCCCTGGGGGCTGATTTATCACTTTCTGTCTCTCTCTGTCTCTCTGGCAAGCATACACAACCTATAGCAAAAATCTCTTCCTAAATATATATTTTTTTCTTAAAAAATAAATATTTCATTTAGATCTAGTTATTGATTGGCTATAAAAAGCTTTTTACTCAGTTTTTAAGTTGTTTTCCTCTGCAGGTTATTTCTCTTTATATCTTCTTATTTTACACTTGAAAGTTATCTGCTTTTTATATATTACCTAAAAATGTGTTGTATTTTTTTAAAAAATAGCTCAATTTTGTGTTTACTATTGAATCACTGTTTTGTTCTGTATTTATTTTTTTATTTAAAAATTATTCATGGCTTCTCTTAATTTCTATTATTTAAAGCTTTACTTAACATTCAAAAATTCTAATTTGTTAACAGATTATTATAGACTAGAGATTGTTATCCAATCAGCTCTCTACTTTCTTGCCATTGGTTCTTGTATTTTATTAAATCTTTCTTTATAATATTTATTTGTAATCTTTTTTATACGATATTTCAGAACAGTTTTTAAATAATTTTGTGTTTGATTTTTAATAAAAATCTGTTTTCCATTGCGCTCAAGAAATTCTGTCTGGGAACCAGCAGATGATGTAATGGTTACGTCTCTGGACTCCCATGTAGTTGGCTGCAGTTCGAGTCCCAGTCCTGGTCACTTAAAATTCACAGTGGGCACATGTGCTTCTGTGCCCAAAGTCCCAAGAGGAAAATGGAGGAGAAGGAGTTGTGGTGTGGCCATACCCCTGGGGGTGATTTCTCACTTTCTATCCCTCTGACTCAACTTTTACCCTCTGGTGAGTGCACACATCCTATAGCAAAAATCTTTCTAAGAAAAATTCTTTCTGTACTGACAGAAATTATTTGCTTGAAAAAAAAATCAGCATTCTGAAACTTCTTCTAAACCTATCAGAACATTTCTATATAATTGACATGCATATATTAGGCCTACTACCCCCAAAGTTATTTCCTAGTAATTTTCTACCCACTTATTTTTTACTTACTCCTTGGGTGTAGATTGCCACTTGTCATTTTTGTATCCAGAGCTGAACTCAATCTTTAACTATTGCAAATATATTTGACATATTTTCTATAAATATTTTGAGGGTTAAAGTAAATAAAGAAACCAATTACATAATTAAGTAAACAAAGCATTTCTTACAATGCTATAAAAATATAATGAAATAATATTAACAGTATATTCATAATTTTGAAACAGGGCCAGCAGGTACTGTGGAGGTTAAGCCATTGGATCTGAGATAACTGATTGCATGATTCAAGACCTCGATCCAGCAGCTTGAAAACAGGATGGGTGCATATGTACCCTTGCCCAAAATCCTGAGATAATGTAGAAGAGATTGTGGCATGGCCATTCCCCAGAGAACGGAGTTCTCATTTTCTATTTCTATCTCAGTCTGTCTTTTTCTGACAAGCGCACATGACCTATAACAAACTAATAATAATAATAATGACTTGTTTCTGTTGCCTAAAGAAATATTCTATAACTTATTTATTGATCTTGCACAGAAAGTTTATAAATAATTTTAAATGTATATTTAATAACTGTACATCATTACAGCATAGAAAATGACTTTTCCCAGTGTGAATACAGTGTATGTTAGTCAAATAATAGATATTACAGTGTACTTTATCATCAACAGATAACTTTTCTTTTTTTTTTCTGTTAAATTTTTTTTCTCTGATCCTTTCCCTCCCTCCCTGTTACCCACATTCTATTATACTATTTCTAGTATCTTTGGTTGCCCTTCCCTCTATTATACCTTCCAATCTTTCAAAGTTTTTTGCAGACATTTGGTATAATTTATATATTAAGGGGGACATAAAGTACCTGTCTTTCATAGTCTGGCTTGCTTCACTCAGCAGTAAACCATTCATATTTATCCACTTAATAACAAACATTATGGACTCAGTGTTCTTTATGGTTCAGTTTTATTCCATAGTGTGTATGGACCACATTTTTTTTCTTAGAGGTTTATGCTATAGGGTGCATGCACTCACCAGACAGACAGAGAGAGACAGAGAGATAGAAAGCGAGAAATCAACCCCCAGGGGGAATGGCCACGCCACAATCCCTTCTCCTCCATTCTCCTCTCGGGATCTTGGGCATGCATGCACACGCGCCCGGCGTGATTTTAAGCCACCGGGTCCGGGACGTGAACCGTGGTCGACTACATGGGAGTCCAGCGACATAGCCATTACGCTAACTGCTGGTCCCAGACCACATTTCTTTTTTATCCATTCCTCTGTTCTTGGGCTTATTCAAAGTCTCAGTAATTGGAAATAATGCTGCAATGAACATGAATGTGCAAGTGCTTTTTCAACAGTGTGTTTTCCTATCCTTTGAGTAGATACTCATGAGTAGAATTGCTGAGCTGTATGGTAGTTCTATTTGTAGGTTTTTGAGGAATCTCCCATTGACTTTCATAGTGACTGTATTAATTTACATTTCCACCCAAAGTGCAGACATGCTCCCTTTTCAACACAGACCCACCAGCCTCTATCATTCTGAATATCTTTAATCATAATCAGTTAAGTGGTAACTCATTATGGTTTTCTTTTTTTTTTTTTTTGAGAGGTTTTTGCTATAGGGCGCGTGCGCTCGCCAGACAGACAGAGAGAGACAGAGAGATAGAAAGCAGGAAATCACCCCCCAGGGGGGATGGCCACGCCGCAATCCCTTCTCCTCCATTCTCCTCTCGGGATCTTGGGCACGCACGCACACGTGCCCGGCGTGAGTTTAAGCCGCCGGGTCCGGGACTCGAACCGCGGTCGACTACGTGGGAGTCCAGCGACATAGCCATTATGCTAACTGCTGGTCCCTCATTATGGTTTTGATTTGCATCTCCCTTATGATAAGAAGGTGAGCATCTTTCATAGGATTTTGACGAATTATATGTCTTGCTTAGAGAGTTGTCTGTTCATTTGCTCATTTTTAAATTGAATTATTTACTTTTGAGGAGCAAGGTGCTTGAGTTTCCCATATATACTGGTTACCAATCCCTTATTCGAGGCATAGTTTGCAAATACATAGTCTCATTCTCATGGTTGTCTCTTTGTTGTAATTATTGTTACTTTTGCTGTGAAGAAGCTCTTTAGCCTGATGTATTTACACTTGTCTAATCTGGGATTATTGCTTGTTCTTTGGAAACCTTAGTTTTAAAATCTTGACCTACTTTAATGTCTCCAAGAATTTCCTTTGTGATTTCCACCAGTATTTTATAGTTTGAGTTTTATGTTTAGATCTTGGATCCATTTTGAGTTGACTTTTGTTAGCGGCAAGAAATAAGGATCCAGTTTTATTTTTCTGCAGTGAGTATAAAAAGCTGTGATAATCAAAACAACTTAGTACTTGTAAACAAACAGACATATAGACCAATAGAGCAGAATAGAGAATCCCTAAGTAAATCCCAAAACATACAGCTAATTCTTGACAAAGGCCATAAGTAAACCCAGTGGGGAAAAGAAAAGCTCTTAAACTATTGGTCCTAGAAAGATATTTTTTTATTCATATAAGAATTGATTTGGTGTGAGCTAACTAGATCCTGCACATTGTCTATGCTATTGAAAGTTGTTCTATGCTTAGTTTTGTTTTAACCATTATAAGACACAAATGGTGATTAACATTTTATTTATTTTTAAACATTATTTTATTCATTGTTTATTTTCCTTTTTAATGAGAAATTTTTATTCAATGAGTTACTATAACACTCAATATCAGCTTTAAGTTGACTAGTTTATTTTTATTTTGAAAAAGTTTAAACCTATTACATTTTAAATTCTTTGACCTTGCAAAATTATTATCAAAAAGGTGAGTAAAACATAAGCATTTAAGTTAGAATTGTTAGAATATTGACTATGTACCTTAAAGTGTCAGATATAGATTGCTTTACTAATGTTCTTTACTAAGCTTTATAGTATAAAGTGTACATTATAAAATTTGGATCATAGAATAAAATGGAGAACTCCCTCACAAATTTTATTTCAAATTTCATAAATCTAGAGTAATCCAGACAGCATTGGTTTTTTATGAAGACAGACAAATAAATCAGTGGAATGAGATAGAATGTTCAGAAATAAACCAGTAAAACATGTTCATGAATGTTAAAGGCAAAATGAGAGGAATAATAAAACACTGTTTTTGTTTGTTTGTGTTTAGTTTTTAGAGATTTTTTTCTGTAGGATACATGTACTCACCAGAAAGGTAGAAAGAGAAAGAGAGATAGAAAGTTAGAAATCATCACCCAGGTGGGATGACCATACTGCAATCCCTTCTCTATTCTTTTCTTGGATTTTAGGCATGCACATGTCTCAAGTCACCAGGTTTGGGACTCAAACCATGCCTCACCACTACACCACCTGCTGGCTTCAAAAAACTGTTTATAAGAATTATCTGAACACATCCTAGGATTATGTTGGAACTTGCAGAATTTTATCTGCCTGGTGTTGCCTAATTCTTGTGCTCAACTCACCTACATGGACACTTGGGCCGGGTCTTGGCAGGCCTCTTCTGATAAGTACACCCACACCTCCTGGGGGACCTCGGAACTTGCAGCACTCCACCTGCTCAGTGCCAATGCTGCCTGAGCTGAACACCCCTCCCCCCCAGCCCCAGTGGAATACTTGGGACTGGTTTTGGCAGGCCTCTTCTCATCGGTGCACTCCTGCCTCTAGGCATTATCTTTAGAACTGGAAGTACTCGTAAGTCCAACATTCCTCACTGTCTGGGCTCAAAATGTCCACTTGGAGACTTGGGCCTGATCCCAGCAAGTCTCTTTTGGTGAATACACACTCACCTTACCAGGTTATTTGAAATTTCTTGCACTCCAAACTGTCCATTGTGCTATGTGCAACATGTGACTCAATCCTAATCACTAAGTTATATCTCCTTAGCTTGTTCCCACCTCATCAAGAGCTAAAATTTTGATAGTAGAACCAATCACCTGAAGTAACCTGTATAATCAGCTCTGATTTGGGAGAAACAACCTCAGATCCTTCCAGATAAAATTCTGCAAGTTCCAATATAATCCTGAGATGTGTTCAGATAATTTTTAAACAGTGTTTTGGGGCCAGCAGGAGGTACAGTGGTTGAGGCACTGGACTCTAGAAACAACACACCTGGGAACTAAGGGTAAAATGTTCTCTTTCAGTACTACAGGATCTATTGCAATAAATAGAATAAAATAAATTCTTCATCAGATGACCAAAAACCAGTGCAAATCAAGAAAACTAGGTAGAAACTTTCCCCCAGGTGAGCACAGTAGCCCCTCACCAGCAATAGAGAGCACAAAGGAATTCACAAAAATGTCAGAAAAAGAATTTTGAACATTCATAGTGACAAAACTCAATGAGATGGAAGAGAATAGAGACAATTCTCAGAATGATAAAATCATTCCAGGGCATGAAAAAGAAATCACATAAAAAAATAGAAAACTTAAATAAGAAACAGACAAAACCTCTGGAAACTAGGACTACAATACAATAAAGTAAAATATCACTAGAAAGCATTAATAGAAGACTTAATCATGCAGAAGAAAGAATTTATGACCTTGAACAGAAAGTGTTCAACCTGTACCAAATCACACACACACACACACACACACACACACACACACACACAAATTTAATAACAACAATGCCTATTCAGACACCCATTCCAGCAAAGCGCCTTGTTAGATGGCAGGCTACCTGCTCCTGGAGTGCTAATGGCAGGAAATTATGGCTCATCCCCTCCTCCACTCACCTTTTGACTCTCAGATTTGTTTCTTGGGACTTTGAGAGGAACTTGCATCCCTCCGTTTCCCATCCAGGAAACTATTCTAGCAAAGGGCCTTGCCAGATGGCAGGCTGCCTGCAGCTGGACGGCTAATGGCTGGAACCCATGACTCATCTTCTTCCCCACTAACTTTTGGACTTGATTTCTTCTTTGTTACTGGGTTGAAGCTCAGCAGCTCACTTTCAGGGGAACCTGTTCTCTAGAAACAAGGAGGATTTTGGGTCACTCAGGACCAATGACAACAGTTCAGGGTGCTTTTGAGCACAGGGAGGCAGAAAATAAGATATGTTGCCAATTTATTTCTGCACACCTTGGTACATTCAGTGACACCTTGGATAATTTAGGAAGTAACATATCATTAGATAACAGGGAGCCATCACAGAGGCACAAGAAATATGAGCAACCAGCAAAATGTCTCTCCCCCAAGAGAAAACACCAGTTTCTCATCTCCCATAGACATTTCAATGGAAGTTGTGGAAATGTCAGATAAGCAATTTAGAATATTTGTAGTGACAAACTAAATGAGATGCAAGAGAAAAGAGATAATGAGCTCCAGGAGATGAGGAAGTATTTTCACGATTTGAAAGAACAAATAGACACCATAAAAAAGATTCATAATGAATTAATACAGATGAAAAATGTGATACAGAAAATTAAGAGCTCCTTCAAAAGTATTAAGAGTAGATTAGATCAGGACCAGCAGTTTGCATAATGGCTATGTCACTGGACTCCCATGTAGTCAACCACAGTTCAAGTCCCAGACCCGGTGGTTTAAACTCACGCTGGGCATGTGTGCATGCATGCCCAAGATCCTGAGAATGGAGAAGAAGGGATTTCGGCATGGCCATTCCCCCTAAGGGATATTTCTTGCTTTCTGTCTCTCTGTCTCTCTCTGTCTTTCCGGTGAGCACATGTGCCCTATAGCAAAAACCTCTAACACACACAAAAAAGAGTAGATTAGATTACACAGAAGATCAAATCTTGAATGTAGAAAAGAAAACCTCTGACCTAGAAAAATTTTCAAAAACACTGAGAAAACAATGAAGAAAAATGAGAACAATATGTGAGAAATACTAGATATCATCAAGTGTTCAAACATCCAGATAGTTGGTATCCAAAAAGAGGAAGAAAATAATAAGGGCATTGATAATTTATTCCATGAAATCCTGAAGAAAACTTTCCAAACCTAGAGAGGCATTCAAATATCCATACCCAAGAAATACATAAGACACCAAATATAATCAACCCAATAAGATCCTCTCCAAGGCACATCAGAGACATATTGGCCAAAACCACAGACAAAGACAAGACACTAAAATTGGCAAGAGGAAAATGTCAAGTTACTTAACAAAAGTTATCACATCTGGCTAACATTAGACCTCTCGTCAGAATAATGCAAGTAAGGAAAGAATGGGAAATATATAGTCTAAGTATTAAATGAAAAATATTTTCAACTGAGAATACTGTACCTGGCAAGATTATACTTTATATGGGAAAAATAGATAAAAAACCATTCTCAGATAAACAAAAGGTGAAAGAATTTACCCGCTCCAGACCAGGTTTTCAAGAGGGAGCGCTCTACAAGAAAAACTAAAATGTCAGGTAGACAGTTATAAGAGAACAAAAAACAACCAAGAAAATGACTTATTTAATAATAGAAACATGTTCAGAGATATCAATGATAAGGTTGAATGTTAATAGATTAAATCTCTAATCAAGAGACACAGACTGGCTGCTGGCTGAATGGAAAACAAAACAAAACAAAACAAAAACAAACCAACAAAAAAAACCCCAGAAGCCCTCTATCTGCTGCCTACAAGAAACGCACCTGATGGGTAGAGACATACATAGACTAAAGGTGAGGACTGGAAAAAGATATTCCATGCTAATGGAAATCAATAAAAGGCTGTAGTTCTGATACTGATTTCAGACAAAATAGACTTTAAGACAAAGACTATAAGAAGAGATAAAGAAAGGCATTATACAGTAGTAAATGAATTAATTCATCAAGAAGACATAACACTTATAAATATATATGCACCCAATTCAGGAGCACCTAAGTAAATGAAGGAAAGACTTCTGGAGCTAAAAGGAGAGATAGGTTGCAACACTATAATTGTTGGAGATCTCAATACCCCATTATTTCCTTTAGACAGATCTTATAGTCAAAAAGTAGGCAGAGAGATATAAGACCTAAATGATACTATAAATTAAACAGGCTTGACAGACATCTATAGAACTTTCTACCCTAAGACCACAAAATATATATTTTTCACACCCTGGCAAGGAACCTTTTCAAAGATTGACCATATGATAGGACACAAATTAAGGCTTTACAGATTCAAAGGCAAAGATACTATATTCAGCAACTTCTCTGACCATCATAGAATTAAAATTATTTTTTTGAGAGGTTTTTCTATAGGACACATGCACTCACCAGAAAGACAGAAACGGAGGGACAGAAAGTGAGAAATCTCCCCCCAGGGTGGATGGACATGCCACAGCCCCTTCTCTATTCTCCTCTTAGGATATTGGGCATGCATGCATACATGCCCAGTGTCAGTTTAAGCCACTGGGTTCAGGAATTTACTGTGGTCAACTACATGGGAGTTCAGTGACATAGCCATTATGCCAACTGCTGCTCCCAATTAAACTTAATATTAATTTCAAGTAATAGCTTCAAAAATACAGAAACACATGGATATTAAACAACCTACTTCTGAATGACTTCTTAACTACTGAATAAATTAAGTCCAAAATCAAAAATTTTTATGGAAACAAATGATAATCAGTACACAAATTTCCATAATCTATGGGACACCACAAAAATAGTCATAAGAAGGAAATTTATAGCAATTGGTGCTCATAAGAAAAATATGCTTATGTGGCAAATAGACAACCTAACATCATGCCTCTGAGAATTGGAAAAACAACAACCAAAAATAAAAAAAAGCCAGGTGAAAAAATATTATAAAGATTCACTTTCTGTCTCTCTGTCTCTTCTGTTTCACTAGTGAGTGCATGTGATGTATAGCAAAATCTCTCTAAAATATGTAAATAATCATATCAATTAAATAACTTGATAGAATCCAATGTCCCTTTATGATTAAGACTTTCAGCCTAATTGACATAGAAGGGACGTTCCTGAACACAATAAAAGCTATATATTAAAAACCCATACCTAACATAAGACTGAATGAGGAGAATCTGAAAACTGGAATAAGACAAGGGTGTCCACTTTTTCCACTCCTCTTCCACACAATAATTAAAGTTCCAGTCAATGAAATCAGGTGAAAGTATCAAATAAAATAGAAAAAGAAGTAAAATTATCTGTATTTGCAGATGATATGATTCTATACATAGAAAATCCAAACTAATCTACAAATGACCTCCTAGAAGTGATACAGTACACTTATAGGATACTAAATCAACATATAGAAATCAATAGCATTTATATGCACTATCAATGAACAAATTGAGATAGAATTCCTTTATAATAGCCAAAAAGCTAAGATACCAAGGAATAAGCCTAACCAAAGAAGTCAAAGACCTCCACAAAGAAAAGTATAAAAAAGTTGGAAAAGAAATTAAAAATGATAAATAAAAATGTGGAACAATATCCCATGTTCCTGGATTGGAATAATTAATATAATCAAGATGGCAATGCTATCAAAATTAATCCACAAATTCGGTGCAATTACAAACTACCAGAGATATTTCTTACAGAAATAGGAAAAAAAAATCATAAAAGGCCCTGGGATCATAAGAAGCCTCCTATAGAAAGCAAAACTATGCAAAGAGAATAAAATAGGAGGAATCTCACTTCCTGACCTCAAAGCACATTACAAAACTTTAATAAAATGTTGGTGAAAAAACAGGAAGGTAGAACAATGGAACAAAATTTAAACCCCCAAAATAATCCCAAAACATACAGTCAACTGATCCTTACGAAGGGCACAAGACAATCAAGTGGGAAAAGAACATCTCTTCAGTAAATAGTCCCTTCACAAAATTAGATAACCACTTGGAGAAGAATAAAGATGGACCTCTATCTCTTTCCACTAAAAATATCAATTCAAAAGACATTAAGGGGAACTAGCAGTTAGCGTAATGGCTATGTCGCTGGACTCCCACGTAGTCGACCGCAGTTCACGTCCCAGACCCAGTGGCTTAAAACTCACGTCGGGCCCGTGTGCATGTGTGCCCAAGATCCCAAGAGGAGAATGGAGGAGAAGGAATTGTGGTGTGACCATCCCCCCTGTCGGGTGATTTCTCGCTTTCTGTCTCTCTATCTCTCTCTGTCTGTCTGGCGAGCACACACGCCCTATAGCAAAAACCTCTCCAAAAAAAAAATAAATAAATAAAGACATTAAGGATCTAAACATAACACATAAAACTACTGAGGAAAAACAAAGGAAAAACTCTTAAACTTTGCAGTAGGCAAATACTTCTTAAAGAAGATCCCCAAGGGGCCTGCAGGTAGCATGGTGGTTTAAGGTGCTGGACTCCCACATGGCTTACCACAGTTCAAGTCCCAGACCTCGCAGCTTGCTTTCTCACTTTCCCTCTCTGGTAAGCACACATGCATTGTAGCAAATTAAAAATAATAATAATAATAATGATTAATAAAATTAAATAATTTTTTAAAGAAGACCCCTGAATCACAGACAATAGTTCCAAAAATAGACGAATGGGACTACATTTTGCTGAGAAGCTTCTGCAGAGCAAAATAAACAACTAGAGTGAGGAGACAACCCTCACAGCAGGAGAATATATTTGCAAGTTATACCTCAGATAGGGAACTGGTAACCAGAGTAAACAGGAATACCACCTAACCCCAGTGAGAATAGCTAAAATAGAAAAAATAAATAATGATGAATGTTGGTGGAGCTGTGATGAAAAGTGAACTCTCCTACACTGTTGGTGGGAATGTAAATTAGTACAACAACTGTGGAGAATAATATGATGAGTCCTCAGAAACCTACAAATTGAACTACCATATGACCCAGTAATTCTACTTTTAAGTATTTACCTAAAGGATAAGAAAATGTTCAGTCAGAAAAATATTTGCACATCCATGCTTTTTGCAGCATTATTTACATTATTTACATTCCTAGGATGTCATTTACATTATTTATATTTCTAGAATATGGAGTCAACCCAAATGTCTAAATATAAATGATTGGATTGAAAAGATGTAGCATAGGTATTCTAGGGAATACTATTCAGTCATTAAAATAAAAATGAGACCCTGATTTTGATACAAAGTGGATAAATATAAAAGATTTAATTCTAAGTGAAGCAAGCCAGACTATGAAAGACATACTTTGTATAGCCCCACTGAATATAAACCAAATACTGCACCCTATAGCAGAAACTAAAAGGTTGGAAGGTATAATAGCAGGGAAGGTAACTGCAGAGACTAGGGATAGTAAATAAGGGGTAATAGGGGATGGGTAATAGGGAGAGGAAGTGAGGGTAACCAGGGTAAAGAGTAAACAATACATTTAATTGACACACAAATGAAAAGTTATTTGCTGATGATAATGTATATGGGAATGTCTTTGTCTTGACTGATATGCACTGCATTCTTGCTGGTAAAAACCATGCTGTACACTGTAAAAATGTATGGTGATTAATATATATATATATATATATATATATATATATATATATATAAAATAACTGCTAATCCATATGTTAAAAAACTAAACTATTGGGCCAGTTCAAAGGGCAGTGGTTAAACTCTATACATTGAAAGCTTGACTCTACATGGCCAGTCACAGTTTCAGTCCTAGCCCCCACAGCTTGAAAATTATGCCAGGGTTTTCTGAGTGTATGTCTAAGATCTTCATAGGATAGAGAAATAGAGAAAAAATGTTTTGACATAACCATGCCCCACTGAAGGTGCTGTCTCTTTTTATATCTTTCTCTAAGTATGTCTCTGATAAGCACATTATTAATAAAGTAAATGAATAAAACATACTTTGATTTGTAACTCAAGAATATACAAATATTGACTCAACAATTATAGAAAAATGTAAAACCTAAGATTATAGAGTAACATACAGGAGCCAACAGTTGGCATAGTGGTTATATCACTAGATTCCCACATGGCTGATCATGATTTGAGTCCCAGATCCTATGGTTTAAAAATCATGCTGAACACACATGTGTTCATGCTCAAGATCTCAGGAGAATAGAGGAGGAGTGACTGTGGCATGACTATCCAACCTGGGGAGTAATTTCTTACTTTTCCTCTCACTGTATCTCTTTTTCCTGTAAACACTTGCACCCTAAGGCAAAAACATCTAGAAATTTTTTAAAAAAAAAAGAATAAAGTAGAACAGAGAACACTCATGACTCTGGATTATGCAAAAATTTATTTTAAAATTATAAGTTTAGCATAAACATTGTACATATTTTTTTGAGAGGTTTTTGCTATAGGGCACATGCACTCACCAGACAGAGAGAGACAGAGAGACAGAAAGTGAGAAATCACCCCCCAGGGGGGATGGCCACGCTGCAATCCCTTCTCCTCCATTCTCCTCTTGGGATCTTGGGCACGCACACACACGCACCCGGCGTGAGTTTTAAGCCACAGGGTCCAGGACACGAACCACAGTCGACTACGTGGGAGTCCAGCAACATAGCCATTATGCTAACTGCTGGTACCATTGTACATATTTTTTAAAATTTTTATATACATTCAATCGCATTATTTAGCTCACAATGTGAACATTTCAATATGTGAACATTTCTCCTCAGTCCAGCTGATCAAAATATCTTCAACTGATAACACCACACCTCCCCATCCTGTCAATGCTCTGCCTCCATATCCCTCCTCCAAATGTCTTTCCTTAGGCCCCCATTCCTCCACACACACACCACATCTGGCATTCACACCCATCTCTTGTGTTTGTAAAACCTTTAGTCAATCAGTTTCAGTCATAGAGTGCAGACAGTCAGTATATATTAAGTGGGGACATATAATGTCTCTCCTTCATATCCTGGCTTGCCTCACTCAGCAGTAAATCTTCCACATTCTTCCACTTTCTGTCAAAAGCCAGATCAATCGAGTGGGAAAAAGAAAACCTCTTCAGCAAATGGTGTTAGAAAAACTGGATATCCACCTGCACAAAGATGAATTTGAACCCCTACCTCTCACCTTTGACAAAAATCAAGTCAAGGTGGATCAAGGATCTAAACCTAAGACCTCAAACTAAACTGCTCCTGGAAAACACTAGGGAAACTCTGGGAGACATTGGGGTAGGGAAAGACTTCTTAAATAAGACCCCCAAAGCACAGTCGATAATCCCCAAAATAGACAAGTGGGAATACATCAGACTAAGAAGTTTCTGCATGGCAAAAGTCACAGTAATTAGTGTGAATCGACAGCCCTCAGAATGGGAAAATATTTTTGTAAATTATGCATCAGATAAGGGACTCATAACCAGAATACACAAGGAACTCAAGCAGTTGTTTGGAAAAAAGATGATCAACCCTATTACAAGATGGAAGAAGGAGTTGAATCATTGTACATATTTTATGACACAGTAAAATTTTAAAAACTGTATACATACTGTGTAATGTTCTCACTCATTAATGGAAGTTAAGGTATTTGTTTGCATAGAAGTAGAGAATGTAACACAATGGATACCAGAAGAGAAAAAAAGTGGAATGTGGAGGCAGATCACCTAGCTGATAGACACAAGGGTGTGGTTTGATAATTAGAATGAGTTCTGGGGCACTGTACTTAAGATTTTTTGATATAACAAAACCCCATTGCATAAAAACAGAAATGCAAATGATAACTTAGGTTTTATAAAAAATTCAAATTTCTCTTGGGATGACACTACTGAGAGAAAGAAAATGTATCCCATACACGGGGAGTAAATAGTTGCAAGTCACATAACTAAGAAAGAATATTTACACTATGTAAAAAAATTTAAAATCATAAAAAGAAAATAACACCTTTTTCTTTTTTTTTTTTTTTTTTTTTTTTTTTTTGGAGAGATTTTTGCTATAGGGCACATGTGCTTGCCAGAAAGACAAAGAGAAACAGGAAGACAGAAAATGAGAAATCACCGCCCAGGGGTGATGGCCACGCTACAATCCCCTCTCCTCCATTCTCCTCTTGGGATTTTGGGCACACACACACATGCTCCTGGCATGAGTTTAAGTCACCAGATCAGGACTCAAACCCGCGGTCAACTACATGAGAGTCCAGTGACATAGCCAAAATGCTAACTGCTGGTCCTGAAATAACACCAATTGTTTAATGTGCAAAATATTTGAAATACTTTGCTGAAGAAATTGAGTCTCAAATACCATGTTAAAAGTGTTTAACATTAGGTCATAAGGAAATATCATTTTATTTTCTTTTTTTACTTTTTTAAATTTTATTTTTAAATTTTTTATATACATTCAATCACATTGTTTAGCTTACAATGTGAGCATTTCAATATGTGAACATTTCTCCCCAATCCCGTTGATCAAAATATCTTCAACCAATACCACCATGCCTCCCCATCCCTTCTCCAATTGTCCTTCCTTAGGCCCCTCTCCTCCACACACACCTCATCTGGCATTCACACCCATCTCTTGTGTTTGAACAAACTTTTGTCAATCAGTTTCAGTCATAGAGTGCAGACACTTGGTATACATTAAGTGGGGACATACAATGTTTCTCCTTCATATCCTGGCTTGCCTCACTAAGTAGTAAATCTTCCATATTCTTCCACTTTCAGTCAAAAGCCAGGGTTCTGTTGGTTTTTATGGCTGAATAGTATTCCGTAGACTATATGTGCCACAGTTTTTCAATTCATTCATTCATATGGGGACATTTGGGTTGGTTCCATGTTTTAGCAATTGTGAATAGTGCTGCAATAAACATCGATGTGCAAGCACTTTTCCAATGAAGAATTTTTCTGTCCTTTGGGTAGATACCGAGGAGTGGGATTGCTGGATCATATGGCAGTCCTATTTGTAGATTTTTGAGGAATCTCCAAATTGTTCTCCACAGTGGCTGGACCAATTTACATTCCCACCAGTAGTGTAAAAGAGTTCCCCTTTCACCACACCCCCACTAACAGTTATCATTTTTTGTTTTATTCCATTTTAAAAATAATGCAATATCACTACCCAGATATTAGAATGTGTAAAATAAATAACAGAAATGCAACATGAAATAACATTGTGGGTGACTCTAGATATCTTATAAAGTGTTAGTGGAAAAATAAGCAACCTGGAATGAAAAACAATCCAAGATATAAAATACATTTGGAAAAGTCCATTATTACATTGTAAATACAAGTAATTTTAAATAAAATTTCCAAACATAAATATAATAATTTTTTGGCTTTTGTGTTCAGCACTCCACCAGTATGGCAGGAGTGATTAGGACAGAGGTAGCAAGGCAGGCTGCATTCTGAATCAGCTCCCCTGTTATCCTCCCATCCCGCAAGTGAGCATAAAGAAACCCCACTCCCCACCTTGTGTGCCACTGTTTATGTCTTCAGCAATCCACCCATTTAAGAGGAGTGCTCAGGGCAGGGCAAAGAGTCAGCCAGGCAGGATGTGATCTGGATTAGGTCCCATGCTATCCACATCCAAAAATTGGGCATGAAAAACCATGCACACCAGCCAATGCACCAATGCACATGGCATGCAACTTCTCCTTCTTTCTTTCATTAAGCCTCTTTTGTTGAACAGTAAGGGTGAGAGAGTACACATTTGCATGAAGATAGTGAGACTCTGAAGAAATTATCTCCTATTCTCCCAACTGATGAAATTAAATGAGAGAAGCTCCTATCTTTAAATCCAATCCCCACAACTCTAATGTGGATTTCAGCACTCTATCCCATAAAAAGTAGAGAAATTTGCCACATACTGTAGTGAACAGCTAAAAAAACCTACCCTAAGAATAGAAAAAAAGAGGGAGAAGTGAATGGCTCATGAGGTTTCTAAAAATCAAAGCAGAATTCAAATATAAGAAAACCTGAAACACGGGACCAGCAGTTAGTGTAATAGCTATGTCTTTGGACTCCCATGTAGTCGACCACGGTTCGAATCTTGAACCCAGTGACTTAAACTCACACCGGGTGCGTATGCGTGCGTGCCCAAAATCCTGAGAGAAGAATAGAGGAGAAGAGATTGCAGAGTGGCCATGCTCCCTGAGGAGTGATTTCTTGCTTTTTATCTCTCTTTCTCTCTCTGTCTTTCTGGCGAACACACACGCCCTATAGAAAAAAACCTCTCCAAAAAAAGAAAAAAGGAAAGAAAACCTGAAACTATTTTTTATCCCAATGGAAGGTAATAACTTATCACCAACAATGGATAAAACATCAGAAATCACAGAGCTGTCAGAAAAAAGTTTCTGAATATTCATCATAACTAAATTTAGTAAGTTGTAAAAGAAAATAGACACCCAATTCTAGGACATGAGAAAATTATTCCATGACTTGAAGTAGGAATTTCATAAAGACACATAGACATTCTAAAAAAAGAATCAAACAGAACTTCTAGAGGTAAAGATATATAATAAATCAAAAGCTCCCTCAAGAATATTAACAGTAGACTACACCACGCAGAAGATAGAATCTCTGAGCTGGAAAACAAAGCCTCTGACTTAGTCTAAATCAAAAATAATTTTTAAATGAAGACCATATATGGGAAATATTAGACAGCATTAAATACCTGAATATATGAACAATGGGTATTTCAGAAGGTTAAAAAATATGATAAAGGCAGATTATAAAATACTTATTGAAAAACCTCCTAGACCTAGAGAAACATTTATATATCCAAATCAAGGAAATAAAAAATATATATATAAAAACAGCATAAGAAAATTCACCCTAAGATGCATGATACCTATATTGGTGAAAATAAAAAACAAAATCAATATTCTAAAAATGGCAAGAGAGTTACATTAAGTTACTTAGGAAGGTTATCCTATTAGGTTAACATCAGATTTCTCAATCAAAACAGTTGAGGCACACAAAAGATGAAAAGATATATTTAAAACTCTGAAAGAATAAAAATTTTGATCAAGTGTACTGTCCACAGAAAGATTATCCTTCAAATGAGAAGCATAAATAAAGTCATTCTCAGGTAAACAGAAAACTGAAAGAATTTATAAACTTAAGACTAGCTATTCAAGAAGTACTAAATGGGGACCAGCAGTTAGCGTAATGGCTATGTTGCTGAACTCCCATGTAGTCAACTGCGGTTCAAGTCCTGGACCCGGTGGCTTAAACTCACGCTGGGTGCATGTGCGTGTGTGCCTAAGATCCCGAGAGGAGCATGGAGGAGAAAGGATTGCAGCGTGACCATCTCCCCTGGGGGTGATTTCTCACTTTCTCTCTCTCTCTCTTCCTCTCTCTCTCTCTCTCTCTGGCAAGCACACACGCCCTGTAGAAAAAAAAAGTACTAAATGAAATACTGTAATACTGTAACAGAAGAATTAAACAGAAACAAATAGAAATAAGAGAACACAAAACAACTAGGTTAATCACTTAAAAAAACGAAAGTGATTAGTCCAAAATATCAATTACTATGTTGAATACTATTGGATTAAGTTCCCCAATTAAATGACACAGACTGGATGAATGGATCAAAAAAAAACAGGAGTGTTCTGTAGGCTGCCTGCAAGAAACATACCTCACTGATAAAGAATTACATAAACTGGGGGACTGCCGCGCAAGATGGAGTTACTGCAAGTCCTGAAGAGGGGGTTTCAGTAGGTCAGTGGCCACGGCGGCCTCCGCGGCTATCTACGAATTTTTTTCAGGACAAACGATGTGAAGGTTGGTACATTAGTAGGAGAAGATAAATATGGAAACAAATACTATGAAGATAACAGGCAATTTTTTGGCCGTCACTGATGGGTTACATATACTACTGAAATGAATGGCAAAAACACATTCTGGGATGTGGATGGAAGTATGGTACCTCCTGAATGGCATTGTTGGCTTCACTCTATGACTGATGATCCTCCAACCACAAAACCACCTACTGTTCATAAATTCATCTGGGCGAACCATAAATTCAATGTGAGTGGCTCTCCAGAACAATATGTACCTTATTCCACCACTAGGAAGAAGATTCAGGAGTGGGTCCCACCTTCAACACCTTACAGGTAAAGACCATGGAAAAGAGTTTAAACATGTAAAATATGGGGCTTTTCTTGGAATTGCACTTTATTGCTTACTATTAACTTGATTAAAATTGTTTAATTAACCAAAAAAAAAAAAAAAAAAAAAGAATTACATAAACTGAAAGTCTAGGGCTGGAACAAAGCAATTCAGGGACCAGCAATTGGCATAATGGCTATGTCGCTGGACTTCCATGTAGTCAACTGCAGTTTGAGTCCTGGACCTGGTGGCTTAAACTCATGCCAAGTGCATGTGTGTGCGTGCCTAAGATCCTGAGAGGAGGATGGAGGAGAAGGGATTTTAGCATGACCATCCCCCCTGGGGGTGATTTCTCGCTTTCTGTCTCTGTCTCTCTCTGTCTTTCTGGTGAGTGCACACACCCTATAGCAAAAACCTGTCCAAAAGCAAACAAGCAAACAAACAAAAAGCAATTCATACAGTCAGAAATGCACAAACAAACAAAAAAGCTGGAATCAAGATACTGATATCAAACAAAATAAACTTTAAGATAAATACTATAAGAAAAGAGACAAAAAAGAACACCGAACAGTACTACAAGGAACAATTCACCATGGAAACATAACCATTATAAACATCTAGGCACCCAAAATGGGAGCACCCAAATATGTAAAACAAAGACTGCTTGAGCTAAAGAGAGAAATAAACTGCAACACACTAATTGGAAATTCTAGTGTCCCATTATTACCACTTTTAAAGTCATCTAAACAGAAAACAAAGAAGAAACACAAAAGCTAAATGATACCATAAACAAAATAGACCTGACAGTCATTTATTGGACATTTCAACCAACAACTACTAAGTACACACTTATTCTTCATTTTCTTATGGGACATTTTTTCTAATGGAGCTGTTAGAGATGCAGGGTGTAATACAAGAAATCAAAACCTCCCTTGAAAGTATTAAAAGCAAACTAAATCATACTGGAGATAATATCTCAGATGTAGAAGACAGAATCGCAGGCCTAGAAAAATCCACCATGAAGACTGAGAAAAAAATGAGAATAATATATGAAAAACACTAGGTGGCATTAAACATCCAAACATCTGTATAATTGTTGAAGAGACTAATCAGGACATTGATCATCTATTCCATGTAATCCTGGAAGAAAACTTTTCAAACCTAGAGAGGCATTCAAAGATGCAATCTCAAGAAATACAAAAGATCCCAAATATAATCAACCCAAGAAGATCTTATCTAAGACGCATTATAGCCATATTGACCAAAACCACAGAAAAAGTCAAGATAATAAGATTGGCAAAAGAAAAATGGCAAGTTACCTACAAAGGATATCCCATTAGGCTAACAGGAAACTTCTCATTGGAAACAATGTGAGCAAGAAAAGTATGGGAAAATATATACAAAATGTTAAGGGAAAAAAAATTTCAACCAAGGATACTATACCCAGCAAGATTATCCTTCATACAGGAAGAAAAGACAAGAACATTCTCAGATAAACAAAACTTGAAAGAATTTACCAACACTAGACCAGCTAAGAAGTTCTGCAGGGAGTGCTATACCAGGAAAACTAAATACAGACACACAGAAATGACTTCAAAAACAGCTAAGGAAATTGCTAACTTAATGGTAGGGACAAGTCTGGAGTTGAATGTTCTAATCCAGAATTTAAACAGGAAGATCAGACCGCTACAGAAGATAAAGTACATGAGACTGAACTAGTGAAATATAATCTTATGACTTTGACTAAAACATCACTGATTTTCTTCTATGGTTTGTTTTCAAGATTTAAGAATTTTAGTCTTGAGCTGCCAATAGGTTCATTTATCTACTATTTGAACAGAATCCTAACCTATTTGCTGGCTTTAAGTTTTAAGCAAAGCTTTCTTAGCTTTTTTAAATTTTGATTTATTAAAGGTAAATGTCCTTCTTGTAATTAAAAAAAGTAACTATTTAATGACCTCAGTAAGCTATACAACATCAGCTACGTGGTACTTTATAATATATTCATTCTACACATATTTTCATGTCTCAAATCAGACATGTGTTCACAGATATATATATATCAGCTGAACTTGCTATTGAAAATAGTTAGATTAATTAAGATACTATATTTTGTGAATCAACAAAATGTAGGGAGGAAAAGGAATATAAAGGAACTGTAGACACTAGATACAGTGTGGGAGGAGAGCGAGAAATGGTGGAGGGTGAGAAATAGGGGTATTCTGGATGGGAAATCAGATTTTGTATGCTGTGATAATGTTCAGTGAATAAATTTAAAATAAATTAATTAATATAAAAATAAATAAATACATGGATAGATAGAGATTTTTGTTATAAGGTATGTGCTCTTGCCAGAGACAGACAGACAGAAAATGAGAAATTACCCCTCTGGAGAAATGGTCATCCCTTCTTCTCCATTCTCCTCTAGGGATCTTGGGCATACATGCACATGTACCCAGCATGAGTTTTAAGTCAGCAGGTCAGGGACTTGAACTATGGTTGACTATGTGGGAGTCTAGTGATGTAATCATTGTACCATCTGCTCGTACCTCTCATGGATCATTTTCAAAGACTGCCCACATACATGGAGATCAAACAAGTCCTTACAAATATAATAGTATAGAAACTATAGCTACCATATACTACTCCAGTTACAATAAACTTAAGCTTGAAATCAATAACAGAAAGAGCCTGAGAAAATGTACATGGAAACTTAACAACTTACTCCTAAGTGACTTCCAAACAATGAAAAAATTTATTTAAAGGGGTTAGCTGGTGCTGTAGTGGTTAAAGTGCTGGAATCCCTCATGGCCAAACATGGTTTGAGTCCCAGACCCAGCAGCTTGAAAATGATAACAGGCATGTGTATATGTGCCCAAACTCCCAAGAGGAGAACAGAGAAGGGATTGTGGCATGCTTTCTTGCTGGGACCATGCAGTTAGCACAAGCTGAGTATGAAAGAACTGCCTCTCATGCCTAAGCAAGAACTCGGCTGAGGAGAACTGTTTGCAAGGTCAACAGTTTTATGAATTCTGGACCTCCATTGTGTTGCTGTACTGGCCTGCACTCAATTTCTCTGCCATGAGCCTTATTGCCATACCCTGGTACCCCATAAAGGCATCCCCAGGCTTACTATAACTTTTACAATAATCCTGAAGGAATGCAGATCCACTAAGGCAGCGGCTGCAAATGGGAATTACTCCCATTAGATTTACCCCACCCTCCTGGAAAATGTCAATAAAGAATGCTATATTAACTTCTCCTACTGGGGATTACATAGATAAGCATTAGAAAGGTTTAGGTTAAAGCTACTAAGTTGGCAAAAGGATCTCAGTAGCTGGGAGGGGCCCAGGGACTTATCCACGAGGTGCTGTTACCCCAAAGACCATGAGCCACCTTTAATCTCAGCACAAGGGAAGATTGCCATTTCCCAAGCTACAGCCATTGTATAGAGCAGCACATAGAGGGTCCCAAGTACACAGTAACCTCTAGGTCAGTCATTAAGCTGCTTACAAGATCACATTCTTTTCCCATGTAGACATTAGACTCACCCTCTTAGCTGTGGACTACCCCAGAGATAATATGGGTATTCTACTTTAGTATATATTAACCTTGTCTTTACTAAACCAGACAGGATTTATTTCTAGGTCCTTGTAACCAGCAATTTGCTGCCACCCTAGCCTGAGGCTGAAGTTCTCAAGCTGAACTGGGGCTCAAGTTCTCAAGCCGATCTGGGAATGAAGTTATCAAGCTGGCCTGGGACTGAGGTTATTAAGATTCCTGGGAGCCCTCTCATCCAAAAGACCCTTCCCAGTAATCAAGATCTACAGGGAGAATGCACCAGACAAATGGACTTCCTCGTTCTAAAAATTATGACTGTTTATACCTAAACAAAACAGACGTCATGTTTTATGATTATTGTTCCTATACTTTAAATGCTTTACCTTTTGGAGTAAAATCTTTCACTTACTTCCCCTCACCCATCCTATTCCTGTAAAACTCCTTCAATAATAAGTACACATGTGTCCTGGCGATCAGGGCTGCAGTCTGGAGCTTACTCTGGCTGTAGCCGGCTGAGAACATGCTAAAGGGCATGAGGTCTCAGTCTGATTCCTGTTCACCTGTGTTGCCTTCCTGTGTACCCACCCCAGCTGGAGCATGGCTTCTGGCACTTTCTCACTTTTCCTCTCTCTGACTCTCTCTAGCAAGTTTACATACCTCATGGCCAGAACCTAAAATATAAATAATTAAATAAAAAGGCTGAAATTTAAAAAGTTCTATGACAACGGAGCCAAAATACACCAGAATCTATGGGACACAGTAAAAACAGCTGTAAGAGGAAGGTTTATAGCAATTACTGCTCACAAGAAAAAAAAATGGATAAATAGCAAACAATCCAGCAAAGCATCTCAAAGAACTGTAAAAGCAACAACAACGACAATTAAAAAATCCAAAGAGGACTAAAAGAAAAGAAATAATTAACATCAGAGTAAAAGTCTATGAAATAGATCATTAAAAGAATGCAAAAACTTTAAACAAAAAACTGGTTCTTTGAGAAAACAAAATTGACAAACCATTAGCTAGACTAACAACAACTAAAAAGAGAGAGAGAGAGATAAGTATAGCAATTTAATGTATGAATAATAATAATAAAATATTAAAAAGAAAACCAGATGAATAAAATTTGTAATAAACCAGGCCCTATTACAACAGATGTAACAGAAATTTAAAAGACCGTAAGAAAATGCTATCTGCAACTTTATGCCACAAACTAGAAAACCTAGATGAATTGGACACATTTTTGGACACAGAAATTATTCCAAGACTGAATCAGGAAGAACTAGCAAGCCTGAATAGATCAATAAGTAATGAGATTGAAATAGTACTAAATATTCTTCATTCAAGGAAAAGCCCAGGTCCTAATAGCTTCATTTTTGAATTCTTCAAAACTTAAAGAAGAATTAATTCCAATCATATTCAAATTATCCCAAAAGTTATAAAAAGAAGAAACCTTTCCAAACTCATGCCATGAAGCCTCCATTATACTGATACCAAAAGCAGACAAGGACATAACCGAAAAAGAAAGCTACACACCAATGTCCCTGATGAATACAAATGCAAAAGTTTTCAACAAGATACTAGCAAATGAAGTCTGACAGAAGGTTAAAATGATTATACACCATGATGAGATAGGTTTTATGTCAGGGAAGCAAGGATGATTACACATATGCAAGACAATAAATGTAATACATTACATTAACAGGAGAACAGACTTCCATCTCCAGACCCCTGGCCTAAGGGACAGTGAGGCAGGGCTCCCTACCCCAGCTCCAGCTCTGGCACCCCCAAGACCAGAGACCCCTATCTCTGTCAGCCAGGACCACACTCAGTTCCACAGCAACCCCACTTCAATCCCCAGACCGCTGGCCTAAAGGACACTGAGGCACGGCTCCTGCATCTGCTCCAGCCCCGGCACCCCCAAGCCCAGAGAACTCTATCTCTGTCAGCCAGGTAGGGATTTTTTTCCTTCTCTTTGTCTTTCATTTGTAAATTTCAAACTTCTCCTTATCACACAGGACCATCTCAGCTCTACAGGATCCCTACTTCCATCTCCAGACCCCTGGTGAAATCTTTCTTGTTATTCTCCTTCTTACTTTCTTCCCTTTTATTGGGCCCTCTCTTCCTCTTCCTCCACCCTCCCAGATAGGTCTAGAATCACAGTTCTCAATATTCTAGTATTGTAAGACTCTCTGGGAGCCTCCTTTTACTGAGCAACCTGAAAAAAAGGAGATACTTTTCTTCAGTCACCTGAATAGAATACTCCTCCTTGGACCACGTTGCTAACATAAGAGAAGCGAGACTTCAGCAGTCTTCAGTCCACAACAAAAGGGAAACACACTTGCTCCTAGTCAAAGAAACATTCTCCCAAAAGGTATTCCCAAGTGAATACATCTTCCAATGGCTAGAAGTAGAAGAAGAACCTCAGGTCTGAATAAACCAGGAAATATGTCTCCGTCAAAAGAACACAGTGACTCCTTTCCATTTCTTGAAAAAAAATGTCAGAGAAAGAATTTAGAACATTTATGGTAACCAAATTCTGAGTTGGAACAGAAAATAGACAACACACTACAAGGGATTAGAAAGTCAATTTACAATATAAAAGAGGAAATGGACAAGCTAAGAAAGAATCAGATGGAACTATTAGAGATGAAACCTGTAATGCAAGAAATCAAAAACTCTCTTGAAAGTATTAAAAGTCGATTAGACCATACTGAAGTTGACTCTGATGTAGAAGATAAAACCTCTGACCTAGAGAAAACCACCAAAAGATAGAGAAAATAAGGGGGAAAAAAGCACAAATATAACATACAAGAAATATGAGATTCCATTAGATGCCCTAATGTTCGAATAATTGGTATCCCAGAATGTGAAAAAACTAAAATAAGGGCATGGAAAATCTATTCCACAAAATCCTGGAAGAAAATTTTCCAAGACTAGAAAGGCACTCAAATATCCAGCGCCAAGAAATACAAAGGATTCCAAATAGAATCAACCCCAAAAGATCTTCCCCAGGGCACATCTTAGCCAGACTGGCAAAGACAACAGAAAGATAAGATACTAAAACTGGCAAGAGAGAAACAAGTGACTTACAAAGCTCACCACATCAGGCTGACACTGGATTTCTCAATGGAAACAATGCAAGCAAGGAAAGAATGGGAAAACGTATGAAAAGTGTTGAGAAAGAAACTCTTTTAAACAAGATTATTATATTCTGCAAGATTATCCTTCATACAGGAAAAAAAGATTAAAATCTTTTCAAACAAACAAAACCTGAAGGAGTTTGCCAACACCAGACAAGTTCTTCAAGAAACCCTGAAAGAAGTACTGTTCTAGGAAAACTAAGGAATTAACAGCCAGAAACAAAGAAATAAAAAGCAACTACGACAATGGCCAACTTAAATGTTGGTACAGATCCTGTAACATCGAAAATAACATTGAATGTTAATGGATTAAATTCTCCAATCAAGAGACACAGACTGGCTGAATGGATAAAACAACAGAAACCATCAACCTGTTGCCTAAAGGAAACTCACCTCATGGAAAAAGACAGAGTGAGGGGTTGGAAAAAGTTTTTCCACTCAAATGGGAACCAAAAAAGAGCTGGAGTTGGGATATTAATTTCTGACAAAATAGGCTTTAAAACAAAAGCTGTTCGAAGAGACAAAGAAGGACCCTGTATTGTAGTAAAATGTTCTATAGGTCAAGAAGATATAACACTTATAAATATCTAGGCACCTAACACAGGAGGACCCAAATATGTGAAGGAAAGACTGTAAGATCTAAAAGGGGAGATAGACTGCAACTCACTTATTGTTAGAGATCTCAACACCACACTGTCCCCTTTGGACAGATCATCTAGACAAAAAAAAAAAAATAGGTAAAGAGATAAATGATCTAAACAAAACCATAAATCAAATGTACTTAACAGACATCTATAGAACTTTCCAAAAACCATGAGATACACTTTTTTCTCACCCTCACATGGAACCTTTTCGAAGATTGACCACACCGTAAGACAAAAAGCAAGCCTCTACAGATTCAAAGGCATAGAAACTATATCCAGCATCTTCTGCAACCATGATGGAATTAAACTTGAGTTTAATTTCAGGAGAAATCCTCAAAAATACTCAAATACATGGAAACTAAATACCCTACTTCTGAATGACTTCACTACTATCGAAGAATAAAGATAGAAATCAAAAGATTCATGGAAACCAATGACAATGAAGACACGAGTTTCCATACTATTTGGGACACTGCTAAAGCAGTCATAAGAGGGAAGTTCATAGCAATTAGTCCACATAAGAGGAAGACGGAAAGAAGGCGTATGGATCACATAATATTATGCTTCAGAAAATTGGAAAAGCAACAGAAAAAAATCCAAAACACCTCAGGAGAAAGGAAATAATAAAGACCTGAGCAGAAGTAAATGAAGTAGAAAATAAACAAACTATACAGAAAATAAGTGAAAGAATGGGAAGATGCATTCAAAATACTAAAAGAAAGGCAATTTCAATCAAGAACACTTTATCCAGCAAGATTATCCGTTGAATGGGAAGAACGAGTAAAATTACTCACAAAAAAGAAAGAATTCACCAATACTAGATCCACTCTTCAAGAAGTACTGAAGGTACTGATATACAAGGAACACTAAAGATAGACAAACAAAAATAAGAGAAGAAAAAATAACCAAGAAAATAGCTAACAAAATGTCAGACACAAACTTAAAAATATCCATAATAATGTTGAATGTTAATGGATTAAATTTTCCTATTAAAAGACACAGAATGGATAAAACAGCAGAAACCCTCTATTTGCTTCCTACAAGAAGGATATTCATGGATAAAGACATACATTGACTAAAGGTGAAGGGCTAGTAAAAGATATTTTCATGCAAATGGAAATCAAAAAAGGCTGGAGTCATGATACTGATATCAGACAAAATAAACTTTCAGACAAAAACTGTAAAAAAGACAGAAAAAAAGACACTATATAATACTAAAAGGGCTAATTCATCAAGAATATATAACACTTATAAATACCTACACACCCAAATTGGGAGCACCCAAATACAAGAAAGAAAGACTGTTAAATCTAAAGGGAGAGATAAACTGCAACACATTAATTTTGGGGGATCTCAGCAAAGACATGTGAGATCTAAACACCACCATAATTGAAATAGACTTGACAGACATTGATAGAACTTTCCACTCAACAACCACAAAAGATACATTTTTCTCACCCCTGCATTGAACCTTTTTGAGGATTTTCCACATGACAAGGCACAAAACAAGCCTTTTCAAATTCAAAGACATAGAAACTATATCCAGCATCTTGACCATGAAGGAATTTAACTTGAAATTAATTTCATAAATATCCCTCAAAAATATACAAACGTGGAAACTAAACAACCCACTCCTGAATGACTTCACAACCACTGAAGAAATTAAGACTGAAATCAAAAGATTCATTAAAACCAATCAAAATGAGTGTGTAAGTTTTGTACTTGACAGACATAAGTACTTGACAGACATAAGAATGCAAAGTTCTGTAGTGGAAAAGATGCATGTAATAATATCCTTGATTTGATGACCAACTCTGATTCAAGTCCTAAACCGGGCACCTGAAAAATCACACAATAAATAAATAAATAAATAAATAAATAAATAAATAAATGTTTTTATTAAAGAATTTTCCAATATAATAAATAATACTTTTATAGTAGCCTAATGTGCAGTTTTAATTTTGAAATTGCCAGAGGTGCATGTGCTAACCAGAAAGAGACAGAAAAACAGAAAGACATAGAGACAGAGTGGGAAAAAGCAACCCCAATGGGGCATAGTCATGCTAAAATCCCTTCTCAATTTCTCTTTCCTATTGGGAATTTGGGCATGAACATACACATGTTCAGTATGTTTTCAAGCTTCCAGCATTAATATTTGAATAGATTTCAGTCATGAAAAATCTGCCTTCCTTAGTTACTAGACTATGGGGTCAGCCCTATAATAACCAAATGTGTATAAATTAATACCTGTAAAGCAGACACAATTTTATTTTGTAGTATTTACTGACCAACCACAAATGTAATCATATGGCAAGTTGGGGTTCCCTTAAGTGCTCATCCTTCAGATTTATAATTGGAGATTTTTTTACTATTCAAACCTCAAAACACAAGTCTAGAGCACATAATGTTTAAAATCTCCACCTCAACTACTTAACAACATGCCAATGGCATGTGTTTATGTTCCCAGGATCTTGACAGAACGGAAGAATAGTGGAAAGGGTACAGGTCTATGACTAGGCCCCATTAGAGGCCTCTCTCTCTTTATCCCCCTCTTTTTCTGGCACACACACAGTCCCTATAGCATTAAAAATATTCAAAATATTATAAAAAGGTTAAACATGATACATAAAAATATTAGATAGACATACACTCTTTAAAAGATTATTATGGTACAATAAACTAATAAACTGAAGTGATATAATCAAATGAGTTATGTTTTAACCTAACAGAAAAGATGTGAGCAAGAGCAGAAAACTAAGGAGAATATTAGGAAAACAATAAGAGATAAAATAAGAAAAAAGGTGCAGAAAAGTGGTGGTATATTTCAGATGGGCTGGAAAAGATCACAATGCACAGAATTTAACAAGGAAGGGTACAGAAAACTTTTTGACATCATGTATAAACATGAACTGAAAGTGGATCATAGAAATAAATCTAAAAGTAAGAACAAATAAATCATTGAAATAAAATACAGTAGCAACTCTTTTTGTTACCTTATGATAGTCTATATTTCTCAGTGACACTGAAGGTACAGACGATAAAAGGAAAAACCAGATAACTGGTCATCAACATCAAACATTTTCAAAGAACACAATTAAGACATGAACATACAAACACAAAATATGAGACATTTACATATAATTTATCTGATAAGAGGATTGTTTCCACAATAGCAAAGACATCTTATAACTTTAAAATAAATTATATGAAGCCCAATTATAAATTAACTTAAATATATTTTTCAAATGATGATTCAAAATTGACCAATAAGCACATGAATGGATGCTCAGCACTATTAGTCACTAACTTTTCAATCAAGCAAGATAAACAATCTCTAGATATCTGCTACACTGCACTGTATCTAGAGTTAAATACTTTATTAGACATTTTTAAAAGTTTTTAAAAGGACAGATCTTATGGGAAGTGTTTTTGTCACACTAAGATAATATAATATACAGAGAGTAAGGAATGTAATTATACAAGATGGAAACTTGTCCTGAATTTTTAAGTTGCTCAGAAGCCCCAACTTAAAAAAAAAAAAAGTATAAAACTTAAAATGATAAAAAAATAAATAATGCAAAAAACCTACTTCATGGTCATTATGACAGTTTAAAATATTAACACCCAGAAAGTAACCAATTTTGGTGGGATGTACAGAATTTGGAGCTCTGATTTATGACTGGTAGAAATCATTCAGAAAATAGTTTGTTGGTTTCTTTCAAAGTTAAGTATAAGAGTCACCAGAAGACCCAGCAACTGAATTCTTTGTTATCTACTCAAGAGAGATTAGAACATATGTCCATACAAAAAGTTTGCCATAAACATAAACAGCAGCATTATGGACAGTAGCTGACAAAATAATGAAAAAAAAAATCCCAAATAATCATTAAGAAATAGATAGATAACCAAGTGTGGCATACCCATTCCTGGAATATTATTTGGAAATGCCAAGAAATGAAGTACTTGGTCTAGCAATTTAGCTTGTTGGATTCGATATGGCCAACTGTATGGTTCAGTTCCCAGACCCAGTAGCACACAACCTGTACATGTGTATGCCTGAAATTCCAACCCAATGCAGAGATGGAGGAGAAGAGATTGAGGGGTGACCATGCCACATTGAAAAGAGTGCTTTCTCCTCTGGCTCTTTCTCTACATCTTTCTGTCACACTCTGGAAAGTGCACACACACTCTGTCAAATTAAAAAGAAAAAAGAGGGGCCAGCAGGAGCCATAATGATTAAGGTTAGGGACTCTCACATAGCTAACCATGTATCAAGTTCCAGACCCAGAAGTTTGAAACTCACACTGGGCATGTATGTGTGTGTGCCAAAAATCCTGAGATGAACGGAGAAGAAGAGATTGCTGCATGCTATCCTCTTTGGGAGATGATTTTTCACGTCTACATGTCTCTCTCTGTCGCCTCAGCTAGTGCACATGCTCTATAGCAAACATATCTCTAAAAAGAAAGAAAATAAGGAATGAAGTATCACACATGCTACAGTCTCAACAATCCTTGAAAATATTTTGCTAAGTGAAAGAAATTAGGCTCAAAAGACCACACATGATATGACTGAATTTATTTGAAGTGTTCACAATAGGAAAAGCCATAGAAACAGAAATTAGATTAATACTAAGCAGAAGCTAGGGAAAGAGATAACTTTGGAGAAGATGCACAGGGATATAGGATTTGGGTTTTTTTTTTAGGGTGATAATACATGCTGAAGTCCTGGGGAGTATTTGGCAAAAGATACTAAAAACTTGTGACTAAAGAAATCTCTCTTTTTTATTTTTAAAAACTTTCTATGTGGTAAAGTGCTCACCAGAGAGAGAAATAGAGAGCACTCTCTATGGAAGATGGTCACCCCACAATCCCTTCCTCAATTTTTCTCCTCCCTTTTGAGATTTTGATCATTCATGCACATGTGCCAAATATGCTTCTCAAGACAACATGTCCAGGGATCAAAGCACACAGTCAGTCATGTGGGACTACCTTAACCACTGCTCCACTCACTGGCTCTAAACATCTCTTAACTGAGCAATTTTGTGCCAAAAATCTGACTCAGAAAAATATGCAAATTTTATTTATAAAAATTAAATGCCTGTATATTGTTTATGGCCACACAAAATTAGTCACACTAGAAACAGGCAACAATAAATAAGCAGGTGTGGCTTATAATGCTACATAACATTTGGTAGTTGTAGAAATTTATATATATATATATATATATATATATATATATATATATATATATGTAGTTATATAACATTGTGCTGACAATAAATATTAGAGATGTGATACCCATTTGCAAAGTCAAGTTAACAATGTGAGTCCACACTATGACTTTCCCAAGTCCAGGAGCAGAAAATTCTGGAATTTCAAAACATTGTGCCTAAGTATTCCCAGAAACTTCTCTGGAATAGGACCAGCAGATAGCATAATGGTTACATTACTGGACTTTCACGTAGTTGACCACAGGTGGAGTACCAGATCTGGCTGCTTAAACTCACGTTGGGCATGCATGCCCAAGATCTCAAGAGGAGAAGGGGGATTATTTCTTGCTTTCTGTTTCTGTCTTTCTTGCAAGTGCAGTTGCTCTATAACAAAAACCTCAAAAAACACAAACAAACAAACAAAACAAACAAACAAACCAAAAGGCCACAGTGCCTAAGTATTCCCAGATACTTCTCTGGAATTAGGAGAGGAGGCAGAATACATTTTTTTCCTCCTGCAATGTACAAAACAATAAATATTCCAGTTTGTGTTATACCCTGTCCTCATAGACAAAAACACACTCCTAATTTTTACCCAGAGTCCCTGATATCACAGGTAACTTTAATTATTTATAATCAGTTTCTGCCACACTAACATCAGTAGATAAAAGCAACAATGGCTGCTACCAAAAAAAAATATTACATGCTTAAGGATAATTGCTGCATATTTTATTTTGCCTAAAGATTAAAAGATAAAGAGGAGAAAACAAAATAACTAAAAGGAATAGATATCAAGCAAGGAGAAGTTCTCACACAGAGACAAGTCTTAGGTTCTACTCAAAAATTATAAATTCCACTATCACCTCTCTCTAGTGCAAGACCATTTATAGAAATGACAAGTCTTAAATAAGCCCAAACTAAATTACTGAGGACAGAGACAACCATGGAAGTAAACTGAATGTTGTCTAACCCTCTTCTGAGACCAACACATGTTGACAGAGTGAAGGTATTAACAAGTACACTCCATTAATGCATCCAACAAAATATGCACGGAACACTGGCTATCTGAGGCAAACAGCTCATTAGGCATAATATAGTAACTCAGATATTACAGATGCATGACACAGAGTTGCATAAAGCCCAGATCTGAAGCAATATTTTGCATTTTTCCCAGATGTTAGAAATTATGATCAAAGGACATTATTCTCCTCTGATAAACTATCTACTGATCGTTTTTGACTCTGAGGATCACAAGCCCATATGCCTCATATCTGACAGAATTAAATGACTGACTTTTTGTGGAACATGGTCTGTATAGGGCAGTGGATCTCAGGCATTCATGACTTCCCTATAAGGCACATTTGTACAATACCAGCAGTAAGGCTCAGAGTTAGTCACATTATGCTTCATGTGGACCTCAACATAGGGGTCTTGACTGTAGGAGGGGCTGAGGTCCCAAAGTTCTTACTCATTCTGAGCCTCACAATGACTAAATGTAGGGACAACATTGATGGACTGCATGACATACTATATTAATTTCTATCCTTTGTCTTGAAAGTACTGAGGGGAAAAGATAGGTAAAAGGATAACAGGGCAGGACATCTGAATTCACTATTCTGCATTTGTGTCACTTCTGTGCACAGTTTTCATTATTCTCAGTGGTATTAATCTCACATGTGCACACACAAATGTGTACAGTACACCCCACCTGCAAACTGTGTATGATAGTTATAAATACATCTACATATATGTATACATATAACCAGGAACTTACCAAGAATATTGCAAGTTTTGAGTTGGGCTCATCAGAAAAGATTGCTGAACTATGTATCCTACTTTATCCAAGACATAAAGATGGAAAAACCCACGCAGTACCAGATCTCCATCTTTGTAGAAACTTGGCTTTGTGTGTTGAAAACAGCCCTCAGATGGCAACTTGCTTGCAGTCTGTAAAGGGTGTATAAGTAGCAAGAGACAAATCAGAGAAAATGACATGCCAAAGCCTGTTTAACACAGAGACAAAGCCCTATGTATGTGCTGAGCTAAGAAGATGGAGCTGGATCATGTGTACAAGGCTCAGCCCTCTGCAGAAAGAAAACTTCTATGAAGAACACAGATGACACCCAGTTTCACAGTCTGCCTTCAATCTGTACAAAGAATGCACCAGACTGGTATGGCAGACAAGGGCATGACTAAGAGCATAAAAATAGTGTTTATAAGAGACTCACAGTGTTGAGACTCCCCCTCCATGTCATTGTCTGAGCAGCTCAGGCTCACTGTCTTTTCACTGTTTTGCTTCTGCACCATTCAGGAGCTCTGGGGATCTCCTTGCCCTGGGGCTCTGAACCTGTCACCCTACATTCTGGTGGGAAAACAATTTGGATAAAAACATATTTTGGACTTCTCATATCATCTGGCCCCGATGATTTCATCACGGCCTACCAAGGCTTTGGAGTTCACTCCATATTGAGACAATGAGCTCTGCAATTTTGTGTCCAAGAGAGGTCAAGAGTGATTGTGTCAGAAGACTTCTCCTGGGGATTAGGATGGGATTTTTGAAAATGGCATTAAAATCAACAAAACAGCTACTAGCATAATTCTATCTTATGCTTTTGCAAGAAAGAGAAGAGCTAATAGTTATTGATAGTTTCCTCAGCAATGTGCAAAAGTACTTTATTACTGCATCCAATTGCACTCCAGGTGTGCAACACCAACCTGGGAAAAATGGTTTTTATTATATACAAAGGATGAGGCCACATACTACAGATTAGAGTATCCTTTCCTTCAGTGCTCCACAAAATTAATCCACTGACTCAGCCTAATGGCTTGTGCTCCATCCATTGATAATTCAGGCACCAAATCCTCATCATTATAGAGTTTAAAGGAATTATCTTTTTGATCTAGTATTTACCTCTTTCATATCTCCTTTCTTCTACTGGTCTTTAAAAAAATATATGTGATATTTTTTTATTTATATTGCTAGTATTTTGACTATACATTTTATATATTTATGATACAAGAAAATGTTTTGATAAATGTAAAATTTGGGAAATGGCTAAATCAAGCCATTTAACATGCATATTACCTCACAACTTATGTTTCTTTGGTGAAACAATATCTACTCTTCAATCCTTTTTCAAGAAGACTGTATAATGTTGTTAAGTACATAATGTACAATGGTCCTTTGAACTCATTCTTCTTGCCTAATTGAAATTTTATGCTTTTAACCAACATTTTTCAAGCTTCTTAACTTGCAGTTTCTAGTAACTGTCCTTTCAGATTTTGTTTCTGTGACTTTTTATTATATTATTATTAAAGCATGAGCACCTCCATCTTGAATATGACTCCATTTCTCTTTCTTTTTCCTTGTAGCCCAACCCATATGTGTCTCCTAAAATTCCTCACTGAATGCTTATCACCAGTAGATGAACACTGCCATCTATATCCTGTCTTTCTAACCTAATATTTATCACCAGCAGATGTGCCATTTATCACAGACAATTATAATTATCTATTAACTGTCCTTCCCGATAGTTCACTTTTTTGGCTTTTCTTAACTGCTTTCACATAACTCAAGGCCTGTACTTTCTTAGATGTGTAGCTTTTTTTTTTCTTTGCAGTTTTTGCCTTTATAAACCTCCCTCCACACCCTGTTTCAGGGTTGCAAGGTTTTGGAATGACACTAATCCTCTTGCAGTTGCTGGATTAATAAATGGCTCCTTAATTTGGCTAAAACTGGATGTCCTCTTATTCTCATACTGATTTGAATACATTTTGGAGGCCCCAGTGAGATTGTACCTATTGGTAGCTGGATGAGGCATCCACAAAGGGTGGCCTCACCCGCTCATCCATGCAACATTCAGACAGGGAGATGCCATCTGAGTTGTTCTGCACCTTTCTTGGTCTTTGATGGCTGGACAGAAAACACTAGCCACTCCTTCCAAACACAGAGTCTTGGTAAGGAAACTTCTGGACATTTTTCTTTTCTTCTCTGTTTCCCCTTACTCTTTCTAGTTAAAACTGCAGAGTTTGAGGCAGCTGTAGGAGGTGCCCCCTGATGAGTAGCAGCTTGGCAGGATGCCTAATGGTACTTTCAGAGCCAACTAGATGCAGTTGAAGGAGCCTCTACTTAGATTCTACCAAGACGTTGATGGAGTCAGGAGCTAGGCAGATATGTGCCTAGCAATTTAGGTTGCTAAAGTGGGGGTTTGAGTCCCTTCTTAGATAGTGCCTGGCAATCTGAGGTGCTAGATTGGGAGATCAAGTCCCTCCTTGGATAGAAGCCTAATGGTCTATCAGTCTTTTCTGTCTCTACTGCTGCTTTAAGAAATATTTCTCAGTGGGAGAGAATGTTTTTAACCTCTTATATTAATGGTGAACGAGTGACTGTGGGCTGTATTTGTGACTCCATGACTATTGCTACGGAGTCTGAGGGTGTCCTCACCTGCGGTTCTGTGGTATCCTCATAGAGCTTAGAACTGCACTGGGCACTGGGAAATTCCTTCCCTCCCTGCATGTCCAGTCCTATTTGGGGGTTGGTACCAGGCAGCCAATACTAAGAGGCACCAAAGTTCCCATAAGGGACACAGCCAGGCCAAAACCTGTTTGGTCACCTCTTCAGAGAAGACACCCCACCCTTTGTTTGTCTTCTGGCATCATTGCAGGAAGAAAACATGGGGATACATGATTCTATTGGTTGTCAGTAAGGTCTTTCTGCTCTTGCACACTGGGCACTTCCTTCCTGGGGCAAGTCCAGGAAAGTTCCCTGAGTGAGGACACAAAGGCTTACCTCACTCATCTATCTTGTCAGAAAATTGCCTCTTTTGTCAGCACTCTTGATGTGGCTGTTTAAAATCTACCCCTCTCTTGGTTAGGGCTCAAACACCGACACCTACTTATCATCTATTTCTTTTTTGTCATTGTCCTGTTATTTTTGTCTGTTGTTTAGAAGGAGCATCACCAATTTAGGGAAGATTTTGCAAGGGGATCAAACCTCCTGTTGTTAACCCACCTACATTTCTCTCAAGCTAAATACCTCTGTTCTTTCTCTGGAGAACAATGTCATTGTTTTAGGGATCTAAAGCTAAGGTAAGTTATTTTAACTCTTGTCAGGAGCTTGTAAGGAAGCCAATTCCAAGCCAACTCTCAAAGAGAAGCATTAAGGTCAAAAACCCAGACAGTCCATTCTGGCACCCAAACTCTTTTGACCTCAATATCAGCAGTCTCATCAACACGGCTGTAGACCATATCACCTGGGAGTTAAAAACCTTTGACAATTGGAGATCTTTGTGGTGGTAGTTTTACCGCACAACCCCCCTACACACAGAATTCTCTCCATTAGTGCAGTCACTCACATGCATTCACAATCCTTTCCTCCAGAGCATGACAAGAGATTGAACAAGCCCCCGGGGATCTTGAAGGCCACACCCATGGTCCCTAGAACTGTATACTTCTAATCCCTTGACATTGTGCTTCCCATTGTGCTATTGTTGGCTCTGGGATTGATGTCAGTGGCCCACAGCAACTGGAATTGGTTCCAGATATTCCTCTTAGCTTTAATTTACTTGGAAAACATTAAGATTTTCATTGCACTGTGGTATGTTTCACTTACAAAAAGCCCAAAATAACTTGCCTGGAGCACACAGGCGAGGCAGGCTGAGCATGCTGGGACTCTTGGGGGTGCACAGTCGAGTGCTAAGGGTGCACAGCCACACACTTGCACTGCTCACTTTCAGCTTGCACTACTCTGCTCCGCACACAGCTCTAGGCTGCAGCAGTGGCTCAGGCAGGGCTCAACAAATCTCCATACTGAAATAACACAGGGAGCAGACACATGCTCAGAAGGTGCACCTGTCTTCCTGAACTCCCAGTTGTTTTTACCATCAGTGGTCAAACTAGTTCCATTAAAACCCCATTAGAATGTATGGTTAAACATTTCAGAGAGGCCTTTGAGGGAAAAAGAAAAGACTACAGAACAAAATTATCAAAGAGTAAGTTAAAAACCCTTGGTGAAATAGAATGGCACACTTTCTGAGTAAGATGGCCAGTTGTTGGGTCATTTGATCCTGGACAAGTGCGGGCAGTTTAGAAGGTTGTCATGGGCATCTCAAATGGCAGCCTGGGATACCCAGATCAGTTCCCATATATCAATCAATGGCTGGGTCTTGTGAAAAATCCTCCATCCTGGATACAAAATTGTTCCTTAAGGATAGGAAACACATCTTAATAGTGGGCCCAACGTCTCATGCCAAACAAGGAGTCAAAGGTCTATGGTTTTCAGTCAGTCCCAGAAGAGTCAAACCTTCCTTCCCCCAATGACCCAAATAGACAACACCAGGTGAGGGAAGATGAAGATCAGGGTGAAGCTAAAGCTGCTTCTTCAGCCCCCTTCTCACAACCACATACCCAAGGCAGATTGTGGGGGATGGAGAATATGGAAGAAGTGGACTCTACTACCCCAGGGGCACTTCTGCCCCTAAGGGAGGCCCTTCCAACAGATGGACATACTGGGGTCATCCTTTCTTGGTTTATGTCCCTTTTTCAATGAGTGATCTTTGCCCTCAGCTCCAGGTTACTCTCTTCATATCTTAGGAGAGGGACAGGATAAGAACAGAGATGAGAAAAGCTACATTAGGGCCAGGAGGCAGAATCAACACAAAGAATACCTAAAACAACCTAAAGGTACAAAAAACAAAGTCAAGAGACTTCAAAAGGGGGCTCACAGTCACCATTAGCTAAAGACCAGTATTGACATTGTGGTAAGAAAGGACAGGTCAACGGATTGCCCAGAATCAAAAAGGAGAGCAAGAGAGAAAAAGTTCCTCAGCTTAGAAACAACTGATCAGTCTAAGCCTGGGCTCTTTCTTGATGAGCCTCCAGGAGCCCAAGTCACTCTGAAGATAGAAGGCAAGCCTGTTAGTTTTTATTTTATTTATTTATTTATTTATTTATTTATTTATTTATTTATTTATTTAGATTAATACTCTTGCTGCTTACTTTACTTCAACCAAACCCATGGATTCCCCAAAAAAGAGAAGTTTCCTAGGGTTTGTATTTCTTCTATGGATAGGATATTTTGTTACTGTTGGGGGTTTCTGATCTGGGTCTGCCTTTTAGATACAAATATCCACACTACCTGAGAGGGCTGAGATACCACCAAGACCTTACCTTATCATACCCATTCCTCTTGTCAGGGAAACATTTCATGGACCAATGAGATCAGTGTTTTAATATGCATATCATAAATTGTAAAAATCTCTCAAAAAATGAAAATAAGAGACCAGCAGTTAGCGTAATGGCTATGTCACTGGACTCCCATGTAGTCAACAGCAGTTCACGTCCCAGACCCGGTGGCTTAAAACTCACGCTGGGCACATGTATGTGCATGCCCAAGATCCCAAGAGGAGAATGAAGGAGAAGGGATTGCAGCGTGGCCATCCCCCCTGGGGGGTGATTTCTTGCTTTCTGTCTCTCTGTCTCTTTCTGTCTATCTGGTGAGCGCATGCACCCTATAGCAAACACCTCTAAAAAAAATTGAAAATAAGATAGCTTACATACTTAGAACTTAAAAACACATGTACAGCCTGTGGTGACCTTGTTGCCCTGTCCACATAGCAACTTAACAACTTTTAGTAACCTTGTAGCCCTAATAACAGCTTAACAACTCTGTTTAGTGCCCACAGACAATGAGTTTACCTTTTCATCTCTAGAGTTCTTAAGGCTTTTTGTTCATGATTAATTGTTTTGCTTGATGCCTTTCTAAAAATTGTTTTTCAAATGACTAAAATCTTAAACTGTTGTCTATAAAATTGTTTTATTTTGGTCCCTGAGTCATAACCTTTTTGATTCATTGTTAGCAGGAAGCTTTCTTTTGTATCCATCTGGTCTTTCTGGGTTGGCCAGCCTTCACCTTACAATCTAGACTTGACCATCTGTAGAAAGCAAGTCATGACCTCAGAGGCCTGAGAGGAATACAACCCTGCTTTGGTCACTCTGGAAGCTGACCAATCTATGCACAGCAAAAGACTGAGGCTACATCTTCCTGAAAAAACAGATATGGACTGTCCCAATTGTTCCCAGACCATTTGTAATAACCCCTTAATCATAACCTTCCTTCTTGTAATTACTTTGGTTTTTGCTATAAGTCTGGCTATCACAGCTCTAACTGATAGAGAATGGTACAAAAAACTCCTGCTAGCCTTCTCCTACCTGTTATGTGTGAGAAATCTCACAGTTTATCTATTCATGAACATTTGGTTTGATCCCAAGCCTTAGCAATTGTGAATAGTGGCACAATAAACATGGATATGCAAACGTTTTTTCTGACTGAGTGCATTCTGTCTTTTGGCTAGATACCTAGAAGTGGAATTGCTTGATCATATGGTAGTTCTATTCCTAAGTCTTTGATTGATTCTCATAATGTTCTCATCAGTAACTGTACTAATTTACATTCCCACCAGAAGTGTAGGGTAGTTCCCTTTTCATTACAGTCTCAACATCACTTACCATTTCTTACTTTTTACACTTAGTCATTCTGACTGAGGTTAGGTGGTATCTCATTGTGGTTTTGATTTTCATATCCCTTTAAGATAAGAGATGATAAGAATTTTTTCATATGCTTTTTGGCTGTTTGATGTCTTTCATAGAGGGTTGTCTGTTAAGCTCATTTGTCTATTTTTTTTAGTTGGGTTCTTCATTGTCAGCTGCTTGAGTTCCCTGCATATTCTGATTACCTGTTCCTTATATGAGGAATAGTTTACAAATAAATTATCACAGTCTGAGTGTTGTCAATTCACTCTAATTATTGTTTCTTTTGCTTTGCAAAAGCTTTTTAACCTGATATGAACTATTTTTTAGAATTACTTCCAGATACGTGTACGTGCATGGCCAACATCTCAAGAGGAGAATGGAGGAGAAGGTATCGCGGCATGGCCATCCACCCTATGGGGGGTGATTTCTCACTTTCTGTCTCTCTGTCTCTCTCTGTCTTTCTGGCAAATGCACATACCCTATAGTAAAAACCTCTCAAAAAATTAGAACTTCTACTCATCTTCATAATTCTCTAAAATTATCCTATTCAAATTTAAAATTTGGGGTAGAAGTTTCCTCATGTCTCCTGAGAACTAATTATTTCAGGGGACAGGAGAAATGAAGGTTTTCTACTGATAATTCAGCCTCCAGCAAACAAAGCTACCATGGTAGGGAGCCAATCTGGCCTTCTATCTGTGTCTCTGTGTCTCTGTCTCTCTCTCTCTGCTTCTGTCTTCTCTTTTTTTGTAATTTTTCCTTTTTATGATTTTTTTAAAGGTAAAGTTTTTCTCTTGCTCTCAGCTCCACCTTTTGTTTGTTAATAATCCCCTCTGGTCCTTCCACCCAGGCAGGAGAGGTGAGGCCTTCCTTCAGAAGAAGGTTCCTCATGGCTCCTGCGAACTAGTTATTCTGTGCAGTACACAAGTGCACAGCACGATTTTTCTATTTTTGGGGTTTTTGTTTGTTTGTTTGTTTGTTTAAAGAAAAACAATAATTACAATTTTTTTCTTTTTTTCTCTTTCTTTGTTGTTGTTTCTCTCTCTCTTTTTCATTTTCTTTTTTCTTGTCTCTCCACTCCTCGATATCCATTTAATGTGTTTCTAGATGGATCTAAGGGCACTGTAGCTAAACATCCAAATACTATTAGAATTAACATATTCCTCAATATCTACTGAATCTGCTGCACCAAGGATCACAACAGAATGGGAAAGAGATTCCAGATCACCTCTTTCTGTTTGCTCCTGAACACTCAGATTGAACTTCAAGAATTAGAAAGAAACACACCATCCATCAGATGACAATAAATCACCTCAGGACCACAAGGAATATGGGAAAGCAAGAATATATCTCTCCTACAAGGGAAAAGAATAATTCTTCTTCATCCACAAGCAGTTCAATGTAAATCATGGAAATGTCTGATAAAGAATTTAGAGTATTCATAATGGAGAAGCTAACTGAGATGGAAGAGAAGAGAGACAATGAACTGCTAAAGAGAAAAGAGAAAGAAGTTGACGAGTTCCAGGAGGTGAGGAAATTCTTCCAAGATCTAAAAGAGGAATTACACGCTTTACAAAAGAGTCAAATGGAACTGTTAGAAATGAAGTCTATAATACAGGAAGTCAAAATCTCCCTTGAAAGTATTAAAAGCAAACTAGATCATACAGAAAATAGAATCTCAGATGTAGAAGAGAAAATTGCTGGCCTAGAAAAATCCACCACAAAGACTGAGAAAATGGCACAAAAATTTGAGAATAATATACAAGAAGTACTAGATACCATCAAATGTCCAAACATCCAGATAATTGGCATTCCAGAAGGTGAAGAGACCCATAAGGGCATTGATAATCTATTCCATAAAATCCTGCAAAAAAACTTTCCAAACTTAGAGAGGCATTGAAAGATCCAGTCCCAAAAAATACAAAGGACCCCAAATAGAATCAACCCAAGAAGATCTTCTCCAATATACATTATAGCCAGATTGACTAAAACCACAGACAAGATACTAAGATTGGCAAGAGAAAAACATCAAGTTATCTACAAAGGACATCCCATCAGGCTGACAGCAGATCTCTCATCGGAAAAAATACGAGCGAGGAAAGAATGGGAAAATATATTCAAAATGTTAAGAGAAAAGCAATTTCAGCCAAGAATACTGTACCCAGCAAGATTATCTTTCATGTGGAAAGAAAAGACAAGAACATTCTCAGGTAAACAAAACCTGAAAGAATTTACCAGCACCAGACCAGATCTCCAAGAAGTTCTCAAGGGTGTGCTATATCAATAAAATTAAATACAGACACACGAAAAAAAGAGTTCAAAAACTAAGAAAGTGGCCAACTTAATTGTAGGGACAAGTCTGGAGTTGAATATTATATCCCAGAATTTAATGGGGAAAATGGAACCAGAACAGAAGATAAAGTACATGAGACTGATAGGTTCATGCACCTACCATTTGAACAGAATCCTAACCTGTTTCCTGGCTTTAAGAAAAATTCCTTAGCATTTCTATGATTTAAGTTAAAACTGGTTTTCTTAATAGTACCATGCGAACTTACCATTGAAAATAGTTAGATTATTTAAGAAGTTGTGTGATCAATACAATGTGGGTGGAAAAGGAATAGAAGACAATTGTAGACACCAGAGACAGTGTGAGAAGAGGGTAGGAAAGGACAGAGGGTCAGAAAGAGGGGTAAAAATTCTAGAAACTAGAAATGGAAAATTTTTGATGATAATAATATGCATGATTAAGTCACTATGCAGTATATTCTGGATGGAAAATCACATTTTGTATGCTGTGATGATGCTTAGGGAAAGAATGTAAATTAAGTTACAAAAAAAAAAAAAGTTTCAGAAAAAAAATCCATTCGATTACCGCAGTAAGATATATAGCCCCAGCTAGGTGCTACTTTATAGGATGCCCAAAGTTAGACTTGTGTTCATAGAAATGTACATATCAGCTGAGTTTGCTATGAAAATATTTAGATTAATTAAGATCTTTAGTAATTCAATAAAATGTGGGGAGAAAACAGTATAGAAAGCAAACATAGATACCAGAGACAGTGTGAAAAGAGAGTGGGAGATGGCAGAGGATAAGAGATAGGGAATCAAGGATGGGGGGAGAAAGCAAAACATACAGGAAACAAGAAATGGAAAATTATTTGTTGACAATAACATGTATGTTGATGTGTTTGATTGAGACAATATACAGTGTACTCTGGATGGAAAATCTCATTTTGTATGCTGTAAAGATGTAAAGTGAATGAAGGTAAATAAATAAATTTAAATTAAAAAATAAAAAAATAAAATTTGGTTCTTATATAGCGGTTTATTCTGGGAAAATAAAAGCACTTTGATTTTAAAAAGATTTATCTGAGACAAAAACTTCCATTTGTAGAAAGAAATAATGTATTTCCATGATCATTAAATTCTTCCCAGCTATTTCCTTCCAGAAGGTAGATTTACTGAGAAGAAAAGCTTAAATATTTACTTAAAAATTACTGGGAGGGGTTAAGCTAATGAATTTTAGATCTATGTATGTATTCTTACAGACTTCAAGAAAAAGAAGAGTATCTGCTCCAACCAGAGAACATATCACCTCAGTCAATTATATTACATAAAAATTAAAATGACACCAAAGGTCAATGAAAACAATTCCATTCATACTCCTGGGGATAAATCTGTGGATGTTCAATGTACACGTTCTAAGTCGCTACACTCTGGGGAAAAAATAATTTATGCAGACTTCATATAAAGACCAATCAGGTTTCTTTTGCCTATTCCAAGATAAAATGATCCTTTGGACACCATACGTAACTGGTCAAATTTTGAAAAAAAGAAGATCGTATACTTTTTGCTCTTTATACATTTTTTAAAGTTTATAAATTACTTAAAAGTATTCAAATAATTATAAGAAAAATAGTAACATTAAAAAAAAACAGCAGTTATATACACTAAGGATAGGTGTTCTGTGAATATGAGGTTTTCACATTGGCAGGATAATACATCCTAAGGTTTTAAGGTGGCAAAATGGCATCTTTTAACGATGAATGCCACTCAGGTTTTTTTTGTTTTTTTTTTTTTTTTTTTTTTTTTTTTTTTTTTTTTTTTTTTTTTTGAGAGGTTTTTCGCTATAGGGCGCGTGCGCTCGCCAGACAGACAGAGAGAGACATAGAGACAGAAAGCGAGAAATCACCCCCCAGGGGGGATGGTCACGCCGCAATCCCTTCTCCTCCATTCTCCTCTCGGGATCTTGGGCACGCACACACACGCGCCCGGCGTGAGTTGTAAGCCACCGGGTCCGAGACGTGAACCGCGGTCGACTACGTGGGAGTCCAGCGACATAGCCATTACACTAACTGCTGGTTCCCCCACTCAGGTTTTTGAGTTCACAATTCTGTCAGGAGCTGATCACCACTACCATAAAGAAATTCAAGAAAAACACATTTTTGTGACAGCATTTGATAAACTCTGCTCATCTCCTTGACTGCTCAAAAGCTTCGCCAACAGAAATGGTCATCTTGGAACAATTCTGGCTGTAGTAATAGCTAGTTTTCATGTCTTTAAAAAATTCTATAATTACAGCCTTGTCAAATGAACTGAAATAGTATCAACATTCACAGGTACAGTACAACACACATCCTTTCTTCCTCTCTAACAAAACAAAATATATGCACATAGAGTGGCCCAAATTTAACAAGTTAAAGAAAAGTTTTCAATCAGGAAAAGTGTTAGCATATAAAATATCTTCTACAAGGGCATTATTTTCTCAGAAGATCCAAGACATTGATGGATTATATGCACATATAATATAAAGAAGAAAGTAACTTGACAAATATATTTTTAAAAAATTCTGAAGGGGACCAATAAGAACTTGAATAAAGGGACCAGCAGTTGAATAATGGCTATGTCACTGGACTCCCATGTAGTCAACCGCAGTTCGAGTCCCAGACTCGGTTGCTTAAACTCATGCTGGGCACATGTGCATGCATGCATAAGATCTCAAGAGGGGAATGGAGGAGAGGGCATTGCAGCATGGCCATCCCCCCCCGTGGGTGATTTCTTGCTTTCAGTCTCTCTGTCTTTCTCTCTGTCTTTCTGGTAAGCACACATGCCCTATAGCAAAAACCTCTCAAAAAAAAAAAAAAAAAAAAAAAAAGAACTTCACAAAAATCTATAAATAAAAATATATGCTTACATTATAGTGTACAATTATGAGTTAAAATACATTTAAATTTATAAATAACCTGAAATATAGTACTGTGAAGATTATTCAAATGATATTTTTTAAATGTACAAACAATAATAAAAACACACACATAAAAGCATTGGGCATTGTGTACCTTTAAAAATTATCATCACACTGGCCAACAAATCTTTAACCACTTTTAAAATTCATTCATTTAGGGAACCAGCAGTTAGCGTAATGGCTATGTCGCTGGACTCCCACATAGTCGACCGCAATTTGCGTCCTGGACCCGGTGGCTTAAAACTCATGCCGGGCCCGTGTGTGTACGTGCCCAAGACCCCAAGAGGAGAATGGAAGAGAAGGGATTGCGGCATGACCATGCCCCCTGGGGGGTGATTTCTCGCTTTCTGTCTCTATGTCTCTGTCTGTCTGGCGAGCGCATGCACCCTATAGCGAAAACCTCTCCAAAAAAAAAAAAAAATCATTCATTTATACCATCTTAAAGCACAAAGAATATAAAAGATATTAAAACAAAACAAAATTAAAAAAAAAAAACTCTTCAGTGTCTGATTCACATTTTGTCCCCAAATCTTTTCTTTTTCTTTTTTTTTTTTTTTTTTTGGAGAGGTTTTTGCTATAGGGCACGTGCGCTCGCCAGACAGATTGAGAGAGACAGAGAGATAGAAAGGGAGAAATCACCCGCCAGGGGGGATGGCCATGCTGCTATCCCTTCTCCTCCATTCTCCTCTAGAGATCTTGGGCACACACGCACACATGCCTGGCATGAGTTTTAAGCCACCGGGTCCAGGACATGAACCGTGGTCAACTACGTGGGAGTCCAGCGACATAGCCATTACACTAACTGCTGGTCTGTGTCCCCAAATCTTTTCACATTTAATAGATATATTTTGAATGTATAAACTTAGAATTTGCAATATTTCTCAGTTTATCTACATTTACAGGATGACATTTGAAAGCTACAATGCTAACACTAAAACACATAACTTCAAATTTTTAAAAATAAAATAATCACAGAAGTTTATAACTTCATTTATCTCATTGTCCATAAATGACTGAAAGACAAACAAGTCATATGTTCAGAGACTTCTCTGGTTCAGGTCTACCTATCCAGACATGTGCCATGCTCCACCTATTTGGCATGGATGGGCTATCCAAATCCATTTTTTCAGTAGAAAACTGCACATGGTTCTAAAATGCATTGCCATTAAAAAACACCATGCTGGGAACCAGCAGTTAGCGTAATGGCTATGTCGCTGGACTCCCACGTAGTCGACCGCGGTTCGCGTCTCGGACCCGGTGGCTTACAACTCACGCCGGGTGCGCGTGTGTGCGTGCCCAAGATCCCGAGAGGAGAATGGAGGAGAAGGGATTGCGGCGTGACCATCCCCCCTGGGGGGTGATTTCTCGCTTTCTGTCTCTATGTCTCTCTCTGTCTGTCTGGCGAGCGCACGCGCCCTATAGCGAAAAACCTCTCCAAAAAAAAACAAAAAACAAAAAACAAAAAAACACCATGTTTCATTTACTCTCATAAAATGCAGTTTGATTATTCCAAGTCACCTGGGGCTTGCAATAAGGTTCTTTAGGTTGGTACAAAATGAAGCTTCTTTAAAAATCTGGTTAAGAATGAAAAATTGGTTAAAGCACATTAGGTCTGAAATAGTCATCTTAACACCCAGACAAAAACAGGAAGGTAGGATTTACACAGAAATACTTTAAATTATTTTGATTATGCTCTTTATGATGGTGCCCACACTTAGCTGCTTGCAGTGTATGTGTACATCCTCTTTGCCACATCATAAACATAGGTAATGTCTGGTCACTTCTCCAGATCTAGGTTGAGGCACATACTAACTAACTGTCGTAGTTCCTCTGAATAGTGATCCGAACTGAGAGGCAGGTAGTCACATTGTTCTACCTTCTTACACAGAGTATAAATTCATCTTGTTGTCATAGAAAGAACTCTGTAATGCAGCCATCTCATACAAATAGACAAGTAGACAGCCAAGAGATATCAGTTTTGAAATTGTATCCATTTTCATGTATTCTCTCTGGAGACACGTAATAAAATGTACCCACTAAAGGATGTGCAGCTGTGGCTTCAAGCAGAAAAATCAGCCAAGCTCAAGGTCTCCAATTTTTACCACCCCAGTGGTAGTTATAAACTCATTAACTGGTTTTGCATTTGTATGAACAAGTCTTTGAGAATGAATGTGTTCCAATGCACTGCAGAGCTGAACAAAGTACTTCCAAACAGTTCTTTCAGAAATTAGCCTCTTTTGTTTCTTAAAATGCTTTATCATTCCAGATAGATCACCAGCATCTACTAATTCCAAAGCTATATTTAGTTCATTGTCTTCAATCAATGATGCATAATTTCATTACATTTGGATAGCTGAATTGCTTAAGGAGATCTAGTTCTGTGATGCAATCAGCACACGCTTCAGCATCCATTAAGCTATATATCTGCACTTATTTATTTTAAAGCGACTGGCACTCCATCCAAGAGACAGGCTGTTCTATAAACTTCACTAAATTGTCCACGACTGATTTTCTTTTCTATCCAAAATTTGGCTAATGTAAAGTTGGCCCATGTCTGGTTGTCAACAGAAAATAACCAACTCTAAAAAAATTAATAATTAATAATTCCCAAGAAGAATATGAGTGACTTAGACCCAGAGAGGAGGAAAACATGCCTTTCTTGGGATGATTAGGTACAGGGGTTTCTTTTATTTGATTTTGAGAATGACAGACAAAATTAGTGAAGAGATTTCCATTGGTTTTTCCCAAAAAGGTGGGACATGTGGAAGAGGGAACTTGCAGGTTATAGGTGGGTTCCACGATTTTTAAGTTGGTGATTGTAAAGGAAGAACTGTGTATTGGGAAGAGATTCATAAGAAATGCTTACTCTACATCTCAAGGAAAAAGAAGTTCTATGTCTTGGGAAGAGCCAGGAGCCTCTGCAGAAGGACTGCTGGGCTGGGACTGTGGCTGCGAGGTCTGAGCAATGGGCCACCTCCAGCCAGACTGCCCCGTAGAAGCTGCAAGTTGCTGGCACTCACCCTGAGCATGGCGAGGCATGGCTGACTGTGAGTTTAGCAGCAGCCCATCCTACAAGACTCCTGCTAACCCACATGGAACACTTTCAAAGACTGACTGTGTGATAGGGCACAAAATAAGCCTTTACAAATTTAAATGTACAGAAACTATATCCAGCATCTTTTCTGAGCATGATAAAGTCAAACATAAAATCAACTACAGAAAGAATTCTCGAAAATACACAAACACATGGAATCTAAATAAGCTATTTCTCAATGACTTCAAAATTACTGAAGAAATTAAGACTGAAATCAAAGGTTTAAAGAAACCAATTATAACAAAGAAAAAAGAGTTTGTAACCTATGGTACACCGTAAAAGCAGTCATAAGAAGAATTTATAGTAATTAGTGCTCATGAGACAAAAAAAAAAAAAAAGGAAGGTGGCAAATAAACAGCCTAATATCATGACTTAAAAAACTGAATAAACAAAAATTTTAAAAAAGAGGAAAAAAATAGACAATAAAAAAGCTATACAGAATATAAACACCAAAACTGGTTCTTTAAGAAGAAAAAATTGACACATCATTAGCTAGAACAATCAAGAAAAGAAAAATAAACTAGATAATTCAAATCAGCCCTTGACCTCTCTGGGCTCACCTGAAAGTGGAGGTGAGAGTAGACACAGAAGCCACCAGTCATTGAGAAGTTAGAAGAACCCAGATGCTCCCCAGTCCATGCAGAGTGCACCCACTGCCTGCTGGAGAGAGTGCAGGCAGAGCTGGGTTCTCCTAGGAACTGAGTTCAGCAGTTCCCAGCCTGTGGTGCCTCAAATGTTAGGCTCTGTCTCCAGCTCACCACTTGTCCTTTCTCAGAACCTTGGTGCGAACTCCTGCCACCTGGGGTCCCAAGCCTCAGCTCTTCATTCAGAGGCTTGGTGGAGTACCTCCAAGGTGGTTCTTCCTGGGGGAGTAGGAAGTGACTCCTCCTACAGGGACTTGGGCAGTTCAGTTCTACCTGTGCTGCTGGTATTTGCTAAGTGAATGCAGCACTGTGCCCCACCTCTGCTTCTGAAGTGTAACTCCCACCTTCCACATTCTAAGGGCGGGTGACTAAGACACATATCCTTCATGCCAGGCCTTTGCACACTTGGTCACACTCCCCACACTCCACACTTCTGGAGTGCCATCCTCCTCTCCTCCATCTGAGGAATTCCTTCTCACAGGGCTCAGTCCAGGGCTCTTTTTCAGTGAATCTTTCCAGATATCTGTCCCATAGGACCACCCCTCCAAGTCTCTCGTGCAGTCCCCAATGATCTGTGTAAATAAAAGCATGTATTGGAACTTGCAGTTGTTGTGGGGCCAATCTCTGGGCAACTCATGATAGCATGGAAAGCCTTTCCAGCCAGGCCAAGCTCCCAGGATGGCCTGACTCCTGGGCCCATTTGATCCTATGGACCTGTCTAGACCTGTTTCACACATTTTCACCTTCTGGGAGTACTGGGGGAGCAGCCCAGATATTTTCCCCCAACTGAACCCTGGGTCAAGCAGGGGAGACCACCCCAGTGGTTGCTTCACTCATGCAGCCTGGGATTGCTGCACAGTGCCACCACATGCATAGCTCCTATTCAGGTGACTAAATCTCAGGCTGGTTGGTAGCCAGAAAATGCAAGGTGATGGGCAGAGTATAGGAGCTGCACAGATGATTCAGGCTCCATTGTAAACCAGTTGCGTACACAGAGCTGGCTCATGGAGGATCCGATATAGCAATCTTGAATTGAGAGATTCTTGCAGCATGATTGGCCAGAGTGGGCATTTTGTCCTGGGAAGTTTGCAGCCATCTCTACTCTGAGAGTGCTCTGCACTATCAGGGTAGAGGGACTATTGTGGGAGGAGGTGGCCACAGGCACAGGAGCTCTTATGGACTTTGGGGACAAACTGCTCTACCTACAATCTTTGGAAAAACACCTCCTCCCACCAGTGCCCAGTTGACCATGAAATGCAGCTTCCTGTGCCTTGTGGTGCCTTGCACTCAGTGGGAGCACCATGGCAATTCTACCTTGGAGCCTCAGCCTGCAGCATTGCATCCTGGAGAGAACAGGGGAGGAAGAGACAGAGGAATATGGGAGGGAATGGGCCTGATAGAGGGGGCCTTTCCAGCAGAGTGAGTTCCTCTGCGTGGAATAGGTGGCGAGTATGAGTGGCACTGACGGCTGTGTGCAGGTTCTCCTGTCTCACCAGGGGTCACAACTGGATCCAGACAGGCTAGTCATGGGGTACCTGGAGTCACAAAGCCATCCCCAAAATGTGAGATTACTTGGGGAGCCTGTAGAGGTATCCTTTATAGCCCATTTTCTTTATTCCCCAGAGGCATCTTGGGAAAGACACTAGGGAGGAACTGAGTTTCCTAATCCACTGCTGTTCCACAGAAAAAATATTCCTTGTACTTGTTACCAAACATAAACTAAGTTCACTCTCCCAAGTGTCAAAATCAAGCTGTAGCCAGAAGATATGATAAAGGAAAGGATATGTGCCAAGCAAGCAGGGCAGGCAGCTCATGCTGAAAATGCCGGATCTCCCTAAGAGGTTTCCCATGCACTTTGTTAGCATTTCTTTTTTGCCTTTTTTTTTTAGTTTTGTTTTTATTTTATTTTGTTTGCTATAGGGCACATGTGCTTGCCAGAGAGACAAAGATATATATAGAGAGAGGCCAAGAGGAAAAATGTGAAATCACCCCAGGAGTGAAAACCAACTCTTGTGGGCCCAGAGATTGGCCCCACAACAACTGCAAGTTCCAATACATGCTTTTATTTACACAGATCATTGGGGACTGCATGAGAGACTTGGAGGGGTGGTCCTATGGGACAGATATCTGGAAAGATTCACTGAAAAAGAGCCCTGGACTGAGCCCTGTGAGAAGGAATTCCTCAGATGGAGGAGAGGAGGATGGCACTCCAGAAGTGTGGAGTGTGGGGAGTGTGACCAAGTGTGCAAAGGCCTGGCATGAAGGATATGTGTCTTAGTCACCCGCCCTTAGAATGTGGAAGGTGGGAGTTACACTTCAGAAGCAGAGGTGGGGCACAGTGCTGCATTCACTTAGCAACCAACTCTTCCCCTCCATTCTCCTCTTACTTTGGCATGCACAAACATATGTCCTGCACGATTTTTTAAACTTTCAGATATGAGACTCAAAATGCAGTTTCCCATAGGAAACTGGGATCAAGTGCTTTAACCTCCATTCCACCTGTTGGCCCAATACCACATGCATTTTTTTTTTTTTTTTTTTTTGGAGAGGTTTTTTGCTATAGGGCGCGTGCGCTCGCCAGACAGACAGAGAGAGACATAGAGACAGAAAGCGAGAAATCACCCCCCAGGGGGGATGGTCACGCCGCAATCCCTTCTCCTCCATTCTCCTCTCGGGATCTTGGGCACGCACGCACACGCGCCCGGCGTGAGTTTTAAGCCACCGGGTCCGAGACGCGAACCACGGTCGACTACGTGGGAGTCCAGCGACATAGCCATTACGCTAACTGCTGGTTCCCAATACCACATGCATTTTTAAGAGGGAAATTAAGAGCAGTGTCCCAAGTACAAGACTAATGTGAAGGTTGCACCCAGATAGAGCCAGGAGCTAGGACAAGCCAATCAGAAGCTATCTATATCTGAGTTCTGAGAGGCCTCCTTTAGGGATTAGGACTACTGAAGACCTTCTGCCCAGACTTCGCCCTCCTGAGCCTTAGATCTAGCCAGGAGCCAGGTTAGAGCACCCTATTTATTTCTGTCTCTCTCCATCTCTCACTCTCTATTTTTAATTTTTAAACTTCTTAGCTCTCTGCCACTCTTTCACCTTGCTAATTATTACCTTTCCACCAGCCCTCAGAGGACAAGTCAATTTGTAGCCATCTATATCTGCATTCTGAGCAGTGCCATTAAGGGATTAGAACCACTTTAACTGGACTAAAATACAGTGTATTCACGTTGGCAAAATTCATTTTACAAGATGTAATGGCATACAATGATTGAAAATATAAAAAAGTAAAATAAATATAATAAAAATTAAAACATTTAAATAGAAGAAAAATATAAAAAGAAAGGTGGTTTAAAAAAGATTATTTTAAAGGATCAGGTTTATTTCATGGACTTTGTTGATCAGTGGGGTCTTTGGTAATCTTTTCTACTCTGGAAGGGGAAAAATATTAGGTTTCTGGCACCATTCAGCCTGGGGTCTGTATGCTCATGGCCAGAGTTTCCATCCTGCAAAACATCTTGAGAATTTAAGTTAAAACCTTATCTTTCCTCTAAGTCAGAGTTTCAGAAATTTCATGTCTTAAATTATTTAATTACCATAACCAAAGTCTGAAGTTTTAACCTGCCCTTTGAATTTTAGAATATAAATGTACATGGTAAAATCTTTTATTCGAATGACATGCACCTTATACATACTGGGAAAAACCATGTTTCAAGATGTAAAAATGTTTAATGATTAAATAAAATTATAAGAAATATATAACACCAGGAAGTGGTATGGTGGTTGAGGTCACTGGACTCCCGTAAGACTGACTACAGTTTCAGCCCCAGACCTGGTGGCTTGCTTTCTCACCTTCTCTCTCACTCTGATCAAATTAAAAAATAAATAAATAGATAAAGTTAAATAGAACAAATAATTATCTTTAAAAAAGAAATACAAATTAACCTTGCATTCTGGGAATGTAAATTAGTACAACCATTGTGGAAAACAGTATGGAGATTCCTCAAAGACCTACAAATAGAACTACCATATGACCCAGCAATTCGACTCTTGGGTATCTACACAAAGGACAGAAAAGCACTCAGTCAGAAAAACACTTCCACACCCATATTTATTCTGGCATTATTCACAATAGTCAGGACATGGAACCAATCCAAATGTTCATAAACAGATGAATGGATTAAAAAAGTGTGGCACATATGCACCATGGAGTACTACTCAACTATAAAAAAATGAGAATATGTAAGATTTACTGTTAAGTGAAGCAGGCTAGACTATGAAAGAGAAGCATTTTATGTCCATACTTAATATATACTGAATGTCTGCACTCCATGGCCAAAACAGAAACACTGGACTGCATAAAAGCATGAAGAGCAACTGTAGATACCAGAGACACTGTGGGAGAAGGGTGGGAAATGACATTCTAACCCTCTTAGAAAATACTTTACTTTTAGTTCAACCCTTGTTGATTTTCACCTCTGGAAATTTTCATTTTTTTTCCTCAAAAGAAGGGAAAACTGAGCACACAGTCCAATCTCAGGGATCCCTGCTGTGTTCCAGTTGCCCCTGTTATTTGAAATAGCACTTAATCCTCAAGAAAATGATGGGAGGGAACAATCTGGATGTTTTCTGCTGTGTGGTGGTAAAGTTTGGGGGATCTGGACTTTTTTTAGAGATCTTCTTTATAGGCTGCATGTCCTTTTCAGAGAGACAGAGAGACAGAAAGCAAGGAATTACCCTACAGGGGAGATGGTCAATTCCTTCTTCTCCATTCTCCTCTAGGGATTTTGGGCATGTACACATACATACGCAGTGTGAGTTTTAATCTGCTGGGTCTGGGACTTGAACCATGGTGAACTACATGGGAGTCTAACAACATAACCATTACACCATCTGCTAGGCCGAGGATTTTTTTTAATTAATTAATTATTTTTTGCTAGGGTCCAGCCTTGGTAGGGGTGGGTTGACTTGTCAGAGGCGGCACAGGAAAAGAAGAAGACTAAGACCTCGGTGCCTTTTCATGCATGTCCTGAGTTGGACACCCCTCAGAGATTGCTCTCTGAAGAGTGACAACTGCTAGGAATCATCGTGCCTTTTTATTGAAAATGTGATACATGCAAGTAAATGGGTGAGGGGCTACGTGTTCTAATTATCAGCTCATAAAGTTTTAACAATAGGGAACATGGGTTCCATTCAGGGTTGGATTAAGGGTGGATCTAGTGCAGTTCTGCAATTGTTCATTTGATGTAGGTGTCTTCATGGAATGCAGTTTTGGGAAAGCAGCTCCAGCAAGCAGAGATAATTATCAGCTGATGCAGCATGGCAGCCATCTTGTGATTACTGAGCACGATACTGATAAAAGAAAATCTCAAGTATAAATATTAGTTCTTATGGATCTCAATAAAGGATGAAACTTATATAATTTTATAGGGATCTAAAACTTAATTCAAGGAATCCTAATATATCTTAAAGGGGTAAAACTACTATTCACTAGGTAAGGGCGGGGACAGCTTTTTCAACTGGTGGTAAAGTGACTAACAAGTTAATGAAGAATTTTAAGGTGAGTTTGTGGCATACTTAAAACGTTCTATTGTGCCTGTGGTGCCACCATTATGTATTTTGTTAGAACATTAGCCATAGTGGGGCGGGAGTGCCCTGGGCCCTTTTTGACCTAAACGATTTTTCTTAAGCTTATGTTAAATGTATCTTGAAGGGCCTTCCAAAGGTCAAGAAGATTTCTGCCTAGATGTGACTTCAGCACACCCTCTATTGTGACCGCCAGAGTGAAGCACAGTAGGTGGTCAGAGCAAAGGGGAGCAGTCGGGGGACTTCCTGGAAAATCTTATCATATACTCAGGATGTATAAGAGAGCTATGTAATTCTTTTATAGTAGTATATTAGGGAGTCAGAGGGGGTCGCTTCCAGCAAGGCTACCACAGTTTCTGGAGCAAATAGCAAGCGGCCTTGCCAACATGCTAATTCGACCTAAGTTTTATTCCTAGGTCGGGGGTGGGGAGGGGTCGGGGGGGGGGGACAGCAGCGGCCTTGCCAGCATGCTGACCCAACCTAAGTGGTACTTAAAAGTCAAAGCTCAAAACAGATCCTGGGGCCCTACCAGGTCAGACTCCTCCAATTTTTCTTCTTCTTCCTTTTTTTCCTTTTATTTTTTTTGTTTTACATTTAGTCACTGCACATCTTTACAACACATGAAATTAATTTTACCACCTTGAATTACACTGCATATGGGTCCAGTAAAAGTTATTATCATACACATTATTTGTTTTTGCTTTTCTTCTCTTAAGAAGTTTTTGCTATAGGGAGTGTGTGCTAGCCAGAAAGACAGAGAGAGACAGAAAGTGAGAAATCACCCCCCAGGGGGAATGGGCATGTAGCAATCCCTTCTCCTTCATTCTCCCCTTGGGAATGTGGGCACACACGCATATGCACCCACCATGAGGTTAAGTCACCAGGTCTAGGACTTGAGCCACAGTTAACTACATGGGAGTCCAGGGACATAGTCATTATGCCAACTGCTGGTCCCCATACACATTATCAGTAGAAAATTATCCATTTTTGTTGGGAATCAGGACTAAAGGAAAGAAAAAAGGGTACTTTCACTTGAAATACACAGAATCCTTTCTTTTAAATTTTCATTACCATTATATTTGTACCAGCTTCCACTGTGTAGATGCAAAATCTGAAAGCACATCTAATTTCCATACATGCAACAAATAATACAGTCAGATTGCTAGACCCATTTTCATTGGTACCATCAACAGAAACTTAATTTCCAGGGACATCTAGAAAAATAGGAGAAATAAACTTCCTGATCAAAGATGACAAGTGAGACCTTCTGTGGCTAGGTATTTTGTCTTATATGACCTAGATGAGTTTCTACTTCCGAAGATTTATTTCAGTGCAAGGTGAAGTGTTTGCCACTACACATACTGCATGAATAGTTAGGATGTTATTCAAAAGTATTGTATAGTCTAAAACTGTAAGGAATGAGCTGGCCACACAAGAAACAGAAATGTAGAGTCTATATTGGGAACACTCCCAGGCAAGGTTTGTTTGTCTGACCTAGAGAGAGGACCAGAGAAGTCAAGCCCTAGGGAGGGGTGTAGTGATTATTATAAGCAGATAGGGACGGGAAATGTCTTAGAGGGAGAAACAGTCCATGTATGGTAATGATTTAGGGGGAGAGCAGACTACTGTGACACATAGAGTCTGGTGCTGAATACAAGGTAGGGTGCCATGGGTTACATCCAGGTTAGATCCAAGTGTAGCATAGGTTTTATGACAGGCTAGATCTGGGTTGCATCAGACGACTGGGGTGTGGTGTCCAACTCCTATATCCAAGTTGCCCAAGCCCCTGATCTAACATCCCCTGACTGTTTTGATATTATAGGTCACTGTTTGATCATTAACTACTTCTTGCTGAGTTGAGACAAAGAGAGGAAGTCAGGAGCCAAGGGCTCATTGGAAACTTGTGTGTAGGGATGGAGGAACATTTGGTTAACAACCACCTGGAAAACTTCTCGGATTAAGCTTTGGAGAAACCTGAGGAAAAAGGGTGTAAGCATGAAGAGAAGGTAGGTGAGAATTAATGGTCCTAAAACAGGGTCAATCCAGGTGATGAGGGTAGATTGCCACCAGTCAGGGAAAAGAGAAGTGGGCTATTGTTGCTGGCACCATATTTCTTTGCTTAGACAACTGAGAACATCAATGTTTTGTTCAACCAACCCTGTCTCATTGACATAGTAGCAGCATTCCTCCCTGAGGAACAGACAGGTGCTCCCTTTCTCTGCTGTCAGTAGGTCAAGGGTGCGTTAGTTTTGAAGAGCTACCCAGGTGGCTGGAGTAATTTGTTGCTGGAGTGAGGCCAGCAAACAGCCGAAGCCTCAATGGCTAACTGGAGTTTTCACTCTACGTCCTGGGAGGTGGAGATGCTGTGGGCTAATGCCCCTTCCCCAGTATCAGTGGCTACAAGGGAGGATGGTAGTGATATGTGCACTACAACAAGAAGGAAGACCACTCTTTTAGTGCGGGAGTCTGTAGAAGAGGGGGAGACCACAACTGGTTCAGAAGTGTCCCAGACAACAGGGCTAACTTCTTCAGGGGGAAGAGGAAAGGAGGGAGGGCTGGAGAGATCAGAGTCAATGGATGTGCAGGTGAGATAGAGGAGAAAGTGAGTGGCAAAGACTGCAGCAGGAAGTTAGAAGGTATCTCCCAATTGGTGAAGGATGTCTCTGACCAGAATGGGGACTGGGCATGATGGCGTAACTAGGAAGGAGTGGGAGAGAGGTTGTCCATCTATATGGCAGGCTAGGGTGGCTGTCCTACATGGGCAGGAGGGTGTACCTTCTATTCCCATGACTGAGATCTGAGAAGGAAAAAGTAGCCCAAATGGGAGGGTAGGATGGATTAGGTGGCCCCCATCATGTCCACAAGAAAGGAGATAGACTTACCCACTACCTGTAGTGTTAACCTGGGCTCAATAAGGGTGATAGGGTTTTCAAGTCTGGGCCTCTTCAGACAGTGGTTAGCCCCAACAGCTCCAAAGAGGGAATCACCTGTCTCCCATGTGGAGGCACCAGGGATGAGTCAGCCATTGGTCACTCACTTCCCCAACGACCAGACTGTTTGTACTTGGGGCATGACTTGGTGGGCAGTTGGGGGCAAGGACATTGTCAAGACCAGTGGCCCATGTTCCCACACTTGAAGCATGGTCACGGGAAAACGGACTTAGATGAGGAAGCCCCATTCTTGTGCCCCTGTGGGGCTGCTGGACTCAGGGCTAATATCAGGGCCTGGGTTTGGAGTGCCACCAGGTGGTGATGGCAGGTTTGGCATTCAGCCTCAGCCACTGCCTCCTGAGCATTGTAAACCTTAAATGCCATTTTCATCATTTCACAGACAAGGGTCTGAGGTCCATCCTCTGCCCGTTTATGTTTTGTACGGATATCAGGCACTAATTGGGTAATAAAGTGAGATGCCAAAACCATGGCCCCAGCCAGTGAAGTGGGATCTAATCTTGTATAAAATTAAGGCCTCTGTAAGGCAATTGAGGAACACTGCTGGATTTTCATCTGCCCCCTGGGTGATTTCTCAGAGTTTGTCAAAATTGACAGTTTTGTGGGAACCAGCAGTTAGCGTAATGGCTATGTCACTGAACTCCCACGTAGTCGACCGCGGTTCGCGTCTCGGACCCGGTGGCTTACAACTCACGTCGGGCGCATGTGCGTGTGTGCCCAAGATCCCGAGAGGAGAATGGAGGAGAAGGGATTGCGGCGTGACCATCCCCCCTGGGGGGGTGATTTCTCGCTTTCTGTCTCTATGTCTCTCTCTGTCTGTCTGGCGAGCGCACGCACCCTATAGCGAAAAAACCTCTCCCAAAAAAAAAAAAAATTGACAGTTTTGTTAGACAGCCTGAATTCCAGCCAGGAGGCATTAGATCATGTAGCCTTGCCTTTTTTGGCCTGAGTTTCCTACCCGATAGTCTTACCTGGGTCAGTAGTAGGAACAGCTGCTTGTCTGACTGGTAGAGTCGGGTTGACCAAGCAGCTTGGTCAGCATGTTCTCAGGCTGCAGCCTGGACTCACTCTCTCTTATTTTCAATAAGGGTGGAGGACAGGATTACATAGAGGTCATTCCAAGTAAGATTATAAGCCTCAGTAAGATAGTGGAACTGTTTGATAAAAGCCATGGGGTTAGCAGAGAAAGAACAAAGTCTTCTTTCTATTTGAGATAGATCTTGGAGAGAGAAGGGCACATGGACCCTGACAGTACCCTCTGTTCCCTTCCCGGAGAGGACAAAAGAGGTTAGAACTAGGGGAAGGGAGGAAGAAGGGTGAGAGTGTGAGCGGGTATGTGAACTAACTGGAGATAAGTGAGGAGAGGATGGGAGCAAAGGACAGGGAGGAGGTGGAGGCAGTGAAGCCATGGGGTAAATGTGGGGGAGCAGTAGGGTGGTCTGGGACTGGCAGCACCAAATAGTACCAGGGTATGGTTGGGGACTCTTGTGCAGGTGCCAAGAAGGAGGGGAAGTAAGAGTCTCAGGCAGTTCATCTATAGGAGAGAGATCGCCCTCTAGGAGAGGTTTGGTCTTAGACTGTGAGAAGGACTTGGGTGGTAAGTGCAGGTGGTACAGAGGGAGGGGTAGGAGCCCAGGTCCCAAAAGACTTGGGCATATGTAACCTCTGACCATTTTCCTACCCTTTGGTAGTAGTTATCCAAATCAGTGAGGGTATTGTAAATCAAAAGTTCCCTCAGGAGGCCATTTGGACCTGTTGTCCAAAGGGAATTGTGACCAGGCCACAGTGGAATAGAATATCAGCTGCTTGCAGTACAGATCCTAAGCGAGTCCTAATTTGGTAAGATTATGGAGAAGCCATCCCAGCAGCATCTTTGGCTCAGTTATGGACTCAGTATTATCCATTGTGCCTGGGACTCAAGTGAACAGAAAAGGGAGACATGTCACAAATCTCTTTTTGCCCTCATGTAGCAGAACAGGTTGATGGGCAGCAGGAAATTTGGAATGCTCCACAATCACCTGAGCTCCAAGAGTCAGAAGGGACCCTGACACAGCCATGTTTTCAGACAGAGAACTCAGAGGTTTGAGCCCTAGAAACCATGGGCAGATGAACTTGCCCTCAGAGGCCACTGGAGAGGAGGCTAGTTAGTGGTTGGTGGGTTGTTTCCTGATTCAGGGGAAGAGAGGCCCTCACAGGGACTGCGGGGCACAAAAACTCCTCCCAGGTTTTGGTGCCAAATATAAGGAATGGGTCGACCATGCACAAAATAGAAATGTAAAGCCTTTATTGGGAATGCTCCCAGGTGAGTTTCCCTGGTCCAACAGAGAGAGAGGGCCAGAGAAATTGCACCCTAGGAAGGGGTTTAGTGATTTTTATAAGGGTATAGGAAGGGGGAGTGTCTTAGAGGTAGAAACAGTCCATGAATGATAATGATTTAGGGGGAGAGCAGACTACTATGCATGTAGGGTCTGGTGCTGAATGCAAGGTAGGGTGCCATGTGCTACATCTGGGTTAGATCTGAGTGCAGCATAGATCTGATGACAGGCTACATCTAGGTTACATCAGCTGACTGCATCCATCCAAGATGCCCAGGCCTCCAGTCTAACAAGTACAACTTTTGCCAGTGAGTTGCAGTGCAAATGGCCAGCTGAAGTGGTCTGAAAGAATTTCCTGATCTGTAGTTTGCATTTCACAAAGGTTGTCTATACACAAGTTACTTTGGTGATCTTTGGAATCTATTTAACAAGCTGACCATGTGAACTTGTAAGAATAAAATTAAACTATGCCTATCCTGTTTTGTAAAAGATAAAAGTTTAACCCTTGCCTCTTTCATTTCTGTACTACAGTTGAAGCCACCCTCTTGATAAAATGCTGAAGCTGTGAAAGCCCGGGGCAATTTGCTAGCACCCTGCAGGAAGCCCGGAGCCATTTGCAAGTTAGCCTAGCACCTTACAGGAAGCCTGGATCCTTGTAAAACTTCCCTCCCTTCTGCTAACCCCGGAAACCCAGATCAGATGCCTCTGTGAATCAGACCTAGTTACAACATCTGTAAAGAGAAACATTTTTGTCCTGCTTGAGCAGGCAACTTCAGGGTCGCCATAAACCTACCCTAAAAGCCCCTTATCTTACTTCCTCATTCTTTCCTCCCCTCACTCCACGGACATGTGTCTATATAACCTGAATGCCCCTTTGTTCGGGGCTTCACTCACTGTTGTGTCTTGTACGACTGAGAGTGGAGTCCTAGCATGCTAGAAATAAAGCCTCTTGTACTTTACATCAAGAACCAACTTTTGTGGTTGATTGGGATCACTGTAGTACTCCCTGGACAAGGAGGATCGGCCGGCTATCAGCTGGAACCTTTCAAACTTTGAAGAGCTTCAGGAAAAATGTTACAGTAGGTAGACAGGCATGAGAAGTGAGGATAGGAGGGAGCTCTGTGGGCACCAGATGAGAAGTGAGAAAAGTCTGACTGCTTTTTATATTTCCCAAAATCCTCTCCAGTGGGCCTGGAGGGAGTCATACTCACAAACATTGATGGACCATTTCAACTACTGGTAACAGGATCCTTCCTACATCCTACTCCTGTCATAGCATTTTTTGGATGTATATTAAGCCTCTTTATCTCTGTTAAAGTACATTGTTTTCTTACCTCAGCAATCTTTCTTTTCCAATCACCAACCTAAAAACTGTAAACTCACCTATAAGCTACAAATCCCCCCTTCTACATGTCCTGCCTTTTGGGGCCAGACCAATGGAAAAATTCATCACTAAATTCCAAACTCTGTCTCTTGCTCTTGTTACCGAACTCAAGTCAAGTTCACTCACCCAAACACTATAAAAGCAAACCATCAGCACATGGTGTGATGAAGGAAAATACAGATTTATTGCAAAGCACAAAGGAGAGCAGGCAGCTCATGCTGAAAAAATCCTGTCTTCTGAAGGTGTTCCCTACATGCATTTTTAAGGGGAAAATTAAGGGCAGAGGTCCCAGGCACATGATCAGTTCACTGATTGTTTCAAGAGGACATGATTATGTCATGTAAATTCTTGATTGGTGAGGCCTTAAATGATCAAATTTCTGTTCAGGTTTCTGGGGTCATTTAGCCTAGGATCTTTTGAGCCCACAGCCAACAGTTTCTGCCCTACAAAACATCTTAAGTATTGAAATAAAAACCTTACCTTTTCTTTAAGTGAGAGTTTTAGAGGTCAAATGGCCATTATTCATGGTCAATGCTCTTTCATTATTACAACAAAAGTCTGAACACTTATCCCTTACTCTAGGCCAATACAATGTAAATGGATTCTGTATTCCAAGAAACTCAGAAAATACATTTTATTTTAGTTCAGCCCTTATTTTCAGTTTGGGAAATTCTCACTTTGTTTTTTTTTTAACAGAGGGCTAAACTGAGGATCCATCCCACTTAGAAGGTCTCTGCTCAGTTACAGTTTCCACTATTTTTTGAAAAACCTCTCAATCCTGAGGGAAAATAAGTGATGACTGATCTGTTTTTTGGTAAATGGGGACATAGTTTCAGAGGTCAGGATTGGAGGAAATGGCACGCATTTATTTCAAAATACTCAGAACTTTTTCTTTAGTTTTTCAATACTGTTATGTCAGCACCAGCTTTTACTGTTATGTTTTTAAATCTGAAAGCACATTTAACTATAATATACAACAAAGAAGACAGCAAAGTTGCTAGTGAGTACAGAACTCTGGTGTTTTTTTTTTTGTTTGTTTGTTTGTTTTTTCTTATTTTCCAAAATCCTTTTCGGAGACACTTGGAGGGAGTCATGTTCAAAAACATTAACAAATGACTTTGACCCATTAATAATAGGATTCTTCCTACATCCTGTCCCTGGCATAGTATTTTTGAGATGTATATTAAGTCTCCTCATTTCTGTTAAGTACATTTTTTTTCCTGCTTAGCCATCTTCTTCTTCCGATTACCAACCTAAAAACTATAAAACCCATGAATAACCTACAAGCCCCTGATTCCACATGTCTCACTTTTTTGGGGCCAGACTAATGGTAAATATTTTCACTGAATTCCAAATTCTGTCTCTTGCTCTCAAAATCAAATAAAAGGAACCCATGTACCTGATCACCCCAAGAAAGGCATGTTTTGCCTCCTCTCCCATTGGCTTCACTGCCGAATTTACAAAACTTTTAAAGAAGAGGTAACACTCATTGTACTCAAATTGTTTCTAAAGATCCAAAAAGAAGGAACCCTTCCAAATTTATTCTATGAAGCCTCCATTCCCAAATAGATAAGGATATGACAAAAAAGGAAGTTACAGACTTATATCTCTGATGAATATAGGTGCAAAATTTTTCAACAAGATACCTGCAAAACATATCAAACAGCATATAAGAAGTTTTACTCTTCACGACCAATGGGACCTGGACTTTTCTTTGTTGGACTGATTCAATCTCATTGCTTGTTATAGATGTTTTCAGCCTTCCTGTTTTCCTGAGTCAATCTTGGTAAACTGTATTTATCTAGGAATTTTCCCATCTCATCCAGGTTTTATCCTTTGTTGGCATTTAGTCACTCATAGTATCTTCTAATGATGTTTTGTATTTCTATTATGTCTGTTGTAATGTTACCTGATTCATTGTGAATTTGATTTATCTGATTCCTTCCTTTTTTGTTCTTAATTAATCTAGCTAATGGTATGTTAATCTTGTTTATCTTTTCAAATAACCAGCTTTTGTTTTTATTTATTTTCTGTATAGTTTGTTTAATATGACCAACTTAATGGTAGGGACAAGTCTGGAAATACCGATAATAATGTTGAAAGTTAATGGATTAAATTCTTTGATCAAGAGACACAGACTGGCTGAATGGAATAAAAATCAGAAACCTTCCATCTGCTGCCTACAAGAAACCCATCTCATGGATAAAGACATACATAGATTGAAAGTGAAGAGCTAGAAAAAGGTATTCCATGCAAATGAAAAACAAAAAGAGTGGGAGTCACTATACTGATTTCAAACAAAATAGACTTTAAGACAAAAACTGTAAAAAGAGATAAATAAAGGCACTATATAGTAGTAAAAGGGCTAATTCCCTAAGAAGATATAAGCTTATAAATATCTATGCACCCAACTCAGGGGCACCCAAATTTGTAAAATAAAGACTGCTCGATCTAAAAGGAGACATAGACTGTAACACACAGTCTCAACACCCCATTATCTCCTTTAGACAGGTCAATGAGACAAAAAATTACCCAAGAGATTCAGGACCTAAATGATACCATAAATCAAATGGACTTGATAGACTTCAATAAAACTTTGCACCCAAAAAACACGAAATATACATTTTTTTCAGTTCCACATGATACTTTCTCAAAGACTGACCACATGATAGGGCACAAAACCAGCCTCCACAGATTCAGTCATAGACACTATATGCATCTTCTTCTCTGACCTTGATATTAATCTCAGGAAAAACCCTCTACAACACACAAATACATGGAAACTAAATAACCTACTTCTGAATGACTTCATGACTACTGCACAGATTAAGACTGAAATCAAAAGATTCATGGAAACAAGTGATAATGAGTGCACAATATTCCATAATCTATGTGACACTGTAAAAGCAGTCATAAAAGGGAAGTTCATAGCAATTAGTGTGCACAAGAAAAAGATGGAAAGGTGGCAAAAGGACAACCTAACATCATGCTTCAGAGAATTGGATAAGCAACAAAAAATCCAAAAAATGTCAGGAGTAAAGAAATAATAAAGATTTGAGTAAGAATAAATGAAATAGAAAAAAAAAATTCTTAGTCTTAATTTTGTCTGTTATTTGCACAAAGTCCATTAAGAATACTAACTGATTTAGTGAACTTTGCTGGAACCTTTTATAGGGAGCTTTAGATTAGACTCTTTAAAAAGACTCCCAAGGCTACTGAGCCAAGTCGGGAATCTACCATCCGACTGTGCCTTTAAGTACCTGTACTTGGAAACATTTGGGCCTGTCAGAAAGTGACATTCTGCCAGGCAGAACTGTTCATAATACAAGACAATATTTCCAACAGCTTCTCTTGGCTTTTTTGAATCAACCTTAGCTCCTTAGCTTTCTGGTTATATCTTCAGATATGACATTCCAGCCCAAGCCCTGGCAGTAACCAGTATTTTTGATTTCTGATGTAAGGCAACAAGTATCATTGAATTTATGTCAATAACAATACTGCTACAAAACAATAATACAAACACTTTCCAATTCTTGAAGCGTCAGGAAGGGAGAAAAGTTTATGTTTCAATTCTATTTTCAAAAAAGCAGTTTTTCAACAAATTGCTGAAGTGATCAACAGCTCAAAAAAATTCTTAAATTTGGAAAACAAGGCATATAAGAAAATCAGGAATGTTTTCAGCAAAAGTCATAAAAATCTATTTACCCACTTTAGTAATGTAATTAATCTCTCTTCTTTTCAGTTTGCAGTGTTACTGTTGTCCAATCTTTTCATTTAAATCCTGGAAGTTCAGAAGTCTGATCTCAAACTCATCAAAAACCTATATCCAAGAGTACTTATCAGAGTATTTTTTATTAATTTTCTTAAAAGACACAATTTTTTGATTATAGCTTATTACAAAATGTTTTAGAAAGAGCCTCAGAATAAAGTAATTAACTATAGACAATAAAAACTTAAGGGGCCAGGAAATGGCATGGTGGTTAATGTTGTTGGACTCCCATATGGCCAATGGTGGTTTGAGTCCTGGACCTGGTGACATGCTTTCTCACTTTCCCTCTTTTTCTCCCTCTTTCTGGTCAAATTAAAATAAATAAATAAATAGTTAAACAATTCTTTAAAACAAGCATGGCCATGGCTTGAGATCTGATTTTACCATAACCCAGAATCAATTATTTACTATCAAATTTGATCATTTCTATGACAAACTACATTATAACTATTTAGCATTACAAGTATGACTAATAACATACTAATACATAACTGTTGTTTGAGAATCTCATACAACTTTGGAACACCTTGACACAAATTTGTATACAGAGAGCTAAACACCATTTCATATTGGACAATATTTCCCAAATAATTTCAACATGTCATAAAGTAATATCTGTTTTTCTCTTTGTTAATAAGTTTCAAAAATGAGGGGCCAGCATGTGGCATGGTGGTCAAGGGTGTTGGACTCCCACATGGCCAGCTGCAGTTCAAGTCCTGGACCTGGAGGCTTTCTCTCTCTCTCTCTCTCTGTTCCTCTCTGGTCAAATTAAAATAAATAAATAAATAAATAAATAAATAAATAAATTTAAATAAAATATTTTTTTAATTACCAAAAATTAGTACAAGATCAAAAAGCTTAAATTGAAAATGAAATTTGACTTGAGAAGTCTGTCAAATATCAAAGATTTAGAACACTTTTTAAAACAGTATTAGGGCTGTGACTGTCATTTAATTAACCAAAGTGACAAGAACAACAAAACTCTGGCTTTTGACAGAAAGTGAAAGAATATGGAAGATTTACTGCTGAGTGAAGCAAGCCAGGCTATGAAGGAGAGACACTGTATGTCCCCACTTAATATATACCGAATGTCTGCACTCTATAACTAAAACGGATGGCTAAAGGACGTACAAACACAAGAGATGGATGTGAATGCCAGATGTTGTGAGTGTAGAGGAGTGGGGTCTGGGGAAAAACATTTGGAGGAGGGATACGAAGACAGCATTGTTGAGACAGGGAGGTAGTATTGTTATATTTTGATCAACTCAACGAGGGAGAAATGTTCACATATTGAAATGATCATTTTGTAAGCTAAATAATGTGATTGAATGTATTAAAAAATGTAAATAAGTATAAATAAATTAATTAATTAAAAAATTTTAACCATAGTTATAAAATCTTTGCTCTGAAATAGATTGGAATCAGACTTTTTAACTACAACAGTTAAAATAAACAAAGACAGCAGAAGGCACACAAAATTGTTCCTGTTTTCTTTCTTATACTCAAAAAGTTAAAAAAAAACTTTACTCATTTTTGTTAATTTTACATAAAAACAAAGTAAAACAAATTTTAGTCTTTATCAGTGTTTTTGGATACATTTAGTCAATGCCAGTTACTTTTAACTTAAAATCCTGTTTCCTTTTTCTAACTTTTTATATTCATTTAGTTTTATTATAATAGTTCATCTTTATTTACTTGCTTTAAAATAATATTCATACGTCCTCTATAACAGACAAATCTACTCAAAAACATAGCCTCACATCTTTTTTTTTTATTTCATGTTCATCAAAAACATTTTAATATTCTCTGTATATTTTATATACATAATTGTTTCTCTAATTTCTAGCTTTGGTTACCATTTTCCTGGAATCTTAACATCCATTCAATAATATCTACAGGGAACCAGCAGTTAGCGCAATGGCTATGTCACTGGACTCCCACGTAGTCGACCGCAGTTTGCATCCCAGACCCAGTGGCTTAAAACTCACGCTGGGCACATGTGCGTGTGTGCCCAAGATCCCGAGAGGAGAATGATGAGAAGAGATTGCGGCGTGACCATCCCCTCTGGGGGGTGATTTCTCGCTTTCTGTCTCTATGTCTCTCTCTGTCTGTCTAGCGAGCACATGCGTCCTATAGCGAAAAACCTCTCCATAAAAAAAATAATAATAATATCTACAAATATTTTCTTATAACAAAGTTGTTAATAGATTCAACTATATTTCAAACTTTAATATCATATAAAACACTTAATCATCTACTTAATAATTAATGCTTCAATATTTAGAAATAACTCAAGCATATCAATATTACTTAATTTAACATATCATGTCTTTAAAATTTTAGCTACTCTGAAAAATATAAAAATGAGACAAGTTCAATTACAATCATTTACTTCATTTTCACTTACCCAGTTTATTTGTTTTTAATCATTATCTTTGAGTGACTTATGAAAAACAAGGCTATTTATTTAAGGTGTTTTCTTTTGAAGTAAATCAAAATCAAGCTAGCCCTATATCAGCTAGTCTCATCTTATCTGAAAACTGAATTACCAGAAACAAGAGATTGCTCCATGTTTCCCAAGTTCTTCTGTAACCTAACTGTCCATGTGGCACCCAGTATGGCCATTTAGGACAGAGGCCATTTGGGTCCTGATTCACATAGTAAGAATTCTGAAGACATTTAGATTTGTATTTAACAATTTAAAATCAGCCTTATCAAAAATTTTACTCAAGTCATATGAACTTGAATATTATTTGAGTCTATTTTACTTATGAGAATACATTTAAATCAACTTGGTACCACATACAAATATACACATAAACACAACATACCACACATGTATGTATACACATCATATGATGCAGAGTAAAAGAATTATAGTTTTCCTTTTTTTTTTTTGCAGAGGTTTTTGCTATAGGGCGCGTGCGCTCACCAGAAAGCCAGAGAGAGACAGAGAGACAGAAAGCAAGAAATCACCCCCCAGGAGGGATGGCCACGCTGCTATCCCTTCTCCTCTGTTCTCCACTTGGGATCTTGGGCACACACGCACACGCGCCCAGCGTGAGTTTAAGCCACCGGGTCCGGGACTCAAACCGTGGTAGACTAGGTAGAAGTCCAGCGACATAGCCATTACGCTAACTGCTGGTTCCCAAAACCTTATCTTTCCTTTAAGTAAGAGTTTTAGAGGTCAAATGGCCATTACTCATGATCCATGTTGGTCATTATCATAACTAAAGTCTGAAGACTTACTTCTTACTCTGGGCCATTACAATGTAAATGGACCTTATGTTTCAAGAGTCAGAAAATATAGAAAATATAGGAGGTCCTTGCTCAGTTTCTATCTACTTGGTGTTGTCACACATAACTCCTGTAACTTACCAGACATCTACCAAATACAATCCAATGCCATATATCCTTCACCACAAAACTGATATTTCCATGGGTCAATGGTACCTGGTCAGTGGCCAGTCACTCAGGACTGTCCCTGAGACAAGGTGCTCAGGCACCTGCAGGATGAATTCTGAGGGTAGCCATCAGCCAAGGGTTGCTTGACCTTAGGCAAGACACCCACACAGGAACTTTGTCTCTTCTTGGTTGCTAATAAACTGTTACCAAATACCAATCAGGTTTGCTCACCCATCCAAGTACTATAAAAGCAAACCATAGGCACGTGGTGTGATGAAAGTATAACTTTATTTCAAAGTGCAAAGTGAGGAGAGTGAGCAGGTCATGCTGAAAAGACCCGGTCTACTGAGGTGTTCCCCACATGTGTTTTTAAAGGCAAAATTGGGGGGGAGGGGTCCCAGGCAAGTGCGTAGCTCACTAGTTGATTCAAGAGGATGTGATCATCTTATGGGCATACTTGATTAGTGAGGCCTTAGATAATCAAATTTCTGTTCATATATCTGGAGTCATTCAGCCTGGGGTCTTTTGAGCTTGCAGTTTCCACCCTACAAAACATCTTACATATTGAAATGAAAACCTTATCTTTCCTTTAAGTGAGAGTTTTAGAGGTCAAATGGGCCTTATTCATGGTCAATGTTCTTTCATAATGAGAAGTCTGAAGAATTTTCCCTTACTCTGGGCCATTACAAGGTAAATAGACCTTGCATTCCATGAACCTTAGAAAATACAATTTACTTTTAGTTTAGCCCTTATTAATTTTCAGTTTGGGAAATTCTCATTTTTTCTTTAACAGAAGGGCAAACTTAGGATCCATCCCTCTTAGGGGGTCCCTGCTTGGTTTCATTACTACTTTCTTTTTTTAAAAGAATTATTTTATTTAACTTTACTTATTTATTTTAATTTGACACAAGAGGGACAGATTGAGATAGAGAGAGAAATCAAGCCGCTAGGTCTGGGATTCAAACCGTGGTTGAATGGAAGTCCAGCACCCTTAAGTACCATGCCACCTGCCAGCCCCTTCATTACTACTTTCTTCACTTTCACAAAATTCTAATGTATTTATTCTGTAAAAAAATGAGAAGCACAGGCAGGTGGCGTGGTGGTTAAGATGCTTAATTTCCATATGACTAACTACAGTTTGAGTCCTGGACCTGGTGGCTTGAGAAATACATTGGATACCTGTGTGCACATGCCCAAAAATTCTGAGAGGAGAATGGAGAAGGAATTGTGGTGTAGCCACTCCCCCTGGGGATGATTTCTCATTTTCTCTCACTATGTCTCTCTTTCTCTGTATCTCTTTGGTGAGTGCATGTACCCCTAACAAGACACATAAGGGAACTGGGAAAAAACAACCAAAAGAAACTGTACAAATACCATAAGAAAAAAAAAATTAGAGCAGAAATAAATGAAATAGAGAATAAACAAACTATAGAAAATACATGAAACCAAAAGCTGGTTCTTGGAGAAGATAAACAAAATTGACACACTGTTAGCTTGACTAATTAAGTGAGAAAGGAGCCAGATGAATCAAGTCAGCAATAAAACAGGCAATATTACAAAAGACATAACAGAAATACAACACAACATTAGTGAATATTACAAGTGAGTATACACCAACAAATAAGAAAACCTGGATGAGATGGACACATTTCTGAACACATATAATCTACCAAAATTGAATCAGGAACACATAGAAAACCTGAATAGGCCCATAACAAACAATGAGAGTGAACTAGTAATAAGTAGTCTCCCAACAACAGCAACAAAAAACCCAATACCTGATGGCTTCACACCTGAATTATTTAAAAACAAGGTTTTTATCGAAGAGCTAACCCTAATTCTACTCAAATATTTCTAATGATCCAAAAGGAGGAAACCCTCTAAAATTTATTCCATGAAGCGTCCTTCATCCACATTTCAAAAGCAGACAAGAAAATCACAAAACAAAAACAAAAACAACAACAAAAACTACAAACCAATATCCCTGATGAATACAGAGGCAAAATTTCTAAGTAAGATACTAATAAATAGCATCCAATGGCACATTAAAAATATTATACATCATGACTAGGTAGGCTTTAGTCCAGGGATGCAAGGATGGTTCAACATATGCAAAACCATAAATGTAATACATCATATTTACAGAAGAAAGATAAAAAACCATACAGACAGGGAAAGAAGTGAAATTATCTCTACTTGGAGATGAAATGACTATATACATAGAAGTCCAAAAAAAATCCACAATAAATCTGGAAGGGATAAATAAATATGGTAAACTGGCAGGATAAAAAAATCAACATAAAAAAATCTGTAGCATTTTGATATATCAACTATAAATCAACTGAGATAGAATTGAGAAAAAAAGCAATCTATTTACAATAGCCACAGAAAGTATAAAATACCTAGGAATGAACCTAATCAATGAAGTGAAAGACCACTACAAAGGAAAACATAAAAAAATTTAAAAAGAAATAAAAATGTGAAAAGACATCTAATGTTCCTGGATTTTAAAAATTACTGTAATCAGGGAGCAGACAAGTAGTGTGGTGGTTAAGGGCACTGCACTCCCATATGGCCAACTAAAGTTCAAGTCCTGAACCTGGCATCTTGCTTTCTCATTTCCCCCTCCCCAAATCTATCTCTGGTCAAATTAAAATAAATAAATAAATTTAAACAAAATACATGTTTAAAAATATTTAGTATAATCAAAACATCAATTCTAGCCAAATTAATCTAAAAACTTAGTGTAATCCTGATCAGAATTCCAGAGACATTCTTCACAGAATTAAAAAAAGAAAAATTATGAAACTTGCCTGGAATCATAAAAGATCCAGTATCACCAAAGCAATACTGTTAAAAAAGAATAAAGTAGAAAGCATCTTATTCTTTGAACCCAATATATATTACAAAGCTATGATAATCAAAACGGCATGGCACTAGCACAAAAACAGGCATGTCAACCAATGGAACAGAACAGAGACACTGGAAGTAAGCCCAAACCTAGAGCCAACTGATATATTTTTTTAAGAGAGGGATTTTTTCTATAGGGTTAGTATGCTTGCTGGAGAGACAAAGAGAGACAAAGAAATAGAAAGTGAGAAACGATCCACCCGCCCCAGGAGGATGGTCATATTGCTATCCATCCTCTATTCTCCTCTGGGATTTTGGGCATGCAACACCATGTTCAGAGTAAGTTTCAAGCCTACGTGTCCAGGACTCAAACTGTGGTTGGGCATGTGGAAGTCCAGTGATGTGACCATTATACCAGAAAGGATGGTTCCATAGAAAAATGACTTTTGATTCCATAGCCAAATGATTTTTGAGAAAGGACACCAGACAATCAGTAAGGGGAAAAAAAAATCTCTTTAGCTAATGGTGCTGAAAAAACTGGATATTCACCTGAAGAAAAATAAAAATTGGGTCTTTAACTCTCCCAGTGAAAAGAAACCAACACAAAATGGATCAAAGATCTAAACACAAAACCTTAAACTGTAAAACTACTGGTAGAAAACACAGATGAAATGTGGAGACATCAGAGTAGGCAAAGACTTCTTAAATAAGATCCCCAAAGAACAGGCAATAATTCTGAAAATAGACAACTGGGATTACATCAGGCTAAAAAAGCTGCAAAGCAAATGAAACAATAACTAGAGTAAAGAGATACCTCTTGGAATGGGAGAATGTATTTGCAAACTATGCCTAAGATAAAAGGCTGATAACCAGAATATACAGAAAACTTAAGCACCTTACCCCAAAATATAATTCAATTAAAAGATGGACAAAGGAACTGAAGAGACCACTCTCCAAGGAAGACATACAAATAGCCAATAAGCATATAAAAATATACTCAGAATCACTGGTCATAAGGGAGATGCAAAACAAAACAATAATGACATACCACTTAATCCCAGTCAGAATTTCTAAGGTTAAAATAGTAAAGAATGATAAGTGTTGGCCAGGCTGTGGTGAAAGGGGGCCCCATCTACACTGTTGGTGGGAATGTAAATTAATACAGGCACTGTGGAAAACAATATAGAGGCTCTTCAAAAACCTACAAATAGAACTACCAGCAATCTCACTCTGGGGTATCTACCTAAAGGATAGGAATACACTCAGCCAGAAAAACACTTGCACATTGATATTTATTGCAGCATTATTTGCAGTTGCTAAGAGAGGGAATCAACTCAGATTTTCAAGAAAAGATTAATGGAATAAAAAATTCTGTCTCATATACACTATAGAATACTACTCAGCCATAAAAAAAATGAGACCATGGCAGTTGATAAACAGACAAATATGGAAGGTTTAATGTTGCATGAAACAAGTTAGACTATGGAATAGAGGCATTCTATGCCCCTTCTTAATATATAACAAATGCCTGCACTTCATGGATTGGTAAGTACAAAAGCATGGAGTCAGCAGATGGTGTCATGGTTAAGGTACTGGACTCCCACATGGCTGACTGTGGTTTGAGTCCTAGACGGCTGGTGGCTTGCTTTTTCACTTTCCTTCTTTCTCTCTCTTGTCAAATTAAAATAACAATAATAATAAATAAAATAATTCTTTTAGAAATAAAACATGGAGAGCAAATGTGGGTACAAAAGACAGTGTGGTTGGAGGGTGGGTAATCAGTTTTGACTGGGAGGAAATCAGGGGAATAAAAGCAAAAACTTTTTTTTAGAATTATTAAGTATATTTATTTTTTAAAATTGTTTACATGGGGGGGAACCAGCAGTTAGCGTAATGGCTATGTCGCTGGACTCCCACATAGTCGACCACGGTTCGAGTCCCAGACTCGGTGGCTTGAAACTCATGCCGGGTGCGTGTGTGTGCATGCCCAAGATCCCTAGAGGAGAATGGAGGAGAAGGGATTGCGGCATGACCATCCACCCGGGGGGTGATTTATCGCTTTCTGTCTCTATGTCTCTCTCTGTCTGTCTGGCGAGCGCACACACCCTATAGTGAAAACCTCTCAAACAAAAAATTGTTTACAGGGCACATGTGCTCACTAGAAAGAGGCAGAGAGATAGAAGGAATGTGAGAAAGCAAGCAGCGAGGTCTGAGACTTAAATTGCAGTCAACCCTATGGGAGTGAGCACCTTTAACACCATGGCACCTGCTGGCCCCAAAAGCAAAACTTTTAATAAACACAAAAAAGGAAAATTATCTGTTGATGATGTTTTTAGTCATATCTTTGACTGGACTATTATACAGTGTTCATTTATGCTGGAAAAATTCATTTTATATGCTGTAAAGATGTACAGTAACTAAAGGAAATAAAAAATAGGAATAACAAAAATAAATTAAAATATAAAATCCTAAGTTGTAATGAATGATTTGGCAAAGGCTGATTCTATAAATGCTCAATATTTGAAAACTCCAGAGGGCCCAAATGTTAGGGTGCCCTCAATTTTTAAAACTTATATCCAGACATCCTACTAGTTCTCACAGTGATGATCAGAGCAAATAATTTATTTCCTCCTAAAGTAGGAGTAAGTAGTCATTTTGAAACATGCATAGGAAGTTCTCTTCATATTGAGCCCTGCTTCAGAAGAAAACGTTTTCCCAAAACAAAACTGGTCAGAACTTTAACATAGCTAAAACTCCTGAGGCCATGGAGATACCCACTTGCACACTCCCCCAAACTTCCTGTCTGAATGAAGAAGGGATGAAGATGAGGTCTTATAAAAGTCACAGTCCAGGGACACAGGAATCCTAAAAAATGGCTAAATCACAGGTCAATGGATGCTGTCCATCCTTCCACACATTACTGCCACATCTACAGGGATCCTGCATAATAACAGCAGTGTATCTAAAAGAATGGTTTGCCTCACAAATAAATTAAGATCTTGTTAGTTGTGCATCAACAAATTGAATGACATTGATAATGCAGATAAACTTATAGAAACACATAATCTACTGAGACTGAGCCATGAACAGAGAGGAAAATCAGCACATCCACAACTAAGAGGTAGATTGTTGCAGTGATAAGTCTTTCCAACATGACAACTCTAGTGAGCATCCATGCCCTAGAGAAGCACTCAAATGCAAAACATACAAAAATATCCTTGTTACTCAGATGATACCCTCTTTTACCTATGAGAGACCAGACAGACTCCAAATATCTATTCAAAGGGAAGCAGGGGGGATGTACTTTGTGACTTAATATACAGACACATTTGAGTCAACTGGTAAGATTGGGCACCCTATCATATGGGACATCCCCCAGCTATCCAGCTCACTTAGGTGCTCAGTGACTTACCTCTGAAGAAACATGGTATTCTTTCCCCCTGTGTATCCGAAGTGTATTTTGTTTTTCAGGTTCTTGAACAACCTCACTGGTGTGGTTTTGGTGTCCTCTGGAATCATTTTTTCCCTTCACTTGGCTGAGGTGAAATGTTCTCCTGAGAGTAAAGAAATAACAAGTCCTTTTAAACGCAGAACAAGTTCTTTTAAAAGAAGTACTTATTGCTCATTGGAAAAAGACAATTAAAATACTGTGTTTGAAATGTAGTATGGTGAACAATTAGTTCATAATGTTATGAGCCCAGGGAAGGAAAGTGATGTTAAGGAACTCTGAGATCAATAGAACATGTGGGGATTTATTTCTTGCACTATGAAGAAGTCGGTTTGGGAACAGGGTCCTGGATTTGTGACCCTGCTTTGCATAATTCAGGAAACTCAGGAAAAAACTCATTCTTGTGGAGAAAGGTGAAAATGGGGACCCAACACACCACTGCTGCTTCCACACAGGACCATCATAGATACGGGGATCTCCCCCATGACCCTCCTGTCCACACTAAACAATCTGAGGAAAGGTGGGGCTACAGGTATAGGGCTACCTAGAGAGGGCTCAAGGTTAGCACAAATCTCCACACAGGAACATATCAGCACAGCTGGGGTTCATCGTTGCTCAGCCTCCACCAAGGGCTGTAGGGCACGAGGGCCAAGGTAGGTCAGCAATAGGTGGGGTCTGTAGACTGGATAGAGAAGGAAGTCCAGTTCCCTCCAGCCCATCCCCTCCCAGTCTCCAGAGGCTTAACACTCACATTCACCATTTCCTGGCATCCAGGTGTCCTTGAGTCATCCCTGTGCTCCCTCAGCCAGTGCAAGTCACAGGGTGATAGAGCCTGAGGGAGGAGGACTCTCCATAGCAGAGCACACGCCATCAAGGCCAGAACTAGTAAAGAATATAGCCACACGCCAACTGGGAATAGCATTATTAAATATATGAAATGTGGATACAAAGTTTACATCTATCTATATAGATTCCTATATGTTTGTATATATGTATGCATAAATACATAAGTTGTAATCTCTTCTTTATTGGCCAGAAAACTAAGAGAAAGAAGGGGTGATTAGCCATCCTGCTTACCAGATGACTAAGTGATTGACTGCCACAGATATTCTTTCTCCAGTTAAGTCCAGACTCACAATCTCCCTTGAGCTGATCACATCAGTCTCTGCCAATAAGTTGCTTTAGACAGATTCTGCTAAAGCATTTTCACTGAACCCTGTAGAGACAACCCTCATCTCCAGAAGACTTCCTCTGTTAACAGTGTCCATTGTAAACTCCATCAAGACCAAAAGAACTGAAAAGCAAAAGTTATAAAGAGATAGTTTATGGCTCTCAAAATTAACATAATATAAAGGTAAGACATTGGGATGTGCAGTCAGATCCACCAACAGCATGGCCAAGTAGAAATGAGGACAGGTCCTCTGACCCCAAAAAAGCTTAGTTCTTCATAATAGTGGAGGGATTACAAGACATGTAACTTGTTATGAAGGAGTTTCCATTGAACTTAGTTTAGTGAAAACAATAAACTCTTTTTTTCCTTGTAAATTTTGTTTTACAGATGCTCCTTTTTGTTCAAAAGAAAAGCTAGAGGGACTAGCAGTTAGCATAATGGCTCTGTCGCTGGACTTCCATGTAGTCGACCGTGGTTAGAGTCCCAGACCTGGTGGCTTAAACTCACGCCAGGCACGTGTGCGCACGTGCCCAAGATCCCGAGAGCAGAATGGAGGAAAAGGGATTGCGGCGTGACCATCCCTCCTGGGGGATGATTTCTCGCTTTCTGTCTCTCTGTCTCTCTCTGTCTTTCTGGCGAGTGCACGCACCCTATAACTAAAAGTTCTCCAAAGAAAGAAAGAAAGAAAGAAAAAAGCTAGAGTTACACTACAGCAATATTTAATACAAGAATCAAAAGTGAAGAAAAGCAAGCATAGGAACTACTTCAGATCAGCAGGCTATCCACCCACAGTTCACACCGAACTCCTGCACCCAGAAGGTGAAGGAGATTACCAAGCTGGGAGCTAGATTCCATGCAGAAATGCAGCTGGAGTGGGTCTGTCTTTGGTGTTGAGGAAGGAAACGGAAGGATTTAAAGTTTGGAACTTAATACGAACTCCTGTATCTCTTCACACATGGAAAAGGCCTCCCATTTAACACTTCTGTTTTCACCAGCAGGAAACTCTCATCAGGAGGCCCTTCAAATTCTTATCTAAGTAAACTGTGTAATTCAGAAACTGTTTCTCCACCAGACAAACCAGATGAGTCTTTGTCTAAGTCTGTACCCCATAGGTTTTCTTTAGAAACTACTGTCATTTGGTGACAACAATGCTGCCCAAACCAAAACTGTGCAGAAAATGCTGCAAGGTGACCAAACTCAAAAGGGACAGAGTCCCCAGAACATCTGCATTTGGGTCTCCGGCTTTCCAAAGCTAAGTAGTTTCTCAATTCAACCTCCTTCTGTACAAGTATGAGCAGCTGGAGGTCATGCACAGGGAGGGGGCTTGCCCTTGGGTGGAACCGGATGACCTTGCTTTCCTATCCTTGGCAGGCTCAAAACTAGCCTCAACTCAGAGTTACCAGCTTCAGGCCTCTACCTCCACTGTGAGGTATTTGCCTGCTTCACATCAGCACTGATGAGCTGCCTCCCTGAGACCCAGATCTCCAACCCCATTGTTTAATTTAAATGATCAGAGTCCCTCTTCCCTCCTGTGTTTACAGGCAAAGTACAGGAGAATGCCATGATACTTTATGTGGATTTTAAAACCAGCAAATAAGGGTCCGGTCCATGGCGGAGCAGTTACATTGCTACATTCCCACATGACTGACCACAGTTCAAGTCCAAGACCTGGTGACTTGTAATTTACACTGGTCACATGTGAGTGTACATGTCCAAGATCCTCGGAGGAGGTGATGGCCCGACAGAGGCCCAGGCCCCGCGATGCCCAGACCCCAGACCCCTTCCTGGCGTCCCTAGCCCCGGGGGTGCTGAGGAGGGCGACGACCCTGCGGGGAGAGGAGCTTCTCCAGACCCGAGAGGGAGCCCGCACCCGGGTCCTCGCCGCCCCCTTCTCCGCACTGCGACCTGAAGCGACCTTCGCCGGCCGAGAGCAGCGTCCCCTCCTGGCCCTGCCCGCGTGGTAAAGGGTCCCCGGACGGAGGGCGGCGACCTGCAGCCCGAGCAGCGCGGGTCGCCAGTAGCCAGGAGGGTCCCGCCCGCCCGTCCCGCCGCAGCCCCGGCCCTCCGCGGGGAGCAGCCTGTGGGGACGGGAGGAGCCGGTGCGCCGGCAGGGGTGCGGCTGCCCGAGCGGGGACGGACGTGTGGACGCGGACGCCGGGGGAGGAGTCGGTGTGGGTAGGTCGGGGTCCTGCGGCGAGGCCGGCGGGGTGGGCGGCCCAGGGCTGTGGGAGGCTCGGCCGCCGGGAGCCGGGGCGTCCCTGGACCCTCCGCCTCGGGGTCTCCTCCGAGCCCTCTGGTCGCCGCGGACCCTTCGAGGTGCCTGGCCTGGGAAAGAACCGCCTCGCCACGTGGGTGACGTCCCCGCCGCTGTGGTGTCCCTGACGACGTTCTGTGGGACTGCGTGATGGCGTCCATGGCGGGCTCAAGGGTTGCTGGGTGGTGGATGCGCTGGAGAGCAGTCTGGGCTGGACTTGGGGGTGGTGGCACCTGACCTTTGAGTTGTCCCTTTGAGGTCACAAAGGGAGGCCTGTAGGGATAGCCACTGGGGGACCACCTTGTGCTTTGGAAAACTGGCCTCACCGAACATAGATGTCAGTTTGTACATCTCAACTGTTGAGTTGTTTTTATTTCTAGCCCTATTGTTTATTCTTTTATTAAGGACATCCAGGATAAAGAAGTATAAAATAATATATGTCATATTTAGCAATAGGCCCATATATATTTTCTTGTGCTTTCCACAAGATTAAACTAATGGAAATTTTCAGCAGCACATTCACCTTACCGAACTTTCATCCTATCAAAAAAATTTAAAGGCGGCCCATTTATTCAATTCCTTACAGTTTTTATCAATGGATACTCAAATAACCTAAGACTATTCAAGGATCAAGACATCTACTTAAATAATTAACCTAAAAAAACACAGGCATGGGGCACCATCAGGACAGTCACTTCTGTCTACCAGCTGTGCTCTGGTGTGGGTGATGTCATGAGGCATCTGCCTTAGTCCCGGCCAAATGGTGCTGAATTTCTGGGTTGGGCCAGTGTTGGAAGTGGAGAGTCCAATAAATGGTGGTGAGCATAGGATGGAATTCAAACTACAAGAATACAAAATAATCCATGGACATTTATATACAGACCTTTAAATTTAGGGGACTTTGATGGTGAAATCCTCCACATGGCCATTGTTGACTATCTCAGAATACAAAACAACTTTAATTATTTAGAGCCCCTTATTTCAGCAATTCAAGATAATATTTAACAAGCTAAGAATCACCTTGGTTTGTCAGAACATTTGAAAGTTAACAAAGACATTTTCTTCTAGACTCCTAAAAGCAAAATATTGAATGGCAAATCCCCAAGTGAGGCCTTCTGCCAAGAATACTTTACTGGTAGAAATGAAAGCAAAATTCAGTGCACTAACATGGGTAGACACTTAAGTCACAGAGTCCAGCAGGCACAGGTGCAGTTGCAGGTGTCAACAATTCTTGGTTCAGGGAGGGGTTGTGTGCATCATCCTGGGAGAAGAATCTGGAGCTCTGCAGTTATCTGAGGAAGGTCACCCAGAAGACCAGCTCATAGGAGCCCTGTCCAATGGTCAGCACCTTCTTTCTCATCTAGCTCAGGCTGAGACCTGTCTCACATGCTAGTTCACCTTTCCACAAAGGAATCAGGATGGCAAACACAATACAACCTCTAGAGGAAGTGGGTGACAAAAGGGTCAGGCCACACCCATTCTGATACATTCAGGTTATTTAACTGATTGATTAATAGATTAGGGCAGTATGTGATGCTGTGCCCCCAGGACAGTATCCCTTAACAGTACCTGGGTGACATCTGCCTCAGGCTGTGTACAGGAGGGTCCTGGGAAGCCCATCTGGGGGTAGTGGGCCTAGGCTCCAGACAGACTGGAAGACATGGACTTGGCCAAAGCAGGCTATGAGGGTGAGGTATGGCAGATTTAGTGTGCTGTCAGTGGCATGAGGGTGCCCTGGAATTGGGGCACTCCCAGGACCCTGAGGTCAGCCCAGAGGTGTACACAGCCTGAAAGCACAGACTACACCTGGAGCTGCAGGGGGACTCTGGGTGGTGGTCTGGGAAGGGTAGAGTGAGAACCAGTCACTGAGGGACTTAAACTGCCTTTTTCTGATGAGCAAATCTAGTCCCCAAACCACAATTAAGGAATGACAGAGATTATTGATATTAATTACACGGTTTTTGTGGACTTATTTTTTTACACCTTGGTTCAAATGACTACAAGCAGAAATACTATATGTATTGTTAATTTTTGTTTCATTTATTTTTTTAATTTTGAGTGCATATGAGCTCACCGGGGGGAGGGAGAGAGAGAGAGAGGGAGGGAGAGAGAGAGAGAAGAGATAGAGAGAGAGAGAACCTAAAATGAATCTTGGTCATGTCATTATTGTTTTTCCTCCATTTGTCCATCTATTCAGAATTTTGGTCATGCATGTACATGTGCCCAGTATGTTTCTTTATTTACTTTCCTAGGCCTTTTTGTAACATGGTCATTTGTACCGTTTAGAAATGCAATAAAATTGTCTCTGTATCCTAGTAGACAATCATTTAGGAATATTTCAGAATTTGAAAACAATGCAAATAAGGTAGCAAAATAATATATATTGAATCACACATACATACTTCTAAACTGCTTTACTAACCTTTACCTATCTTTTAACTTTCCATTTACTTATTTATCAAAGATCGTAGTTGCTGACATCAGAGTCCAATAGTGTTTGCTGTACGTTTAAACTAAAGGATTACTCTATGAATTTTAGGTACATAAAATACAGATCTTAAATGCACAATGTTTAAAATATGCATGTATCTTTTTATATCAGTAAAACTACCAACCACATAAAGATATAGAACATTTACTTTTCATGTGAATGCTATGCTACTTACTACATAGATTCTAAGTGTTATATCCCATATTATCTGTTTTATAAATGGAAAACACCTTGTTATATGCATGGATGTTACTAAAAAGTTGCACTCTATTTCTATACCTTATAATTTCATTATCTTTAAATGCTTTTATTTTGTTTTATACAAATCAGAGTATCCTAAGTTATAGACTGGTTTCTGAATCAATATGAATCATTTTTTAAAAAAATTATTTATTTAACTTTATTTATTCATTCATTCTTTTTTTTTTTAATTTGACTAGAGAGATACACAGTGAAAGAGAGAGAGAGAGAAGGTGAGGGAGCAAGCCACCAGGTCAAGGACTCAAACCATGGTCAGCCATGTGGGAGCACCCAGCGCCTTAACCACCACACCACCTGCTGTTCCCAGTATGAATCTTTTTAATAAGGATACACAACCAGTAACTCATCTTTATCTCTTTCAATCTACTTTATGCGTACTTCATGTTTTTATTTTGCTACACTATTTTCACCACTTCCTCTCTAATCCCCAAAAAATGAATGAACACATTGTATTTTTGTTAAGACATATCTCAATGTCAAATTTATTTGTATTAACTATTAAATGACATAGTATGTTTTTTTTTTCCATGTTACATGTACATAAAACAAGGTTTTAATCCATCCCCTGCCCAACTGTCTTTTTTTTTTTTTTTTTTTTTGGAGAGGTTTTTCACTATAGGGCGCGTGCGCTCGCCAGACAGACAGAGAGAGACATAGAGACAGAAAGCGAGAAATCACCCCGCAGGGGGGATGGTCACGCCGCAATCCCTTCTCCTCCATTCTCCTCTCGGGATCCTGGGCACGCACGCACACGCGCCCGGCGTGAGTTGTAAGCCACCGGGTCCGAGACGCGAACCGCGGTCGACCACGTGGGAGTCCAGCGACATAGCCATTACGCTAACTGCTGGTTCCCAGCCCAACTGTTTTTAATACAATGGGTGTTAAAATTATGGACAATCTTGTTCTTTTTCCCCTTTATAATTAGAAATAAGGTAAATAAAACTGTACCAGCTGCTTTCTCCAGTTTTGTCAGATTAACATTTGGAATGTCTTCACTATCCTGTCCGCAATGAAAAAGCACTTTTATTGTACTTATGTTTAGCTTAAGAAAATGCCTATCTTTATCTACAACACTACATACTAAGAATAAAACAGTACCTATTTGTACAACATATTAAACACTTGACATGCCTTTTCAGTTTAAAACTAAATAAGCAAAAATTTTAGGCCCAACTCACAAATCTACTTCTGTATTCATTTGTATCATCTTATATATAACAATTTAAACTTAATGTTTCTTAACTAGTTTTAATGCTTGAATGTTTTTTCATACAAATGCCTCCCTACTCCATTAATTTTGATTCATGTTCTCTGCTGGCTGCAGTAAATCAAGCAGCAGAGTGTTCAGGGAAGGTTCTAGGTTGATAGACTTTCTTTAACTCTGCATGTCTGAAAATATCTTTCAGTTACCTGCACAGAGAAATAATAACTTGGCAAGGTATACACTTCCTAGCTCTAAATTATTTTCCATTAAGACTTTGCAGATACTGTTCCATTGTCTTCTAGCATATGGAGTTGCAAGGGAAAAAGCGGACATCAATCTGACTTTTGCCCTTTCCAGGTAACCTGTTTTTTTCTGTCTGGATACTGGTAAATTTTTTTCCTCTTGAAATTTAAAAACATTACCAAGAAATGTCTAGTTGTTGCTTTCTTTCTTCTAAATTGTAAAGATACTCTGTGAGCTTTTTCTTTTTCGTATATCTAGTTGGGTCTTCAACTCTGGGACATATTGTTCAAACAGTTTCTTAATAATTGTTTCAGCTTTTTATTTTGTCTTCTGTTCCAGATAGTCTAATCATGTGTAGATTGTATCTCTTGGTCTCTCCTTGTCCTCTTCACTTTTATCATGGTTTAGTTTCCCCCGTTCTCTGCATTCTGTGAGAATATTTCTTGTTTTGCATCTACTTCAGTAATTTGATTTTGTGGCCAGTCTGCCTTGCACATTTCTGTTAACTCTCTCAATCCCTTAATTCGTTCCAAATGCTCTGACATTTCCTTTTCTATCATTGAGCACAGGTGTTTAAGCTCCTGTACCACATGATAGTCAATTCTTTCTGTATCTTCTGTTTCCACCATTATCTGTTTCAAAAGGAGGCACTTTAGTTCTGTTCCTTTCTTCAGAACTGCAGTATAACTACCTTTTCAGTAGCTCCTCTTACAAACGCAGATCAAAAACAAAGAAGCCTCGGGACTAGCAGTTAGTGCAATGGCTACGTAGCTGGACTCCCATGTAGTTGACTGTGGTTCAAGTCCCGGACCCAGTGGTTTAAACTCACACGGGTGCGTGTGCATGCGTGCCCAAAATCCCAAGAGGAGAATGGAGGAGAAGGGATTGCAGCATAGCCATGCCCCCTGGGGGGATGATTTCTCGCTTTATGTCTCTCTGTCTCTCTTTGTCTTTCTGGTGAGCACACACGCCCCATCTCACACACACACACACACACACACACACACACAAAAGAAAACTCTCAAAACAAAACAAAAAACAATGAAGAAGCCCCCATATGCTTTTCAAGTAACACTTGAATTCAAAGTGTGATTGCCATGTGAAATTAGGTTCACTACACACAGGACATAGGGCTAGCCTCTCTATGTTTAGTTTTTAAGGCTTTGCTAAGATTTTTTAATGAAGTGTTTGTACTTTTACACATTTTCCCATCATCAATGTATAGGAATTCTAAGTAATCCCTATCATTGCCAACACTTTTTTTCCTTAGCCACTGTGATGAATTTCATGCTTACTTAGTATAAATATTCTACACCTGGAAGGACCTCAAAGAATAGTCCTCAGTATTCTATGGGATTGATTAGTGTGTGAATAAAGTGATTTAAATGACCAGTATGCTGCATGACATATTTATTTCATTTATTCCAAAAATTCTGAGTCAAATAGCTCTTAATTTTGTAGAGATGCTGTAGATGCTCTCCATAGTTGTATACTTATTGGAGCACATAAAATATGTCCTATCAAGTGCTTAATACTATGGTTAATTTTTAAGGCAGTGCCAAGATTTTTTAAAATGTTTGTACATTAATATCTCCCCATCATCAATAAGAAGTCTAAATAAGGGACCAGCAGTTAGTGTAATGGCTATGTCACTAGACTCCCATGTAGTTGACCAAGGTTTGAGTCCTGGACCTGTTGGCTTAAACTCACGCTGGTGCCTGTGCGTTCATGCCCATGATCCCTAGAGGAGAATGAAGGAGAAGGGATTGCAGCATGGCCATCCCCCCCCCCCCCCGGGGGTGATTTCTCGCTTTCTGTCTCTCTGTCTCTCTCTTCTAGCGAGTGCACATGTCCTATCGCAAAAAACTCTCCAAAAAAAAAAAAAAAGTCTAAATAATCCCTGTCATCACCAACACTTTTCTTGAACTATTGTAGTGGATCTCATAGTTAGTATAAATATTATAGAGCTGGAAGGATCTCAATGGATAGTCCTTCATTTCATGTGGGATTCATTAGTGTGCGAATAAGGTGATTTAAAAGAACAATCCTTTCCTACATGACACATTTATTCCATTTGCTCAAAAAATTGTGAGTCAAATTTTCCTTAAGTTTGCAGAGATGCTGTGGATGCTCTCCTTAGTTATATACATATTGAAACGCATAAAGTATGTTCTATCAAGTATCTAATAGACCATTTTTTCCCTTCCTTTACTTCACCAGCTCTCAATGAGCCTTGGTATTAGAATAAATGATTTGAGCAGTAAAGAAAAACAACTGAACTGAAGAGAGTGACCACTGCCTCTCCTGCACTACCTGTCCTACCCCCAGCCAGTCCCCATGCTGGCATAATTTACAAGATGAATATCCTTTCAAGCAGTTTGTTCTTTCAAGTCCTTATCATTTGGAATGATTTCATCTATATCAGAATGGAAATTTGGAGGAAAAAAGTAAAAAATGCTTTTGTAAGAGCTTGTATCCATTGTTACATGAGCTAGAATATGTGCACCAGTTCTTCCAAGATGTGCTGAAAATCAGACCTTTCCCACATTTTCAGTGATCATCTATGTCACTTTTTCCCACTACTTCTCTGTTCTTGGAGGAAAATAAAAACTTATAGAAAATGGCACATTTTCAGCCTTAGGTATCTATAAACAATTATTGCTTATCACCAGTGCACCAGGATTGACACCCGTGTTTATCTTTTAAAACTATATTAAATTTTACTTATATCTTAAAATAAGAGTAATATTAAGTGACATTTTCAAATGAGAGTTTCCTCACAAATTAAGGCTATATTTATCAAAGTGTCCCCTTATCTTTGTACATAATACTCTAGTACTTAAATAATTGTGTTTTCTTGTCCTACTTTTTTAGTTTTACTCAATGTTTTTTACAGAGTGACCCAGACATGCACTATCCACACTCAACCAAGAAAGGAGGAAACCCAGAACCTATCAGGCTGAGTATGAGAGTGTAAGCTCCATACACTGAGCCCTTCTCCAGACTCCCTCTTTACCCTGACATTTACCTGACATCTGGCTGTGAGCCAGCTAAACCTCATGAGCTTCTCATGATTATTCCCTTACCTTATGGAACTGGACCACGCCTGGGGCTCTTCCAGAAATATGCCTCTCACGACCCTTACCTCATGGATGGAGGTGTTCACACCTCTCCCACATTAACATCACAAGATTAGAGGCACTAAACCCAAAACAGTCTGATGATTCTATTAATCATTAAGCTTAGCTGGTATTAAAATCCCTAAACAATGTATGTCTTCACTTGATTTATGCATACTTTATTTTTACCATAATTTGAACCTATATTCACTGACCACGAGGACAATTTTTTGCCCAGCCATCAGTGGTGCTTTGTTTGTATGTAAACCCATGTGTTTCCCTGCTGGATCTACTGGTGTGTTCTTCAAAATTATAAACATCATGGGCAATCACCCCACCTCATATTTAGGAACCCCCCAGAACATCAAGGCTTGTGCAGTATGGAGTCCATCACTTCATGAATGAGGAAATAGGCCTGGAGAGACAGGGACTGTCCTAGTGTGTATGAGGTGGGCACAGTCCAAAGCTGGGGCAAGCTTTTAAGCTCCTGACCCAGGGCTCAGCTCATTCCATGCCATGTAATTTGGTAATAAAAGTCCCTAAGATGCCAGGACACTTCTGCCCTCCCTACTATATAAAAGGATGCTGTTTTTTTGGCATTGTCACTTGTGCAGAAGAACATACAGGCTAAACTCACAGGTGGGGCCAGAGTTAAAAGTGATAGTAAGGAGGTGACTAGGGGAAAGAATAGAGGTGAAAGATGCTCTGTAGTGGGGCAGGACATCCAGTCCCCTAACAACATGCCTGGGTCTCAGCATGGGGAACTGAGGAGATGCCAGGCTGATTGTAGGGTCTCCTAAGGTCCTCAGGGTTCTTTCTGAGCCAGAATTATCCATAGGGAAGCATCAGAGCCTACATCTGCATCCACCACTGGGCACTAGAAACTAGGTTGAGCTCCCTACTCCAATATGGAAGGGTGTACAGTAGAGAAAGTCTCAGGGATCTCCTCAACAAATGGGACTGCTATAGTTTGAATATCTCCTACACATTTTATTTGTGGGAAACTTAATCCCAAAATTCACATATTGAATTTTTGGTGCTATTTGTACATGGTACCTTTGATTCCATGTCTTAGCAATTGTGAATAATGCTGTAAAAACATGAGTGTGCAAGTGTTTTTCTGATCAAGTGTTTTTCTATCTTTTGGGTACGGACAACTGTAGATAATAGAGATAGTACAGGAGGGGGTAGGTAATGGGAGGAAGGTGATGGGGAAATACAAATAAAAATAATGAATATAAAAATGAAAATTTATCTGTTGATAACAACGTATGTAGTAATGTGTTTGACTTCACTAATGTACACTAAACTCATGCTGAGAACAGTCATTTTGTGTGTTGTAAAGATATACTCTGTTTAAATGCAGTTTATAAATGATTTACAAAAACATTGTCTATCTTCATATTATCAGATTCTCAGAGGCAAATAGGTAAATCCAAATCTCATGTATTTATTCAGCAACTTTTTCATGAGCATTTATCCTGCATAGAGATAGTGTCAGGACTGAGTGCAACACTAAAAATGACCAATATAGTCCCTGTCTGCAGAAGCTCACAGTCTGAACTGAGATGGACAAAAACACAAAAGAAAATACATAGGAAAGAGAAGAGCAGTTGCTATAGCAAGGTGAAGCAGGTTCTGTGACGGAGAGCTTAGGGTCCTGGGTGGACTGTTGTGGAAGGCTTCAATGAGGTGAGATGACTGTGCTCTGACCCGAAAGATAAGGGAGAGCTAGACTTTCACACCCCTGGGAATAGTGTGCCAGAAGGAGTAGTCAAATGTTCAGAGACTGGGAGGCAGAAGTAAATGTGGACAGAGAGAAGTTGAGGAAGGAGCCAGTGTGACTCCTGAGTCATGAAGGAGAGGTGAGTTCAGGATCAGATCCTTGGGCCTAGAAGACTACAAGTGTCTAATTCTGTGAGACAATGTTACTCCAAACTTTGTAGCTGACAAGAAACACATACTATCTGAAAAATTGTGAGAACCACAATTCAGGCTCAGCTCAGCTGGGTGCCTTTCCTCCAGGTATCTCAGAGAATGGGGCTGTGGTCTCAACTAAGGCTGGATCTGCTTAGATCAGTCATGAGTCATTGGCAGGATTCAGTGTAGACTAGGGTCTTACTGCTTTTTTGTTGGTATACATCTTCTGTCAGTTCTTGGCCGCTGGAATCTTAACATAAATCAACTCAAAATCTCTGAGCTTGCTTCCCAGATTTAGGGATAAGATAGAGCAACAGAGAGAAAGAATAAACACAGGAGTAAGGGACCCAGACAAAATTCACCAACTTGTTACAAATCAGTCTTGGCAGGAATATTCTGTCACTTTTATACTTTAATTTATTTATAATATTTTTTTTTTCTAGAAGCCTGTAACTAAGTCCAATCCAATGCAAGGGTGGGGGAGATTCCACAAGGCACTGTGTATCAAGCAGAAATTGCTTGAAACAATTGACTTTCTAGAACACAGGCCAACATGAGGCACTAGGTTCTAATTCTGAATGTAATACAAAGGTTCTGGAAGGGAGAGTCCACTTACATCTGCAGTCCCCTGCGCAGTCAGGGAAACTGAGCCAAGGCTGTCCATTGGCCCTGGCATCAGTCCCAGCCCCAGCTCCAGCCCTAGTCCCAGCTCCCCACCTCAGAGCCCCCACTCCCCTGCCAGAAATGTAGGCAGTTTTTTTTTTTCTTCTTTCTTTTGCTAATTCTTTACTTCTCCTTATTCCATAGGGCATCTCTCAGCTCTTAAGTAGAGCTCATTTCCAACTGCAGCCTCCTGCCCAGTAAGGAAAACTGAGGCATGACTTTCCATTGGACCCTGCCCCGGGGACCAAGATCCAGCCCCAGTCCCAGCTTCTAACCTCAGAGGCCCCCCATCCTTTCCTCTAGAAAGGTACACCTTTTCCCCCTTCTTTCTTTTGCTAATACTTTACTTCTCCTTCCTCCATAGAGCACCTCTCAGCTCTCAAGCAGAGCCCACCTCCATTTGCTGCTCCCTGCTGAATTTGCACACCATGCTTGTGCAGCATACAACTTTGTTCCCCTTTTATATGCTTTTTTCTTTCCTATTACATTGTCATCTTCTCATCCTCCACCACCTCCCCCCACAGAGGGACTAGACAGTTCTAAAATCAAAGTGTTCAAATATTTTAGAATCGTGAGGCTCCCAGGGATCTTTGCTTTATACTCTTCCACTTTCACAAAAGGATAAACTGCTCTTCAGAAGCCTGAATAGAGGGACCAGCAGTTAGCACAATGGCTATGTCGCTGGACTCCCATGTAGTCGACAGTGGTTCACATCCTGTATCTGGTGGCTTAAAACTCACGCCGGGTGTGTGTACGTGCATGCTCAAGATCCCGAGAGGAGAATGGCGGAGAAGAGAATGCGACGTGGCCATCCCCCCTGGGGGGTGATTTCTCCCTTTCTATCTCTCTGTCTGTCTCTGTCTGTCTGGCAAACGCACACGCCCTGTAGTAAAAACCTCTCCAAAATAAAATATAATATAATATAATAATAAAAAAAGAAAACTGAATAGAAAACTCCTCCTATGGGGACCACATTGCCAAATACAGCAGAAGGAAGATTTTGGCAAAGAAGCAATCCACAGGAAAAGGGAAACAAACTAGCTCCCAGTGGCAGACATATTCTCTGAAAAGGTATCTCAATATGAATACATCACCTAGTAGCTAGAAGTCACAGAAGAGCCTTAGGGTTGAAAAAGAAAAAAAGGAAATATGTCTGTATGAAGAAAACACAACTCTCCTCCTTCTCTTCAAACAAAAGAAGATACCAAAATGTCATAGAAAGAATTCAGAACATTTATAGTGACAAAACTTTATGAGTTGGAACAGAAAAGAGACAATGAACTCCAGGAGATGAGGAAGTCCTTCCATGATCTGAAAGAAGAAATGGACACCATAAGAAAGAATCAAATGTAACTATTAGAGATGAAGACTGTAATATAGGAAAGTATGAAAAGCCGATTAGACCATGCTGAAGTACGAATCTCAGATATAGAAGACAAAAGTTCTGACCTAGGAAAAAAACACCAAAAAGATACAGAAAATAACAAAAAATAAATAAAATAAGGGCAATATACGAGAAGTACTAGATTCCAATAAATGTCCAAACATCTGAGTAATTGGTATTCCAGGAGGCGAAGAAACTAATAAGGGTATGGAAAATCTATTCCATGAAATCCTGGAAAAAACTTTCCAAGTCTAGATAAGCACTCAAACATCCATATCCAAGAAATACAAAGGACCCAAAATAGAATCAACCCAAGAAGATCTTCTCCATGGCACATCTTAGTAAGACTGGCCAAAACCACAGATAAAGATACTAAAATTATCAAGAGAGAAACAGCAAGTGGCTTACAGATTCATCCCATCAGGCTAAAACGGGGCCTGTCAATAGTAACAATGCAAGCAAGATAACAATGGAAAGACATATTGAAAGTGTTAAGAGAGACAGTTTCAACCAAGATTATATCCAGCAAGATTATCACTCATATGGGAAAAAAAAAGATAAAAATCTTCTCAGACAAAGAAAACCAGAAATAATTTGCCAACACCAGACCAGCTCTTCAAGAAACTCTGAAGAGAGTCCTGTTCCAGGAAAAGTAAAGAATGAACAGAAATAAGAGAATAAAAGAGAACCAAGACAATGGCCAATTTAAATGTAGACAATGACCAAGTCCAGAAATACCGATAATAACATTGAATGTTAATGAATTAAATTCTCCAATAAAGACACACAAACTAGCTGAATGGATAAAAATACATATAGAGACCTTGTAAATGTTGCCTGCAAGAAACACATCTCATGTATAAAGACACATATAGACTAACAGTGAAGAGCTGGAAAAAAGTATTCCATGCAAATGGGAACCAAAAAAGAGCTGCAGTCATGATACTAATTTCCAATAAAATAGGCCTTAAAACAAAAACTGTACAAAGAGACAAATAATGGCATTATAGAGTAGTAAAAGTGCTAATTCATCATGAAGGTATAATGCTTATAAATGTCTATACACCTAACTCAGGAGCACCCAAATATGTGAAGGAAAGACTATTAGATCTAAAAGGAGAGATAGACTGCAACACATTAATTGTTGGAGACCTCAACACTATCTCCTTTCGACAGATCATATAGACAAAAAAATAAGCAAAGAGATAAAGGATCTAAATGATAACCATAAATCAAATGGACTTAACAGGCATCTATTATCAGGAACCTTCCACACAAGACCCACTTCAATGATATTGAGTATATGAGTTTTTTTTTAATTTTTAAATTTAAATTGATTTATTTATAATCATTCACTATACAGCATTACATTCATTCACTATACACTATTACAACATACAAAATGAGATTTCCCATTCACTATAAATTGGCTCGATCAAGCACATCAATATACATGTTATCATCAACAAATACTTTTCTATACCTTGTTTCCTGTATATTTTGCTTTTTATTTTTGCCATTCTTGATTCCCTATCTCTCAAACTCGGCCATGTCCCACCCTCCTTCCACACTGTCTCTGGTATCCATGGTTGTTTTCTATGCCTTTTCCCCCCATTTTATTGGTTCGCTAATGAACTTAATTAATCTAAATATTTCTAATAGCAAGTGCAGCTGATATATACATATCCATGAACATAAGTCTGATTTTAGGCATAAACCTCAGTCAGTAGAATGAACATACTATAATGTAGCACCTAGCTGGGCCTATATAGCTTACTGGAGTCATCAAATATGCATTTTTTTTAATTTCAAGAAAAACGGTTTTAATGTATTTTTTTTCTCCTGTAACATTTTTTTCATTTAATTAATTTACATTTAACACCTAAGCATTGTCACAGCATACAAAATGTGGTTTCCCATCCAGAATATACTGCATAGCGGCTTAATCATGCATGTTATCATCAATAATTTCCCATTTCTAGTTTCATATAAATATATATACATATACATACACATATATAAATATGTATATGTATATATATTTGCCCCTATGTCTGACCCTCTGCCCTTTCCCACCCTCTTCTCATACTATCTCTGGTGTCTACAGTTGTCTTCCATTCTTTTTCCTCCTACATTTTATTTATCACACAATTTCTTAAATAATCTGTCTACTTTCAATTGCAAGATCAGCTGGTAATTTCAAGAAAAGCAGTTTTGAATTGGTAAGGAAATTTGCTTGAAACGTAAAGCCTGGAAACAGGTTAGTATTCTCTTCAAATAGTAGGTACATGAACCTATCAACAGCTCAAGACAGGACAAAAACTTAAAATTGAATAACAAAGCCTAAAAGAAAAGCAGCAATATTTTAGTCAAAAGTCACAGAATGCTATTTCACCAGTTCAGTTTCATGTACTTAATCTATCTTCTGTTCTGCTTTGATCTTCCTGATTGAATTCTGGGATATAATATTCAACTCCAGACTTGTCCCTATGTTAAGTTGGCCATTTTCTTAGATTTTGAACTCTTATTTCTGTGTGTCTGCGTTTAATTTTCCTGACATAGCACTCCCTTGAGAACTTCTTGGAGATCTGGTCTGGTGCTGGCAAATTCTTTCAGGATTTGTTTATCTGTGAATGTTCTTGTCTTTTCCTTCCATATGAAGGTTAATCTTGCAAGGTAAAGTATTCTTGGTTGAAAGTGCTTTTTCTTTAACAATTTGAATATATTTTCCCATTCTTTCCTTGCTCGCATTGTTTCCAATGAGAGATCTGCTGTTAGTCTGATGGAATATCCTTTGTAGGTAACTTGTTGTTTCTCTCTTGCCAATCTTAGTACCTTGTCTTTGTCTGTGGTTTTGGTCAGTCTGGCTATAATGTGTCTTGAAGAAGAGCTTCTTGGGTTGATTCTATTTGTGGTCCTTTGTATTTCTTGGGACTGGATCTTTGAGCATCTCTCTAGGTTTGGAAAGTTTTCTTGCAGGATTTCATGGAATAGATTATGAATGCCCTTATGAGTCTCTTCGCCTTCCGGGATGACAATTATCCAGATGTTTGGACGTTTGATGGAATCTAGTATTTCTCGTATATTATTCTCAAATTTTTGAGCAACTTTCTCAGTCTTCGTGGTGGATTTTTCTAGTCCAGCAATTTTCTTTTCTATGTCTGAGATTCTATTTTCTGTATGATCTAGTCTGCTTTTAATACTTTCAAGGGAGATTTTGACTTCTTATATTATAGCTTTCATCTCTAACAATACCATTTGATTTTTTTTATAGTGTATAATTCCTCTTTTAGATCTTGCAAGAATTTTATCACCTCCTGGAACTCATTAGCTCCTTTCTCCTGCCTCTTCTGCAGTTCATTGTCTCTCTTCTCTCCCATCTCTGTTAGCTTTGCCATTATGAATGTTCTGAATTCTTTATCAGACATTTCTGTGATTTCCATTGAATGGTTTGTGGATGAAAGGGAGTTATTTTTTCCCTTAGAAGAGAAGTATTTTCTTGCTTTCCCATACTTCTTGTGGCCCTGCAGTGATTTCTAGTCATCTGATGGCTGATGTGTTTCTTCCCACACTTGAAGTTCAATCACTCGAATTTGTGAGCTGAAGGCTGAAGTATCAGTGGAAAATCTTCACTTCTCTTGTTCCCCGAAATCACTAGTTCACAGGAGTCATGAAGGTGTCTTCTGAAGGCCTGCTCCCTTGCCTCTCCACTCGAGTTTGTGGGCTGAAGACTGAATTATCAGTGGATCAACTTCATTTCTCTTATTCCCCTGAAATCACTAGTTCTCAGGAGCCATGAAGGCGTCTTCTCAAGTATATGAGTTTTGACAATCTTTGGGACTCTCCAAAACCAGAATTAAGAGGGAAATTCATAGCAATTAGTGCACATAAGAAAATAGAAGGAAGGCAAATGGACAACCTAACATCACGCCTCAGAGAACTGGAAAACCAACAATAAAAATATTCAAAAAACTCAAGAGGAAAAGAAATAATAAATATTTGAGCAGAAATAAATAAAATAAAAGCTAGTTCTTTGAAAGGATAAACAAAATTGACACATCACTAGCTAAACTAATTAAGAATAAGAGAGAAAAATACTAGGTAAATCAAATTTGCAATGAGGCAAACAATATATCTACAGACATAATGGAAATACAAAACATCGTTAGAGGATACTATTAACAACTATATACCAACAGACAAGAAAATATGGATGAATGGGCATATTCCTAGACACATATAATCTACCAAAATTGAGTCAGGCAAATATAGAAAGTCTGACTAGGCCTATAAGAGGCCATGAGATTGAATCAGTAATAAATATCCTCCCAACAAATAAAAGCCCTGGTCCTAATGGCTTCACCTCTGAATCCTCCAAAACTTTTAAAGAAGAGTTAATCATCATTCTATTCAAGTTATTTCTAAAGATCCAAAAGGATGGAACACTCTCAAATTCAGTCTATGAAGCCACCATCACATGTGCCCTTGAAACAGACAAGGACATGACAAGGAAGGAAAACTATAGACCAATATCTCTGATGATGAAAAAATCCTCAACAAGAAACTAGCAAATCATATCCAACAACATATAAAAAACATACATTATGACCAGGTAGACTTTATTCCAGGGAAGCAAAGATAGTTCAACATATGCAAAACCGTGAATGTAGTAGACCATATTAGCAGAAAGAAAGGTAAAATTCATATGATTGTAGCAATTGATAGAGAAAAAACATTTGATGAGACATAATATCCCTTTATGATCAAGACTCTGCAAAATCGGCATAGAAGTGTCATTCCTCAAAACAATAAAAGTTATCTATGAAAAAACCCATAGCTAAAATCATCCTGAATGAAAAAAAGCTGAAAGCTTTTCCACGTAAAACTGGTATAAGACAAGGACGTTCACTTTCTCCACTCCTTTTCAATATAATACTGGAAGTCCTTGCCAATGCAGTCAGAAAAGAGAATAAAATAAAAGCCATTTAAATAGGAAAAGAAGAGGTGAATTTATCTCCATTTGCAAATGACATGATTATATACATGGAACCCAATGGTATCCATGAAAAAAATCCTGGAAGTGGTAAATGAATATAGTTACGTTGCAGGATACAAAATCAGCATACAGAAACATATAGCATTTCTATATACAAACAGCAGACAGATTGAGATAGAACTGAAGAAAGTAATTCCATTTACCATAGCTACAAAAAGTATAAGGTACCTTGGAATAAATCTAACCAAAGAAATTAAAGACCTCCACAAGGTAAACTATGAGAAGCTAAAAATTTAAATTGGCAATGACACAAAAAATTGGAAAGACATCTCATGTTCCTGGATTGGAAGAATTAATATAATTAAAATGGCAATTCTACTGAAATCAATCTACATATTTAATACAATCCCTATGAAAGTGCCAGATATTCTTCACAGATCTAGAAAAGACAATAATAGAATTTGTTTGGAAACACAAAAGACCCTGTATTGCCAAAGCAATCCTGTGCTAGAAGAGTGGAGTGGACAACATCTCACTACCTGATCTGAAAATACACTATAATGCTGTGATAACCCAAACCGTGTAGTATTGGCACAAAAATAGACATTGGATTAATAGAACAAAGTAGAGACCCCAGAAATAAACTCCTAAATATATTGGCAACTGATTTTTGACAGAGGGTACCAGTAAATCCAGTTGGAAAAGGAAAAATCTCTTCAGAAAATAATGCTTGAAAAATTGGGTATCCACCTGCAGAAAGATGAAATTGGACCCCCATCTTTCACCATTAGCAAAAATCAACACAAGTAAACCAAAGATCTAAACCTACACCCTCAAACTATAAAGCTACTGGTGGAAAACACTGGGGAAACTGGGAGATTGGTGTAGGCAAAGACTTCTTAAATAAGACCCCCAAAGTACAGTCAATAATCCCCAAAATAGACAAGTGGAATTATATCAAATTAAAAATTTCTGCATCTCAAAAGACACAGTAATTAGTGTGAATCAACATCCCTCGTAATGGAAAAATAATTTTGTAAGTTATGCATCTGATAAGGGACTGATAACCAGAATACACAGGGAACTCAAGGGGCTTACCCCCCAAAAAAATAATCAACCCAATTAAAAGATGGGAGAATGAGTTTTAAAAACTCTCCAGAGAAGACACACGAACAGTCAAAAGGTATATGAAAAAATACTCAACATCCCTCATCTTTTTTTTTTTTTTTTTTTTCTCTTTTTGGAGAGGTTTTTGCTATAGAGCGTGTGCACTCACCAGAAAGACAGAGAGAGACAGAGAAACAGGAAGTGAGAAATCACTCCCCAGGGGGGATGGTTATGTCGCAATCCCTTCTCCTCCATTCTCCTCTTGGAATCTTGAGCATGCATGCACATGCGCCCTACATGAGTTTTAAGTCACCGGGCCCAGGACTCAAACCCTGGTCAGCTACATGGGAGTTCAGCGACACAGCCATTACATTACGCTAGCTGCTGGTCCCAGCACCTCATTCTTCTTACAATACCTCTTTTTTTTAAAAAAATGTTATGTTGCAGGAAAAGAGGGCCATTCAACATTGTTGGTAATAATGTTAGTTCTACACAAGAGAACATAGTATTCTGAGGTTTTTCAGAAAATAAAAACAGAACTACCATGAGACTTAACAAGTCCACTATTGAATATACTCTATGGTGGAAACTGAAAGATTAGAGGAGACAGAAAAATGGAAGGGACCGGCAGATGGCATAGTGGTTAAGGGTGCTGGACTCCCAAATGGACATGTGTGGTTCGAGTCTCTCTCTCTCTCTTTCTTCCCTCTCTTGTCAAATTAAAATAAATAAATAAATAAATAAATAAATAAATAAATAAATAAATAAATAAGTTAAATAAAATAATTATTTAGAAAAGAAACATGGAAAATGGTTATGGGTATAGGATACAGTGTGGGAAGAGGGTGAGAGAAGGAGGAGAGTGTGAGGAAAGGCATTAAGGAGTAAAATGGGGAGACCAGACATTTATGGTACAGAGAAATGGATTATTATCTGTTAATTATAGTGTGTGTAGTATACTCAACTGGACTGGTGTGAAGTGCATTCATGTTGAGAAAATTCACTTTACAAGCTAAGTGATGTATATTGATTGAATGTGTAAAAGAAACTAAAATAAAATAAATTTAAAAGGGAATACAGAAACAAACAAAAACAGAGATGCTGGAAGTTTTTACATTAGAAAGAGATAATATCTGGGGACCAGCAGTTAGCGTAATGGCTATTTCGCTGGACTCCCACATAGTCGACCGCAGTTCAAGTCCCGGACCCAGTGGCTTAAACTCACACCGGGCACGTGTGCGTGCATGCCCAAGATCCTGAGAGGAGAATGGAGGAGAAGGGATTGCGGCGTGGCCATCCCCCTTGGGGGTTGCCGAGGACCAGCCTCGGTGGGGGTGGGTTGACTCGATGGAGGCGGCGAAGGAAAGGAAGACTAAGGTCTCGGTACATGTCCTCAGCTGGACACTCCCCAGAGATTGCTCTCTGTAGAGTGACAACTGTTAGGAATCATCGTGCCTTTTTATTGAAAATGTGATACATGCAAGTAAACGGGAGAGGGGCTACGTGTTCTAATTATCAATTCATAAAGTTTTAACAATAGAGACCATTCAGGGTTTGATTAAGGGAAGGTCTATTAATCATCGATACAGTTCAACAATTGTTTGATTGATGAAAACAGGTTCCTGGTAACTTCAAGAAGTAGAGTTTCAGGAAACAATTCCAGCAAGTAGAGTTAATTATCAGCCGATGTTCAGCAGCAGCCATCTTATGATTACTAAAAGAAAATCTCAAGCATAAACATTAGTTCTTATGGATTTTCATAAAGAATGATACTTATATAATTCTATAGGGATCTAAAACTTAAGGAATCCTAATATATTTGCCTATCCTGAAGGGGTGAAATTACTGTTCAATTGGTGAGGGTGGGGACAGCCTTTTCAACTGGTGGTAAAGTGACTAATAAGTTAATGAAAAACTTTAAAATGGGTTTATGGTGTTGTGGATTCACTTGTGTAGCCCATGGCATCACTGTTGTGTATTTTGTTAGAACTTTAGTTACTATGGGACGAGAGTGTCCTGGGCCAGTTTCGGCCTAGTCCTATTGTATGTAAAAAGATTATTTATATTAAATGTGTCTTGAAGGGCCTTCCAAACGTCAAGATGATTTCTGCCTAGATAGAACTTCAGCACACCCTCCATTATGATCGCAGGATGAAGTATTGTAATTAACAATAGGAGGTCAGGATAAAGGGGAGCGGTCGAGGGACTTTTTGGAAATCTTACCACACACTTAAGATGTATGAGGGAGCTATGTAATTCTTTTATAGTAGTATATCAGGGAGTCAGAGGGGGGTCACTTCCCAGCAAGGCTACTACATTTCCCAGAGCGGATAGCAAACGGCCTTGACGACATGCTAATTGACCCAAGCATTGTTCCAAGGTTGGGGGAGTGCACAGTAGTGGCCTTGCCAACGTACTGAACCAACCAGAAGTGGAGCTCAAAGGTCAAAGGGCTCAGACGGGTCCTGGAACCCCGCTGGGTCGGACTCCTCCAGGGGGTGATTTCTCACTTTCTATCTCTCTGTCTCTCTGTCTGTCTGGCAAGCGCATGTGCCCTATAGCAAAAACCTCTCAAAAAAAAAAAAAAAAAAAGAAAGAAAGAAAGAAAGAGACAATATCTGAGTGCCAGTTAATTCCAACCATCCTGTGCTACAGAATAAGAAGTAAGGTAAAGAGGGGAAGTAACTTTCCACACATTACAGACCAGAATTCAGGCTGTTTGAAGTTGTATTGTATGCTACCTTCCATCCTTTGTGTAATCCTTCCATCTCTAAATTTGTGCATTTGCAACATGTGGTACTGGCCCATAGATTATATAGGTATTATGGGTACATGCACCTCGTAATATCACTTGAAGCAGATGCTGGAACGATCTCCATTGTGCAGATGAGGCTGGAGAAGCCCTGAGAGGCACAATGGCTTGTTCACATCACATCCCTGGAAATAGTATTGAGCAGTGAACCTAGGTGTGATCTGAGGAGAAGCCCAGGTAAAGGGACCCTAGGAAGTGATCTCAGTTTGACAAAAGACTCCAACAGAACTTAGAACCCTGATAACTAGGCACCCACATTCTAGAAACAGCCCCTAACTAGCTCCCACACTTTAAGTGACTTGAGAGAGCCAGATAATCTCCTGCTGGATCCCAGCCTAAGGGTCTGGACTCAGGAAAATCTAGAGCAAAAGTCCTTCCTGATCTTGCAGATATTTTCTCACCTTCTTACCTGAATCTACTGACCATTTGTGACAAAGAACTTAAAGGAGAACAGGGCTTCAAGGGCAGGACACCATTCTGATCCCACCTGGGCTGTCCTTTACTCCTCTATGTTTTTGTGGAGGGAGGCTTTGAGGGCATACAGGCTGCATATGCCCCGGGCAAGTGTAAGTTTTGGGAAGTCAAAGCATGATGAGCCCATCAGGTTTGCATCTCAGGTGGTGGCTGTCAGAGAGGGGAAGGAGGGTGCCAGAGTGGGACCCTGGTGACATGTTAAACCTGAGCTCTGAGCTGTAATCAATTTCATCTTGGGATGGTAGACTATGTAGGCACAAAGATCTGTGCCTGATTTGAGGACTAGATGGTCACATGGTGCAGAGTGAAAAAGGTAGGCAGGGCCCTGGTACTTCCTTGGCCTCATTACCATTCACTGTCTTGTACAGCTCTACAAGATTGGCGATGGTGGGGGTATTCCCTTCTCTTCCTTTCTAGGTGAAGAGCTCCTGCCCTAGGCAGCTGGCATGGGGAAGAGCTGGCCCAAGTGAGTGGTGAGAGGAGGAGTCTCCATGGCAGTGCCTGGATTTGTCTGGAGGGGCTTTTGCTCAGATGCTGCCTCCAGCTCCCTCCCAGGGCTCTTTATCTTCAGTGACTCAGAGGACCTACCCCAAGGAATCTGGGCCTCTTCCCATCCTCCATGTCACCATCCAGTCTAGCTTGGGAAGATACACAATCCGTTTTCACATTCTTATAGGAATATGTAAGAAAATGCTATATATGCTGTTTGCACTTTATGTTATGGCCATGAGCATGTTTGCACCTGGCTGGGGATCATATTGAAGGAACCATCTCTCCATTGTCTTACTCCACTGTGGAAAGGAGTCAGCTCATATTCTGGATGACCTTCAGGGAAGGCGTATGTGGGAGCCTGGAGGAGCACCCAGACTCTTCTAGAGTGGTGAACACTCCTGTTCCCCACCTGCCTATGCACCTATCAAAAGTTCTCTACCAACCGAAAACCCTGGGGCTGCTATTCAGAAGTGAGTGCTCCCTCTCTCCATAGCACAGACCCACCTTGACCACTCTTTAGCTGTGTGTTAGGAAAGTCACATCACCTCTATGAGAATCACTTTTCTCCAGTGAAAAAGGAGGTACAACGGGGACCAAACTCAGAGGATTATTTTAAAACCTACATGAGATGAGCCATTGGAAGTGTAGCCCCAAGGCTGGCAACCTTTTTTGCAAGGCCAGCCTTGGGGGCTACACTTCCAAAAAAGGTTCTTATTTTCTTGTTTAAAACTACAGTAAAACATTATGAATCCATAAAAATATCATTAACTGTGATGCTGAAAAGAATAAAATTACCCACCTATATGCATTTATCCAGCTTTATTAGTACTTGTGTTTGTTTGTACCAGTGTGCTTACGTATTGTACTTTATCATGTGGAGACTTATCTATCTATATATCTATCTATCATCTATCTATTTCAGTTTTCTATGAGGTATGTATGTTAGTTCTAGTGAGAAAGAGATATAAAATAAAATCATGCCCCTTTGGGTATGGCCACACCACAATCTTTGCTCCTCCATTCTCCTCTCAGGATATTAGGCATGCATGCACTTGTGCCCAGCTTGGTTTTCAGGCTGCCAGATCTGAGGCTTAAACTACATAGTGGGCCATGTGGGTTCTTGCACCTTAACTTCCCTCTGCTGGCCCACATAAGTAGTTTTATTTTTCTACCAACACAGTAAAAATGTAAAAGATTTTAAGAATATTTCCTGTTTCCAGGGCTGTCATTTGAGCAAGCTATTGTGCCTCACAGGGCTTCCCCAGTCTCTCCTGCACAATGGAGATTGTTCCAGCATCTGCTTCTAAGGATATCACCAGGTACATGTACCCATAATACCTATATAATCTATATACTCTATATAACCTATATTCCTACCACATGTAGCAAATACACAAATTTAGAGATGGAGGGATTATACAGAGGGGTGGGAATTAGCATGAAGTACAACTTCAGAAAGCCTGAATTCTGGTCTGTAATACATGGGAAGTCACTTCCCCCTCTCTGACCTTACTTATTAGTCTGTAGCATGAGAAGATTGAAATTAACTGACATTCAGATATTGTCTCCTCCTAACATAAAACCTTCCAGTATTTTTGTGTTACATTCATAATTAGAGCCTAGTGCCTCATGTTGGCCTGTGTTCTAGAAAGTCCCACCACTGTTCCCAGTGAATCCTGCTTCTTGAGACATAGGGCCTTGTGACTATAACCTATTGTCCAGTCACAACGAAAAACAATTTTCTCTGCCCATCACTGTGACCAATCATTTTCAACCACAAGTGTCTTTCTCACTTCTATCAATTTTGTCATTCCAAGGGTGCTATATTGATGAGATCAGAAATTATGTAATATTCTGTGATTGAAATTTCCTGACCCATATCAGTTTCTGGACAGGCATTGAAATTGTCATGTGTTTCAAACTTTGCTCACTTTACTTCTGCTGATTGGTTCACATGGCATGATGCGAACCCAGTGTCCAACCATTCACCTAGTCAAGGCATATCAATGATTTCCACTTAGGGTAGTTATGAAGAAACTCTGGTAACCAATTATGTACACATCTGTGTGTCAGTAATTGTTCTCATTATTCTGGAAAATTTATAGGCATGCAGCTGTTGGCTTTTAGGATAGGTGTAAGTTTAATTTTGTTATAAACTGTCTAGCAGGTATCAGCTGGTGTGGTGGTTATGGCTTTTGGATCCCACATGACAAATTACCTGTTTCAAGTCTCAGACTCAGCTGATTAGAAAATGTGCCACGTGTGTGTGCATGTGTCCCTAGAATCCTGAAATGAAGGGAAGATAGTGGAGAAAAGATTATGGAATGATCATGACCATGGAAGTCTTTTCTTGCTTTTCTTCTCCCTCTTTCGCTCTCTCAATGGCAAACATATGTACTTTCTGATAAATTAAAAAAAAAAAGAAGAAGAAGAAAAAACTACCTAACTGCTATTCAGAAGGGCTATATCATTTGCATTCTCATCATTAATGAATGAGTAATCATTTCTTCACATTATTTTCTATTGTCTTTATTTCTCTTTTTGTTAATTTACCCCTCTGATGTATGTGTTATTATCTCATTTTATTTTCATAAATGACTCATTTTTATAAATTACTGGTGAGGTTAATAAAGCACAAAAAATAAATGCCTATGGTACATTTGTTTATTTTCTGTGGTAATATGTGTGCTAATGTCCCTTCACTAATGTTACTGTTCTACAGAATCGTCTATTTTATTTCTTCTTGTAAGTTTGAGAGTTCTTTTTATTTTCAGAAAGCTATCCTTCATTAGATAGAAGCGTTTTTTCTTTTTTTAAACAAATATGAAGTTGCAAATATCTTTCCACACTATTGCTTTCCTTTTTACTTATTCAATTTATTTTCACATTTAAAATAAAAATTAATTTATTAATGGCCTAACATACATACATGCCCAGTGAGATTTTCAAGCTATCAGGTCTGAGATTCAAACTGTGATTGACCATGTGGGAGTCTAGTACCTTAACCACTATTCTCCCTTCTGGCCCCCAATATGTAAAATAAGTATTGAACAGGGCCAGCCAATGGCATGGAGGATAATAAGGAGGCCTTATCTCACATGACTGACTACGTGGTTTGAGTACAGGATCCAGTAGCTTGAAAAACACCGAGCATGTGTAAGTGCCTTCCCAAAATCCAGAGAAATGAATGGCATATAAAGGACTATGGCATTGCCATCTCATGAGAGCATGACTTCTCTTTCCCTCTTTCTCCCTCTCTCTCTGGCGAATGCACATTTGTTGCTGTTGACAGAAACATCCAACTCTGTAAAAATAATAATTAATGAGGCTTATTACTAAGTATGAGTTTGACTGACTGACCTGGAGAAAGACACGTGTGTTTCACAAGATGCTGAAATACAGTGGTTCCTATTACTTCATTCTGAGAGAGGAGAGTTTTCAGTGAGCTAAGGAGTACTTTACATTAACCTGGCTCAAGAAAGTGGAACGACCTGAAGCAGAGACTTGTAGGTTATAGGTACATTTGAAACTCTTAAATTAGTAATTGGTTATAGAAACACAGTCTCTATTCCTAAGAGAAATCAGCAAGGGTGCTGGCAGATCATGTGGTGGTTGAGATGCTGGACTCCCACATGGCTGTCTACAGTTTGAGTCCTGGACCTGGTGGCTTGCTTTTTTATTTTCCTTGTCTCTCTCTTTGGTAAAATTAGAAAATACTAACAAACAAGAAAACAAATAAGAAATTAAATAATTCTTTTAAAAAAAGAAATCAGCAAAAGAATCTTGATGCAATTTAAAAGATAATAACAGTGATGAATGGAATTAAATAAAATAATTATTTTTATTTTCTCTAAAAAAAAAGGCATAGTGTGCATCATAAAAACACTATGCCTGGAATAGGATGTAGCATTCCACTATCAATGGAACAAAGTGCTTTGTTCATGTTTGTAGGCCTTTATTAATGTTTGGGATTGTGATTCTCTAGAACCCCTGGATACAACTTCAGAATAAGGAAAAGTAGTCAGGTTCTGTCCTCATCTGCAAGGTATTTGAATTTGTAAATTATTTCAAGAATTAAAAAATGAAACAAACATAAAGTGAGAAAAGAATTTATACCTACTAGAATACAAGTAGAGGTATTTGTTCCTACTGAAACAAAACCTTAGATTTCTCTCCCAGGTCCAGGTCCTGCCCAGGAGTTCCCAACTCTAATGGCAGGTATTTTGGAGGGGGCCCAAATCTGAGTGTGCCTACCAACAATGTTTACCAATTTTAAAGACTATGTCAGAATGGGAGCAGCAGTTAGCATAATGGCTATGTCGCTGAACTCCCATGTAGACGACTGTGGTTCAAGTCCTTGACCAGGTGGCTTAAACTCACGCTGGATGTGTGTGTGTGTGCGTGCCCAAGATCCCTAGAGGAGAACGGAGGAGAAAGGATTGTGGTGTGGCCAACCTCCTGGGGGCTGATTTCTCACTGTCTATCTCTCTGTCTCTCTCTGTCTTTCTGGCGAGTGCACGTGCCCTATAGCAAAAGCTCTCAAAAAAAAATATGTCAGAAGTTCAGCAGAGAAAGGCATGACCTTTCTTACTAGGGAGGCTCTATTGATGGCCAAGTGGAGAACGGTTCATGCTTAGATTTTATATGCCAAGAACAAAGCATGTATAAATCAAGTTAAGACATACATTGTTTAGGGGTGTCAATACTCAATCAATTTATCAATTAATCGAATTAGCAGGGTATGTTCCCGTTTAATATCTGAGGTTAGGTGTCTCTGTTCTTGTGATGTTAATTGTGGGAGAGGTGTGAGGTATACCTCCAGAACATCCTTGGCCATGGACCAGTTCCATGAGATAAGGGAATGGTCATAAGGAGCTTAAAAGGTCCAACTGGGCTAGCAGACAGATCTCAGGAATAAGGCAAAGAATGAAAGGGGAAGAGAGCTCAATCTAAGGAGTTTACCCTCACTTAACTCCAACATCGACTCTTGTACCACCCTCACAATTTTCCCAAGTTGTTCTGCCAATTCCCTGGAGAGAGTGTGTGAGTCAAACATTATAATCATCTTCCACAAACATGATAGCACAAATTCCAAATAATAGGAAGAAAATTTGAGTAATTAGCAAGACAAATTTTCCAGGGCATTTCAGAGGTTGCTGATAATGGGAACTTGGAGCATACTGAGTAAGCAGACATGTCGTGTGCTTGGACAAGGGTGCCAGCCCATTACAAAAACATATTCTCCACTCCAAAGCTTAAGGACAATAAGACAAATATTTTACTGGCTTAATCATAGGCAAGTCTCTATTATCTGGTAATATGCAAGCAACATTTATATCTTGGCACAGTAGAGTTACCCTCTTGAAAGACCTCATTGATTTAGTATACCATGCTCAGTGAGACTCAGGGACACTTGAGTCCATCACTTGGAAAGTAACGAGTCCTAAACTGCCTCACTGTAATTATTAATGTGCCCTTAGTTATGTAGTAACTGAGCTAGGGTTTTGACTTTTGGTAGTATTAGTCAATTTACCCATAATTTGAAGGTGAATGTCCATGTTGTAGGTTAGTCCCTCCACCCAAGGGGATAGGAAGGAGCACCAATGAGATTAAGCTTGAACATCCCAGGGATGATAGAGGATATTATCCCCTGATTGTATGTCCTGAGGAGCTTGCAGTAGTTAGTTAATATCTCACTGCCAGCTAGGCCACAGTGTGGTTTCCTGGGTATGAATCTGCAACCATATGGCAGTGGCTCAAGGATGTAAAAGCATATCCAGTGGTACAGGGTGGTCATCCTATGGCCTTTCATTTAGGCCATGAAAGGCCTCATGCAGGAATGTGGTCTACCCCTTGAGAAAGTGCAGATGTCTTTAGAGCTCCGTTCATCATTCCATTTTAAGTGTTCTATGAAACTAGCCCCTGTGGCGTTGTAAGGCATGTAAAAGTACCAGTTTATATGCATTTGTTTGGCCCATTGTTATATATTAGATCACTATACATTATTTGGCTTGCAAAGAGAGTTTACACAACATCAAATACACCTCAGACCAGTCCATTTGAAAATAGTATACATGTTCTCATTAATAGGTAATCAACCATTACTGTGTCCCACAAATGTCTTACCTAACTGTGGGGACACGTTTAAGAGAGAGAGTCTGTGGTGTGGGGACATGCTCTGAGCAAACACCACATGCTCTTTTGGGGTTTGGCAGAACCTTGTAACTTGTCTTTCCTTGACCTTGGCTGCAGACAGGGCAAGGGTGGAAATTGCTAGGGGCGTTCCAACAGACACATGTGATAGACTTCAAGAAACATCTTGGTAAAATCCAATCCCTGCTCTGCATCTGAAAGGTTCCTTAGCCTACTCTGGGTGTGGTGGTGTGAGAAGATCTTTAGCTTCTTCCCCACACCTAACAGCTAGTTCTCTGCATTAGAAAGGAAGATGAGATTTTCTCTTGATGGGATTATCACCAGGGGATACACCTGGCATGGTGTGACTAAGCCCTCATAGATTTGTTAACTGCTTCTTATTGTCTGTAACCTGGCAACCAATGTATGAAGTGTCGTAAAACATACATGTGTAATGTCTCCCTGTTCTATAAAAAAAAGACGTCCAGTTCATCTGGGCGGCACAAGTTACATGGGCTACCTAGGCCCAAGCTGCCTGTGTCCGTTTCTACTCTATCTTTTGTCTCATTTTTTCTGCTTCTTCCATAGTAGCGCCGAGCCTGGGGGTGGACGCCGACACCTAACTATTTTTTCTTCCTAAATTCCTACCCTATACTCTTCCCCCCTCCAACCCTCCTTCCACACTGTCTCCAGTGCCCATAAGTATTTTCAATGCTTTTATGTCCTCCAATCTTTCAGTCTCTACCATAGAGTGTGGACAGTCACTATATATTAAGTGGAAACATACAATGTCTCTCTTTAATAGCCTGGCTTGCTTTACTCAGCAGTAAATATTCTATATTTAACCACTTTCTATCAAATGCCAAGGTCTTTTTCTTTTTTATGGCCAAATAGTATTCCATCGAGTATATATGCCACATTTTTTCAGTCCATTCATCTGTTTGTGGACATCTCAGTTGGTTCCGTGTCTTAGGAATTGTGAATAATGCCAGAATAAAAATTGACGTGCAAGCACTTTTCTAACTGAGCATTCTCTTGTCCTTTGGGTAGATACCCAGGAGTGGAATTCCTGGATCATATGGTAGTTCTATTGTGGGTCTTTGAGGAACTTGGTTGTTTTCCACAGTGGCTGGACCAATTTACATTCCCACCAACAGTGTAGGAGAGTTACCCTTTCACCACAATCCTCCCAACACTTATCAATTTTTGTATTTTTAATCTTTGCCATTCTGACAGGAATTAGGTTGTATCTCATTGTGGTTTTAATCTGCATCTCCCTTATGATGAGAGATGCTGAGCATCATTTGTCTTTTGGCTGTGCATACGTCTTCCTTAGAGAGTTTTTTGTTCAGCTTATTTTTTCCATCTCTTAATTGAATCAATCTTTTTGCCCTATATAAGCTGCTTGAGTTCTCTGTGTATTCTGGTTATCTGAGATATAGTTAAAAAAATATTCTCCCATTCTGAGGGTCGTTGATTCACACTAATTACTGTGTCCTTTGCTGTGCAGAAACTTCTTAATCTAATGTAATTCCACTAGTCTATTTTTTGGATTATTGCCTGTGCCTTGGGGACCTTATTTAAAAATTCCTTGCCTACTCTGATGTCTCCCAGAGTTTCCCCAGTGTTTTGCACCAGTAGTTTTATAGTTTGAGTTCTTAGGTTTAGATCTTCTATCCATTTTGAGTTGATTTTTCTTAATCATGAATGATCGGAGTCCAGTTTCATTTTTCTGCAGATTAATATCGAGTTTTTCCAGCAGCATTTGTTAAAGATGTTTTCCTTTTCCCACTTAATTGACTGGTATCCCTTGTCAAAAATCAGCTTGCTGTATGATTTAGGGGTTATTTCTCGGGTTTCTATTCTATGCCATTGGTCCACCTGTCTTTTTTGTGCCACTACCATGCTGTTTTGATTTTCACAGATTTATAGTATGTTTTGAGGTCTGGGGGTGAGATGCCATCCACTTGACTCTTCTTGCACAGTATTCCTTTGGCAATACAAGGTCTTTTATGATTTCAGAAAATTCTATGATTGTCTTTTCTAAATCTGTGAATAATGCCTCAGATAATTTGACTGGAATTGCATTAATTTTGGGTAATAATTTAGGTAGAATTCTCATTTTGATTATATTAATTCTTTCAATCCAGGAACATAGGATGTCCTATCACTTTTTTCTGTCACTTTCAGTATCAGTTTTGGGTTTTTTTTTTCTTATTCATTCATTTTTAAAATTTGACTGGAGAGAGACACCCACACATACACACACACACATACACAGAAAGAGAGAGAGGGAAAGTGGAGAAAGCAATATGCCAGTCCCAAGACGTGAACGGTGTAAGCCCCTTAACCATAAGACCACCTGCTGGTCTCTCAATTTCTTTTTAAAGATTTTCATAGTTTGCCTGTAAAAGTCTTTGACTTCCTTGGTTAGGTTTTTTTCTTTCTCTCTTTTTCTTTCTTCTTTCTTTTTTTTTTTTTTTTTTTTTTTTTTTTTTTCCCTTTGGAGAGCTTTTTGTTATAGGATGTGTGCACTCACTAGAAAGACAGAGAGAGACAAAGAGACAGAAAGCGAGAAATCACACTCCAGGGGGAATGGCCACACTGCAATCCCTTCCCCTCCATTCTCCTCCAGGGATCTGGGGCACGCATGCACATGCACCTGGCGTGGGTTTAAGCCACCGGGTCCTAGACTTGAACTGCAGTCAACTAAATAGAAGTCCAGTGACATAGCTATTATACCAACTGCTGGTCCCTCCTTGGTTAGGTTTATCCCTAGATATCTTACACATCTTGTGGCTATGGTAAAAAGGATTCCTTTCTTCAATTTTACCTCAGCTTTTTGTTCATATATAGAAATGCTATAGGTTTTTGGGTGTCAATTTTGGATCCTGCCACTTTACTGTATTCTTTTATTACTTCAAGAAGTTTTTTTTCGTGGATACCTTTGGGTCTTCTATGTATACATACCATCATGTCACCTGCAAATAAAGATATTTTCAACTCTTCTTTCCCTATTTGAATGACTTTTATATTATTCTCTTTTCTAATTGCATTGGGAGTGTAGAAAGTGGCCAGCCTTTTCTTGTACCAATTTTTAGTGGAAAAGTTTTTAGTTTTTCCTCATTCAGTATAATGTTAGCTATTTATTTTTCATATATGGCTTTTATTGTGTTGAAAAATGACCCTTCTATGCCAGTTTTGCTAAGAATCTTAATCATAAAGTGATACTGTATTTTCTAAGGCTTTTCTGCATCAATTGAAATGATCATATGGTTTTTATCTTTCTTTCTGTTTAATATGGTGTATCACGTTTATGGTATTGTGTATGTTGAACCACCTTTGCATCCCTGGAATAAAGCCAACCTAGTCATTATGAATGATCTTTTCCATATATTGTTGAATATGATATGTAAGTATCTACTTGAGAATTTTTATATCTTTATTCATCAGAGATATTGGCCTGTAGTTTTCTTTTTGTCATGACTTTATCTGTTTTGGGAATGAGGATGATGGAGGTGTCATAAAATGAATTTGGGAGGTTTTCTTCCTTTTGGATCTTTAGAAGTAATTTGGGTAGAATGGTGATTAATTCTTCTTTAAAAGTTTTGTAAAGTTCATAAGTGAAGCCATCAGGACCCGGGCTTTCTTTTCTGGTAGGTTATTTAGTACTGAATCAATCTCATAGTTTGTTATGGGTTTCTATATCCTCCTGATTCAATCTTGGTAGATTATATGTGTCCAGGTATTTGTCTAACTTATCTATGTTCTCTTGTTTTTTAGGTATATGTTGCTCATACTATCCTCCAATGTTTTTTTGTATTTCTATGTGTCTGTTGTAATAGTGCTTGTTTCAGTACATATTTGACTTACCTGATTTCTTTCTTCTTCTTAACCAGTCTAGCTAATGGTGTGTCAATATTTTTAATCTATTTAAATAACTAGCTTTTCTTCTTATTTATTTTCTGTATGTTTATTTTCTACTTCATTTGTTTCTGCTCGAATCTTTAATATTTCTTTTCTGTCATTTTTGGGATTTTATTGTTGTTTTTCCAAGTCCCTGGGGCATGATGTTAGTTTGTCTATTTGGCACCCATTAATCTTTTTCTTATGCACAATAATTGCTATGAATTTACATCTAATAGCTGCTTTTGCAGTTTCCCAGAGATTATGGATATACATGTACTTCTTATCATTTGTTTCCATAAATCTTTTTATTTAAGACTTAATTTCTTTAGCAGTGGAGAAATCATTCAGAGTAGATTATTTAGTTTCCATGTGTTTTTGTATTTTTGATGGTTTATCCTGAAATTAATGTCAAGTTATTTCTATCATGGTCAGAGAACATGCTAGATATAGTTTCTATGCCATTGAATTGAAAAGCTTGATTTGTGCCCTAACACATGGTGAATCTTTGAAAAATTACATTAGGCAGTGAGAAAAATGTATCTTTTGTGGTCTTAGGGTGGAAAGTTCCATAGATTTATAGTATTGTTTAGGTTCTGTATCTCTCTGCTTATTTTTTGTCTTATTGATCTGTCTAAAGGAGATAATGGTGTGTTGAGATCTCTAACAATTATAGCATTGCAACCTATCTCCCCTTTTTAACTCTAGCAGTCTTTCCTTCACATATTTAGGTTCTCCTGAGTTGGGTGTGTATGTATGTTTGTGTGTGTGTGTGTTTGTGTGTGTGTATCTATACAAACACATTAGCATCATATCTTCTTGATGAATTAGCCCTTTTACTACTATATAATGCCCTTATTTGTCTTGAAGCCTATGTTTTCTGAAATTAGTATCACAACTCCACCCCTTTTTTGATTTCCATTTGCATAGAATAACTTTTTCCAGCCCTTCACTTTTAGTCTATGTATGTCTTTATCCTTCAGGTGTGTTTCTTGTAGGCATCAGATAGAAGGTTTCTAATTTTTTAATCCATTCAGCCAGTCTCTGTCTCTTGATTGGAGAATTTAATGCATTAATGTTCAATGTTATTATCCATATTTTCATACATGTTCCTACATGTTTCTATCATTGAGCCATTTTCTTGGTAGTTTTTGTTTTTCTCCTATATCTGCCTGTCTGATTTTAGCTTTTCTGGTATAACACTCCCTTTAGAACTTCTTGAAGAGCTAGTCTGGAGTTGATAAATTATTTCAGGTTTTGTTTATCTGAGATTTTTTTTAATCTTTCTTCCCATATGAAGTATAATCTTGCTGGGTATAGTAATTTTGGTTGAAATTGTTTTTCATTTAACACATTAAATATATTTTCCCATTCTTTGCTTGCCTGCACTGTTTCTGATGAGAGATCTGATGTTAATCTGATGGGATAAACTTTGTAAATAATTTGACATTTCTATTGCAAATTGTAGTGTCTTGTCTTTGTGGTTTTTGCCAATCTGGCTATGATGTGCCTTGGAGAAGATCTTCTTGGTTGATAATATTGGGGGTTCTTTGTATTTCTTCGATCTGGCTATTTGAATACATCTCTAGGTTTGCAAAGTTTTCTTCCAGGATTTCATGGAATAGAGTGTAAATACATTTATTTTCTTTACCCTCTGGGATACAAATTGTCCATATGTTTGGGTGCTCATTGGTATCTAGTATTTCTCATATATTGTCCTCATATTTTTGGTTATTTTTTTCAGTCATTTTGATAATTTTTTCTATGTCAGAGGTTTTGTCATTTACATCTGAGATTCAATCTTCTCAGTGATCTAATCTGTTTTTAATACTTTCAATAGAGATTTTGTCCTTCTGTATTATATTTTTCATCTCTAATAATTCCATTTGATTCTATTTTATGGTGTAAATTTCTTCTTTTAAATTGTGAAAACACTTTCTCATCTCCTGGAGCTTATTGTCTCTTTTTCCTTGCATCTAACTTAGTTTTGTCACTGTAATTATTCTGAATTGTTTATCTGACATTTCCATGAGTTTCATGTGTTGTCTGTGGATGACGAAGAATTGATATTTTCCCTTGGGACAGATATATTTTCTTGGTTTCTCATATTTCTTGTGCCTCTGTGAAGGTTACTAGTCATCTAGTGATTTATAGATTTCTTCCTAAATTCTTTGAGTTAATTCTGAATGTTCAAAGGTGTGTGGGAGTCGATGGTTGGCAAACTCTCTGCTGCTCTCCCTCCCTGATGCTCAGCAGCAACCTGCAGTGTTGTCACTGGACTTGGATGACTCAAAGTCCTTCCAGTTTCTAGAGAACAGGTGTGCCTGGAACTGACTTGCTGAGCTTTAATTGCAGAAGCTAGAAGGGATTGGGTGGCACATGTTGCATGACACATGCTTCGTAAAATGCTGAAGTCGTAGAATTCAGAAGTGTGTGGCAGTGAATGAGCCATAGTCTTTCTGCAGCTCAGTCTCTCTGCCACTCACTGTAGCCACACCCATCACTGTAACAAACATCTAGATGGTCATGGAGGGGCCAAGGTCTTCTCAAAGTCCCAATTAACAAACCTGAGATTTCAGAGGTGAGTGGGGAAGAGGATGAGTGAGGGGTCTCTGCAGCACCACCTTCCAGCTGCAAACAGCTCACTGCATGGGAAGGCTTATCACTGGCACAGATGTTTTAATGGTGCAGGGAGGGGTGAAGGTATTCTCAAAGTCCCAATTAACACACCTGAGAATTCAAAGGCAAGTGTGGGAGGGAACGAGCCATGGGTCTCTGCAGCACAACCTTCCAGTCACAAATGGCTTGCCACACAGTAAGGCCTATTGCTGGAATGCACCAGGACTATATTCTTAAATAGCATGCAGAAAAGCTCTCATTTTCTGGAAATTTTACCTTTATTTTTTCTTTTCCTATCTCAGAATCAGACAAGGCAATATATTTTCTAGGATGAAGACCACAGAAGGAAAGTGCCAGTCACAACCACAAACAGGGCTCTTATGCTCATGGAGACCTGTCACATTGTTGACAATAAACATTGTCATCTGATTGATATCTGGAACTCAAGTCTCCCCTCATCTTTCCCTGGCCTTGACTTTGCAAGTGAGAGTCCAGCTATCCTAGTTTACTCAGGATCTATTATTATGAGAATGAGAAGTCAGACATAAAACATAAGATGAATGAGAGAGGAGCAATCTCTACAAAGTCAATTATACCACAAGTCTCTTTCTCCAGTTTTCCAGCCCTTTAGACCTTGGGTACTCAGATAAATGCCTGCCATGTTCCAGATAGATTAGGCTAGGAATTTAAACCATGATCACCATGCGGGATCCAGTTTCTCTTGAGGAGAAAATTACTTTTGTGCCATAGTGCCAGTCATTTGGTTTATTATTTTATTAATAAGTGAGATGTTTTACTTTTTATGTATCATGATTATTTATCCCATATCTGGTTCATGCTTGCAAATATATTCTCCCATTATGTAAGTTGTCTCTTCTCCCAATTGTTTTCTTTATTGCACAGAAGGTTTTAAGTTTGATGTTATACCTTCTGTCTATTTCTGTTGTTGCTGAGTTTATGTCTAACAAGTTATTGTTCAGATTAATGTCACGGAAATTTCCCCTTATATCATCTAGTAGTTTTAAATTTTTATGTGTTTATTTAATTATTTTTATTTTTTAGAGGGATTTTCACTATAGGGCATGTGCACTCAACATAAACATAGAGACAGAGAGACAGAAAGTGAGAAATCACTCCCCAGTGGGGATGGCCATGCTTCTCCTCCATTGTTCTCTCAGGATTTGGGGCACGCATGCACATGTGCCCAGCATGAGTTTTAAGCTGCTTAGTCTGGGGCTCGAATTTGGTTGATTATGTGAGAGTTTAGTGATATAACTGTTATGCCATCTGCTTGTTCTTATTTAATTCTTTAATTCTTTCTGTTGATGTTTTTAATATAGTGTGAGACAATGATTTAATTTAATTCTTCAGCATATGAGTATCTAGTTTGCTCAGGATCTATTATTATTATTATTATTATATGAGATTTTTACTATAGTACACATGGGCTCACAGGAGAGAAAGAGAGAGACAGAGAGACAGAAGGTGAAAAATCACCCCTGGGGGAATGGCCACACCTTAATGCCTTCTCCTCATTCTCTTCTTGGGATTTTGGCATGCCCACACATCATTTGCCCAGCTTGAGTTTTCTTTCTTTTCTTTTCTTTTTTTTTTTTTTTCCGAGGTTTTTTGGATGGGGTGCATGCACTTGCCAGAAAGACAGAGAGACAGAAAGTGAGAAATCACCCCCCAGGAGGTATGGCCATGCCGCAATCCCTTCTCCTCCATTCTCCTCTTGGGATCTTAGGCACTCACACACACACACGTCCAGCGTGAGTTTAAGCCACTGGGTCTAGGACTCGAACCATGGTCAACTACATGGGAATCCAGCGACATAGCCATTATACTAACTGCTGATCCCCCCAGCATGAGTTTCAAGCCACTGGGTCTGGGACTTGAACTGCCATTGACCACAAGGGAGTCTAGTGCCTTAACCACTATTCCACCAGCTGGTCCCTTCAGGACCAACTATTAAATTGGCTATTCCCATTGTATGTTCTTAGAGTCTTTCTGAAAAATCAATTTTTTCAAATACATGGATTTATAGTGGAGTTTTGTTGTTCTATTTGTGTCTGTATGCCAAGCCTGTGCTTTTCTGATGACTCTAGCCAGATAGTAGATTTTGAAATCACATATTGTGATGGCTTTGGCTTTGTTGTCTTTGCTCTATATTTCTTTGATTATGCAGGTATTCTGTACGTCTATATACATTTTTGGAATATTTTTATTTCTGTAAAAAAAATGCTATTGAAATTTTTATCTGCACTACATCACATCCCGTAATTGATTGAAGTCACATTAACATTTAAATTATTATTTTCTTTAATTCTTTATTATGGAATATATTTTTATTTGTTTGGTCTTTTTCAATTTCTTTCATGAATGTATTATAGTTTTCAGTATACATTCAGTATATATTTTTGTTATATTTATACTTTATTCATTTATTTTTTTGGGAGAGGTTTTTGCTATAGGGCGCGTGCACTCACAAGACAGACAGAGAGAGACAGAAAGCAAGAAATCACCCCCCAGGGTGGATGGGTACTCCACAATCCCTTCTGTCCTGACTCAGGGGGACAGTTGAACAGGTTTCCTGAGTGAAGGAGTGAGAGCCAGGACAAGCGGCATAGTGTTACAACACAGAGACGACACAGTGTCTTCAGTGTCGTCTGTTTATTGTGGGCAGCACGGTACAGCACAGAGATGACGCAGTTACAACTTTTCAGGGTCGCGTCGTCTATTGTGAGCAGCACAGAGACGACGCGGTGTCACAACTCTTCCGGGTCACCTGGAGACGATGTAGTGTTACAACTCTTCAGAGTCTTCGGGGTCATCTGGAGACTGTGCAGTGTTTCAACTCTTCAGGTTCTCCAGGGTCATCGTCTGGCTACTGTGGGCCAGGCATCATGGTTATATACACGCTGGTGGGCCGTGATTGGTTGTAAATGGTGGGCTGTGATTGGTTGTAAACGGTGGGCCATGATTGGTTGTAAAAGGTGGGTTATGATTGGTTGCTTTTGGACCAATCATGAGGTGCCAGATATGCAAATCTGAGGGATTCTAGTGGCCAATCAGAGCAAGGCTTTGAAGGTCAGGTTTTTTGAAGGGAATGAATCATGGCAGTTGTTTGTTCTCTGAGAAATCTTGGCAGACTTGTTGGTGCGCAGCCTCCCACACCTTCTTCTCCATCCTCCTCTTGGGATCTTGGGCACACACGCACACATGCCTGGCATGACTTTAAGCCACCGGGTCCAGGACTCAAACCACAGTTGACTACATGGGAATTCAGCGACATAGCCTTTATGCTAACTGCTGGTTGGTCCCTATACTTTGGTTTTGAAAGATTTTCAAAACAATTTGTTTTACTTGGCACAGTGTATGTTCACTTGCCAGAGACACAGAGAAAGAGAAGAATGAGGGAGAAAATACTGCAAAGGGGATACAGGCATACTGTGGTCTATTCTCCTCCATTTCTTCATGCCTTCATTATGGGAGGCAAGCATATATACATGCCTAGTGTATTTTCCAAGTCTCCAGAGTCAAGATTTTGAACCATGGATAGCCATGAAGTTTATGGATTTCTTAGCCACTAGTCTATGGGACTGGTCCAGGTACCTTGTGATTTTTTTGTTTCCTTTTGTATTGTCAATAGGTTCATTTTCTTAATATTTTCCTAATAGTTTATTTTTAGTCTGTAGAAAACCTACTAATTTTTATGTTATTTTTGTATACTATAACATCACTGAACTTGTTGAATAATTCTTAATTGTTCTTTTCTGTGTGTGCATGAAGTCTCCAGAAATTGTTATATTTAAGATTATATCATCAGAAATTACCTTTTTTTCTATCTACATACCTTACTTTTTCTTTTGTCTAAATTTTCTGAATAGGACTTCAGTACTATGTTGAATGCAATATATGGCATTTTTGTCTTTTTCCTAACCTTAATGAAAATCTTTCATTTTTTTCACCACTGAGTATAAAGTTATCTAAGGGCTTGTCATATATATGACCTTAATTATGTTTAGGTTTATTCTCTTAATTAGTTGTAAGTATAAAATAACTTAGGTTTGGTTTAAAAAGAAAGAATAGATGTACATTCAATGACTAGAGTATTTTTCATACAATAAAATCTAAAAATAAAGCTGAAATTTATAAATTACATAAAATTTTAAGTACTTTTGTTTATCAAAGTTTGCCAGTAAGAGAGAGGGACTTGGGCCAACAGTTGGCAAGGATGTTAAGGTGTCTGGATACCACATGTCCAACTGTGCACTTCAAGTCCCAGACATGGTGGCTAGAAAATAATGCTGGGCACTTGTGCACATGTGCCCAAAATCCAGAGAGGAGAATTGAGGAGATGGGATTGCTGTATGGTCATTCCCCCAGGGAAGTGATGTTTTACTTTCTAATACCCTCCCCTGCCTTACTCTGGTATGCATTTGCAACCTATAGCAAACTAAAAAGAAAAGAAAATTAAAATAAGAAAATCAAAATTAAAATGAGGAAAAAGAGAGTGGGACTAGAAAACCAGACTGTGCAAGATATTTGCATTATGTATATCGTGTATGGTAAATCAAAGGATAATACATAAAAATTCCATTGCATACAGAAATAAGAAAAACCACTTAAAACAGGTCCACATTTAAAATTAGTGGTACAATACAGAAATATATAGCATTTCTATATAGTAACAGCGGGCGGACTGAGATAGAACTGAAAAAAGTCAATCTATTTACCAAAGCCACAGGAAGTATAAGATACCTAGGAATAAATCTAATCAAATAAGTTAAAGACCTCCACAAGGAAAACTACAAGAAGCTAAAAAAAGAAATTGAAAATGACACAAAAAAGTGGAAGAATGTCCCATGTTGCTGGATTGGAAGAATTAATATAATCAAAATGGCAATTCTACCCAAATTAATCTACATATATAATGCAATCCCATTCAAAATACCAGACAAATTTTTCACAAATCTAGAAAACACAATCATAAAATTTGTCTAGAATCATATGACCCTCGTATTGCCAAAGTAACCGTGCAAAAGAAGAGTGGAATGGGCGGAATCTCACTCCCAGACCCAAAAATACACTAGAAGCTGTGGTACTCAAAATAGCATGGTACTGGCACAAAAATAGACATATGGACCAAAGGAAAAGAATAGAGTCCCCAGAAATAAAGTCCCAACCATGCAGTCAACAGATTTTTGACAAAGGGTACCAGTCAATCCAGTGGGAAAAGGAAAACCTCTTCAGCAAATGGTGATGGAAAATCAGTATTTCCAACTGTAGAACGATGAATCTGAACCCCTACCTCTCACCATTGACAAAAATCAACTCAAGGTGGATCAAAGATCTAAACCTAAGACTTGAAACTATAAAAATGCTCCTGGAGGGGCCGGCAGGTGGTGAGGTAGATAAGGGTGCTGGACTCCCTCATGGCTGACTATGGTTCAAGTCTCGGACCTGGTGGCTTGCTTTCTCACTTTCCCTCTATCACTCTCTTTCTCTCTCTTTGTCTTTCTGGTCAAATTAAAAAAAAAAAAAAAAAAAAAAAAGAATGAATAAATAAAATTAAATAAATAATTCTTATAAAAAATTTTAAAAAAATAACTGCTCCTGGAAAACACTGGGGGAAACTCTGGGAGACATTGGGGAAGGCAAAGACTTCTTAAATAAGACCCCCAAAGCACAGTCAATAATTCCCAAAATAGACAAGTGGGATTATATCAGACTAAAATTTTTTGTATGGCAAAAGACACAGTAATTAGTGTGAATTGACAGTCCTCAGAATGGGAAAATACTTTTGTAAATTAGGCATCAGATAACCAGAATACACGAGGAACTGATAATCAGAATACACAAGAAACTCAAGCAGCTGTTCTGTAAAAAGATGATTAACTCTATTAAAAGATGGAAGAATGAGTTAAAAAAAAAACACTCTCTACGAATGACATAGGAATAGCCAAAAGGGATATGAAAAAATGCTCAACATCCCTCATTGTTAGGGAGATGCAGATCAAAATCACAATAAGGTACCACCTTACAACCCTGAGAATGAATAAGATTATAAAAGTGAAAAATGATAAGTGCTGGCGGGGGTAGTGAAAGGGGAACTCTTCTACACTGCTGGTGGGAATGTAAATTGGTCCAGCCACTGTGGAGAACAATTTGGTGATTGATCAAAGATTTACAAACAGAACTACCATACAATCCAGCAATTCCACTCCTTGGTATCTACCCAAAAAAAAAAAAAAAAAAAAAAAAAAAAAAACAGAAGAATTCTTCATCAGAAAAGTGCTTGCACATCGATGTTTATTGCAGCATTATTTACAATTGCTAAGACATGGAACCAATTCAAATGCACACAAACAGATGACTAGATTGAAAAACTGGCACATACACTCTATTGAATACTATCCAGCCATAAAAATCAACAAGTCCCTGGCTTTTGACAGAAAGTGAATGAATATGGGAGACTTCCTGCTGAGTGAAGCAAGCCAGGCTATGAAGGAGAGACATTTTATGTTCCTAATTAATATATACCAAGTGTCTGTACTCTATGACTGAAACTGATTGACTAAGGAATATAGAAACACAGTAAATGGTTGTGAATACCAGATATAGTGTGGGTGAAAGAGTAAAGTCTGAGGAAGGATATTTAGAAGAAACAGAGAGAGGCAAAGCATTAATGGGACAAAGGAATGTGGTATTGTTGAAGATAATTTTATAGTATTATCAACTGGACTAGGGAAAAATGTATACATGTTGGAATATTCATTTTGTAAGCTAAATAACTTAATTGAATGTATAAAAGAACATGAAATTTAAAAATTAAAAATGAATTAAATAATTCTAAAATGATAAATAAAATAAAATAAAATAAATGGTACAAAAATGGGGGCAAATAAAGGTCAATTCACTTGTGAAAAAGTGTGAAAAATATGTATTTAACCTTTTTAACATCAGGATAATGCTAGTTAAAATCATAATTATATAGTATTGTTTTGTATACTCATCATTTCTTCCAAAATAAAAAAGAGAGCATTACCATATTCTTCCAAGGTTCTGGCACATCATGTCATTTATGGAAGACTATTGGTAGTTTACATTGACGTAACCACTTTGGAAAACTCTTTGGCAATATGTACTGAGGTTGCTTAACTGTCTACAGTGTTCTCTATACCAAAAAATTCTGACATTATTGTATGCATGTGTCCGCCACAGTTACGTTCATAGCAACAGACCAGACATACTATCTTTTTGACAGAAATAGACAACATCATTGTCAACAGTGGAATGCATATATACTATGTTTGTTGGTACTAAAAGGAAATAAACACAGTATAAGGACACATAAATATGTGACAGAAGAAAAGCAAGAATGAATCCCACAAATCTAATGTTGACCTCATCCTAGAGAGTCAGCCTCATATTTTTTTTCTTTTGTATGTAAAATAGATACATTGTCAGTATTATTCTGTGCTAAAGGCATAGTAAGTACCCTTGTAGGAGCAAGTATTATAGTTCCATTGGGTCTGTACCTGGAATACCCACATTACACCCAAATCTTGGCACTCAGATTATAGTATTTGGAGAGAATACTTAAAATAGTTCACTTGTACCTGGCAATTGGATTGGGCTCTGGGTGAAGAGTTGAGAAAATGAAGTGTCAACTATCTCATGCCAGATATTTTATTATTATTGATTTGATCTATGAAAAAATCTAGTTACTACAGAAATAGATGGATGAGCGAGTAAATATTATGTATGCATTATATTATTAAATGTGATATAAAATATCACATTTTGTGTATGTATGATTCAAATTCTCATATCTGTATTTCATATTTTAACATTTTCAAAAAACAAGTAAACCTATGGTAAAAATTTGTAATGGGAAAAGTTTAAAGATATCACAATTAACATTATTATTTTACAAAGGATAATTTAATCTTATTTATTATCATTATTATTATTATTATTTTTAAATTTGCTACTGGGCACTTGCCCTCAACATGAGGTGAGCAGAAAGAGAGAATGTGAGAAAGTAGGCTGCTAAGTCTGGGACTTGACCACAGTCAGCCATGTGGGAGTCAAGCACCTTAACCACCTTATTACCTGTTAGACCCACACAATTAACATTATTTAAATGCAAGAAGTCTCTTCAAAAATCTCAGACCCATCACCAGATCTAATGGGACTAAATCTGAGAAACAATCTACAAATGAAGCAGGAAAGTATTTTGATGCTTAAATGCACAGGAAGAACCCAATGATGTGCCTGTGTCTGGCAAGACTGAGATTGATTCTGATCTGAATATTGAGGAGTGTTCAACTTGTAGATTTTCATTTTGATAACATATCAGTCAACACCTGGAAAATCTCTGGTGTCTCACTGTGCTAAGACCAGAGTCCCCCTAAATATTACAATTGACAGGTACTTTATAATATTTGAGTGTCATACCTCAAATCATTTACTTATTCAACAATCATTAGTTCATACCCGGTTTCTCATATATTTTTTTTTTGGAGACATTTTCGCTATAGGGTGCGTGCGCTTGCCAGACAGACAGAGAGAGACATAGAAACAGAAAACGAAAAATCACCCCCCGTGGGGATGGTCATGCTGCAATCCCTTCTCCTCCATTCTCCTCTTTTGATCTTGGCACGCACACACACGCACCCAGCGTGAGTTTTAAGCCACCGGGTCTGGGACGTGAACCACGGTCGACTACGTGGGAGTCCAGCAACATAGCCATTACGCTAGCTGCTGGTTCCCCAGTTTCTCATATTCTGACTCATTTTCTCATATATTGACATTTCAGGACAGATGATTGTGATGAAGTCTATCCTATGTGTAGTAGGATGCTTTGAAGCATCCCTGGCCTTTAATAACTACACACTAGTGAAAATTCCTCAAGATAGTTCCCCTGAGATTTTCACATATACACACGGCTGCAGTCAGTGACAAAAGTTTATTGGGATACAAAGTTGCTCTTTGTTAACCACCAGTGCCTACACTAGCAATTATGTAAAATAATCACTCAGACTTTTTGGTTAGAATGTTTAGAAATAATCACCTCCAGTTATCATTATGCTCTATTCTTTACCATCAGAGCCTTCTTTTGTTCTATGGTACGGGGATGCCACCACATGGGCAATATCATTAGACACCTCAGACTTCCCTGGAAACAAGACTGCAGGTGAGCCACTACATATCCTCAGATTCTTTATTAATTTTGACCTGAGTCATTTCATTTTATCTATTATTTTGCATAATATTTTATCAAGATAGTGCTTCACCAATTTCTATGTCAATGAAGAGGTACTTATTTTCTCTGGGCCCATGCAATGGACAAAGAAAGAATAGATCATCACAATTTCCTTTCTACTTCTTTGATTATTAGCCCAGCTCCTGTTCATGGCCAAACTTAAGCAAATTCCCCCCTCATACAAACAATCTTAATGAATGTTTAGAAAGCCCAGAGAAAACCAGGCTGAGGTCTCAAAGGGAGACATGCTTATCACAAAGCAGAAACAGAAACCAAGGAGGAAATTCTGAAAAAGGGATCAAATGTAGGAGAAAATAGTGTGGAAGGAGTTGAGGTATATGGCCTTTGGGAAGTGATGTAACATATGCATGTGGAAGAGAGAAAAAGAGAGGAGTGTCCTGCACAGAATCTAACTTCCTCTGGTCTCCCAGCCTATCAGACCCTGGGCACTTTGCATGTATGGCCAGCATGTTTCAGGCCAATCAGGCTGAGAATTTGAACCACAGTCCCCATATGGCTTCCAGCACCATGGTCTGACAGGTCACCATGAGGAATAACATGACTGTACCTGCATTCCCATTCTTATTGAAGTGTTATTTACAATATCCATAATACAGAAACCACCTAAGTCTAAAACATAAATAAATGAAATAAATGTTTATATACATAATGGAATGATATGACTTTAAAAGAGGGACAATCTTGTCATTTTCAACTACATAACAAATTTGAAGGACATTTTACTCAATGAACAAAGCTAGATATTATTTTTATTTTTCTAATAATTTTTTAAATTATGAAAAATTGTATTTATGTTGTGAACATATTTTTTGTTTTTATTTATTTATTTATTCATTCATTCATTCATTCATTGATTCTTACGTTGTGAACATCTTACAAATATCTGTATATCATGGAATGACTAAATGAAGATAACTGCATATTCACTACCACAGATATCAATTTTTTTGTGGTAAGAACACTTAAAACTCATCTTGTCAGTAATTTTCAGGTGTACAATATTTTGATATTAACATGGTTCCCATGTTGGTCACAAGTATAAATAGAACTATCCCAGTAGTTAATAGATTAAATGTTAACTGAAGTCACCATGTTGTATAGTAGATGCAGCTGCACAGAACCAGTTTATTAATGCTACTCAAAAGGTCCCCCAGTTCCCTAATTTTTTTTTCTGAGTGAAAATACACAGAATACTGCCGGAGTCCAGCCTCGGCTTTGGTGTGTTATCTTGTCGGAGGTGGCGCAGGAAGGAAAGACTGAGGCCTCGGTGCCTTTTTCATGCACATCCTCAGTTGGACACCCCCAGATATCACTCTCTGTAGAGTGACAACTGCTAGAAATTATGGTGCCTTTTTATTGAAAATGTGATACATGCAAGTAAATGAGTGAGGGGCTATGTGTTCTAATTATCAGTTCATAAAGTTTTAACAATAGGGAACATAGATTCCATTCAGGGTTGGATTAAGGGTGGGTCTATTACAGTTCAGCAATTGTTTGTTTGATGTAGGTGGGTCTTCATGGAATGCAGTTTTGGGAAAGCAGCTCCAGCAAGTAGAGATAATTATCAGCTGATGTGGCAGCAGCCATCTTGTGATTACTGAGCATGATGCTAAGAAAAGAAAATCTCAAGTATAGATATTAGTTCTTATGGATCTCAATAAAGAATGATACTTGTATAATTTTATAGGGATCTAAAACTTAATTCAAGGAATCCTAATATATTTATCTATTTTAAAAGGGTGAAGCTATTGTTCACTTGGTGAGGGTGGGGATACTTTAAACAGCTTTTTCAACTGGCGGTAAAGTGACTAACAAGTTAATGAAGAAGTTTAAAGTGTGTTTGTGGTATACCTAAGCATTCTATTGTGCCTGTGGTGCCACTGTTATGTATTTTATTAGAACATTAGCTACTGTGGGGTGGGATTGTCCTGGGCCAGTTTTGGCCTAAAAGGTTATTTTTAAGCTTATGTTAAATGTGTCTTGAAGGGCCTTCCAAAGGTCAAGAAGATTTCTGCCTAGATGTAACTTCAGCACACCCTCCATTGTGACTGCAGGGATGAAGCATTGTAATTAACAGTAGGTGGTCAGGGCAAAGGGAAGCAGTAGGGGGACTTTCAGGAAATCTTATCATATACTCAGGATGTAGGAGAGAGCTGTGTAATTCTTTTATAGTAGTACATCAGGGAGTCATAGGGGGGTCGCTTCCCAGCAAGGCTACCACAGTCTCCGGAGCATACAGCAAGCGGCCTTGCCAACATGCTGAGTCAACCCAAGCTTTGCTCACAGGTGGGGAGGGGGGCGTACAGCAGTGGCCTTGCCAACATGCTGAGCTGACCAAAGCTGTGCTTAAAGGTCAAAGGCTCAAAACAGATCCTGGGGCCCCACCGGGTCGGACTCCTCCAGAATATTTAACTGTTATGTGACTCAGCCAACACAGGTTTCTACTACAACTTTGGACCCTAGTTGGTGTCTGAAATGTTCTAAAAAAGTTTTCAAGTCACTGTTCAAGTTTTATAGGTTGTTCCTCAAAAAACTGAAAGATCAAACATGCTGCCAAATGTGTAAAAACTAGTCCTGCCCCAAAACATATTTTTAAATACTTACATTTACCTTCTAGGCCCATCCTCCATAATGACATACCTTGGTATAACATTCCACTCATTATCTATCATGAAGACTCTGCAGTTCCCTGTTTGTAACTTTCTCCAACAAATGCTTTTAACAATTCATCTTGGAAACTTATGTCACTGTTTCTTACTTGGCCATCCAGAGTGATCCCATGTCAGGATTGTATGGGTTTTCTCTTGGGGGAACATCCCTGATGTTGCTTTTGGAATACATTCAGCCACATGATTGGACATGCAGAAAACTGTAGGAATCAAGGTATAAAACAAAATTAATCTCCTTGGTAAAAGCTAAAATAACCAAAAATTTCATGTAATGTGTTTCAGAGAACTTAGTGGCTATACTAATGTCAAATATCATAGGCCTTATGTTAAAAGGGAATACAGTAACTCAAAAATGTTATATGCTGATTATATTGTCAATTCATGAAGGAGAAATGATAATGGACAAACACTGATGGAATCACAGGGCCCAGAAATATAAGAACCATACATGGACATAATAAAGGTGGTAAGTTGGTAGGTTTACTTCTCTTCAGATAATAGAACCTCTAGACAGAGAATAAGTAATAGATAATGGGATTTTTTATGAACTAGAGCAGACATATAAAGAAAAGTTTACATAAAACAGTAAAACCTCCATTTTTTTCAAGTGTGCATGAACCTTCTTGAATACTGAACATATGTTAGGCCATATAGAACAATTCTCAGTAAACTTAAAAAGATCAAAATTTTACAAAATATATTTATTGACTATCATGGAAGAGAGCTAGAAATTAAAAACAAAGATTGCTAGGAAATTACAAATATGCAGACATGAAAAAACCACAACCAATTTTTGAAAGAACAATATGCAAATGAAATTACAAATTACTTTGAGTATTATACTTGTGGTCTTCTAGGCTCATGTATATTGCCCAAATGACAGAATTTTATTGTGGTGATTGCTGGACAATGTTTAATTTTGCATACATATATTCTTGTCTTTCCATATGTTTATGGACTGATTCAATAGAATTGAAATCTGCATGAGACCGAAGACATCTTTTTGACATATTGACTCCCTTTTGATATATGCCTTCTAGTGACTTTAGTAGATCATATTTTAGTTTTTAGATAAATTTCCACATTGTTTGCTTGTTTTGTTGCTGTTGTTAATATACTATAGGATTCAAATGCGCACTGGAGATAGAAATATATAGAGAGGGAAAGTGAGAAATTACCACTCAGGTGAGATGGCCAAACTGCAATCTCTTCTCCAATCTCCTGGGATTTCGGGAACACACAAACACACACATGTTATCAGCATGTTCTCAGGGCACTACTTCAGGGACTTGAACTGAGGAGTTGGTCACATGAAATCAAGCACCTTAATCTCCATGCCACCTGCTGGCACTTTATAATGTTTTTTGTTTGTTTGTTTGTTTGTTTTTATCATGGCTTTACTAATTTATTTTTTATTTTTACCAAAAGTTCCCCAGGTTTTTTTTTTATGCACATCCTCACAAACATTTTTGTTGCTATGTTTTTCATTTGTTTTTTAATATCCAGAGAGTATGTGTCCTCACCAGAGAGAGGGGAAAAATTACCCTTCATGGGATATGGTCATGCTGCAATACATTCTCCATTTTTCCTGCCCTGTCAGGATTTTTGGTATGCATATGTATGTGCCTAGCATGATTTATAAAACAATAATGGTTTTATATTTTTTCTGAGGTAGATTTCAGACACCATTTTATTTACTTTTTTATAGTTTAACACACAGAATTTTTTATGTTTTTTATTTACTTATCATCATCATAATCCTGTTTATGTTACATTTAATCATATATAACTTTACAGTGCATTACATTGCTTTTTCCAGAAGGAATACCATGCATATTAGTCAATAGAGACATTAAAATCCCCATTTCATCATCTACTAGCTTTTCATTTTTTCTGATTAGCATTATTATTATTATTCCAATTATTTTTTAAACAGTCAATCACTATTTCTCATTTTGCTTGTAAAATAAATTTTACCCAAGATGAAATACTTCTCAGACCAATCCAGTTGAGAATACTATACACGTCATCATCAACAGGTAATAAACCATATCTGTGTCCTACTAATGCCATGACTCTCTATTTGTTCTCTTGCTGTCTTTCTCTTTACTCTTCTCTTTGTCTGCCCCAATTCACACTGTCTTATCCTCATTAACTATTTTCACTGCTTTTATGCCCTACAATATTTCAATCTCTACCATAGAGTGTGGATAGTCATTATATATTAAGTGGATACATACAATATCTTCCATATCTTGGCTTACTTCACTCAACAATAGATCCTCCATATCCGACCACTTTCTATCAAATGCCAGGGTCTTGTTGTTTTTTATGACTGAGTAGAATATCATAGAATATATGTGCCACACTTTTTTTTTTTTTGAGAGGTCTTTGCTATAGGGCGTGTGCACTCGCCACAAAGACAGAGAGAGATAGAGAGACAGAAAGCGAGAAATAACTCCCCAGGGGAGTGGCCATGCCGTAATCCCTTCTCCTCCATTCTTCTCTCAGGATCTTGGACATGCACATGTGCCTGGCGTGAGTTTAAGTCAGTGGGTCTGGGTTTCTAACTGTAGTCGACTACATGGGAGTCCAGTGAGATAGACATGACATTAATTGTTGGTCTCATGCCACACTTTTTCAATCCATTCATCACTTTGTGGTTGGTTCAATGTCTTGGCGATAGTAAATAATGCTGCAATAAACATTGATGTGCAAGCACTTTTCCTGCTGAGCGTTCTTCTGCCCTTTGGGTAGATACCCAAAAGTGAGATTGGTGGATCAAATGGTAGTTCTATTTGTAGATCTTTGAGGAACCTCCATATTATTCTTCACAGTGGCTGAACCAGTTTACATTCCCACCAATGTAGGAGAATTACCTTTTCACCACATCCCCGCCAACACTTATCACTTTTTATATTTTTAATCTTCGCCATTCTGACAAGGGTTAGGTAGTATGTCATTGTGGTTTTCATCTGCATATCCCTTATTATGAGAGATGTTGAGCATTTCCTCGTATGTTGTTTACCTGTTTGTATGTCTTCCTTAGAGAGATTTTTGTTCAGCTCATTTTCCCACCTTCTAATTGGGTTAATCATTTTTTAATATAAGCTGCTTGAGTTCCTTGTGTATTCTGTTTATCAGTCCCTTGTCTAAGGCATATTTAACAAAAATATTCTCCCATTCTGAGGGTTGTTGATTCACACTTGTTACTGTTTCCTTTGCTGTGCAGAAACTTCTTAGTCTAATATAGTCCCACTTGTCTATTTCAGGGATTATTGCCTGTGCTTTTGAAGTCTAATTTAAGAAGTCTTTGCTTACTCCAATGTCTCCCAGAGTTTCCTCAGCATTTTTCAACAGTAGTTTTATTGTTTGAAGTCTTAGGTTCAGATCTTTGATCCATTATGAGTTGATTGTTGTTAATGATGAGAGATGGGGGTTCAGTTTTATCTTTCTGCAGGTGGATACCCAGTTCTTCCAGCACCTTTTACTAAAGAGGTTTTCCTTTTCCAAGTGGAATGACTGATACCCTTTGTCAAAAATCAGTTGGCTGGGGACCAGCAGTTAGCATAATGGCTATGTCGCTGGACTCCCACGTGGTCAACCACAGTTCGAGTCCTGGACCTGGTGGCTTAAACTCACACCAGGTGCATGTGCTTGCATGCCCAAGATCCCAATAGGAGAATGGAGAAGAAGAGATTGCGGCATGGCCAGCCCCCCTGTGGGGTGATTTCTTTCTTTCTGTCTCTGTCTCTCTGTGTCTGTCTGGCAAGTGCACGTGCCCTCTCCAGGAAAAAAAAATAAAGAAAAAAATCAGTTGGCTGTAAGGTTTGGGGATTATTTCTGGGGTCTCTATTCTATTCCATTGGTCCACGTGTCTGTTTTTGTGCCAATACCATGCTGGTTTGATGACCACAGCTTTATAGTGTATCTTGGGATCAGGGAGTGATATGCCTCACACTCCATTCTTTTGTACAGGAATGCATTAGCAATACGAGGTCTTTTATGATTCCAGACAAATTCTATGATTGTCTCTTCTAGATCTGTGAAGAGTATTTCTGGTATTTTGTTTGGAATTGCATTAAACATGTAGCTTAATTTGGGTAGAATTGCCATTTTGATTATGTTAATTCTTCCAATCCAGGAACATGGAATGTCCTTCCAATTTTTATGACACTTTCAATATCTTTTTTAAGATTTTCATAGTTTTGTTTATAAAGGTCTTTGACTTCTTTAGTTAGGTATATCCCTATGTATACACCATTTTATTTACTTCTATAATTTTCTTAAATACGTGTGCTCTCACTGAACAGATGAAGATACAGAGAGAGAGAAAGAGAGAAAGCACATGCCAGAAGGAATGGATAATAATCCTTTCCTCTTTATTCACCTCTTAAAATGTGGCCATGCATGCACACACACTCAGCATAATTTTGACAGTTGTGTCCAGGACTTGAACTGCACAGTTAGCCATGTGGGATCTGGCGCCCTTAACCACCACGCCATGGGCTAACTCTTTCTGGCATGTTTTTCAAACATCCAAGGCTGGGATTTGAACCATAGTTAGCCATGTGGGATGTTAAGTTATGGGGCCAGCCATATGCATTTTTTAATTAAGTTTATTTACTCTTTTCATGGAAAAAGAGACAGAGAGAGAAATAGAATTAAGAAAAAAAAAAAGGTTCTCCCAGCAAGGCTCAACACCTTTATTCAGCCACCAACTTCAGCCCATCCAAGGTTATGGGCACACTTACAGGGGGTCTCTAGATAGAAACTCAAACTTTCCCATGAGGTCAGCCTTACAAAGTGTCATATTTTATTGCTGCACCATCATATTGCCCCACATTTGTTAACTTTTGTCTTTTAAAAAATAGCCATTGAGACCTTGCGATGGTGTTGATTTACATGTTTCTGGCAATTAGCGATATTGAGCCATTCTTCACATATTAGACATTTGTATGTGTTCTTTTGAGAAATGTATCTTCATATCCTTAGTTCATTTTGTAATCAGGTTATGTATGTATGTATTTTGGTTTTGGATTCATTGAGTTTGTTACATATTTTGAACATTAATCTGAACATTAACTGATTTTTTTTGCCTATTATGCATACTGCTTGTATACACTGTTAATTGTTTTATTTGCCTTGTAGAATTATTTTAGTTTGATATAATCTCATTTGACTATATTTGCTTTTATTACTTCTGATTTTGAGGACTTACCCAACAAAACTGCACAGACCCATATCTTGAATTATTTTCCTTATTATCTTCTAGTAGCTTTATAGGTTTTTATTTGAACAGTAATACATTTTTTGCCTTAATTTTTTTTTACATTTTTAATTTACTTTTCTCATCTGGATACCTAGTTTTCTTGGCAAACATTTATTAAAGATAATGTTCTTTCTTTCCCAATCTTCTTGTTAAATTTGTTGAAATATAGGTGAATAAAAGCAAATGTTTATTTCAATTTCTCTTATTATGTTAAATTGATCTATGTGTCTACCACTTTTCTTTGCACTTTTTTCATTTCCACCCTGTTTTAGTTATATATTTAGAGAGATTTTTTGGTACAGGATGTGTGCACTTGCTGGAGAGGCAGAGAGAGACAAGAGAGACAGAAAGCAAGAAACCACCCTTCAGGAGGGATGTCCACACTGGCATCTCTTCTCTCCCACTCTCCTCTCAGGATCTTTGGCACACATGTACATATGCCTGGCATGAGTTTGAAGCCACTGGTTCCGGGAATCAAACTGTGGTTGACTACATTGGAGTCCAGAAGTATAACCATTACACCATCTGCTGATCCCTCCATCCTGTTTTTGTTACTATAATATTGTAGTATATAAAAGCCAGTAGTTTGATTCCTTCAACTTGTTCTTGTTTTTATGTGTTTGTGTATTTCTTTTTCAATTCCTTGAGACTTCCATGTCTTTTATGACTGTTTTCAAACTATAGAACTTTTTTTCTTAGTACTATGAAGCCAGACATAGAAATACAAGTATTGCACATGCTACTCATATATAGAAACTAAAAAGTATATCATAGAAATAGAGTGACAGCTGTTGGTTAGCAGAGAATGGATTAATAGGATCGAGGTGAAATCAGGACAAGATTGGTTAAGGCTACAAAATTACAGCTAAATAGGAATAGTGTTCTAGCATATAGGGGTCAAAATAGTTAATAGTTTATTATATATATCAAAAAAGTTAGAAGAGAAAATATGTAATATTCTAAAAACAAGCAAGTGATAAATATTTAAGGTGGTAAATGTGACAGTTATACATATTTGATCATTGTATGTTATATTCTTTTATTGAAACATCACACTGAAACCCATAAATATGTACAATACTTATGTATAAAATATTTTAAAAAGCAATTTACCCTGGGAAGATTCTGGAAATCTCTTGCTGTGAGGCAGTGCTGATAACAAAAAAGCAGGGCAGCAGGCCCATTACAACTTTTTACCTATTATGTGGCAATTACTTTATTATTTATTTATGGATTTTTAATGAGGAAAAAAGAGACACCCTCCCTAGAGTTATCTCACTGAAATTCTTCCTTATCTCCATAGCTATTCAAGATTATGCATGCACCTATATGTTCAGGTATATCCTGGAAGCAAACCCACAACCTTCCCGTATGGCTTCTAGAATTGTGCAGCAATTCCCATAGTAACTGTGCCATGGAGACTGTGTCAGAGGTCTAGTATTAATGAACCTTATGAATGCAAATGACCTTCACTTTTCTCATTTGTACTTAGAAAATTATATTACCTTTAATCAGGGCTATTGCAGTTACAGAGGAAAGGCGAATTATGTGGATATACTGGTCAGGCAAAAAAAAAAATGCATCATATGTCTGCCAAGTATTTTTACTTGAATAATAATTATTCATATTTTTATGGCTAAAAATACCTGAGACAATTTTGGAAACATAACATCAAAAATTTGCAATGCTGCAGAAACTGTGCTTAGAAAAATATTTAACTTTTAATCTAGCTTCTTAAAAATGAGATGAAAGACATCAAATACATACTACTTTTTTTTGTTTGTTCCCATGAATGTTTTTATTTCAGTCTTAATTTCTTCAGTAGTTACATAGTCCATACTACTTAACACATCATGAAACTACAAAAACAAAAGTAAAGTAAATAAAAAGCTGCAAGTATGAAGATATTATTATTAGAATGGTTACAAAAAAGAATAAGAAATATTAAAAACATACAGACTACAATTGCTTCTTTCATGAGTTCAACAAACTAACAAAGCTGAAGACAGGCTATCCTAGAAAATTAAGAGAAGATACAAATCAATACATTGGTATGTAAGTGAAGATATTATTACTGACCATACAAAAATAAAAAGAATATAGGCAAATTCAATGGATAATGAATAACTAATAAACTCTAGTTATTGCTCAGAATCCAAAAGGTCAGAAAAAGTCATTATTCTGAGATAGTACTGTTCTTTGCACTTTTAATTTTTTTAAAATTTTATATATTTACTCACTAAACATCACTTTGATTGTAAGTTGAATGCAATTTTAATAGCTGGCTAAGTTTAGCTTCACATAATGACAATTTCAAAATTAAAACAAAGACAAAGTATTGTCATTTATTTTTAAAATTTTCTATAGGTTGTATGTACTGCCTGGAGAGGAACAGAGAAAGAGGGAAAGTGAAGAAGCACTCCCTCAGGGGATGGCCACATTGTAATCCCTTCTCCATTCTCCTCTTAGGATTTTGGGCAAGTATGCACTTGGCATGTTTTTCAAACTGCCAGGTCTGGGACATGATGAACCATACAATCGGTCATATGGATCCATCCACCATAACCACCACATCACCAGCTGTCCCATAAATCATTTTCAATTACTTTACAATAGAATTACATTTAGGGTGCTTTTTATACTCAAAACCCTAAAACTGTGATACAGACCTATCAGATAAAACCTTAGAATGCCTGTTTCCTCTGGAACCTTTTAAGTTTTTTAGATTTTCCAAGCAGTTCTTACCAGGTCTTAGCAAAATAATGTAGCACTTGGGAACAAAGATGCAACCTAAGAGCCCCACACTGGAGGCCAATATGGAGAAGACCTCCACAGCCACCATGAACTTGCCCTTGGGGCTGTGGTAGACAGGGAGGAATGTGATCCAGACACTGCAGAACACCACCATGCTGAATGTGAGAAACTTGGCTTCATTGAATGTGTCAGGCAGGTTCCTGGCCAGGAAAGCCACAATGAAAGTCCCCAGGGCCAAGAAGCCCAGGTATCCCAGGACACAGTAGAAGGCAGTGATGGAGCCCTTGTTGCACATGATGATGATGTGTCTGGGCTCAGAGTGTGAGTCCATTTCAATGAAAGGGGGAGAGGTTCCCAGCCAGACTGCACAGATAATCACTTGGATAAGAGAGCAGATGGGAATGGCAGTGTTAGAAGCTCCCAATAGCAGCAGAAACCTCATTGTTCTTCCAGGCTTCAGGACTTTGAATGCAAGAATCACAGTAATGGTTTTGGCCAAAACAGTGGAAACTGCCACAGTGAACACAGGCCCAAATGTGACTTGTTGGAGGATGCAGGTGGCTGTGTTAGGATGGCCAATGAAGAGCAAAGGGGAGAAGAAGCACAAGATGAGGGAGATGAGCAGGATGAAGCTGAGAGCCTGGTTATTGGCCTTGACTATGGGAGTGTGTCGGTACTTCACAAAGACCACTAAAACCATAGCTGTGGCCACAGAAAAACACAGAGTCATGCAGGCCATGGACAACCCCAAAGAATCTGAAAAGCCAGGAAAGTTTCAGACTTGGGGAGGCAGTGCGTTCTCTCACTGTTTGGATACTCCTGAATTGGACACTTGATACAGTGCTCTGCATCTGGTAGAAAAGCAAAACCCAGTATTTCAGTCTCAAAGTTATTTTATCTCTCTGTGTGTTGTTGAAATAAATAGCATTGTTTGTGTCATTTTTGCATACAGATAGCACCCTATGTTATACTGTCATACACCAACTAAGAGTCTACATTGGTGTCAGTAGGTGGCATAGCAGTTACATTGCTGGACTCCCACATGACCAACCACAGTTCAAGTCTCAGACCTGGTGGCTTGAAAATCATGGTGGGCACATGTGCGTGTGTGCCTAAGATCCGAGGAGGACAATGGAGAAGGAATTACATAGTGGTCATCGCCCCTGGAGGATGATTTCTCACTATCCTGCTCACTGTTTCTATGGAGAGTGCACACACCCTGAAGCAAAAACCTCTAAAACAATCAAAATAAAAACCTTGATGACTCTAAGTGGATTATTTTGTTGTTGTTTCTCCATAAAGTCTTTATTATTTAGAAATATTTTATGTAATTTGAAGAATAAGCTATTAAGAAGTAATCTGGAATTTAACAGATGCACAACTTTGACTGGAAGTTTCACTCTCATTATGTGGGTATCATACCTTCTAAGCCTTCTCATCACAGATTTATCTATTTATTGCTTTTTGTGTTACTTTTTTAAAACTTTTTAAAATTTTCCTTTTTTTTTTCTTTTTTGGAGAGGTTTTCGCTATAGGGCACGTGCGCTCGTCAGACAGAGAGAGACATAGAGACAGAAAGCGAGAAATCACCCCACGAGGGGATGGTCACGCCGCAATCCCTTCTCCTCCAATCTCCTCTTGGGATCTTGGGCACGCACACACACGCACCCAGCGTTAGTTTTAAGCCACCGGGTCCAGGACATGAACCACGGTCGACTACATGGGAGTCCACAACATAGCCATTATGCTAACTGCTGGTTCCCTAATTTTTCTTTTCTAAGTTTATTTTATTTTAATTCAGTTTCTTCTATGCATTCAATCACTGTATATCACTTAACTTGTAAAGAGAATTTTCCCACCACAAACACTTCACACCAGTCCAGGTGAGGATACTATACACATTATTATCAATAGATAATAATCCATTTCTGTGTCCAATAAATGTCTTGCCACTCTTTTTTTCTCCTTGATGTCTTTACTCACGCTATCCTCCTTCTCCCACCCTCTTCTCACACTATATCCAGTATCCACACTAAGAAAATTCTTTTAGCTGCAGGTAACATTGAAACCATTTACAGTGGATCTCAGCATTTGAGAACTTTTATTGGTCCATCTTGTAGCTCAGTGATGTTACTAAGAAGGTTAATTTATTCCAGATCTATTTTCTTTTTTTTACTGAGTTTTCTTATAATAAGCCTTTAGTTTCCATGGGTTTTAATATTGCCTTAATACAAGAGAAATTAATGGTTTTCTGGGCCAACAGGTGGCTGGAATATTTAGACAGTTGGACCTCACATGACCAACTTTGTCTTTAAAGTCCTGAACCCTGTGGCTTGAAAATTATGCTGGATGCATGTGATAGCATGCCCAAAAACCAGGAAAAAGATTGGAGAAGAATAGTGGCATGGTCACCCCTTGAGAGGGTGATTTCTCATTTTCTTTTTCTGCTTCTCTGTCTCTCTCTCTCTCTCTCTATGTCTCTGGTGAGTGCACATGACCTACAGCAAAAGAAAAAAAAGAAAGAAAGAAAGAAAGAAAGAAAGAAAGAAAGAAAGAAAGAAAGAAGAAAACAAAGAGAAAGGAAAGAATAAAAGAAAGAAAGAATGAAAGAAAAAGAAAGAAAAAGAAAGAAAGAAAGAAAGAAAGAAAGAAAGAAAGAAAGAAAGAAAGAAAGAGAAAGAAAGAAAGAAAAAGAAAGAATGTAAGAGAGAAAGGAAAAGAAATTGGTTATTATCTATTGACAATAAGGTATATAGTATCCCCAACTAGACTGCTGTGAAGTGTTTTTATGTTGGAAAATTCACTTTACAAGCTAAGGGATGTATAGTGATTAAATGTATAAAAGAAATTAAAATACAATAAAATATATTAAATATAAAAATCAAAATTAAAGATATTCTTATTTTTAGTCAGAAAAATTAAACTTACCTAATTCTGAATACTCTACTTTTCTCACTCCTATTAATGTCTTTTTGTGCATATAACATGCCATTTAGTAACACAAGACTTTTCTCTCTTAATTTTGTCATCCAGTTCTCATGAACTCTTCCATGCAAAATTTGAAGAGATAGGGAATCAAGGATGGGGGGAAAAAAAGCTAAACATACAGAAAACAAGAAATGGAAGATCATCTGCTGACAATAACATGTTTGTTGATGTGCTTGATTGAGACAATATACAGTGTACTCTGGATGAAAAATCTCATTTTGTATGCTGTAATGATGTACAGTGAATGAATGAATGCAAATAAATAAATTGAAAAAAAATAAATAAAAATAAAATAAATTTTAAAAAAATTTTGAAAACTTGGATTGAACCGAAAACATTTAGATTTTAGATTTTGGATGAAATTCTATAGAATCTATATAATTAATTTCTATGAAATTATTATTATATTATTGAAGTATGGAGTATATATATTTTTAAATTTCCATTTATTTTCACCTTCTACCATGGTTCATTAACCCTTTTTATGAGTGATAGGTGTATTTTCAGCCTTGCACGTTGTAGAGTCTTTGTTGCAACTATGCTCTTCTCTTTTGATGTAGCATGAAAGCAGTCATAGAGCATCTGAGAATAATGCGCAGGTCTGTGTGTCAATTACATTTTATTAACAGAAATTATAGCAGCTTACCCACTTCTTTATTCAGGTTTTCTTTTTAGGTAATATTGATGAAATATTATATACTCCAAATTTAAACAGTGATTGTCTATCACATTCTTTTGGAATTATTCTAATTCCTGTCTTCTGTCTCAGAGTCATGATTGGCACATATACACAGGTGAATGTATTTTTCTGGGTCCCAAACCTTGTTATTTCTATGTTACGCACTTAACTGTTGCAAAGGCTTCTAAAGGAAAACAAATATTTTCTTAACTTATTCTTACCTGAAAGTATCTATGGATTCTTACTAGTCATTAAAACCAAATGGTTCCTACTCATAGATCGCATTCTGTGAATGAATTCAATATATTATAATATTTATTCTTTAAGTATTAGAAAATGGAAGCATGGCTTAATGAAAATGTTCACATTTCATATCTGACAATACTACATCTTGTTTTAATATATGATTTTTGAATTTTATTCTATATAACAACTATTATTCAAAAATCTGGATTGTGGAATTTATTAGAATGTTGTGTGTTCAATTTTTTTTAATTATGCATCATTTCCTTACTACAACAAAAAAATTTGAATTGTAGGGTTCTTATATTAAGTAATTTTACCACATTGAACAAATTTTGAAGCATGGTCGAAAAAGTTATTAACTATCTTTAAAATAATGTATCCCTACTTGCTTTGTACTTCTCATCTAGAAATATACCTGTGTTATTTTTAAAGCTTTTTTTTTGCATCAGAATTAACTCATACTTTTATTTCATTGTTCCATAAAATTTTCTTGCATTTTCTTATTTTTTTAAACTTTCAATTGCTGTATATCTTTGCAGCATACAAAATGAATTTTTCCAACAAGAATAAACTGTGTGTTAGTCCAATCAAAGATATTACCATACACACTATCTTCAACAGATAACTTTTCATTTTTGAATCAGTCAATTGTTTTGCTTTTTTTATCTTTTTTTTATCTTTTTTTGCTTTTTTATCCCATTGATTACTTCCTTCTCACTCTTTTTATCACCCTCCTCCCACACTGTCTCTAGTATCCACAGTTGCTCTCCAGGTCTTTATATCTTTCAGTTTCTGCCATAGTGGGTAGACTTTGATATATATGAAGTGGGGACATACAATGCCTCTTTCATAGACTGCCTTGCTTCACTTAGCAGTAAATCTTCTATATTCATCGACTTTCTATCAAATTTCAGGGTCTCATTTTTTCCATATGACTGAATAGTATTCCATACTGTCTATGTGCACACATTTTCAATCCATTTATCTGTTCTTGGACATTTGAGTTGATTCCATGTCTTAACAATTGTGAATAATACTACAATAAACATGGATATGCAAATGCTTTTCCAACTGAGTGTATTTCTGTTCTTTGCCTAAACACCAAAAAGTGAAATTGCTGGATCATATGGTAGTTCTATTTGTAGGTCTTTGTGGAACCCCCATATTGTTCTCTACAGTGGTTTTACTAGTTTACATTCTGTCCAACAGTGTAAAAATGTACCCTTTTCACCACTGCCTGCCAGCACTTATCATTCTTTATTTTTCTATTTTCAACCATTTTATTTGCGGTTAGATGATCTCATTGTGGTTTTGATTTGCATCTCCCTTATGATATGCTCAATATCTCCTTGAGCAATTTTTAAATGCTTCTTGTCTGTGTGTATGTTTTCTTGGGAGTGTTCCCTTTTAGACTCATTTGCCAATCTTTTAATTTGATTAAAAATTTTTGGGGGGTAAGCTGCTTGAGTTTCCTTTATATTTTGGTTATCAGTTCCTTATCTGAAGCATATTTTTTCAAATATAATCTCCCCTTCCAAGGGTTGTCTCTTCACTCTAATTATTATCTTTTGCTCTGCAGAAGTTTTTTAAACTGATGTAATTCCACTTCTTGAGTTTATTGCCTGTGCTTTGGGGGTTTCACTTAAGAAGTCTTTACTTCTTCTGATGCCTCCAAGACATTCCTCTCTGTTTCCCACAAGTACGTTTATAGTTTGAGGTTTTATTTTTAGGCCCTTGATCCATTTTGAATTGATTTTGGTTAATGATGAGAGATAGGGGTCTATTAACATTTTCCTGCTAGTGGATATCCAGCACCATTTGTTCAAGAGATTTTCTTTTCTGCACTGGATTCTCTTGTGCCCTTTGTCAAAAAACAGTTGTCTTTATGTACTGGAGTATATTTCTGGGTTCTCTATTCCATTCCATTAGTCTACATACCTGATTTTGTGCAAATATCATACTGTTTTAATGATTACAGCTTTGTAATATATGGAGCCTAAATGTTAGATGCCTCCCACTTTATTCTTTTTAGAGTATTACTTTAGCAATACAGGGTTTTTATCATTCCAGACAAATTTTATGATATTTTTTCTAATTCTGTGAAGACAGGTCTGATATTCTGATGGGGACTGCATTAAATTTTTAAATTATTTTGGGCATAATTTGCATTTAGATTACATTCTTTTTATTTAAAGACATGAGATGACTTTCCAATTAATTTTGTCATTTTTCAATTTCTGTTTTTTGTTTTCTAAAGTTATCCTTGTAGAGTTCTTTGATTTCTTTGGTTAGTTTTATTCCTGTGTATCTTATATCTTTAGTGGCTATTGTAAATAGGGTTGCTTTCTTCAATTCTACCTCGTCTGCTTATTGTTGGTGTACTGAAATGCTGTAGTTGGGACCAGGAGATGGCATAATAGTTATGTCACTGGACTCCCATCTGGCCAACTTTGGTACAAGTTCTGGACCTGGCATCTTGAAATCCACGTCAGGTGCATGTGCATGTGTGCTCAAAATCCTAAGAGGAGAGTAGAAGAGAAGGGACTATGGAATGGGCCATCACCCCTGGGAGAGTGATTTCTCACTTTCTGTTCTTCTTTCTCTCTGGCAAGTGTTCTTGCCTGATAACAAGAATCTATCGAGGAAAAAAAAAAAAGTCTCAGATTCTTAAATGTTGATATTGTATCCTGCCACTTTACTACATTAATTTTTTCATTCCAAGAGTTGATTTTGTTGTTCTTCTTCTTTTTAGGATTCTTCTTGTTTTCTATGTATATAATTATGTCATCTGTAAATAGAGATAATTTTCCTTCTTTTCCACCTGTTTGAATGGCATTTATTTTATTATATTTAACGATTGCATTGGCTAGGGCTTTCAGTATTATAGTGAAAAGTGAAAAGGGGATGAGAATGTGGGCAGCTCTGCCTTGTTTCAGTTTTTAGTGGTAAAGCTTACAGTGATACCCATTCAGTATGGTCTCAGCTATACAGTTTTCATAGATGGCTTTTATTGACAAATTTTCCTTGTATAACAATTTTGCTGATGGTCTTTATCTTGAAGGGATGTTGTATTTTATGAAATTCTTTTTCTGCAGTGATTGATATGAAAACATACTTTTTATCTTTCTGTTAATATGGTTTATTACATTTATGGTTTTGTACATGGTCGACTACCCTTGCATTCCTGGGTAAAGCCTAACTGGTTGTGGTGTATAATCTTTTTTTTTTTAAATGTGTTAATGGACACAGTTTGTTAATATCTTGAGAATTTTTGCATCTATATTCATCAGAGATATTAGTCTGTAGTTTTATGCTGTTATGTCCTTGTTTTGGGGAGAAAGGTGATGGAAGCTCCATATAATAAATTTGTCAGATTTCCTTCCTTTGGACCTTTAGAAATAATTTGAGTAGAATCAGGGTTAGTGCTTTAAAAGTTACATAGCATTGGGAACCAGCAGTTAGCGTAATGGCTATGTCGCTGGACTCCCACGTAGTCGACCACAGTTTGTGTCCCAGACCCAGTGGCTTAAAACTCACACCAGGTGTGTGTGTGTGCGTGCCCAAGATCCTGAGAGGAGAATGAAGGAGAAGGGATTGCGGAGTGACCATCCCCCCGTGGGGTGATTTCTCACTTTCTGTCTCTATGTCTCTCTCTGTCTGTCTGGTGAGCGCACGCGCCCTATAGTGAAAACCTCTCCAAAGGAAAAAAAAAAAAAGTTACGTAGCATTCACAAGTGAAACCACTGGGACCTGGACTTTTCTTTGGAGAATATTTATACGGATTCAGTGTGTTTATTATTGGTGTATTTAGGCTTTCTATGTCTTCCTGATTCAATCTTGGTAGATTATATGTGTCCAGAAATGTATCCATCTCATCCACATTTTCTTGTTTGTTACTGTATTGGCTAATAACCTTTTTTATTTGTGTTATGTCTGTTGTAATATTGTCTGCCTCATAGCTGATTAGATTTATCTGGTTACTTTCTCTGTTCTTAATTAGTCTAGCTAACATTGTGCTACTTTTGTTTATCTTTTCAAAGAACAAGTTTTGGTTTCATTTACTTTCTGTTTAATTAATTTATTCTCTATTTCACTTATTTCTGCTCTAATTTTTAGTATTCATTTCTCCAGGTATTTTGTTGTTGTTGTTTTAGGAATTCCCTGAGGTATGTTGGTAGATTGTCTATTTGCCACCGTTCAGTTCTTTTCTTGTGAGCACTAATTTCCATGAATGTCACTTTTACAGTTGCTTTCACTGTGTCACATAGGTTATAAAAATTCATGTACTCAGGGGCCAGTAGGTGATGTGGTGGTTAAGGGCACTGGATTCCCATATGGCTGACCACAGTTTGAGTCCCAGACCTAGAGGCTTGCTTTCTCTCTCTCGTGCGCACGCTCTCTCTCTCTCCCCCTCCCCCCACAATCTCTGGTCAACTAAAAATAAATAAAGTTAAGTAAAAAAAATTCTCTAAAAAATTTATGTACTCATAATAATTGATTTCAATGAATTGCTTTTTATTTCCATCTTAACTTCAGTGTTTGTGAAGTCATTCAAAAATAGGACTAGGATGTTTAGTTTCCACATGTGTGTGTGTGTTCAAAGGTCTTTTTCTGCAGTTAATTTCAAGTTTAATTCTATCATGGTCAGGAAAGATGCTGGATATAGTTCCTATGCCTTTGAATTTGTAAAGGCTAATTTTGTGCCCTATCATATGGTCAAACTTCACAAATGTTCCTTGTGGTGTTCAGAAAAGTGTATCTTTTATGTTGTTGGACAAAAATTTTGTAGATGTCTGTCCAGTCTGTTTGATTTATGGTATCATTTAGATCCTGTATCTCTTTGCTTATTTTTTTTTGTCTAGATGATCTGTCTGAAGAAGATATGGGGTGTTGAGATCCACAATGATTATTGTGTTGCAGTCTATTAGATCTAGTAAACTTTCACATATTTGGGTGCTTCACAGTTGAGTGCATAGATATTTATGTTTTTATCTTGGTGAATTAGCCATTTTAGTACTACATAGTATCCTTCTTTGTATCTTCTTACAGTTTTTGTCTTAAACTCTATTTTGTCTAATGTCAGTATCATGACTCCACCCCTTTTTAAAATTTTCATTTGCATGGAAAATATTTTCATACCCTTCATTTTCAATCTATTAGTATCTTTATTTGTTAGGTGTGTTTCTTATAAGCAGCCTATAAATTGCTCCCCCCCCCCCCACCTTTTTTATCCATTTAGCTTGTCCGTGTCCTTGGAGGGGAGAATTTAATTCTTTAATGTTCAATGTTATTATTGATACTTATGGACTTATCCCTGTCATTTCGTTGGCCATTTTATTTTTTTCTCTCCTTTTTCTTCATCTGTCTTTAACTTTCCTGATACACTACTCCATTCAGTACTTCTTTTTAAAATTTTTTGAGAAGTTTTTGTTATAGAGTGTGTGCACTCTCCAGAAATTAACCCCCAGGGATGATGGCCACACCACAATCCCTTCTCCTCCATTCTCCTCTTGGGATCTTGGGCATGCATGCACACGTGCCTAGCATGAGTTTAAGCCACCGGGTCTGGGACTTGAACTGCAGTCGACTACATGGGAGTCCAGCAACATAGCCGTTAGGCCAACTGCTGGTCCTTTTTAAGAAGTACTGAAATAGGTGGTTTATGTTGCTGAATTCTTTTAGTGTTTATTTCTATTAAAATTATTTTATATATTCTTCCCTTTAGAAACATACTCTTGTCAGGTATAGTATTCCATTTGATATTGTTATATCCTTTTTTTCTTTCAGAACATTTCTTTTATTATTATAATTTTTAGATTTATTCACTGTTATTCTTTTAATGTTTTGAATCTGTCTTTCCATTATTTCTTTGCTGTTTTTATTTTGGTTTAGAGGTCTGATGTTAGCTTAACAGAACAACCTTTGTAAGTAACTTGACACTTCCCTCTTGCCACTTTTAGAATCTTTTTTTTCTTTGATTATGCCCAATTTGTCTATGAGGTGCCATGGAGAAGGTCTTGTGCTGATGATATTTGTTGTCCTTTGTAGTTCTTGGGTATAGATGTCTGAATGTTCCTCTAGGTTTAGAGAGTTTTGTACAAGTATTTTATAGAATAGATCTTCTATGCCCTTATCAGATTATTCATCTTCTGGAATACCAATTATTTGGAAACGTGGGCTATTAAAGTGTCTAGTATTTCCTTTATGTTGCCCTCTTTTTTTAAAATTCTTTTTGGTAGTTTTATTTAAGTCCGAGGTTTGTTTTCCAGACAAGAGACTCTATCTTCTTTGCCCTCTAGTCTGTTATTCATACTTTTGAGGAAGGCTTTGATTTTCTTTATTGCAGTTTTTATCTGTAGAAGTTCTGTTTGATTCTTTCTTATGATGTCGATCTCCTTCTCCAAGTCTTTGAAGGACTCCCTCGCCTCCTGGAGCACATTGTCTCTGTTCTCTTGCATCTCATCTAGTTTTTTTAGTATGAGTATTCTAAATTATTTTTCTGATATTTCTGCAAATTCTTTTGTGCTATGAATTGTTCCTTTGAGGGATAGCTATTTCCTTGTTTCCTCATATTTCTATGACTCTGGATGTTTTCTGGTCATCTGATGAATTATCCAATTTTACACCTTTGTGTGGAGTTGATTCTGTAATACTGGGGGGAGAAGGTGAGCTCTACTTCTAAGGTATGTCCTTGGGAGAAGGACTTGTCTTCCAACCAGAGAAGTGTGTTATGTATCCAGCTTTAGGTGTTGGTTCCTTTTCCAGTCTCTCAGAACCAGATGCAAATGAGACTGAGCTGGAAAGATTCAACTGGAAGAATCACAAATTTCAGCCATCTTTGAAATCTTAAAATACACCTGGCAGGCAAAATGCAGTCTTTGACAGATGGTCTCTTTGTTCTCTCCACCTCTGTCCTGCTGCTGGTTGCTGCACTATGGGGAAGACACAGAGTTTTTAATGGTGAAGGGTCAAGGAAGGGAGGTGGTCAGAGATACACTTGAATGGGCAGAATACAGCAAGAGGTCTGTGATGTGGTCTCTTTGAACTCAGTCTGTCTCTTTTGCTGATGGTGGTTCCCATGATAACTATTTTTAAACTTTCATGTTAACTCACAGGTAGCTTTGGTGATTTTTTAGAAGACTTCAACATGTTCCAGTGTGAGCTCTAAGATTGAAACCGTTTTATACAGCACTGGATGCAAGAAAGTTTTACCTTGAATTAGTTTCAAAATTTGCTCTGATACGATGAGCACAGCCAGAAAAGTGGTGACACACAATAGGGTAGCAATCATGTTTATGAAATAAATATATAGAAACAGTAAGTGAACACACAAATTGAGAACAATGATTCTCTGTATTTCATTTCTACTATTACTGGCTTTCTTTTTATGGAGATATATGGAATGGAGTTATCAAAAGGTACCTATATATTTCATACCTGTTTGATTTGAAATGGCTGTGTCTGTGCAGGAAACACAAAGAAAACAACAGTCAGGTCTTCTTTCCAGGAGAATTTTCTGGAATCCAGGACCACAGCTCTGGCTACACATAGATTCAGGAGTCTGAATGCAAAAAAAGAATCTTTAGTCACAATTATGTACAGTATCACAGCATTGATGTCTACATTCTTGTCTATCTCTGAGAAAGCATTGTCATTTAACATACCTTTACCAGGGGGCAGCAGACAACATGGTGGATAAGATCCTGGATCTCATGTGGCTAACTCCATGGTTCAAGATTTAGAACAAAGGCTTGGAAATCCTGACAGACATATGTGTGCACACCCCCAAAATCTCAAGAGGAGAAAAGAACGCAAGATAATGTGACATGGCCATCCCCAAGGGGATAATTTCTCATTCTCCTTTTCTGTCCTTCTCCAGTAAGTACACATGCCCTCTGGTAAAAATTTTAAAGTACACATACACACACACACACACACACACACACACAAACACAATAATTATCTTCTCAATTTTAACCATGTTCATATTACCTAGACCATTTTATTTTTCTGCTAGAGGATGCAGGCACTCCAAACTAAGAGAGAGAGAGAAAGATGCATCCCACATGGGGAATGGTCATGATGCAATTCCTTCTCTGTATATTTTTTTCTTTGAGGATTTTGGCATGCACACATATAGGTCCAACATGTTTCTCAAGCTACTAGCTCTGGGACTCAGACTTGCAATCAGCCATGTGAGATTTGGTTTTCTTAACCACCAGGCCATGGAGTCAGGCACTATTGCATTGACTTCTAAATAATTTCATATGATTAGCTGTTCTCTTTACTAGCTGTTTACCAAATATTAAGAAGATACCTAATCACTCTATTTCATACATGACTGGAACTATTCCATGGATTTTCTGTTAGTTAACCACTTCATCCAAAACCATTTTAATACAGATTACTTTATGGCAAAGATGTTGAGAAATTGAGATCCTCAGTATATTTATATCATTGCCTCATAGCTGGATGGTTAGGAAACATTTCTTATAGATTAAAAAAATAATAACGTGAAAAAAGACCCTAATCTGATATGTATACATATCATTAAAAATTACAGACCAAGAGATTAATAATGAGAGTGGCTTATAAACCATGGATTTTGGTTAATCCATTTCTGGGCTTCTGAGTTCACATGAGACACTGCTTTTCAGATATTAAGAACCCAACACACATATAAAGAATGATTGTTACAGAAATCACCTTCTAATTTATTTGTCTGATATCATGGTGAATGCTTTGAGATGCTTAGACCAAGAAAATTCAAAAACTAAAAGATACATGAAAGGACAAGGGGAAATGAGAATGATATTTACAAGAGAGGAATGCCATCTTTTTCCTTTCTTTTTAGTTTGTTATAGGGCTTGAGCTTTCACCAGAGTGAGACAGAGACAGAAATAGAGTGAGGGGAAGTGAGAAAACATTTCCTAGTGGGATGGCCATACCACAATCCCTTTTACTCTAGTCCCCTCTTGGAATCTTGCACACACACATACACACATGCTGGGTACAAGACTGGAACTGGGTAGTCACCACTACCCACATGTGATCCAGCTGCCTTAGCATCCACACCATGATCTGGCCCAGTGAATGTATCTTCATCCATAATATACTTGTGTTTACAGTATACCAACATATAATACAGACTGTCTACAAAACGTAAAGGGCTTCAGGTCAACATATGGCAGTGCTCCCATAAAATAATAGTCTAGACCATATAGTTTCTGTGTATAATAGGCAATGACATATCCAGGCTACTATGATATTTGTACAGTATCATACATAGCCTGAAGGTAAATTTCTGAGAACACATTTATCTTATTAATAAAAATTAGTTCTTGTTATATTTATAGATAGATAATGTATAAGCAAAATTATATCATAGAAAATCAAGCCACAAAAGATAAATTTAATGCTGAGTTAAAACAATCACAATTTATTTCAGGGCTCTGTTTAGATACCCCTGTATAAATTTAATATTGAAATTACATCATACCTCATTGAATCTAGCAGGCCATTTTATCATCACTTTATTGAAGACCAAGCCTTGATCATGGGGGCTCCTGTAGATAAATTCTCCTACTTTAACAAGCAACCAACTGGTTGTATTTTCATAAGAAAACCTCACAAAGCTGTGGATATCATACTGTGCCAAATTTATGTCATCAAGGGACAGGTTATACCCAGTGCTGTTTGTAAATTGGCTTTTCTTCATAAATGGATGAAGCTAGATGAGAGGAAATATTAGAAATAAGGAGTGCATTTAATTCAGAGGGGGAAGATTTATATCTATCTTGGTAATAATTACATTCCCACCTCCCCATAGAATTACTTTTTTGGGTGTATCCATCTCTTGCTCATGTGACATGAACTCTCTCCTTCTTCATGGAAACAATTGAAGGGTAATTGTATCTTCTCAGAAAAATTCCAAATGTTTCCCAAAGGACAATTTGTGTCTAGACTGGTAAAATCCATATTTATAAAATTTAAAGCTTCTTAACAGCTAGTCCTGGGGGACCAGCAGATGGCAGAAAGGTTACATTGCTGGACTCCCACATGGCCAAAAGCAGTTGGAATTCTAGTTTGAAAGTCATGACAGACACATGCACATGTGTGCTCAGAATCCCAAGAGGAAAATGGAGGAGAAGGGATTGTGATCTGGCCATGAACCCTGGGGGGTGATTTCTCACTTTCTGTCTCCCTATCTTGCTCTTACTCTCTGGCAAGCACAGGAATCCTATAGCAAAAATCTCCCAAGAAATAAAGAGCTAGTCTTGGTACTTCATGAATAATACAATATGAATGGATAGATTTAGCTTCTTCTTTTCTTTTTTTAAAAAGAATCATTTTATTTCACTTTATTTTAATTTTTTATTTTATTTTGACCAGAGATGGACAGAGAGTGAGAGAGAAAGTGAAAAATCAAGCCAGGACTCAAACCACAGTTGGCCATGTGGGAGTCCAGTGCCCTTAACCACCTTGTCCCTTGCCAGACTTGATTTAGTTTCTTAATAGTGCTGATGATAGTACAAATATTTGCATATGTCCACATTCATCTTAATATAGCTATTAACTATGGTCAACTTTTAAAATATCAAGCATACTACAATAAGGCTTTCTAGAAGAGAAGACATGCATTTTCTTTCCTTTTTTAAAAAAAAATTGGTAGAGAGAACATGAACTTTTAAGAAAGAAATAGAGACAAAGAGAGAAGGAGGGAAGAAATTAGTCCCCATGAGAAATATCCATGACATAATCCCCACATGTTCATCTCTCCTTCCCTTCAGAATTTTGTGCATGCATGCACACATGCACAGCATGTTTCTCAAGAATCTGGATTGGGATCTATTCTATTTGGTGGGCCATATGAGATCCAGTTGCCTAATTACATGTCCACAGAGCTGGCCCTTTTTTATAGGGGTAGGAGTTTTTGGTTTGTTTGTTTTTGCTTTTTGTAAAAATGATTGCCATGTGACTTTACAAAAAATTATGACAAAATACAAATTTAAAACTCTTGAATTTTAAATTGATCTTTTAAAGAATTGGGACTTGGATAATTCTTCTTTTCCTGTTCCATGCACAATTGGGACATCCATCCAAGTGATGGCCTTTCTGTACAGTAAGCAGTGGGGTGACTGAGCTGCAGAGATCATAAATCATCCTCAGCCACATGCCTCTGAATTCTCAAATTTCAGCATTTCCTGAAGTGTGCAGCACACACACCTTCTGTCTTCCCAAATTTAAGCTCAGCAGCTCAGTCCCAGGTGCACCTGTTCTCTAGTAATTGAGAGAATTTTGAGTTATCCAGGTCCAGCAACAACAGTGCAGATTGCTGGTGAACATCAAGGAGGCAGCAAAGCAGAGAGATTGCCAATCACCTTCTCTCACATCTTTAAACATTCAGAAGTAACTCAAAGAATTTAGAAAGAAATGTATAATTCACCAGATGACCAGAAACTATCGCAGAGGTATACAAAATATGAGAAACCAAAATATAACTCTCCCCCATGGAAAAATATCAATTTCTCATCATTCACAGGCAATACAATGGAATTCATAGAAATGTCTTATAAAATTTCAGAATATTTATAGTTGAAAAAACTAAATGAGATGCAAGAGAAAAGAGACAATGAACTCCAGAAAATCCAGAAGATGAGGAAATGATTCCATGATTTCAAAGAAGAAACAGACACCATAAAAAATAATCAAGTGCAGGACCAGCAGTTAGGGTAATGGCTATGTCGCTGGACTCCCATGTAGTCGACCTCGGTTCGTGTCCTGGACCCGGTGGCTTAAAACTCACGCCGGGTGCATGTGCATGCGTGCCCAAGATCCTGAGAGGAGAACGGAGGAGAAGGGATTGCGGCATGGCCATCCCCCCTGGGGGGTGATTTCTTGCTTTCTATCTCTCTGTCTCTCTCTGTCTGTCTGGCGAGCGCACACGCCCTATAGCAAAAAATAAATAAATAAGTAAATAAATAAATAAATAAATAATAATCAAGTGGAATTGTTAGCAATGAAGGTGGTAATACAGAAAATCAAAACCTCCATTGAAAGTATGAAATGCAGAATAGAGGGGCTCAGCAGATGGTATAATAGTTTAATCACTGAACTCTCAGGTAGTCAACTATGGTTCAAGGCCCAGACCTGGCTGTTTAAGACATACTGGGTGAGTGTGCATGTGTGCCAAAAATTCTGAGAGAAGAATAAAAGAGAAGGTGTTGCAGCATTGTAATCTCCCCTGAGAAAGGGGTGATTTCTTGCTGTCTTTTTCTCAATCTCTGCAGCAAGTACAAAAGCTGTATAGAAAAAAAAAAAAAAAAAAAAAAAAAAAAAAAAAAAAAACAAACTCTCTAAAAACAACAATAACCAAAAGCAGATGAGATTATGCAGAAAATTGAATCTCAGATGTAGAAAAATAAACCTCTGACCTAAGAAAAATTACCGAAAAGACTGAGAATATAATTAGGAAAAGTGAGGACAATATATGAGAAATACTAGATTATCTATAGGCGCCCAAACATCTGGATAATTGGTATCCCAGAAGGTGAACAAAATAGTAAGGGCATTAATAATCTATTCCATGAAATTCTGGAAGAAGACTTTCCAAACTTAAAGACATATTAGAATATCCAGACATGAGGAATTCAAAGAACCCCAAATAGAATCAACCCAAGAAAATCTTTTCCAAGACACTTCATAGACAGATTGACCAAAACCACAGACAAAATCATGATAACAAAATTGTCAAGAGAGAAACATCAAGGTACTTACAACGATTTTCCCATCAGGTAAATATCAGACCTCTCATTGGAAAGAATACAGCAAGAAAAGAATGGGTATATATATATTCAAAGTGCTAAATGAAAAACAATTTCAACCAAGATTACTAGACCCAGCAAGATTATCCTTCATATGGGAAGAAAAGATAAAAACATTCTCAGATAAACAAAATCTGAAACAATTTAACAACTCCAGAGTGCTACACCAGGAAAACTAGTCAGACAGACAGGAATCAGAGAACAAAAAACAACTAAGAAATTAGCCAACATAAAGAAAAGAACAAGTCTGTAAATATCGATAATAACGTTCAATATTAATGAATTAAAATCTCTAATCAAGAGACTCAGACTGGCTTAATGGATTAAAAAAACAGAAACCCTCTATCTGTCGCCTACAAGAACTATAGCTCATGGATAAAAATATAGACAGACTAAAAATGAAGGTCAGGGTAAAGGTTGCAAACAGAAATAAAAAAAGGGCTAGAGTCACTAAACTGATTTCAGACAAAACAGGCTTCATTACAAAAACTACAAGAAGAGACAAAGGGCATTATGTAGTAGTAAAAGGGCTAATCATCTTGAAGACACAACACTTATAAATATCTATGCATCCAACTCAGGAACACCCAAATATGTTAAGGAAAGACTGCTAGATCTAAAAGGACAGATAGGTTGCAACACTAAATGTTGGGGATCTGAACACTCTATTACCTCCTTTAGACTGATCATATAGAAAAAAAAATTAGCAAATAGATACAGAACCTAAATGATACCATAAATCAAATAGACTTGACAGATATTTATAGAACATTCCACCCCCAAGCCATAAAATGTACATTATTCTCACCCCAACATGAAACCTTTTTGAAGATTGACCATTTGATAGAGCACACATCAAGCCTTTACAGGTTCAAAGGCACAGAAACTATATCCAGGATTTTCTCTGACTATGATGGACTACAACTTGATATTAATTTCAGGAATAATCATTGACAATACACAAACACATGGAAACTAAACAATGTATTCCTATATGACTTCACAACCACTGAAAAAATTAATACTGAAATCAAAAGATGCATGGAAACCAATGATAAAGAGTACATGAGTTTCCATAATTGATGGGACACAGCAAAGGCAGTCATAAGAGATAAGTACATAACAATTAGTGCACAGAAGAAAAAAAGAAAGGTGGCAAATGTACAACCTAACATCATGCCTCAGAGAATTAAAAATAAAAAACTAAAACTAAAAAAATTTTTTTAAATGCTGGGAGATAAAAAAATAATAGATTTGAGCAGCAAGAAATGAAATAGAAAATAAACAAACTATACACAAAATAAATACAGGAATTGATTCTGTAAAAAGATAAACAAAATTGACATACAATTAGCTAGAATGACTAAGAAGGAACTAGATAAATCAAATTTGCAATGAAACAGGCAGTATTACAACAGACACAATAGAAATACAAAATATCATTAGAGAATACTGTGAGCGACTATATGCCAACAAACAAGAGAACCTGGATGATATGGACAAATTCCTGGACACATATAATTGACCAAGATTGAATCAGGAGGACATAGAAAGCCTGAATAGACCCATAACAAGCAGTGAAATGGAATCAGTAATAAATAACTTCCCAATAAAGAAAAGTATAGGTCCTGATGGCTTGACTTCTGAATTCTATAAAACTTTAAACAAGAGTTAACACTTAATCTACTCAAAATATTTCTAAAGATCCAAAAAGAAGGAATCCTCCCAAATTCATTTTTTTTTTTTGGAGGGGTTTTTGCTATAGGGCGCGTGCGTTCGCCAGACAGAGACAGAGAGATAGAAAGCGAGAAGTCACCCCCCAGGGGGGATGGCCACGCCGCAATCCCTTCTCCTCCATTCTCCTCTCAGGATCTTGGGCACACGTAAGCACACGCGCCCGGCGTGAGTTTAAGCCTCCGGGTCCGGGACGCGAACCGCGGTAGACTACGTGGGAGTCCAGCGACATAGCCATTACGCTAACTGCTGGTCCCCAAATTCATTTTGTAAAGCCTCTATCGCTCTCATTCCCCAAACAGATAAAGACATGACAAACAAACAAACAAAAAAAAAAACTACAGACCAATTTCTTTGATGGATATAGTAGCAAGCATTCTCAAGATACTAGCAAATTTTATCCAACAACATGTTAAAAAAAGATTATCCATCATGACCAGGTAGGCTTTATTCCAGGGATGCAAGGGTAATTTAACATATGAAAAAACATAAAACACCAAATTAACAGAAAGATAAGAACCATATGATCATTCCAATCAATGCAGAAAAAGCATTCAACAAACTACTATAGCCCTTCATGATTAAGGCTTTTAGCAAAATCTGCTAAATACAATAAAAGCCATTTATAAAACATCTATAGCTAACATTATGTTGAATGCAGAAAAATTAAAAGTTTTAGCAATAAAAAATGGTATGAGACACGGCTGCCTACTTTCTCCACTTCTTTTCAATATAGTGCTGGAAGTCCTAGCCAATGCAATTAAAAGAGGGAATAATATAAAAGGCATTTGAATAGGGAAAAAGAGTTGGCAATATCTTTATTTTCAGATGACATTATGGTATACACAGAAGACTTAAAGGTATCCATAAAAAAACTTATTGAAGTAATAAATAAATATAGTGACAGGATACAGAATTATCATCCAAAAATCTATAGAACTTCTTTTTCAAATTTAAATTTAAATTTTACTTCAAGTTCTTTTATACATTTAATCACGTTATTTAATTGCAAAGTGAATATTCCAACATGTGTACATTTCTTCCCAATCCAGTTGATAATAATATAGTTATCTTCAACAGATTATACCCCATTTCTTTGTCCCATTAATGCTTTGCCTCTCTATTTTTCTTCTTAATGTCCTTCCTCAGACTCTACTTCTTCACCCACTCTCTTCCCTATATATGAACAAGCTGACTGAGTTAGATATGAAAAAAAGTAATCCCTTTTACATAGCCAGAAAATGAATAAGATACCTAGGAATCAACCTAACCAAGCTTGTCAAAGGACTTTAAAAGAACTAGAAAAATTTTTAAAAAGATATTAAAAATGACACAAAAAAAAGTGGAAAGAAATCCCATGTTCCTGGATTGGAAGTATATATATAAGCAAAATAGCAATTCTACCCATATTTAATCTACATATTTAATGCAATTCTAATCAAATTACCAGAGACATTCTTCACAGATCTGCAAAAGATAATAAAATTTGTCTGGAATCATAAGAGACCTTGTATTTCCAAAGAAATCCTATGAAAGAAGAGTGAAGTGGATGACATCTCACTCCCTGACCCCAAAATATACTATAAGGTAGTAATAACCAAAATGGCATGGTATTGGCACAAAAACAGACAGGTGGACCAATGGAACAAGATAGAGACCTCAGAAATCATCCCCAAAACATACAGCCAACTGATTTTTGACAAAGGATACCAGTCGATCCAGGGGAAAAGGAAAACCTCTTTAGCAAGTGTTGCTTGAAAAACTGGGTATCCACCTGTGGAAAGATGAAACTGGACCCCCAACTTTCACCATTAACAAGAATCAACTCAAAATGGCTCTAAGATCTAAACTTAAGACCTCAAACTATAAAAATGCTGGTGGAAAACACTGGGAAAACTCTAGGAGACATTGGGGCACATAAATGCTTCTTTAATAAGACCCCAAAGCACAAGCAAAAATCCCAGAAAAATACAAGTGGGATTACATCAGATTAAGAAGTAAAAGACATAGTGAATAGCGTGAATGAACAATCCTCAGAATGGGAGAATATGTTTGTAAACTATGCTTCAGATAAGGGACTGATAACCAGAATCTACAGGGAACTCAAGTGGCTTACCTGAAAAGAAAAAAATTAAAAGATGGGAAAAGGAGCTGAATTAAAAATTCTCTAATAAAGACATACAAATAGTCAAAAAGCATATCAGAAAAATGTTCAACATCTTTCATCATAAGGGAGATGCAGATTAAAACCACAATGAGGTATCACCTTACCCCTCTCAGAATGGCGTAGATTAAAAATTCATAAAATAAGTGTTGGTGGGCTTGTGATGAAAGAGGATTTCTTCTACACTGTTGGTGGGAATGTAAATTGGCCCAACCACTGTGGAAAAGAGTATGGAGGTTCCTCAGAGACTTACAAAAAGAACTGCCATATGATCCAATAAATCCACTCCTGGGTATCTACTCAAAGGACAGAAGAAAGCTCAGTTGGAAAAGTGCTTGCACATCTATGCTTACTGCAGCATTATTCACAATTGGTAAGATATGGAACCAACCCAAATGTCCACAGACAGATGTATGGATTGAAAAATTGTGACATATAAACTCTATGGAGTACTATCCAGCCATTAAAAAAAAATAAAATAAAATAAAAAAAAACTACAAGACCCTGGCATATAGTATAAAGTAGATGAATAGGGACAATTTACTGCTGAGTGAAGCAAGCCAGGTTATAAATGAGACATTGTATGTCTCCACTTAACATGTACTGACTCCCCACTCTACGGTAGAGACTGAAAGATTAGAGGACATAAAAGCATTGAAAACAGTTATGGACACTGGAGACAGTGTGGAAGAAGGGTGGGAGGGGGAAAATCATTGGGAAACAAATTAGAGATAAAAATAGAGAGGCAAGAAATTGTTTGGACACAGAAATGGTTTATTAACGGTTGATAATAACATTAATGGTATCCTCACCTAAACTTATCTGAAGTGTATTTCGTGTTGGGTAAATTCACCTTATAAGCTTAGTGATATATAGTGTTTGTATGTATAAAATAAATTTAAAGAGTGGTCTTTTTTTTTGTTTTTTGAGAGAGAGAGATTTTGCTATAGGGCATGTGAGCTTGCCAGAAAGAAAGAAATAGAGAGACAGAAAGTGAGAAGTCACCTCCCAGGGGATATGGCTACACCGCAACCCTTCTCATCCATTCTCCTTTCATGATTTTGGGCACACACACACACCTAGCCCTGCTTCTCCCCCCAGACTTTCCTGGACAGCCAGCAGGCAATAGCGTCTCCTGCAAGCCTCTGGCCAGCAAGGGATACTGAGGGAGGGTCACCTCTGACCCCCACCCCACTTCCAGACCCCCAGGCCCCAGACTCCACCTTCCAGGTAGGTAGCCAGGATCTCCTTGAGGCGATATTTTTTTTTTTATTTCTTTTCTCTTGACACCCCCTGCATTCTCTTGTTAACACCTAGCCCTCCTTCTCCCCCCAGACTTTCCTGGACTGCCAGCAGGCAATAGCGTCTCCTGCAAGCCTCTGGCCAGCGAGGGATACTGAGGCAGGGTCACCTCTGACCCCCACCCCACTTCCAGACCCACAGGCCCCAGAGTCCACCTTCTAGGTAGGTAGCCAGGATCTCCTTGTGGCGGTTTTTTTTTTTTTTTTCCTTTTCTCTTGACCCTCCCTCCATTCTCTTGTTAACACCTAGCCCTCCTTCTCCCCCCAGATTTTCCTGGACTGCCAGCTGGCAATAGCGTCTCCTGCAAGCCTCTGGCCAGCAAGGGATACTGAGGGAGGGTCACCTCTGACCCCCACCCCACTTCCAGACCCCCAGGCCCCAGACTCCACCTTCTAGGTAGGTAGGCAGGATCTCCTTGAGGCGGTTATTTTTTTTTTCTTTTCTGTTGAGCCCCCTGCATTCTCTTGTTAACACCTAGCCCTCCTTCTCCCCCCAGACTTTCCTGGACTGCCAGCAGGCAATAGCGTCTCCTGCAAGCCTCTGGCCAGCAAGGGATACTGAGGGAGGGTCACCTCTGAACCCCTCCCCACTTCGAGACCCCCAGGCCCCAGACTCCACCTTCTAGGTAGGTATCCAGGATCTCCTTGAGACAGTTTTTTTTTTTCTTTTCTCTTGACCCCCCCCCCCTGCATTCTCTTGTTAACACCTAGCCCTCCTTCTCCCCCCAGACTTTCCTGGACTGCCAGCAGGCAATAGTGTCTCCTGCAATCCTCTGGCCAGCAAGGGATACTGAGGGAGGGTCACCTCTGACCCCCACCCCACTTCCAGACCCCCAGGCCCCAGACTCCACCTTCTAGGTAGGTAGCCAGGATCTCCTTTAGGCGGTTTTCTTTTTTTTCTTTTCTCTTGACCCCCCCTGTATTCTCTTGTTAACACCTAGCCCTTCTTCTCCCCCCAGACTTTCCTGGACTGCCAGCAGGCAATAGCGTCTCCTGCAAGCCTCTGGCCAGCAAGGGAAACTGAGGGAGGGTCACCTCTGACCTCGACCCCACTTCCAGGCCCCCAAGCCCCAGACTCCACCTTCTAGGTAGGTAGGCAGGATCTCCTTGAGGCGGTTTTTTTTTTTTCTCTTGACCCCCCCTGCATTCTCTTGTTAACACCTAGCCCTCCTTCTCCCCCCAGACTTTCCTGGACTGCCAGCAGGCAATAGCGTCTCCTGCAAGCCTCTGGCCAGCAAGGGATACTGAGGGAGGTTCACCTCTGACACCCACCCCACTTCCAGATCCCCAGGCCCCAGACTCCACCTTCTAGTTAGGTATCCAGGATCTCCTTTAGGCAGTTTTATTTTTTTTTTCCTTTCAATTGACCCCCCCCCCCCTGCATTCTCTTGTTAACTCCTAGCCCTCCTTCTCCCCCCAGACTTTCCTGAACTGCCAGCAGGCAATAGCGTCTCCTTCAAGCCCCTGGCCAGCAAGGGATACTGAGGGAGGGTCACCTCTGACCCCCACCCCACTTCCAGACCCCCAGGCCCCAGACTCCACCTTCCAGGTAGGTAGCCAGGATCTCCTTGAGGCGATATTTTATTTTTCATTTCTTTTCTCTTGACACCCCCTGCATTCTCTTGTTAACACCTAGCCCTCCTTCTCCCCCCAGACTTTCCTGGACTGCCAGCAGGCAATAGCGTCTCCTGCAAGCCTCTGGCCAGCGAGGGATACTGAGGCAGGGTCACCTCTGACCCCCAACCCACTTCCAGACCCACAGGCCCCAGACTCCACCTTCTAGGTAGGTAGCCAGGATCTCCTTGTGGCGGTTTTTTTTTTTTTTCCTTTTCTCTTGACCCTCCCTCCATTCTCTTGTTAACACCTAGCCCTCCTTCTCCCCCCAGACTTTCCTGGACTGCCAGCAGGCAATAGCGTCTCCTGCAAGCCTCTGGCCAGCAAGGGATACTGAGGGAGGGTCACCTCTGACCCCCACCCCACTTCCAGACCCCCAGGCCCCAGACTCCACCTTCTAGGTAGGTAGGCAGGATCTCCTTGAGGCGGTTATTTTTTTTTTTCTTTTCTGTTGAGCCCCCTGCATTCTCTTGTTAACACCTAGCCCTCCTTCTCCCCCCAGACTTTCCTGGACTGCCAGCAGGCAATAACGTCTCCTGCAAGCCTCTGGCCAGCAAGGGATACTGAGGGAGGGTCACCTCTGACCCCCACCCCACTTCCAGACCCCCAGGCCCCAGACTCCACCTTCTAGGTAGGTAGCCAGGATCTCCTTGAGGCAGTATTTTTTTTTCTTTTCTCTTGACGCCCCCCTGCATTCTCTTGTTAACACCTAGCCCTCCTTCTCCCCCCAGACTTTCCTGGACTGCCAGCAGGCAATAGTGTCTCCTGCAAGCCTCTGGCCAGCAACGGATACTGAGGGAGGTTCACCTCTGACACCCACCCCACTTCCAGATCCCCAGGCCCCAGACTCCACCTTCTAGTTAGGTATCCAGGATCTCCTTTAGGCAGTTTTATTTTTTTTTTTCTTTTCTCTTGACCCCCCCCCCCTGCATTCTCTTGTTAACTCCTAGCCCTCCTTCTCCCCCCAGACTTTCCTGAACTGCCAGCAGGCAATAGCGTCTCCTTCAAGCCCCTGGCCAGCAAGGGATACTGAGGGAGGGTCACCTCTGACCCCCACCCCACTTCCAGACCCCCAGGCCCCAGACTCCACCTTCTAGGTAGGTAGCCAGGATCTCCTTGAGGCGTTATTTTTTTTTTCTTTTGTCTTGACCCCCCCTGCATTCTCTTCTTAACACCTAGCCCTCCTTCTCCCCCCAGACTTTCCAGGACTGCCAGCAGGCTATAGCGTCTCCTACAATCCTCTGGCCAGCAAGGGATACTGAGGGAGGGTCACCTCTGACCCCCACCCCACTTCCAGACCCCCAGGCCCCAGACTCCACCTTCTAGGTAGGTAGCCAGGATCTCCTTGAGGCGTTATTTTTTTTTTCTTTTGTCTTGACCCCCCCTGCATTCTCTTCTTAACACCTAGCCCTCCTTCTCCCCCCAGAATTTCCAGGACTGCCAGCAGGCTATAGCGTCTCCTACAATCCTCTGGCCAGCAAGGGATACTGAGGGAGGGTCACCTCTGACCCCCACCCCACTTCCAGACCACCAGGCCCCAGACTCCACCTTCTAGGTAGGTAGCCAGGATCTCCTTGAGGGGTTTTTTTTTTTTTTCTTTTCTCTTGACCCCCCCTGCATTCTCTTGTTAACACCTAGCCCTGCTTCTCCCCCCAGACTTTCCTGGACTGCCAGCAGGCAATAGCGTCTCCTGCAAGCCTCTGGCCAGCAAGGGATACTGAGGGAGGGTCACCTCTGACCCCCACCCCACTTCCAGACCCCCAGGCCCCAGACTCCACCTTCCAGGTAGGTAGCCAGGATCTCCTTGAGGCGATATTTTTTTTTTCATTTCTTTTCTCTTGACACCCCCTGCATTCTCTTGTTAACACCTAGCCCTCCTTCTCCCCCCAGACTTTCCTGGACTGCCAGCAGGCAATAGCGTCTCCTGCAAGCCTCTGGCCAGCGAGGGATACTGAGGCAGGGTCACCTCTGACCCCCACCCCACTTCCAGACCCACAGGCCCCAGACTCCACCTTCTAGGTAGGTAGTCAGGATCTCCTTGTGGCGGTTTTTTTTTTTTTTTTTTCCTTTTCTCTTGACCCTCCCTACATTCTCTTGTTAACACCTAGCCCTCCTTCTCCCCCCAGAGTTTCCTGGACTGCCAGCAGGCAATAGCGTCCCCTGCAAGCCTCTGGCCAGCAAGGGATACTGAGGGAGGGTCACCTCTGACCACCACCCCACTTCCAGACCCCCAGGCCCCAGACTCCACCTTCTAGGTAGGTAGCCAGGATCTCCTTGAGGCGGTTTTCTTTTTTTTCTTTTCTCTTGACCCCCCCCCCTGTATTCTCTTGTTAACACCTAGCCCTTCTTCTCCCCCCAGACTTTCCTGGACTGCCAGCAGGCAATAGCGTCTCCTGCAAGCCTCTGGCCAGCAAGGGAAACTGAGGGAAGGTCACCTCTGACCTCAACCCCACTTCCAGGCACCCAAGCCCCAGAATCCACCTTCTAGGTAGGTAGCCAGGATCTCCTTGAGGCGTTTTTTTTTTTTCTTTTCTCTTGACCCCCCCTGCATTCCCTTATTAACACCTAGCCCTCCTTTTCCCCCCAGACTTTCCAGGACTGCCAGCAGGCAATAGCGTCTCCTGCAAGCCTCTGGCCAGCAAGGAATACTGAGGGAGGGTCACCTCTCACCCCCCACCCCACTTCCAGACCCCCAGGCCCCAGACTCCACCTTCTAGGTAGGTAGCCAGGATCTCCTTGAAGCAGTTTTTTTTTTTCTTTTCTCGAACCCCCCTGCATTCTCTTGTTAACACCTAGCCCTCCTTCTCCCCCCAGACTTTCCTGGACTGCCAGCAGGCAATAGTGTCTCCTGAAAGCCTCTGGCCAGCAAGAGATACTGAGGGAGGGTCACCTCTGACCCCCACCCCACTTCCAGACCCTCAGGCCCCAGACTCCACCTTCTAGGTAGGTAGCCAGGATCTCGTTGAGGCGGTTTTATTTTTTTCTTTTCTCTTGACCCTCCCCCCTGCATTCTCTTGTTAACACCTAGCCCTCCTTCTCCCCCCAGTCTTTCCTTGACTGCAAGCAGTCAATAGCGTCTCTTGCAAGCCTCTGGCCAGCAAGGGATACTGAGGGAGGGTCACCTCTGACCCCCACCCCACTTCCAGACCCCCAGGCCCCAGACTCCACCTTCTAGGTAGGTAGCCAGGATCTCCTTGAGGCGTTATTTTTTTTTTCTTTTGTCTTGACCCCCCCTGCATTCTCTTCTTAACACCTAGCCCTCCTTCTCCCCCCAGACTTTCCAGGACTGCCAGTAGGCTATAGCGTCTCCTACAATCCTCTGGCCAGCAAGGGATACTGAGGGAGGGTCACCTCTGACCCCCACCCCACTTCCAGACCCCCAGGCCCCAGACTCCAACTTCTAGGTAGGTAGCCAGGATCTCCTTGAGGCGGTTTTTTTTTTTTTTCTTTTCTCTTGACCCCCCCTGCATTCTCTTGTTAACACCTAGCCCTGCTTCTCCCCCCAGACTTTCCTGGACTGCCAGCAGGCAATAGCGTCTCCTGCAAGCCTCTGGCCAGCAAGGGATACTGAGGGAGGGTCACCTCTGACCCCCACCCCACTTCCAGACCCCCAGGCCCCAGACTCCACCTTCCAGGTAGGTAGCCAGGATCTCCTTGAGGCGATATTTTTTTTTTCATTTCTTTTCTCTTGACACCCCCTGCATTCTCTTGTTAACACCTAGCCCTCCTTCTCCCCCCAGACTTTCCTGGACTGCCAGCAGGCAATAGCGTCTCCTGCAAGCCTCTGGCCAGCGAGGGATACTGAGGCAGGGTCACCTCTGACCCCCACCCCACTTCCAGACCCACAGGCCCCAGACTCCACCTTCTAGGTAGGTAGTCAGGATCTCCTTGTGGCGGTTTTTTTTTTTTTTTTTTTCCTTTTCTCTTGACCCTCCCTACATTCTCTTGTTAACACCTAGCCCTCCTTCTCCCCCCAGACTTTCCTGGACTGCCAGCAGGCAATAGCGTCTCCTGCAAGACTCTGGCCAGCAAGGGATACTGAGGGAGGGTCACCTCTGACCACCACCCCACTTCCAGACACCCAGTCCCCAGACTCCACCTTCTAGGTACGTAGCCAGTATCTCCTTGAGGCGGTTATTTTTTCTTTCTTTTCTGTTGAGCCCCCTGCATTCTCTTGTTAACACCTAGCCCTCCTTCACCCCCAGACTTTCCTGGACTGCCAGCAGGCAATAGCGTCTCCTGCAAGCCTCTGGCCAGCAAGGGATACTGACGGAGGGTCACCTCTGAACCCCTCCCCACTTCCAGACCCCCAGGCCCCAGACTCCACCTTCTAGGTAGGTAGCCAGGATCTCCTTGAGTCAGTTTTTTTTTTCTTTTCTCTTGACCCCCCCCTGCATTCTCTTGTTAACACCTAGCCCTCCTTCTCCCCCCAGACTTTCCTGGACTGCCAGCAGGCAATAGTGTCTCCTGCAATCCTCTGGCCAGCAAGGGATACTGAGGGAGGGTCACCTCTGACCCCCACCCCACTTCCAGACCCCCAGGCCCCAGACTCCACCTTCTAGGTAGGTAGCCAGGATCTCCTTGAGGCGGTTTTCTTTTTTTTCTTTTCTCTTGACCCCCCCCCCCTGTATTCTCTTGTTAACACCTAGCCCTTCTTCTCCCCCCAGACTTTCCTGGACTGCCAGCAGGCAATAGCGTCTCCTGCAAGCCTCTGGCCAGCAAGGGAAACTGAGGGAGGGTCACCTCTGACCTCGACCCCACTTCCAGGCCCCCAAGCCCCAGAATCCACCTTCTAGGTAGGTAGCCAGGATCTCCTTGAGGCGATTTTTTTTTTCTCTTGACCCCCCCTGCATTCTCTTGTTAACACCTAGCCCTCCTTCTCCCCCCAGAATTTCCTGGACTGCCAGCAGGAAATAGCGTCTCCTGCAAGCCTCTGGCCAGCAAGGGATACTGAGGGAAGGTCACCTCTGTCCCCCACCCCACTTCCAGACCCCCAGGCCCCAGACTCCACCTTCTAGATAGGTAGCCATTATCTCCTTGAGGCGGTTTTATTTTTTTTCTTTTCACTTGACCCCCCCCTGCATTCTCTTGTTAACACCTAGCCCTCCTTCTCCCCCCAGACTTTCCTGGACTGCCAGCAGGCAATAGCGTCTCCAGCAAGCCTCTGGCCAGCAAGGGATACTGAGGGAGGGTCACCTCTGACCCCCACCACACTTCCAGACACCCAGGCCCCAGACTCCACCTTCTAGGTAGGTAGGCAGGATCTCCTTGAGGCGGTTTTTTTTTTTTCTCTTGCCACCCCCTGTATTTTCTTGTTAACACCTAGCCCTCCTTCTCCCCCCAGACCTTCCTGGACTGCCAGCAGGCAATAGCGTCTCCTGCAAGCCTCTGGCCAGCAAGGGATACTGAGGGAGGGTCACCTCTGACCCCCACCCCACTTCCATACCCCCAGGCCCCAGACTCCACCTTCTAGGTAGGTAGCCAGGATCTCCTTGAGGCGGTTTTTTTTTTCTTTTCTCTTGACCCCCCCTGCATTCTCTTGTTAACACCTAGCCCTCCTTCTCCCCCGAGACTTTCCTGGACTGCCAGCAGGCAATAGCGTCTCCTGCAAGCCCCTGGTGAAATCGCGCGCCGCCCGACTTTTTCTTTATTTTTCTGTGTTGTCTTTCCTTTCATTGCATATTGTCCTCTCCTCCTTATTTTTTACCGTGCCAGACAGACTAGACAGTTGTAGAATCATATATCTGTAATTTTCTAGGAAGGTAAGTGTCTTTGGGATCCTCCCTAGTACTGATCCCCTTTGAAAAAAGGAGATTCTGCTTATTAGACACTTCTGTAGAGTTCCCCGCCTGAAAACACATTGGTAAAAGCAACAGAAGAGAGACTTCAACAAACAGCTATTCCCATCAAAAAGGAAAGACTCTTACTTCTCGTGGGACAAAAGTTCTCCCAAGAAGTCTTTAAAAGGGAAGTAATCCTCCAATGACTAAAGGTAGAAAAAGAGCCTCAGGTCTGAATAAACAAGAAAATATGTCTCCAACAAAGGAAAATGCCCCTCCATGTATCGTAAATATGGAGGACGTTACCAAAATGACAGACACAGAATTCCGAACATTCATGGTGACCAAATTCTGTGAATTGGAAAAAAAAAGAGACAACGAACTACAGGAAATTAGGAAGTCCTTCCAGGATATGAAAGAAGAAATGGATACTCTGAGAAAGAATCAGGTGGAACTATTAGAGATAAAGTCTATAATACAAGAAATCAAAAACTCTCTGGAAAGTATTAAGAGCCGATTAGACCATGCTGAAGATCGAATCTCTGATGTAGAAGATAAAACCTCTGATCTAGAAAAAAACTACAAAAAGATCGAGAAAATAACTAAAAAACATGAGGATAATATACGAGAAATACTAGACTCTATTAGACGCCCAAACATCAGAATAATCGGCATCCCAGAAGGTGAAGAAACTAATAGCGGAATGGAAAATCTATTCCATGACATCTTGGAAGAAACTTTCCCAAGCCTAGAGAGGCACCGAACCATCCGGCCCTAAGAAATACAAAGGACCCCAAATAGAATCAACCCCAGAAGATCTTCCCCAAGGCACATCTTAGCCAGGCTGTCTAACGTCACAGAAAAAGACATGATACTAAAACTGGCAAGAGAGAAACGAGAAATAACTTACAAAGGCCATCCCATAAGACTAACACCAGACCTCTCATCAGAAACAATGCAAGCAAGAAAAGAATGGGAAGACATACTGAAAGTGTTAAGAGAGAAACAATTTCAGCCAAGACTATTATACCCTGCAAGATTATCCTTCATTTGGGAAAAAAAGATTAAAATCTTCTCAGACAAACAAAACCTGAAAGAATTTGCCAACACCAGACCAGCTCTTCAAGAAATCCTGAAGAAAGTACTGTTCCAGGAAAACTAAAGACGCAACAGCCAGAAACAAAGAAATAACAGGCAACTAAGACAATGGCTAACTTAAATGTCGGTACAGACCCTATAACATCGATAATAACATTGAATGTTAATGGGTTAAATTCTCCAATCAAGAGACACAGACTGGCTGAATGGATAAAAAAACAGAAACCCTCTATCTGTTGCCTACAAGAAACCCATCTCATGGAAAAAGACATACATAGACTGAAAGTGAAGGGTTGGAAAAAGGTTTTCCATGCAGTTGGGAACCAAAAAAGAGCTGGAGTTGCGATACTAATTTCTGACAAAATAGGCTTTAAAACAAAAAGTGTCCGAAGAGACAAAGAAGGGCACTATATCATAGTAAAAGGCTCTATAGATCGAGAAGATATAACGCTTATTAATATCTATGCTCCTAACACAGGAGCACCCAAATATGTGAAGGAAAGATTGTTAGATCTGAAAGGGGAGATAGACTGCAACACACTAATTGTTGGAGATCTCAACACCGCATTATCCCCTCTGGACAGATCATCTAGGCAAAAAATAGGTAGAGAGATCAAGGACCTAAATGATACCATAAATCAATTGGACTTAACAGACATCTATAGAACTTTCCACCCAAAAACCACAAGATATAGTTTTTTCTCACCCCGACATGGAACTTTCTCGAAGATTGACCACATCATAGGACACAAAGCAAGCCTCTGCAGATTCAGAGGCATAGAAACTATTTCCAGCATCTTCTCTGACCATGATGGAATTAAACTCGAGTTTAATTTCAAGAGAAATCCTCAAAAATACCTAAAAACATGGAAACTAAATAACCTACTCCTGAATGACTCCACTATTACCGAAGAAATAAAGTCCGAAATCAAAAGATTCATGGAAGCCAATGACAATGAAGATACAAGTTTCCATAATCTTTGGGACATTGCCAAAGCAGTCATAAGAGGGAAGTTCATAGCAATTAGTGCACATAAGAGGAAGACAGAGAAAAGGCTAATGGATCACCTAACATCAAGCCTTAGAGAATTGGAAAAGCAACAGCAAAATAATCCAAAAAATTACAGGAGAAAGGAAATAATAAAGATCCGAGCAGAAATAAATGAAATAGAAAATAAACGTACTATACAGAAAGTAAGTGAAAGGAAAAGCTGGTTCTTTGAAAGGATAAACAAAATTGATACCCCACTAGCGAGACTTATTAAGAAGAGAGAAAGGAACCAGGTGAATCAAATCTGCAATGAGGCTGGTAACATAACAACAGACATAGTAGAAATTCAAAACATCATTAGAGGATACTTTGAACATCTATACGCTAAGAAACAAGATAATCTGGATGAGATGGACAAATTCCTGGACAAATATAATCTACCAAGAATGAGCCAGGAAGAAATAGAAAGTCTGAATAGGCCCATAACAAGCCAGGAGATTGCATCAGTAATAAGTAACCTCCCAACAAAGAAAAGCCCTGGCCCCGATGGATTCACCTCTGAATTCTACAAAACTTTCAAAGAAGAGTTAACTCCCATTCTGCTCAAATTATTTCTAAAGATCCAAAAGGGTGAATCTCTCCCTAATTCATTCTATGAAGCCTCTGTCACCCTCATCCTCAAAACAGATAAGGACAGGACAAGGAAGGAAAACTATAGACCAATATCTCTGATGAACATAGACTCAAAGATTCTCAACAAGATACTAGCAAATCGTATTCAACAACTTATACAGAAGATCATACACCATGATCAGGTAGGCTTTATTCCAGGAATGCAAGGTTGGTTCAACATACGCAAAACCATAAATGTAATACACCATATTAATAGGAAGAAAGACAAAAACCATATGGTCATATCGATTGATGCAGAAAAAGCATTTGATAAGATACAACATCCCTTCATGATCAAGACTCTTAGCAAAATCGGCATAGAAGGGCTATTTCTCAATACAATAAAAGCCATCTATGAAAAACCCATAGTGAACATCATCCTGAATGGAGAAAAGCTGAAAGCTTTCCCACTAAACACAGGAACAAGACAAGGATGCCCACTTTCTCCTCTCCTTTTCAATATAGTACTGGAAGTCCTCGCCAACACAATCAGAAAAGAGGAAAAAATAAAGGGCATTCGAATAGGAAAAGAAGAGGTGAAACTCTCTCTATTTGCAGATGACATGATTGTATACATAGAAGACCCAATGGTCTCCATGGAAAAACTACTGGAAGTAATACATGAATTCAGTAAAGTTGCAGGATATAAAATCAATATACAGAAATCGATAGCATTTCTATATACGAATAACAGGCAGACTGAGATAGAACTGAAAAAACTTATTCCGTTTACCATAGCCACTAAAAGTATAAGATATTTAGGAATAAATCTAACCAAAGAAGTTAAAGACCTCCACAAGGAAAACTACGAGAAGGTAAAAAAAGAAATTGAAAATGACACAAGAAAATGGAAGGACATCCCATGTTCATGGATTGGAAGAGTTAATATAATCAAAATGGCAATTCTACCCAAATTAATCTACCTATTTAATGCAATGCCAATCAAAGTACCAGACACATTCTTCACAGATCTAGAAAAGACAATCTTAAAATTTGTCTGGAATCATAAAAGACCCCGTATTGCCAAAGCACTTCTACACAAGAAGAATGGAGTGGGTGGCATCTCAATCCCCGATCCAAAAATATATTACAAAGCTGTGGTAATAAAGACAGCATGGTATTGGCACAGAAACAGACATGTGGACCAATGGAACAGAATAGAGTCCCCAGAAATAAGTGCCCAAACATACAGTCAACTGATCTTTGACAAGGGGTACCAGTCAATCCAGTGGGAAAATGAAAGCCTCTTCAGCAAGTGGTGCTGGAGAAACTGGACTTCCACTTGCAGAAAGATGAATCTGAACCCCTACCTCTCTCCTTTGACAAGAATCAAGTCAAGGTGGATCAAGGATCTAAATCTAAGACCTCAAACTATAAAGCTGCTCCTGGAGAATGCTGGGGAAACTCTGGGAGACATTGGTGTAGGGAAAGACTTCCTAAAGAAGACCCTCAAAGCAGAGTCCATCGTCCACAAAATAGACAAGTGGGATTACATCAGACTAAGAAGTTTCTGCATGACCAAAGACACAGTAGTTAGTGTGAATCGACAGCCCTCAGAATGGGAAAATATTTTTGTAAATGTTGCATCAGATAAGGGACTGATAACCAGAATATACAAGGAACTAAAAAAGGTGTTTGGAAAAAAGATGAGCAACCCTATTAAAAGATGGGAGAAGGAGATGAAGAAAACACTCTCTAAAGATGACATACGAATGGCCAAAAGGCATATGAAAAAATGTTCAACCTCCCTTATCGTAAGGGAAATGCAGATAAAAACAACAATGAGGTACCACCTAACCCCAGTCAGATTGTCTAATATTAAAAAAAACAAAAAATGATAAGTGTTGGCGGGGGTGTGGTGAAAGGGGAACTCTTTTACACTGCTGGTGGGAATGTAGATTGGTCCAACCACTGTGGAGAATAATTTGGAGATTCCTCAAAAATCTACAGATAGATCTGCCATATGATCCAGAGATCCCACTCCTCGGTATCTACCCAAAGGACAGAAGAATCCTTCATTGGAAAAGTGCTTGCACATCGATGTTTATTGCGGCACTATTCACAATTGCTAAGTCATGGAACCAACCCAGATGCCCCCGTATGGAGGAATGGATTGAAAAACTGTGGCACATATACTCTATGGAATACTACTCAGCCATAAAAACCAACAGAGCCCTGGCTTTTGACAGAAAGTGGAAGAATATGGAAGATGTACTGCTGAGTGAGGCAAGCCAGGCTATGAAGGAGAGACATTGTATGTCCCCACTTAACATATACCGTTTGTCTGCATTCTATGTCTGAAACTGATTGACTAACAGTTGAACAAACACAAGAGATGGGTGTGAATGTCAGATGAGGTGTATGTGGAGGAGTGGGGCCCAACGAAAGACATTTGGAGAAGGGATACAGAGGTAGAGCATTGACGGGATGGGGAGGTGTGGTGTTATCTGTTGAAGATATTTCGATCAACGGGTCTGGGGAGAAATGTTCACATATCGAAATGGTCTCATTGTAAGCCAAACAATATGATTGAAAGTATATACAAAAATAAATAAAGTAATTAATAAAAAAAAGAACAGAAAGACATATTCAAAGTGTTAAGAGAGAAACAATTTTAACCATGATTATTATACCCAGCAAGATTATCCTTTACATGGGAAAAAAAAAAAAAAAAAGATTAAAATCTTCTCAGACAAACAAAACCTAAAAAAATTTGCCAACACCAGACCAGCTCTTCAAGAATCTCTGAACTGATGGAACCAGCAGTTAGAGTAATGGCTAGGTCGCTGGACTCCAATGTAGTCAACCGTGGTTCGAGTCCTGGATCTGGTGGCTTAAACTCATGCCATTCGCATGTGTGTCCATGCCCAAGATCCCGAGACGAGAATGAAGGAGAAGGGATTGTGGTGTGGTCATCCCCTCTGGGGGGTGATTTCTCGCTTTCTGTTTCTCTCTCTCTCTCTCTCTCTCTCTCTCTCTCTCTCTCTCTCTGTTTTTTTGGCAAGCACAGACACCCTATAGCAAAAAGCTCTTAAAAAAAAAAGAAGAAGAATCTCTGAAAAGAGTTGTGTTCCAGAAAAACTAAAGAATGAACAGCCAGAAATAAGGGAATAAATAACAACCAAACAATAGCCAACTGAAAGGTATGTACAAGTCCAGAAATATTTATAATAACATTGAATGTTAATGGGCTGAATTCTCCAATCAAAAGACACAGACTGGCTGACTGAATTAGGAAGAAAACAAAACAAAACAAAACAGAAACTCTCCATCTGTTGCCTACAAGAAACACATCTCATGGATAAAGATGTACATAGACTATAAAAGTGAAGGACTAGAAAAAGACTTTTCATGCAAATGGGAACCAAAAAGAGTTGTAGTCACAATAATAATTTCTGAAAAAATAGAGTTTAAACCAAAAACTGTACGAAGAGACAAAGAAAGGTATTATATAGTAGTAAAAGAGCTAATTCATCAAAAACATAACGCTTATAAATATAGAACTAACTCAGGAGCATCCTGTCCTGGCCCGCAGGATGATCGAGCAGGGTGCCTGAGTGAGAGAGCAGAGGTCTGGTACCGGCTCAGCGTCACAGCACAGGAATGACACAGTGTCACAGCTCAAGATGGAATGCAGTCGCTCGTTCATTGAGGGCCAGAGAACATTCTTATATACAGGGTAGGAAAAGGGGGCGGGAATCGTCGCGAACCTGACTGAGGACCTGCCTGAATGAGGAAGTCTCTGGGTGAATTGTCTACTCCCGGAACAAGGATACTTGAAGGTCCTTGTATGAAGGTCATGTCAGCCATTTTGGTGCATGTGGCTTCCTACAGCACCCAAATATGAAAATGAAAGTGTGTTGCTCTAAAAGGAAAAATAGACTCAACATATTAATTGTTGGGGACCTCTACACCCCATTATCACCTTTGGACAGATCATTTAGACAAAACATAAGCAAAGAGATAAAGGATCTAAATGATACCATAAATCAAATGGACTTCACAGGCATCTATAGAACCTTACACATAAAAACCATAAGGTACTATTTTTTACTCACCCATGTATGGGATATTTACAAAGATTGATCACGTGATCGAGCACAAAGCAAGCCTCTACAGATTGAAAGTCATAGAAACTATATCCAGCAACTTTTACGACCATGATGAAATTGAACTTGATATTAAAGTTAAGAAAACTCCTCAAAAATTCACAAATACATGGAAACTAAATAATCTAATCCTGAATGGCTTCACAACTACCAAAGAAATAAAGACTGAAATCAAAAGATTCATGGAAACCAATAACATTGAGTACACTAGTTTCCATAATATTTGCAATAGTGTAATAGCATTCAAAAGTGGGAAGTTTATAGAAATTATTGTATGTCCATAAGAAGAAAATAGAAATAAGGCAAATGGACTACCTAACACCATGCCTCAGAAAATTGGAAAACCAATAGCAAAAAAATTCAAAAAACATTAGGAGAAAAGAAATAATAAAGATCCAAGCAGAAATAAATTGAATAAAAAATAATCTAAGTATACAAAAATAGATAAATGTAAAATCTAGTTGTTTAAAAAGATAAACAAAATCGACACACCACTAGCTTGACTGATTAAGAAGAAGAGAGAAAGGAACCAGATAAATCAAATTTGCAATGAAGCAGGCAATATAACAACAGACATAATAGAAATACAAAACATCATTAGAAGATATTATGAAAAGCTATACACCAATAGACAAGAAAATCTGGATGAAATGGACAAATTCCTGGACACATATAACCTACCAAGATTAAGTCAGGAGGATACAGAAAATCTCAATAGGTCCATAACAAGTCATGAGATTGAATCAGTAATGAATAACCTCCCAACAATGAAAAACTCTGGTACTGATAGCTTCACCTCTGAATTTAATAAAGCTTTTCCTTTTTTTTGGGGGGGGGGATATTTTGCTATAGGATGAGAGTTCTTGCCATAAAGACAGAGAGAGAATGAGACAGAAAGAAATCACCCCCAGGGGGGTTAGGCTGGCTACAATTCCTTTTCCTCCATTCTTCCCTTAGGATCTTGGAAACACACACACATGCATCTGGCGTGCATATATGCCACCTGGTCTAGGACTCAAACTGTGGTTGACTACATGGGAGTCCAGCAACATAGCCATTATGCCAACTGCTTGTCCCTGAATTGTACAAAACTTCTAAAGAAGAATAAGCCACCATTCTACTCATGTTATTTCAAAAGATCCATAAGGGTGAAACTCTCCCAAATTCATCCTATAACATCTCCATCACCCTTGTACTTTAAACAGAGAAGGACAGGACAAGGAATGAAAATTATAGGCCAATATTTATGAATATATATGGAAAATATTCTCAACAAGATACTAGCATATCGTATCCAACTACTTATAAAAAAGGTTATACATCATGATCAGATAGGCTTTATTCCAGGAACGCAAGGTTGGTTCAGCATACACAAAACCATAAATGTAATACACCATATTGACAGAAAGAAAGATAAAAACTATATAATTGTATCAATTGATGTAGAAAAAGCATTTGATAAAATACAACATCACTTCATGATGAAGACTCTCAGCAAAATCAGCATAGAGGGTTATTACTCAACAAAATAGAAGGTATCTATGAAAAACACAAAGCTAACATCATCCTGAATGGGGAAAAGCTGAAAACTTTTCTGGTAAAAACAGGTACAAGACAAGGATGCCCACTTTCTCTACTCTTTTTTAGTATAGTACTGGAAGTCCTTACCAATGCAATCAGAATAGAGAATAAAATAAAAAGGCATTCAAGTAGGAAAAAAAAGAGGTGAATTTCTCTATTTACAGATCACTTCATTGTATACTTAGAAGACCCAATAGTATCCATGAAAATGTTCCTGGAAGTAATAAATGAATACAGTAAAGCTGCAGGATACAAAATCAACATACAGAAATCTATAGCATTTCTATATAAAAACAGCAGGCAGACTGAGATAGAACTGAAGAGAAAATTCCATTTACCATAACAACAAAGATATAAGATACCTAGGATCAACTCGAAGGACAGAAACATGCTTATTCAGAAAAGTGATTGCACATCGATATTTATTGCAGCATTATTCATAATTGCTAATACATGGGTCCAACCCAAATGTCCAGGAGCAGAGGAATGGATTGAAAAATTTTGGCACTTATAGTCTATGGAATTCTACTCAATCATAAAAGACAACAAGACCCTGGTTTTGACAATAAATGGATGAATATGGAAGATTTACTGCTGAGTGAATTAAGCCAGGCTACAAAGGAGAGGCACCGTACTTCTCCACTTTATATATCTACCAGCTTTCCACACTCTATGGACAAAACTGAATGACCAGAGGATATAGAAACATTGAAAATTATTATAGATACTGGATACAGTGCGGGAAGAAGATGGGAGAAGGAAGAGAGTCTGAGGAAAGATATTAAGGAGAAAAAGAGAGACACAAGGCATTTATGGTACAAAGAAATAAGTTATTATCTGTTGAAGATAATGTGTATAGTATTTCTAATTGGACTGGTGAGGAATGTATTTGTATTGGAACATTTGCTTTACAAGCTAAGTGACATATGTGGTTGAATATATAAAAGAAGTTGAAATAAAAATATTTTAAAAAGTCAACCCCTGGGGGGATGTCCATACTACAATCCTTTCTCCTACATTCTCCTCATGAGAGTTTGGGCAGGCATACTCATGAGTCTGGCATGTGTTTCAAGCTGCTGGGTCCAGAACTTGACCATGGTTGCCCATGCAGGAGTCCAGAAATGTAATGGTTACACCATCTGCTGATTCCAAAGAAGAATTTTTAATGTCTAGAGATTTTTTTTCTGAGAATGTGAATAAAGTGCACAAATTTGTGCACTTGTGGCATTCTGGTTGGGACAGCTGGTTCCCACATGGCTGACTGTGCAGTTCAAGTCCCAGACACAGTGGCTTAAAAAACACAGCCACAGCAGGCATGTGTGCATACATGCCCAAAATTCTGAAAGAAAGGAAGAATGGAGGAGAAGGTATTTATTACATCACGGCCTTCCTACATGGGGAGTGCTTTCTCATTTTCCCTCTTTTTCTGTCTTCCTCTGGTGGGCCCATGCACTTTCTGGCAAACTAAGAAATAAGTTTACACATTGAACATTTTAAAAATTAAACATAGGTCGGGAACCAGCAGTTAGCGTAATGGCTATGTCACTGGACTCCCACGTAGTCGACCGTGGTTTGCGTCCCGGACCCGGTGGCTTAAAACTCATGCCGGGTGCGTGTGCGTGCGTGCCCAAGATCCTGAGAGGAGAATGGAGGAGAAGGGATTGCAGCGTGACCATCCCCTCTGGGGGGGTGATTTCTCGCTTTCTGTCTCTATGTCTCTCTCTGTCTGGCGAGCGCACGCGCCCTATAGCAAAAACCTCTCAAAAAAAATTAAACATAGGTCAATTATATCTACATATATTTTTTAAATTTGAAGTGGTTTTAAGTTTTTTTTTTAATAAAGTGTGGAGTGGTTAATACAATTTATATACATTGCCTCACATATTTAACATTTTCTGTGAAGAGAACATTACTAACACACTTCATTACTAATAGTAAAATGCACAATCATCAGTTATATTAATCATTATTATATTAATCTTCATTCACCATTTTTTTTTTGGAGAGATTTTTGCTATAGGGCGCATGCGCTCGCCAGATAGACAGAGAGAGACATAGAGACAGAAAGCAAGAAATCACCCCCCAGGGGGGATGGTCACACCACAATCCCTTCTCCTCCATTCTCCTCTCGGGATCTTGGGCATGCATGCATATGCGCCCAGCATGATTTTTAAGCCACCAGGTGCGAAACGTGAACCGCGGTCGACTACGTGGGAGTCCAGCGACATAGCCATTACGCTAACTGCTGGTTCCCTCTTCATTCACCATTTTTATAATCAACTTCATAAACTCTCCTACAATTAGATGTATCCCACATGTCATCTTGTTTCTATTGAAGTGCAGAAGCCATTATATAAGCATTGCTTATTTCCTCTATGCTCTGTAACCTTTAAATTGCTCCCAAATTTTGAGTTTTTTATCCTTTGTGGCAATTATCCTCCATATATATATACTGCAGACTTGTTAAGGTAGCCTTTCTATAGTTTTCTATCCACTTACTATGTCAACTCTTATGAAGAAAGTACTGTTAAAATGTTTCCCTTTAAAAACTATCATTTTCTTCAAATCTAGCTATATATTGACTACAGCAAATTTCTTAACTCAAATTATTTCAAAAGTATTATCTGCAGTTAACTCTTATTTTTTCATTTTACACTTAAACATTCCTTGGTTTGGGGTCTTCAGATTATACATGGTTAAGGTGCTGGATTCCCACATGGCAGAAGAACACTAGCCCTGCTGGCTTGCTTTCTGACATTCTCTCTCTCTCTCTCTCTCTCTCTCTCTCTCTCTCTCTCTCTCTCTCTCATTCTCTCTCATCTTTCTCTGGTAAGCTCAAATGCCCTTTAGCAAATTAAAATAATAAATAATAAATTAAATAAATAATTTTTAAAGTTTCTTGTTTTTTAAATAATTATTTCATTAATTATATTCATTATTACTCTCTAATTTGACCTTTATTGTGATTTAAAAGGTATATTTGAATCATTTTCATCATATATCTCTAACTTTAAAGTTAAAAAGTTTTCTGTTGCATAAAGAAAGGGTGATATTCTGTCACATTTCTTTAAACACTTGATAGCTATTTTTTTCCCCTATAGAGAATAGATTTAGTATTATCCAAATGGATCCAGTATAATAATAATGATACCATTAATTTCCCAAAGCCTAATGTTATTTCACACTATCAACCAATCACAAATATCAGTCTGAGGTGTACTTAAGCAGTTGCACTTCTGGTGTACCTTGGGAGTTTTTACTACCCATACCTATAAGTCCAAGCATAAATCTTACTATGGTTCAAATTCTCACCCAGCAGCTTGAAAAACATTTTGGGCACATGTGTACTTGTTACCAGAATTCTTACAACAGTAGTGGTGGAGGAAAGAAAATAATGGTATGTAATATGAAGCTCCATTTTTGACACATACACATAATCTCCAGTATTAATATTATAAAATACTCAGAATATAAGACAGCCAGCCTCTTGACCTGGTAAATAAGGAAGGTGGATCTCACATGGACAACTGAGTGGTTTGAATCTTTCACCTAGCAGCTTAAAAAAAACACCAAGCAGGGACCAGCAGTTAGCGTAATGGCTATGTCACTGGACTCCCACGTAGTCGACTGCGGTTTGAGTCCTGGACCTGGTGGCTTAAACTCACGCCAGGCGTGTGTGCGTGCGTGCCCAAGATCCCGAGAGGAGAATGGAGGAGAAGGGATTGTGGCATGGCCATCCCTCCTGGGGGGTGATTTCTCGCTTTCTATCTCTGTCTCTCTCTATCTGTCTGGCAAGCGCACGTGCCCTATAGCAAAAACCTCTCAAAAAACAAACAAACAAAAAAAAGCACACCAAGCATATATGTGTGTTTATATATGTGTGTTTGCCCAGAGTCCAAGTAAAATTGTGTAATGTTAGAGCAGAAATTGTGGCATAACCATACCCCCTTGAGAGCTGCTTCCTCCCTCTCCCTCTGTCTCTGGCAAGTACATGTGACCTCTGTGTGTGTGTGTGTGTGTGTGTGTGTGTGTGTGTAAAATTTAAACATGGCACACTAAACTGTCAGTAAATCATTCTTCAAAAGTTATTATAGTTCAATAACTTAATAAACCAAAATGATGTAATCAAATGAGTTATGCTTTCAACTTAACACAGAAAAGGTTGTGCACAAAGAGAAAAACTTAGGCAATAATTAGAATCAAATAAAAGAAAAATCAGAACAAAGGGACAGGAAAGGAACAATATATTTAAAATAGGCTGTGAAATAATATAATACACAGAAGTTGTAAAAGATGGTTACAGGAAATATATATAATTTAGAAAAAATATCTCAAATAGATTCACTCATGATTTGAGATAACAAATAAAACCTCTACTTCTGAAATATGTACCTTTTACTTCTCATACTAGTTTAGAATATATAAAATTAGGATGTTCAAAGTTCAAACTACATAAACAATTCCAGAGGGAGATAGAATAGTTTTTTCAGCAAATGGTGCTGACAAAAGTAGATACTTGCAAAGTAATGGTTTAAGACCTGTACATCATATCATGTAGAAAAATAAACTTAAAGTCAATAATAAACATAAATTCAATAGCAAAAGCCACAAAAATTTAGATAAAATATAGGAATAAATATTTTAGGGACTTTGGGTTAATCAATGTTTTTCAGTGACACTGAAAGTACAACCCATAATGGGGAAAAATAGATAAGTTGTGCAATGTCTAAAGTAAAATGTTTTGTTCTTCCTCATACACAGACAGTTCTCAAATTCTACCCAAAGAAATCCTAATATCACCTCTTTCAAGTGCAAGGTCACTGGAAGAAATGATAAGTTTTAAACAACCCCAAACCAAATTGTTAAAGATAGAGAGACTCATGTAAGAAACTTGCATTTTTTCTGACCCTATTCTGGGCCCACATGCATGTCGATAGAGTGAATGTTTTAGAAGCACATTCTGCTGTTGCAAACAAAAAGGATGCAGAGAACACAGGCTGTGAGCTGTCACACCTCTCATTAAGTAAAACTATAGCAACTCAGTTTTTACATATGTGTGCCACAGGGTTTCAAAAAGCCAAGATTAAATGCAATTTTTGCATTTTTCCTGGAGAAATGAGAAATCAGTGTCAGAGCTGATTCTATGCCCTGGTGGTTAAGGGAGCCATATCCCAAATAGCCAGTCACACATTTTGAATCCCAACCCACATAGATTGAAAAACATGATGGTTAATATAAGAAAAATGAATAAATAGAATTTTTAAAAAAATAGGAAAAAAACTTGCTTGGGCATGTGTTTGTGCATGCCCCAAATCCTGATGGAGGTGATGAATAAAGATATAGAGAAGGGGTTACAGGGACCAGGAGATGTTGTATTGGTTACATCACTGGACTCCCATGTAGTCGACCATAGTTCGAGTCTCAGAAACGGTGGCTTAAACTCACACCGGGTGCGGGTACTTGTGTACCCTAGATCCTGAGGGGAGAATGGAGGAGCAGGGATTGTGGCATGGCCATGCACTCTGGAGAGTGCCTCTTGCTTTCTGTCCCTCTGTCTTTCTGGTGAGCATGCATGCCATATAGCGAAAACTTCTCAAAAAAAAAAAGAGGGATTACAGCATGATTATACCCATTGATGGTACTTTCTCCCTCTTTTTCTCTCTCTCTCTCTGGTGAGTGCACACAATGGTAAATTTAAAAAAGGAAATTTGGGTGAAAGAGGAGAGTATTATTTCATTCCGAAAAATGAACTTTAACTTTTTTTTTTTTTGAAAGGTTTTCTATAGGGAGTGTGCTTGCCAGAAAAACAGAGACAGAGAGACAGAAAGCAAGAAATCACCCCCTCCCCAAGGAAAATGGCCACGATGCAATTCCTTCTCTTGCATTCTCCTCTCAGGATCTTGAGCACGCACACACAAGCGCCCAGCGTGAGTTTAAGCCACCAGGTCCTGGACTCGAACTGCAGTTGACTACATGAGAGTCCAGCGACACAAACATTATGCCAACTGCTGGTCCCAAACTTTAACTATTTTTTAAGCTCTCAGGATCACAATCCTAAATGCCAGACAGGTTTGAACGAATGATTTTTTGTGGGACATGGTCCATATATCATAACCATTCTAGGCATTCATGGCTTCTCTGTAAGGCACATTTCTACAATGACCCTGTATAGGCAGTGAGCACCCAGTGTTAGCCCCTTGATGCTAACACCAAATTCACATCAGACAGTCAGTGTCTCAATATGCATGCAAACTTCACTTAGATAGTCCTTGGCTGAAGGAGGACCTGAGGTCCCTCATTCATATTTTCACTCATTCTGAGCCTCCTAATGACTGACTATGTGGATAGCTCTGATACAGTGGACAACAGACTATATCAATTTCTCTCCTTTTTTTAAAATGAGTGGGGAGAAATTTAAAAAAGGAAGGAGAAGGCTAGTAAAAGTATAACAAGGTAGAAAAACCTGAATTCACTATTCTGCATTTTTGCCATTTTTGTGTGCAGTTTTTATTATTTTCAAATGGGGTTAATCACATGCACACTCAAAACTATACTTATACACAGTAATATAAAGACATTTATATAAACAAAAAGAGGAACTTACGCACGGATCAGTTTTCTCCTTGGTCCCATCAAAAAAGGTTGCTGGGTTCTCTATCTATCAAGTTATAAAGAGGAAAAAACCCACCCAGCACCAGGTGCCCATCTCTGTAGACACTGCGCTTCAGGTATTTATTACAGTGCTCAAGTATCACTTCACATTCAGTCTGTAAATTTAGCATAAGTAGCAGGAAAGAAATAAAAAAGAATAACATGTCAGGGCCTGCCCAACATAGAGACAAAGCTCTACATGTGTACTGATCTAAGAAGATCATGGAGTTGGATCACGTGTACAAACTCAGCACTTTGCAGAGAGAATCAACTTCTGTGGAGGGCACAGAGGTCTCTTCCTATCACTGTATGCCTTCAGTCTGTACCAAATGTGTGGCAGACTGGGATGGCAGGCAAGGGCACAAATAGAATATAAAGGCATTTCTAAGGAGTCATTGTGCTGAGACTAATACTTAGTGTCACTGCATTCTTAGATGCTCTGGCTCCTCTCTTTTTACTGTATCATTCAGTCCCATCCAGAAGCTCTAAGGTTCTCCATGCCCTGGGGCTCTGCACCTGTCACCCTGTAGTCTTGTGAAAAACAATTTCTTTCTCCCATGGCCTCCATGATTTCATCATGGTCCGGCAAGGCTTTGGGGACCATGTTATCTGAGACATTGAGCTCTAATTTTGTGTTAAGACAAGCCAATAGAGGCATCAAAGACACTCCTAGGGATATTACTGAATTAAAAAAATTAAAAACTGGTATTAAAATCAATGAAAAGTGAAACTGAGGCAGAGCCATTCACTGGCCCTGGCCCCAGGTCCAATTCCAGCCCCAGCCCACCTCTCCCAACCTAAGAGTCCCCTCCTCCCTGCCAGAAAGGGCAGCTCTCTAGCAAGCTCATTTCCATCTGCAGCCTCTTGCTATGGGATTATTCTTTTATTCTCTTTCATACTCTTTTATCTTCCCTTTTATACTATTTTCTCTTCATTCTCCACCCACCCACTCAAAACTATTCTCATAGAGTGTCTAGACAGGTCTAGAATCATAGTTTTCAAACACCCTAGTAATGTGATAGTCCCTGGAATTATCACTTTATACTGAAACACCTGAAAAAAAAGGAGAAATTGCTCTTCAGATACCTGAATAGAAGACTCATCCCAAGGGAAATACATTTCTAAACACAGCAGAAGAAAGACTTCAGCACAAAGACATCCACAGCAAAGAAAAGCAAACTTGTTCCCATTGGCAGAAACATTCCAAAATGTTTTAATATATCAAAATATCAAACAAAAAGATATCCAAAGTGAATACATCACCCAATGGCTAGAAGTCACAGAAGAGCCTCAATTTTGAAAAAAAAAAAAAGAAACAAAAAGAGAAAACATGTCTCCATCAAAAGAAGAAAATAACTCCCCTTGAACTATTAAGGAAACAAGAAGTTATCAAAATGTTAGAGAAAGAATTCAGAACTTTCACAGTGACAACACTGTCTGAGTTGGAACAGAAAAGAGACAACAAAGTCCTGGAGATGAGGAAGTCTTTCCATTATTTGAAGAAAGAAATGCACAACATAAGAAACAATCAAACAGGACTATGAGAGATGAAGTTTGTAAAACAGGAAATCAAAAGCTCTCTTGAAAGCATTAAAAGCCAATTAGAACATGCTGAAGATCAAATCTCAGACATAAAATACAAAATTTCTCACCTAGAAGCAGTTGGTGTAATGGCTATGTTGCTGGACTCCCATGTAGTGGACTGAAGTTTGAGTCCTGGACCCAGTGGCTTAAACTCTCGCCAGTGCATGTGCATGCATGCCCAAGATCCGAAAAGAAGATTGGAGAAGGGGTTGCAATGTGGCCATTCCCCCCGGGAAGTGATTTCTCACTTCTGTCTCTCTGTCTCTCTTTGTCTTTCTGGTGAGTGCATGTGCCCTATAGCAAAACTAAAGAAACCCTAAAAGAAAGAAAAAGAAAAAGAAAACACCAAAAAGATAAGGAAAATAACAAAAAAAAATTGAAGATAATATACAAGATATGCTAGATTCCATTAAATGTGCAAACATCTGAAAAATTAGTATCCCAGGAGTTAAGAAACTGATAAGGATATGGAAAATCTATTTCATGAAATGCTGGAATAAAAGCATTGTAAGTCCTGGGAAGCACTCAAACATACAGACCCAAGAAATACAAAGTACCCCAAATAAAATCAACTCAAAAAGATACTCTCTCCATGGTACATCTTAGTCAGACTGGCCAAAATCAAATATAAAAATGAGATCCTAAAACTGACAAAAGAGAAACATCAAGTGACTTACAAAGGTCATTCTGTCAGAATAGCAGTGGACCTTTCAATGGAAACAATGCAAGCAAGAAATGAATGGGAAGACATACTGAAAATGTTTTTAACCAAGATTATTATATCTAGCAAGATTAACCTTCACATAGGAAAAAAGATTAAAATCTCCTCAGAAAAACAATACCCAAAAGAATTTGACAACACCAGATGAACTCTTCAAGAAACTCTGAAGAGAGTTCTGTTTCAGGAAAATTAGAGAACAAACAGACAGCTATAAGGGAGTAACAGACAACCAAGACAATGGCCAACTTAAAGGTAGGGAAAGTCCAGAAATACTGATAATAAAATTAAATGTTAGTGAATTAAATTCTCCAATCAAAAGACACAGATTAGCTGACTAGATTAAAAACATAAGGCCCCTACCTGTAAACTAGAAGAAGCACATCTCAGGGATAAAAACATACATAGACTAAAGGTGACGGGCAGAAAAAATGTATTCCATGTAAATGGGAAACAAATAAGAGCTGGAGTCATGATAATAATTTCTTACAAAATAGACTTTAAAGCAAAAAGTATATGAAGAGACAAAGGCACTATTTAGTAGTGAAAGGGCTAATCCATCAAGAATTTATAACACTTATAAATGTATATGGACCTAACTCAGGAGAACACAAATATGGGAAGGAAAGACTGTTAGATCTAAAAGAAGAGGTAGACTGGAACACAATAATTGCTGGGGATCTCAACACCCCACTATCTCCTTTGGACAAATTATTTAGACAAAAAGTAAGCAAAGAGATAAAAGATCTAAATAAGTTGGAAGAATAAGAATAAGAATGATATGGAAAGAAGATAAAATGGACCACCTAAAATCATGCCTCAGATAATTGGAAAGGCAACAGCAAAAATATCCAAAAAACATCAGGAGAAAACAAATAATAAAGATATCAGTAAATAAAAAATAAACTATACAAAAAATAAGTGAAAGTAAAAGCTAGTTCTTGAAAAGATAAACAAAATTGATACACCACTAGCTAGACTAATTAAGAAGAAGAGAGAAAAGAATGAGGTAAATCAAATTCACAATAAAGCAGGCAACATAAAAAACAGACATAATAGAAATTTAAAAAACATTATTAGAGGATACAACAAACATCTATTTTCCGACAAAAGGAAAATATGAATGAGATGGACAGAATCTTGCACACATACAATCCACCAAGATTGAGTCAGGAGGATGTAGAAAGTCTGAATAGGCCCAGAACAAGCCATGATATTTAATTAATAATAAATAACCTCTCAACAAAGAAAAGCCCTTGTCCTGATGGCTTTGCCTCTGAATTCTGCAAGACTTTTACAGAAGAGTTTACCCCCATTCTTCTCAAGTTATTTCTAAAGATCCATAAGGGTCGGACTCTCCCAAATTCATTCTAAGAAATCTCCAACATCCTTATCTTTAAAACAAAGAAGGACAGGACAAGGAAGGAAAAGTATAGACCAACATCTCTGATGAACATAGATGCAAAAATTATCAACAAGGTACTAGCAAATAATATCCAACAACATATAAAAAATATTATACAACATGACTACATAGATTTGACTCCAGGGATGAAAGGATGGTTCAATATTGGCAAAACCATAAATGCAACACCCCATATTAGCAAAAAGAAAGATAAAAACCATATGATCCTATCAGTTGAAGCAGAAAAAGCATTTGATAAGATACAACATCCCTTCATGACCAAGACTGTCAGCAAAATAAACTTAGAGTGTCATTCCTCAACACAATACAAGGTATCTATGAAAACCCTATAACTAACATTATCCTGAATTGGGAAAACCTGAAAGCTTTTCTGCTAAAATCTGGTACAAAGCAGGGATGCCCAATTTCTCCACTCTTTTTCAATATAATACTGGAAGTCCTCACCAATGCAATCAGAAAAGAGCATAAAACAAAAAGGCATTCAAATAGGAAAAGAAGAGGTGAATTTATTTGCAGATAACATGATTGCATACATAGAAGACCCAATTGTGTCTGTAAAAATATTCTGGGAAGTAGTAAATGAATATACTAAATTTGCAGGATACAAAATCAACATACAGAAATCTATAGCATTTCTCTATACAAACATCAGGTAGACTGAGATAGAACTTAAGAAAGTAGATCCTGAGATGGATATCATACTTCAGCTGTGAAATATTGGTTTCCTTGACCAAAAATGAATATTTTCTGCTGAGTTGTCTCCCTCCAGACTAATATCTAGTGTGTAGGGATAACTCTATGTCTCTTTCTCTCCATTTCTGTCTTTCTCTGTCTCTCTGTGTCTGTCTCCCTGGATGTAATTTTTTTAAGGTATAGTATTCTCTGGGCACTTAAGCTTCTCTTTTATTCTGTTAATTGGTGCCTTTCCTCACTTTATTTAGAAAAGGCACCAGCCAAGCCAGGCCTATCCTGAGATGGATATGGTACCTCGGCTGTGAAATATTAGTTTTTCATGGCATGGTTTTCATTTTTGCTTTTTAAAATTATAATCTTAAGATTTTTTTATCCTACTTTTCTTTCTTTTTTAATAATATATTTTCATCTTCTTTCCTCTTCTTAATTCTTTTCCTTTTTTCTTTATCTTTATTCATTTTCTGGTCACCCTCTATGCAACTAAGTGTCTAGACTAGTCCATGTGAACAGTTTCCAAATATCTGAATATAATTAGGGCCATAATATTTGTCTCTTCACCTTGACTATGATGCACAAAGAGTGAAGATAGAACAGAAGAAAAATTACAATTCACATCCTTCTGCTTGCCTGTGAACACTCAGATTGAAATTCAAGAATTAGGAATAAACACATCATCCATCAGATGACTAGAAATAAGCACAGGATCATAAGAAATGGGAAAGCAAGACAATACATCTTCTCCAAGGGAAAAAAAATATGGTCCTCTTCATCTTCAGACAGTACAATGTAACTCATGAAAATGTCTGATAAAAAATTTTGGAATATTCATAATGACAAATCTAACAGAGATGGAAGAGAAGAGAGACAATGAACTGCATAAGAGGCAGTGGAAAGAAGCTGATGAGTTCCAGGAGGTGAGGAAATTCTTGCAAGATCTAAAAGAGGAAATACACACTCTAAAAATAATCAAATGAACCTGTTGGAGATGAAGGCTATAGTACAGGAAGTCAAAATTCTCCTTGAAAGTATTAAAAGCAGACTAGATCATACAGAAAATAGAATCTCAGATGTAGAAGATACAATCACTGGCCTAGAAAAATCCAACATGAAGACAGAAAATGGCCCCCAAAATGAGAATAATATACAAGAAATACAAAATATCATCAAACTTCCAAACATTCAGATAAATGGTATCCCAGAAGGTGAAGAGGCATTAAAAATCAATTCCATGAAATCCTGCAAGAAAACTTTCCAAACCTAGAGAGGCACTCAAAGATCTAGTCTCAAGAAATACAAAGGAAACCAAATAGAATCAGCTTGAGAAGATCTCCAAGACACATGACATCCAGATTTACCAAAACCACAAAAAAGACAATATACTAAGATCGACACGAGAAAAACCTCAAGTTACCTGCAAAGGATATCTCATTAGACTAACAGTCGACCTCTCATTGGAAACAATGAAAGCAAGAAAAGAATGGGAAAATATATTCAAATTGTTAAGGGAAAAGCAATTTCAACCAAGAATACTGTATCCTGCAGGATTATCTTTCACATGGGAAGAAAAGACAAGAATGTTCTCAGATGATAAAAAAAAAATAAAAATAAAATAAAAAAACAACCCTGAAAGAATTTACCAATGCTAGACCAGATCTCCACGTTCTTGAAGGAGTACTATACCAGGAAAATTAAATGCAGACACATGGAAATAAGAGTTCAAAAACTAAGAAAATGGCCAATTTAATCATAGAGACATGTCTGGAGTTGAATATTATATTCCAGAATTTAATTGGGAAGATTGGACCACAACAGAAAATAGATTAAGTACATGAGCCTGAACTGGTGAAAAAGAATTTTATGACTTCTGGCTAAAACATTACTGATTTTTTCCCAAGCTTTGTTTTCCAGTTTTAAGGATTTTTGTTCTATTTTGAGAGCTCTCTGTAGGTTCATGTACCTGCTATTTTAACAGAATCCTAACCTGTTTTCTGTCTTTAAGTTCTTTAGCATTTCTTTGATTTATGAAAGCTAAAACTGCTTTACTTGAAATTAAAAAAAAATTAAAAATACCTATTTAATGACCATAGTAAGCTTTATATGGTCAGCTAGGTGCTACCTTATAGTATATTTATTCTACTCAGAGTTTCATGCCTAAAGTCAGACATGTATTCACTGATATGTACATACTAACTAAACTTGCTATTGAAAGCAGTTAGATTAATTAAGAAATTTTTTAAATCAGTAAAATGTGGGGGAAAAAGAAATGGAAAACAACTGTAGACACTTAAGCTAGTGTGGGAGGAGGGTGGTAAATGGCAGGGGGGAGAAAAACAGAGGTTATATATATATATATATATATATATATATATATACATATATAATAGTATATATATGAAACTAGAAATGGAAAATTAATGCCGATAACATATATGGTTAAACCACTATGCAGTATATTTTGGATGGGAAATCACATTTCACATGCTGTGACAATTCTCAGGGAATTAATGTAAATTAATAATCAGAAGAAAATTACAGTGCACTTGTAACTAGAGTCTAGCTTTGTCCACAGTTCTAGTTTAAGGTGTTTTGTGAATCAACAAAATGTGGGAAAAGATGTAAATAATAATAATAATAATAATAATAATAATAATAAATTAAATAAGAAAAGTAAATAAATAAAAAAATAATAATAATAAAGAACTGAAGAAAGTAATTTTATTTAACATACCCAAAAAAACCATAAGACACCTTGGAATAAATCTAACCAAGGGAAAAAAAGACTCCCACAAGGAAAACTTAAGGAAGGTAAAAGAAGAAATTGAAAATGACACAAAAATAGTGGAAGGACATCACATGTTCCTGGATTGGAAAAATGTATATAATCAAATGGCAATTACACCCAAATTAATTTACATATTTAATGCAATCCCAGCCAAAATATCAGAGGCATTCTTCAAAGATTGGGAAAAGACAATAATAGAATTTTATCTGGAATTGTAAAAGACCTGGTATTGTCAAGAAATCTTATGCAGGAACAGTGGAGTGGATGCCATCTACTACCTGACCCCAAAATATATTATAAAACTGTGATAATCATAACAGCATGGTATGTGCACAGAAACTTACAGGTGGACCAATAGAACAAAACAGATACCCCAGGAGGGGCCAGGAACTCCGAGAAAGGACTGGTCCCCATAGCTTCAGCCCCGGAATCCCCCAAGCCAGAGACCCCTCTGTCAGCCAGGAATGCCCTCAGTCCTACAGACACCACACTCCCATCGTTCAACCCCTGAGGCAGGAACTCTGAGGGAGGACTGCCCCCCGTAGCTTCAGCTCTGGGACTCCCAAGCAAGAGACCCCTCTGTCAGCCAGATAGGTCTAGAATTACGGTTCTGAAATATTCTGTAATTTAAGACTTTCTGGGATCCTCCCTTTCACTGAATCACCTGTGAAGAGGGAGATACTTTTCTTTGTACACCTGAAGAGAATACTTTTCTTTGGATCACGTTGCTAAACACAATAGAAGAGAGATTTTGGCTATCTTCATTTCTCAGCAAAAAGAAAACACACTTGCTCCTATTCGAGGAAATGTTCTCTTAAAAGGTTTCTCAAAGGGAACACATCTCCCAATGGTTAGAAGTAGAAGAAGAACCTCAGGTCTGAATAAAGCAGGAAATGTCTCCATCCAAAGAACACAGTAACTACATTCCTTTTCTTGAAAAAATAGAGGACATTACCAAAATGTCCAAGATAGAGTTTAAAACATTCATGTTGAACAAATACTATGAGCTGGAACAGAAGAGAGACAATGAACTACAGGAGATGAGAAAGTCCTTCCACGATATGAAGGAAGAAATGGACACGCTAAGAAAGAATAAGATTGAACTATTAGAGGTGAAGTCTGAAATACAGGAAATCAAAAACTCTCTCGAAAGTATTAAAAGTCAATTAGACCATGCTGAAGATCGAATTTCTGATATAGAAGATAAAACTTCTGACCTAGAGAAAACCACCAAAAAGATAGAGAAAATAACAAAAAAAAATGAAGATAACATACGAGAAATACCAGATTCCATTAGACGTCCTAATATTTGAATAATTGGTATCCCAGAAGATGAAGAAACTAATAAGGGCATGGAAAACCTATTCCATGAAATCTTGGAAGAAAATTTCCCAAGTCTAGAGAGGCACTCAAGCATCCAGACCCAAGAAATACAAAGGACCCCAAATAGAATTAAGCCAAGAAAATCTTCCCCAAGGCATATCATAGCCCGACTGGCTAAGACCACAGATAAAGATATGATACTAAAACTGGCAAGAGAGAAACGATGAGTGACTTACAAAGGTCACCCCATCAGGCTAACACCAGACTTCTCAATGGAAACAATGCAAGCAAGGAAAGAATGGGAAGATGTACTGAAAGTGTTAAGAGAGAAAACAACTTCAACCAAGATTATTGTATCCTGCAAGATTATCCTTTATATGGGAAAAAAAGATTAAAATCTTCTCAGACAAACAAAACCAGAAAGAATTTGCCAGCACCAGGCCAGCTCTCCAAGAAAGCCTTAAGAAAGTACTGTTCCAGGAAAACTAAAGAAGTAACAGCCAGAAACAAAGGAGTAAAAGACAACTAAGACAATGGCCAACATAAACGTTGGGACAGATCCATTAAAATTGATAATAACATTGAATGTTAATGGATTAAATTCTCTAATCAAGAGACACAGACTGGCTGAATGGATTAAAAAACAAAAACCCTCTATCTGTTGCCTACAGGAAACCCACTTCATGGATAAAGATATACATAGTCTAAAAGTGAGGGGTTGGAAAAAGATTTTCCATGCAAATGGGAACCAAAAAAGAGCTGGAGTCGCAATACTAATCTCTGACAAAATAGACTTTAAAACAAAAACTGTTCAGAGACAAAGAAGGGCACTATATTGTAGTAAGAGGGTCAATAGATCAAGAAGGTATAACGCTTATCAAAATCTATGCGCCTAACACAGGAGCACCCAAGTATGTGAAGGAAAGACTGCTAGATCTAAAAAGGGAGATAGACTGCAATACACTAATTGTTGGAGACCTCAACACTGCACTATCCTCTCTGGATAGATCATCTAGACAAAAAATAGGTAAAGGGATAAAATATCTAAATGATATCATAAATCAAATGGACTTAACAGATATCTGTAGAACTTTCCATCCCAAAACCTCAAGATACATTTTTTTCTTGCCACCACATGGAACATTCTCGAAGACTGACCACATCATAGGGCACAAAGCAAGCCTCTACAGATTCAAAAGCATAAAAACTATACCTAGCATCTTCACCAACTATGATGGAATTATACTTGAGTTTAATTTCAAGAGAAATCCTCAAAAATACTCAAATACATGGAAATTTAATAAGCTACTCCTGAATGACTCCACAACTACTGAAGAAATAAAGACAGAAATCAAAAGATTCATGGAAGCCAATGACAATGAGGGCACGAGTTTCCATAATCTTTGGGACACTGCTAAAGCAGTCATAAGAGGGACGTTCATAGCAATTAGTGCACATAAGAGGAGCATGGAAATAAGGCAAATGGATCGCCTAACATAATGCCTCACAGAATTGGAAAAGCAACAGCAAAAACATCCAAAAAGACTCCAGGACAAAGGAAATAATAAAGATCCGAGCAGAAATAAATGAAATAGAAAATAAACAAACTATATAGAAAATCAATGAAAGTAAAAGCTGGTTCTTTGAAAAGATAAATAAAATTGATATACCACTAGTGAGATTTACAAAAAAGAAGAGAGAAAAGAACCAGGTGAATCAGATCTGCAATGAAACAGGCAAAATAACAAAAGACATAGTAGAAATACAAAACATCATTAGAGGATACTATGAACATCTGTATGCCAAGAAACAAGATAATCTGGATGAGATGGACAAATTCCTGGACACGTATAATCTATCTAGATTGAGCCAGGAGGATATAGAAAGTCTGAATAGGTCCACAACAAGCCAGGAGATCAAATCAGTTATAAATATCCTCCCAACAAAGAAAAGCCCTGGCCCTGATGGATTCACCTCTGAATTCCACAAAACTTTCAGAGTTAACCCCCATTCTGCTGAAGTTATTTCTAAGGATCCAAAAGGGTGAATCTCTCCCTAATTCATTCAATGAAGCCTCTGTCACCCTTATCCTTAAAACAGAAAAGGACAGGACAAGGAAGGAAAACTACAGACCAATATCCCTAATGAATATAGATGCAAAGATTCTCAACAAGATACTAGCAAAAAGTATACAACTTATAAAAAAGATTATACACCATGATCAGGTAGGCTTTATTGCAAGAATGCAAGGCTGGTTCAACATACGCAAAACCATAAATGTAATACAACATATTAATAGGAAGAAAGATACAAAACCATATGGTCATATCAATTGATGCAGAAAAAGCATTTGATAAGATACAATATCCCTTCATGATCAAGACTCTCAACAAAATTGGCATAGAAGGGTCATTTCTCAACACATTTCTCAACATTTCTATGAAAAACCCATAGAGAACATCATACTCAATGGAGAAAAGCTGAAAGCTTTTCCACTAAAAACGGGTACAAGACAAGGATGTCCACTTTCTCCAGTCCTCTTCAATATAGTACTGGAAGTCCTGGTCATTGCAATCAGAAAAGAGGAAAAAATAAAAGGCATTCAAATAGGAAAAGAAAAGTTGAAACTCTATTTGTAGGTGACATGATTGTATACATAGAAGGCCCAATGGTTTACATAAAAAAATTTCTTGAAGTAATACATGAATACAGTAACGTTGCAGGACACAAAAGTAATATTCAGAAATCTATAGCATTTCTGTATATGAACAACAGGCAGACTGAGATAGAACTGAAAAAAGTTGTTCCATTTACCATAGCCACAAAAAGCATAAGATACTTAGGGATAAATCTAACCAAAGAAGTTAAAGACCCTCACAAGGAAAACTATGAGAAGCTAAAAAAAGAAATTGAAAATGACACAAAAATGTGGAAAGATATCCCATGCTCCTGGACTGGAAGAATTAATATAATCAAAATGACAATTCTACCCAAATTAATCTACATATTTAATGCAATGCCAATCAAAGTACCAGACACATTCTTCACAGATCTAGAAAAGACAATCATAAAGTTTGTCTGGAATCATAAGAGACCCCGTATTGCCAAAGCAGTTCTGCACAAGAAGAGAGGAATGGGCGGCATCTCACTCCCTGACCCAAAAATATACTACAAAGCTGTGGTAATCAAAACAGCATGGTACTAGCAGAGAAACAGACAGGTGGACCAATGGAACAGAATAGAGTCTCCAGAAATGAATAATCAAACATACAGCCAACTTATTTTTGACAAGGGATACCCGTCAATCCAGTGGGAAAAGGAAAACCTCTTCAGCAAATGGTGCTGGCAAAACTGTATCTCCACCTGCAGAAAGATGAATCTGAACCCGTACCTCTCACCTCTGACAAAAATAAAGTCAAGGTGGACCAAAGATCTAAATCTGGGAATCAGCAGTTAGCGTAATGGCTATGTCGCTGGACTCCCACGTAGTCGACCGCGGTTCGCGTCTCGGACCTGGTGGCTTACAACTCACGCCGGGCGCGTGTGCGTGCGTGCCCAAGATCCCGAGAGGAGAATGGAGGAGAAGGGATTGCGGCGTGACCATCCCCCCTGGGGGGTGATTTCTCGCTTTCTGTCTCTATGTCTCTCTCTGTCTGTCTGGCGAGCGCTCGCGCCCTATAGCGAAAAATCTCTCCCCCCACCCCCCCCAAAAAAAAAAAAAAAAAAAAGATCTAAATCTAAGACCTCAAAGTATAAAACTGCTCCTGGAAAACACCGGGGAAACTCTGGGAGACATTGGGGTAGGGAAAGACTTCTTAAATAAGACTCCAAATGCACAGTCAATAATCCCAAAAATAGACAAGTGGGATTACATCAGACTAAGAAGTTTCTGCATGGCAAAAGACACAGTGATTAGTGTGAATAGACAGCCCTCAGAATGGGAAAATATTTTTGTAAACTATGCATCAGATAAGGGTCTCATAACCAGAATTCACAAGAAACTCAAGCAGCTGTTCCAGAGAAAGACAATCAATTCCATTAAAAGTTGACAGAATGAGTTGAAAAAAACCACTCGCTAAAGATGACATATGGATAGCTAAAAAGCATATGAAAAAATTCTCAACATCCCTCATTGTAAGAGAAATGCAGATCAAAACAACAATGAAATATCACCTAACCACAGTCAGAATGTCTAAGATTAAAAAAACAAAAAATGATAAGTGCTGGCGTGGGTGTAGTGAAAAGGGAACTCTCTTACACTGCTGGTGGGAATGTAAATCAGTCCAACCACTGTGGAGAACAATTTGGAGATTCCTCAAAAATCTACAAATAGAATTACCATATGATCCAGCAATCCCACTCCTTGGTATCTACCCGACGGACAGAGGAATACTTAATTGGAAAAGTGCTTGCACATCGATGTTTATTGCGGCACTATTCACAATTGCTAAGTCATGGAAACAACCCAAATGCCCACGAACTGATGAGTGGTTAGAAAAACTGTGGCACATATACTCAATGGAATACTATTCATCCATAAAAAAAAAAACCTGGCTTTTGAAAGGAAGTGGATGAATATGGAAGACTTACTGCTGAGTGAAGCAAGCCATGCTATGAAGGAGAGGCATTGTATGTCCCCATTTAAAATATACCGAGTGTCTGCACTCTATGACTGAAACTAATTGTCTAAAGGATATAGAAACGCAGTATATAGATGTAAATATTAGATATAGTGTGTGTAAAAGAGGAGGGTCTGAGAAAGGACATTTGGGGCAGGGACAGGGAGGCAAAGCATTAATGGCACAAAGAGGTGTGGTATTATCTGTTGACGATATTTTGTAGTTTTTCAACAGTACTAGGGAGAAATGTTCACCTGTTTAAATATCCATTTGTAATATAAATAATAATGTGATTGAATGTATGGAAGAAAATGAAATAAAAAAATAAAAGAAAAAAATTAAAAATAAATAAATAAATAAATAAATATTAAAAAGCGAAAAAAAATTCCCAAACATGCAGCCAACTAATTTTTCACAAAAGGTATCTGGGACAATGCCATGGGAAAAGGAAAACCTCTTTAGCAAACGGTGCTGGAAAAACTGGATATCTACTTGCACAAAGATGAATTTGAACTCCTACCTCTCACCATTGACAAAAATCAATTCAAAGTGGCTCAGAGATCTAACCCTAAGATCTCAAACTCTAAAAATACTGCTATAAAACACTGGAGAAATTCTGGGAGACATTGGAGCCAGAAAAATCTTCTTAAATAAGAAACCATATGGTCATATCGATTGATGCAGAAAAAGCATTTGATAAGATACAACATCCCTTTATGATCAAGACTCTCAGCAAAATCGGCATACAAGAGTCATTTCTCAACACGATAAAAGCTATCTATGAAAAACCCATTGCGAACATTATCCTGAATGGAGAAAAGCTGAAAGCTTTCCCACTAAAAATGGGTGCACGACAAGGATGCCTGCTTTCTCCACTCCTTTTCAATATAGTACTGGAAGTCCTCGCCAATGCAATCAGAAAAGAAGAAAAAATAATGGGCATCCAAATAGGAAAAGAAGAGGTGAAACTCTCTCTATTCGCAGATGACATGATTGTGTACATAGAAGACCCAATGATTTCCATAAAAAAATTTCTGGAAGTAATGCACGAATACAGTAAAGTTGCAGGATACAAAATTAATATACAGAAGTCTATAGCATTTCTATATACAAACAACAGGTAGACGGAGATAGAACTGAAAAAAGTTATTCCATTTACCATAGCCACAAAAAGTATAAGATACTTAGGGATAAATCTAACCAAAGAAGTTAAAGATCTCCGCAAGGAAAACGATGAGAAGCTAAAAAAAGAAATTGAAAATGACACACAAAAGTGGAAGGACATCACATGTTCCTGGATTGAAAGAATTAATATAACCAAAATGGCAATTCTACCCAAATTAATCTACCTATTTAATGCAATGCCAATCAAAGTACCAGACACACTCTTCACATATCTAGAAAAGACAATCATAAAATTCGTCTGGAATAATAAAAAGCTTCATGCTGAAAAAAATCAATGTAACACCTACTACATAATTCTATATGCTATTTTAGCAAGAAAGGGAAGAGGTTATGTCAATCATTGATGGCTTCCTCAACAATGCAAAGGACTTTGTTACTCTTTCCAAAATCATTCCCAATTCTTCAACATTGTTTTGGAGAAATGAGCCTTATGATTTACAAAAAAGTCACACTATGGAGAAGATTACATTGTCCTTTAACCTCAAATTCCAGAAAATTAAGCCACTTCCTTTTCAGATTCACCTCCCATGTGCTGTCCTTTGATAATTTAGTCACCAAGTCATCATTCTATGGTTTTATGTGTGATCATTTTTAAAAAAAGCTCTTGACCCAGCATATCTTACTGTCACATATTTTTCTTCTTCCAGCCTTTTTGATAAAATTTTCTTGTTTGTATATTTATTATTTATGTATTTATAATATTTTGACTATACATTTTTTTACATTTATACTATAATAATATACAACAAAATATTTTCATGGCTGTAAATTTGGTGAATAGCTAAATTGAGCCATTTGACATATTTATTATAAACAACTTAAATTGGTAGGTGAGAACACATTATCTACTCTCATAGCATTTTTTAAGTTTACAATATAATTTATTGGCACATTGACATGGTGTACAATGGACTTCTTGAGCTTATTCCTTTTATCTCTCTAAAAATTTGTGGATTCTGACCAATATTTTTAAAATTTTTCCACCCTGTTTCTTGTAGCTATCTTTACTTTGTCTTTATGAATATGGCTTTTAAAAATAATTATTTATTTAATTTTGTTTGTTTGTTTATTCATTATAGAAAATAGTATTTCTTTTTTTTTAGATTATAAAGAGACTTTACCCAGCCTGATATACATTTTACTCCCACCCAGTTGAGAATACTATATACGACATCATTACAAGGTACATGAGCTCACCAGAGAGAGATAGAGAGAGAGAGGGTAAGTGAGAGAGCAAGCCACAAGGTCTGACACTCAAACTGTAGTCAGCCATGAGGGAGTTCAACACTTCAACCACATGTTACTTTCTGGCCCTATAATTTGACTTTTAAACAAATTATAGTTTAAAAATCTAGTTTTAAGTGAGATATATGAGATTTGTCTTTTTATGTCTGAATTGTTCAATTAGCATATGTTCTACAGGTTCAATCATGTTATTGAAAATAACAGAATTTTTACAAATTATCACAAAGTTTGTCTGCTCACCAGAGAGAGGAAGAGAGATGTAGGAAGCACTCCATAAGGAGGTGTGTTTACACCACAATTCATTCTCCATATCTTTATTATGCTAGGATTTTGGATGCACATACATGCACACACGCCCCTATGTGTTATTTGAACCACTGGAAAAGCAATTCAAACCATGGTCAGCCACATGAGATTTCGTTTCCCTAACTAGTAGGCACGAAGCTGGTCCGCAGAAAAAGTATTCCATTGAATACAGTTTTTTGACAATGGGTGTTGATAGACTTACATTGATATCATATTTTGCCTATTGTACATAATTTTGCAAAGGTATCTCTTTGACATATTGATTTCACATACTTTGAATATATTCAAAATAGTGAGATTGCTGAATCATATCATAGTTTCATTTTTTATTTTCTGAGGATCCTCCAAAAAGTTTTTTTGGGGGAAAGCCAGTGGCGTGGTGGTTAAGATAGCTGGATCCCACATGTCCAACCTTGTGGTTTATCTTGGACACAGTGAATTGAAATACATATGACATATATGTGAATACATGCCTAAAACCCTGAGGGGACATATGGAGACTTTATTGTGGTGTTGTGATTTCCCTAAGGATGTGCTTTATATCTCTCTCTCTCTCACTCACTCTATCTCTCATCCTGAGGGGAGAAATAGGGAATTGATTGTGGTGTGCTTTCTCTTTCTTACTCTCTCTCTCTTTCTCTCTTTCCAGAGAGCATATGTACTGTATGAAAAAAAATTAAATGTCTTTTATGGTGTTGCACAAATTTATATTTCTACTAATAATGGGCCATGGTTTTTTTGCTATTATTTTAATTTGTGCTTTTCTGATTAGGGCTGATTAGTAATGTTGAGTGTTTATTAATATACGTACTGGTCATCATATGCTTTTCTTCTAAAAAGTGTCTATTCAAGTTTTATGTGCTTTTAAAATTTATGATATTTGTATTCTGAATGTTAAATTTTTGAGATCCCTGCACATTTTGAATATTAACACTGTATGAAATGTACTTTTTACAAATATAGAACCACTCTGAAGGATGTATCTTAAATTTGTTTCTTGTTTCCTAAACTGTATAAAATAATTTTAGTTTTATATAATTTAATACTTCTATTTATTGTTATCTTGGTTATGGGATTATATCAAAAGTATTGCAACCCAGTCTTATTATGAAGATTTTTATCTACATATTAAAAAACATTACATTTTCTTGTCTAAAGGTTAAGTCTCTAATCCATGTTGAGTATATTTCTCATACGATGTGAGATACGGGTGTAATTCAGTTATTTTCAATGTGAATATCTAATTTTCTTACCTCCTTTAACAAAACCACTGTACTTTCACCATTTCAACTTCTTGGTATTTTAGCCAAAAATAAATTACCTGAAAGATATAAATTTTTTGAGCTCTCTATTTTGTTTCATTGTTCCATGTGTTTATTTCTATCAAAGTATTATGTTGCTTTGGGACCAGCAGTTAGTGTAATGGCTATGTCGCTGGACTCCCACGTAGTCTACCGTGGTTCACGTCCCAGACCGGGTGGCTTAAAACTCATGCCGGGCACATGTGCATGCGTGCCCAAGATCCCAAGAGGAGAATGGAGGAGAAGGGATTGCGGCATGGCTATCCCCCCTGGGGGGTGATTTCTCACTTTCTGTCTCTCTGTCTCTCTCTGTCTGTCTGGCGAGCGCATGCGCCCTGTAGCGAAAACCTCTCCAAAAAAAAAAAAAAAAAGTATTATGTTGCTTTGATTTTTGTAGGTTTGTAATATATTTCACAGTTACTATGTTGTGTTCAGCTTGTTCTTTTGACTAGTATTGCTTTGGTTATTCAACAGCTTTCTGAAATATACATTTTAGAATTTAAGACATATTTTTGTAAAAATGTCTAAATTTCTTTCATTTCTACTTTTTTATATTTTTAGTTATTCATTTTCTATTTTCACATTTCATTACTGTATATCTACTTTTTTTAGAGATTTTTGCTATAGGATGCATATGCTCACTGGAGAGAAAAAAAGAAATGGAGAGACAGAAAATAAGAAATAACTCTCCCCAGAATATGGTCACACCACAATCCCTATCCTCCATTCTCCTCTTGAAATTTGAGGCATGCATGCACATGTGCCTGATGTGAGTTTCAAGCCACTGGGCCCAGGACTCAAACCATGGTCAAGAACATGGGAATCAGCCCCTCTATCATCACACTACCTGCTGGTGCCATCACTGTATATCTTTACAGCATGAAAAATAAATGTTCCTCATATAAGAATTTTATAAATATTTTATTGATTCAATAGATATCTTTCTGTCATATATCATTTAAACATTATAAGTAATCGTAATTCTTTATATACATCATAATTTTATTTCTATTTATAATTTCCTTCATAATTTTTAGCAAAACTTTAGTTTTCTGTAAAATTTATACCAAAATATTTTAATTATTTTTAGTTATTATAAATTATTGGTTTTTAAATCTTTTAAGAACAGTGCATTTTTAGTGAATAAAACTGATTTTTAAATATTTTTTTATTATTTTTTGAGAAGTTTTTGCTATAGGGCACGTGTGCTCACCAGAAAGAGAGAGAGAGAAAGAGAGACAGAAAGCAAGAAGTCACCCCCCAGGGGGGATGGCCACACCACAGTCCATTCTCCTCCATTCTTCTCTTGGGATCTTGGGCATGCATGCAACGTGCCCAGCGTGAGTTTAAGCCACCAGGTACAGGACTCGTCTCACAGTCGACTACATGGGAGTCCAGCAACATAGCAATTACACTATCTGCTGGTCTCAAAACTGATTTTTTTATGTATTGATTCTTTATTCTGCAAAGGTATAGAATTTAAGACTATTTAAGTTTGGTTTTTTGGGGGGTGAACTTTTTTGGGTTTATCTAAAAAAAAGTCATGTTATTGGCATAAATAACAAATTACAATTTTTAAAATTATATTGGTATTATATTTATTTATTTATTATGTCTAAATGCTCTGACTATGACCTCCTATGCTGTTAAATAGAAAATGGTGAGAGTGACAATCTTTGTTCTCTTTGACTACATATGAAAGGATGTAAATTTTCTCAGTTGAATATGATTTTTGCTGTGGACATGTCATGTATGGCTTTTATTGTGTTGAAATACAGTGACGTTTCCAATTCTAAATATAAACCTATACGGTTTGATTGTTTAAATAAAACACAGGAATTTTATTTTTTAAATAATTATTTATCTTTGACAAAGGATACAAGTCATTCCATTGTGAAAAGGGAAACCTCTTTAGCAAATGGTGTTGGAAAAACTGGGAATCCACCTGCACAAAGATGAATCTGAATCCCTATCTATCACCATTAACAAAAATCAACTCAAAGTGGGTCAAAGATCTAAACCTGAGACAACAAACTATGAAACTACTGATGGAAAACTTCTTAAGCAAGACCTCCAAAGCACAGGCAATAATCCCCCAAATAGACAGGTGGAATTACATCAGATTAAGGAGTTTCTGCATAGCACAGGAAACTGCATAGCAAAGAATCCCCCAATTTCCTACGTTCTTCCTCTCTCACACTCTTTCTACTTTGCCTCTCGTGTTCATTACAATTTTTAATACTTCTATGTTCTCCAGTCTTTCAGTCTCTACCATAGAGTGCAGACAGTCGGTATTTAAGTGGAGACATGCAATGTCTCTCTTTCATGTCTGACTTGCTTTGCACAGCAACATATCTTTCATATTTGCCCACATTCTATCAAATTCCAGGGCTTTGTTGTTTTTTTATGGCTGAATAGTATTCCATGGAGTACATGTGCCACAATTTTTCAATCCATTCATCAGTTTGTGGACATTTGGGTTGGTTCTATGTCTTAGTAATAGTGAATAAGGCTGCAATGAATATAGATGTGCAAGCACTTTTCCGACTGAGTGCTCTCCTGTCCTTTGGGTAGATACCCAGGAATAGAATTGCTGGATCATATGGTAGTTCTATTTGAAGGTCTTTGAAGAATCGCCATATCGTTCTCCACAGTGGCTAGATGAATTTACATTCCCACCAACAGTGTAGGAGTGTTCCCCTTTCACCACATCCCCTCCAGCAGTAATCATTATTTGTTTTTTTTTTTTAAATCTTCGTCAGTCTGACTGGGGTCAGTCAATGGTATCTCATTGTGGTTTTGATCTGCATTTCCCTTACAATGAGGGATGTTGAGCAGTTTCTCCTATGCTTTTAGGCCGTTCATATGTCTTCCTTAGAAATATGTTTATTCAGCTCATTTTCCCATCTTTTAATTGAGTTAATCATTTTCTTCTGGGTAAGCTGCTTGAGTTCCCTGTGTATTCTGGTTAGCAGATCCTTATCTGAGTTACTATTAACAAAAATTCTGTCCCAGGACCAGCAGTTAGCGTAATGGCTATGTCACTGGACTCCCACGTAGTCACAACCACGGTTTGAGTCCCAGATCCGGTGGCTTAAACTCACACCGGGTACGTGTGTGTGTGTGCCCAAGATCCTGAGAGGAGAATGGAGGAGAAGGGATTGTGGCGTGACCATCCCCTCTGGGGGGTGATTTCTCACTTTCTATCTCTCTGTCTCTCTCTGTCTGTCTGGCGAGTGCATGCACCCTATAGCAAAAATCTCTTCCAAAAAAAAAAAAAATTCTGTCCCATTCTGAGGGTTGTTGACTTGTGCAGGATGACTGTAGCAAAACGGGGTCTTTTATGGTCCCAGACAAATTATATGATTGTTTTTTTCTAGATCTGTGAAGAATGTCTCTTATAATTTTATCGGGATTGCATTGAACATGTAGATTAATTTGGGTAGTATTACCATTTTGATTACATTAATTCTGGAACATGGAATGTCCTCCCACTTCTTAGTGTCCTTTTCAATTTCCTTTTTAAGGTTTTTATAGTTTTCCTTGTAGAGGTCTTTGACTTCCTTGGTTAGCTTTATTTCTAAGTATCTTATACTTCTTGCAGCTATGGGAAATGGAATTTCATTTTTCAGTTCTGTCTCTGTCTGCTTGTTGTTTGTCTATATAAATGTTGTAGATTTCTGTAAGTTAATTTTGTATCCTGCCACTTTACTGTGCACATTTATTACTTTGAGAAGTTTTTCCATGGATACTATTGGGTCTTCTATGTATACAATCATGTCATCTGCAAACAAAGATAATTTCAGCTCTTCTTTCACTATTGGAATGCATTTCATTTCCTTCTCTTGTCTGATTGCATTGGTTAGGACTTTCCAGTACTAAACTGAATAGGACCAGAGAAAGTGGGCAGCTTTGTCTTGTAACTGTTTTCCACATTCCGTATAATGTTAGCTGTAGGTTTTTCATAAATGGCTTTTACTATACTGAGAAATGGTCCTTCTCTGCCTATTTTACTGAGAGTCTTGATCATAAAGGAATGCTGTATTTTGTCAAATGCTTTTTCTGAATCTATTAAAATGATCATATGATTTTTATCTTTTTTACTGTTAATATGGTGTATTTCATTTATGGTTTTGCATATGTTGAACCACCCTTGCATCCCTGGAATAAAGCCTATGTGGTTGTGATGAATAACCTTTTTTTTTCCTTCTTTTTTTGGAGAGGTTTTTGCTATAGGGTGCATGCACTCGCCAGACAGACAGAGAGTGACAGAGAGATAGAAAGCGAGAAATCACCCCCAGGGGAGATGTCCACGCTGCAATCCCTTCTCCTCCATTCTCCTCTCGGGATCTTGGGCACACACACACATGCGCCCGGCGTGAGTTTAAGTCACCAGGTCCGGGACCCAAACCATGGTCGACTACATGGGAGTCCAACAACATAGCCATTACACTAACTGCTGGTCCCATGAATAACCTTTATATATCTTGTTGAATATGGTCAGCAAGTATCTTGTTGAGAATTTTTGCATCTCATATTCATCAGGATTATAGACCTGTAGATTTCCTTTTTTGTCCTACCCTTATCCATTTTGGGAATGAGGATAATGGAGACTTCATAGAATGAATTTGGAAGGGTTTCTTCTTTTTGGATCTCTAGAAACTGAGTAGAATTGGTGTTACCTCTATTTCAAAAGTTTGTAAAATTTGGCAGTGAAGCCATCAGGGACTGGACTTTTCTTTGTTGGGAGGTTATTTATTACTGATTCAATCTCAGTTCTTGTTATCAGTCTATTCAGGCTCTCTATGTCCTCCTGACTCAATCTTGGTAGATTATATATGTCCAGGAATTTGTCCACCTCATCTAGGTTTTCTTCTTTGTTGGCATAGAGTCACTCATAGTATCCTGGGCGGGTCCATGTGCGCAGTGAGTGGCGCTTTTCCTAGCCCAGTAGCACCTGAGCCCTGGGTTTGACAAAGTCTGTGCCGCGATGGACCCCAACACCATTATTGAGGCCCTCTGGGACACCATGGACCCACCCCTGCATGAGGCCGCAGAGCACCAGCTCAATGAAGCACACAAGTCTCTGTATTTTGTTTCAACACTGCTCCAGATTACTATGTCAGAACAGCTCGATTTACCTGTGAGACAAGCAGGTGTTATCTATTTGAAAAATATGATAACACAGTATTGGCCTGATCGAGAGACAGCACCAGGAGATATATCCCCTTACATGATTCCAGAAGAAGATAGACATTGTATTTGAGAAAATATTGTTGAAGCCATTATCCATTCCCCTGAACTCATCAGGGTACAGCTTACTACATGTATTCATCACATCATCAAACATGATTATCCCAGCTGCTGGCCTGCTATTGTGGACAAGATTGGCTTTTATCTTCAATCTGATAACAGTGCTTGTTGGCTAGGAATTCTTCTTTGCCTTTATCAGCTTGTGAAGAATTATGAGTACAAGAAACCAGAGGAACGAAGTCCATTGGTAGCAGCAATGCAGCATTTCCTGCCAGTTCTAAAGGATCATTTTATCCAGCTTCTTTCTGATCAGTCTGAACAGTCAGTCCTCTTCCAGAAACAAATATTCAAGATCTTCTATGCCCTTGTTCAGTATACATTACCACTGGAGCTGATAAACCAGCAGAACCTGACAGAGTGGATAGAAATTTTAGAAACTGTTATGAACAGGGATGTACCTAAAGAAACACTCCAAGTTGAAGAAGATAACAGACCTGAGTTACCATGGTGGAAATGTAAGACGTGGGCTTTACATATTTTAGCAAGACTGTTTGAAAGATACGGAAGCCCTGGCAATGTTTCCAAAGAGTACAATGAATTTGCTGAAGTATTTCTGAAGGCATTTGCTGTTGGTGTTCAGCAAGTTTTATTGAAGGTGTTATACCAATATAAAGAGAAGCAGTATATGGCTCCTCGGGTTCTACAGCAGACCTTAAATTATATTAATCAAGGAGTTTCTCATGCCCTCACCTGGAAGAATTTGAAGCCTCATATACAAGGTATTATCCAAGATGTTATTTTCCCATTGATATGCTATACAGATGCTGATGAGGAACTTTGGCAAGAAGACCCTTACGAATATATATGCATGAAGTTTGACATGTTTGAAGATTTCATTTCTCCTACCACTGCTGCCCAGATACTTTTGTTTACAGCCTGCAGTAAGAGGAAAGAGGTACTACAAAAGACTATGGGATTTTGTTACCAAATTCTTACCGAACCAAATGCTGATCCTTGAAAAAAAAGATGGGGCCCTACATATGATTGACTCTTTAGCTGAAATACTTCTAAAGAAAAAGATAAATAAGGACCAGATGGAATACATGTTGCAGAATCACGTATTCCCTCTCTTCAGCAGTGAACTAGGCTACATGAGAGCAAGGGCTTGTTGGGTAATTCACTATTTTTGTGAAGTGAAGTTCAAAAGTGATCAGAACCTTCAAATGGCCTTAGAGCTAACAAGAAGATGTTTGATTGATGATAGGGAAATGCCTGTGAAAGTTGAAGCTGCACTTCAAGTGTTGATCAGCAATCAAGAAAAAGCTAAAGAATATATCACACAATTCATCAGATCTGTAATGCAGGCTCTTCTTCATATTATAAAAGAAACAGAAAATGACGATCTTACCAATGTAATTCAGGAAATGATCTGTGAATATAGTGAAGAAGTTACTCCTATTGCAGTAGAAATGACACAACAATTGGCCATGACATTTAACCAAGTTATACAGACTGGGCCAGATGAAAAAGGGAGTGATGACAAAGCAGTTACTGCTATGGGAATTCTGAATACCATCAACACACTTCTTAGTGTAGTTGAAGATCATAAAGAGATAACTCAGCAACTGGAGGGAATCTGCTTGCAGGTCATTGGTACTGTCTTACAACAGCATGTCTTAGAATTCTATGAGGAGATCTTTTCTCTAGCCCATAGTTTGACATGTCAGCAAGTGTCTCCACAAATGTGGAAACTACTGCCCCTCGTGTTTGAAGTCTTTCAGCAATATGGCTTTGATTATTTTATAGATATGATGCCTCTTCTGCATAATTATGTAACAGTTGATACAGACACACTTCTATCTGATACCAAGTATCTTGAAATGATATACAGTATGTGCAAAAAGGTTCTTACCAGAGTTGCAGGAGAAGATGCAGAGTGTCATGCAGCAAAATTGTTAGAGGTCATCATTCTACAGTGTAAAGGGTGTGGCATCGACCAGTGCATTCCCTTATTCGTTGAAGCAGCTTTAGAGAGACTGACAAGAGAGGTTAAGACAAGTGAACTTTGAACAATGTGCCTGCAAGTTGCAATCGCAGCTTTGTATTATAACCCACATCTACTACTCAACACCTTAGAAAATCTTCGCTTCTTGAATAATGTTGAACCAGTTACGAACCATTTTATTACACAGTGGCTTAATGATGTTGACTGTTTCTTGGGGCTTCATGACAGAAAGATGTGTGTTCTGGGCCTGTGTGCTCTTATCGATATGGAACAAATACCACAAGTTTTAAATCAGGTTTCTGGACAGATTTTGCCCGCTTTTATCCTTTTATTTAATGGACTAAAAAGAGCATATGCCTGCCATGCAGAACATAAAAATGACAGTGATGATGGTGATGAAGCTGAAGATGATGATGAAACTGAGGAACTGGAGAGTGATGAAGATGATATTGATGAAGATGGGCAAGAATATTTGGAGATTCTTGCTAAGCAAGCAGGAGAAGATGGAGATGATGAAGACTGGGAAGAAGATGATGCTGAGGAGACTGCTCTAGAAGGCTATTCCACAATCATTGATGATGAAGATAACCCTGTTGATGAGTATCAGATATTTAAAGCTATATTTCAAACTATTCAGAATCATAATCCTGTCTGGTATCAGGCTCTGACTCATGGTCTTAATGAAATCAAATGGGCTTGACAGATATCTATAGAACTTTCCACCCTACATCCACAGATACACATTTTTCTCACCCCAACATGGAGCCTTTTCAAAGATTGATCATATGTTAGGACACAAATCAAGCCTTTACAGATTCAAAGGCATAGAAACTGTATCCAGCATCTTCTCTGACCATGATGGAATTAAACTCAAGATTAATTTCAAGAAACAACCCCAAAAATACACGAACACATGGAAAATGAACAACCTACTTCTGAATGACTTCTTCACTACTGAAGAAATTAAGGCTGAAATAAAAAAAATTATAGAAACAAATGATAATGAGTACACAAGTGCCCAGAATCTATGGGACACAGCAAAAGCAGTCATAAGAGGGAAATTCATAGCAATTAGTGCGCATAAGAAAAGGATGGAAAGATGGCAAGTAGATAACTTATCATCATGCCTCAGAGAATTGGAAAAACAACAACAAACAAACCCCCAAAATGCCAGGCAAAAAGAAATAATAAAGGTTCGAGCAGAAATAAATGAAATAGAAAATAAACGAACCATACAGAAAATAAATGAAAGCAAAAGCTGGCTCTTTGAAAAGATTAACAAGATCGACACACCATTGGCTAGACTGATCAAGAAGAAGAAAGAAAGAAACCAGATTAATCAAATATATGATGAAACAGGCAATATTACTACGGACATAGCAGAAATACAAAATATCATTAGAGGACACTAGGAGCGACTATATGCCAACAAACAATATAACTTGGAGGAGATGGAAAAATTTCTGGATGCATATAATATACCAAGATTGGATCAGGAGGACATAGAGAACCTGAATAGACACATAACAAGCCAGGAGATTGAATCAGTAATAAATAACCTCCCAGCAAAGAAAAGCCAAGGTCCAGATGGCTTCACTTCTGAATTCTACAAAACTTTTAAGGAAAAGTTAACCCCTATCCTACTAAAATTATTTCTAAAGATTCAAAAGGAAGGAAATCTTCCAAATTCATTTTATGAAGCCTCCATCATCCTCATCCCCAAAACAGATAAGGACATGACAAAAAAGGAAAACTATAGACCGATATCATTGATGAATACAGATGCAAAAATTCTCAACAAGATACTCACAAATTGTATCCAACAACATATAACAAAGATCAATCATCACGACCAGGTAGGCTTTATACCAGGGATGCAAGGGTGGTTCAATATATGCAAGACCATAAATGTAATATACCACATTAACAGAAAGAAAGATAAAAAAAAATATGATCATCTCAATTGATGCAGAGAAAACATTTGACAAAATACAACATCCTTTTATGATTAAGACTCTCAGTAAGATTGATATAGAAGGGTCATTTCTGAACACAATAAAAGCAATCTATGAAAAACCTACAGCTAACATTATACTGAATGGGGAAAAGCTGAAAGCTTTTCCTCTGGAAACAGGTACTAGGCAAGGCTGCCCACTTTCTCCACTGTTCTTTAATATAGTACTGGAAGTCTTAGCTATTGCAATCAGAGAGGAGAACAATATTAAAGGCATTCGAATAGGCAAAGAAGAGTTGAAAATATCTTTATTTGCAGATGACATGATGGTATACTTAGAAGACCCAAAGGTATCCTTGAAAAAACTTGAAGTAATAAGTGAATACAGTAAGGTGGCAGGATACAAAATCAATATCCAAAAGTCTATAGCATTTCTATTTATGAACAACAAGTTGAACGAAGCAGAGCTGAAGAAAGGAATCCCTTTCACCATAGCCACAAGATGTATAAGATACCTAGGGATAAGCCTAACTAAGAAAGTCAAAGAACTTTATGAAGAAAACTAGGAAAATCTTTAAAAAGTTATTGAAAGTGACATAAAAAAGTGGAAGGACATCCCATGCTCCTGGATTGGAAGAATTAATATAATCAAAATGGCAATTCTACCCAAATTAATCTACATGTTTAATGCAATTCCAATCAAAATACCAGAAATATTCTTTACAGATCTAGAAAAGACAATCATAGAATTTGTCTGGAATCATAAAAGACCTCGTATTGCAAAAGCAATCCTGCGCAAGAATAATGGAGTGGGAGACATATCACTCCCTGATCCCAAGATATACTATAAAGCTGCAATCATCAAAACAGCATGGTATTGGCATAAAAACAGACAAGTGGACCCATGGAATAGAATAGAGACCCCAGAAATAACCCACAAAGCTTACAGCCAACTGATCTTTGACAAAGGATATCAGCCAATCCATTGGGAAAAGGAAAACCTCTTTAGTGAATGGTGCTGGAAAAACTGGGTATCCACCTGCAGAAAGATGAAACTGAACCCCCATCTCTCACCATTAACAACAATCAACTCAAAATGGATCAAAGATCTGAACCTAAGACCTCAAACAATAAAACTACTGGTGGAAAATGTTGGGGAAACTCTGGGAGACATTGGAGTAGGCAAAGACTTCTTAAATAAAACTCCCAAAGCACAGGCAATAATCCCTAAAATAGACAAGTGGGACTATATTAGACTAAGAAGTTTCTTCACAGCAAATGACACAGTATCAAGTGTGAACCGACAACCCTCAGAATGGGAAAATATTTTTGTTAAATATGCCTCAGACAAGGGACTGATAACCAGAATACACAGGGAACTCAAGTGCCTTATGAGAAAAAAAAAAATGATGAACCCAATTAAAAGATGGGAAAATGAGCTGAACAAAAATATCTCTAAGGAAGACATATGAACAGCCAAAAAGCATATGAGGAAATGCTCAACATCCCTCATCATAAGGGAGATACAGATAAAAACCACAATGAAATATCACCTAACCCCTGTCAGAATGGCAAAGATTAAGAATATAAAAAATGATAAGTGTTGGCGGGGATGTGGTGAAAAGGGAACCCTCCTACACTGTTGGTGGGAATGTAAACTAGTTCAACCACTGTGGAGAACAATATGGAGGTTCCTCAAAGATCTACAAATAGAACTACCATTTGACCCAGCAATCCCACTTCTGGGTATTTACCCAAAAGACAGGAGAAGGCTCAGTCAGAAAAGTGTTTGCACATCAATGTTTATTGCAGCATTATTCACAATTGCCAAGATATGGAACCAACCTAAATGTCCACAAACTGATGAATGGATTGGAAAAGTGTGGTATATATACTCTATGGAATACTACTCAGCCATAGAAAATAACAAGACCCTGGCATTTGATAGAAAGTGGTCAGATATGGAGGATCTGTTGCTGAGTGAAGTAAGCCAGGCTATGAAAGAAAGATATTGTATGTATCCATTCAATATATACCGACTATCCGTACTCTATGGTAGAGAGAGAAAAATTGGAGGACATAAAAGCAGTGAAGGTACTTAACGAGAATAGGACAGTGTGGAATGGGGGGGTGAGGAGAAGAGGAGAGAGAAAGATAGCAAGAGAACAATAGAGAGGTAAGACCTTAGTGAGAAACAGATATGGCTTATTACCTGTTGGTGATGACATGTATAGTATTCTCAACTGGATTGGTCTGAGAAGTATTTCATGATGGGCAAAGTCTTTTTACAAGCAAAGTGAGAAATAGTGATTGACTGTTTTAAAAAATAATTAGAATAATAATAATAATGATTGGGGAAAACATAGAAAAGATATTGAATGTTGAAGCAGGGAGATTAATGTCTCTGTATTGACTGACATGCATGGCATTCCCTTTTGAAAAAGCATTGTAATACACTGTAAAGTTATATGTAATCCAATGTAATATAAAGAAGATTATGATGATAATAAAAAATAAAAATAAAAGAAAATTACGCTGGGTATGTGTGCATGCTAGCCCAAAATACCAAAAGGACAATGGAGGAGAAGAGACTGTGGTGTGACCATTGGATATCTACCTTTCTGTCTACACCTAGGAAATACTCTCCAAAATTCATTCTATTTAAAAAAAAAAAAAGCCTAAAACAGTAAAAAAAAAAAATTAAAAAGGAAAAATTACAAAAAAATGAGAATACAAAGACAGTGACAGTGACAGAGGTGGAGAGAGACAGGCAGATACAGAGACAGGAGGCTTGAAAGTGGTCTTCCTACCATGCGAGTTTGTGTGTTTGAGGCTGAATTATCCGTGGAAAATCTTCATTTCTCTGTTTCCCCTGAAATGGCTACTTCTCAGGAGCCATGAAGGTGTCTTCCTACATGTGTTTTTCTTATTGAGTATATTCCTCTCCTTTGCATAAATACCCAGTAGTGGAGTTACTAGATCATATGATAGTTCTATTTTTAGGTCTTTGAGGAATCTCTATATTCCACAGTGGTTGTGCTAATTTACATTCCTGCCAACAGTTTAGGTCTTTGAGGAATCTCCATATTCCACAGTGGTTGTGCTAATTTACATTCCTGCCAACAGTTTAGGAAGGCCCCTTTTCACAACAACCTCCCCAGCCCTTATAATTACTTTTCAAATCTTACCAATTCTGACTGAGGTTACATGGTATATCATTGTGGTGTTGATTTGTATATCTTTTATAATAAGAGACGTTGAATATTTTTTCATATGCTTTTTAGGCTGTTCTTATATCTTTCTTAGAGAGTTGTCTATTCTGCTAATTTGTCCATCTTTTAATGTTTTCTTTTGTTGTTTTTTTATGTCATTTTGGTTTTTTTCCAGGTAAGTTGCTTGAACTCCCTCTACATTCTGGCTATTAGTTTTTTAGTTGAGGCATAGTTTGCAAACATATTCTTCCATTACATAGGTTGTAGATTCAATCTGACTATTGAGTTTTTGTTTTTTGTTTGTTTGTTTGTTTTGCTGTGCAAATACTTCTTAACCTGATGAAATCCCGTTTGTCTAATTTTTTTAAATTTATAATTATTTTATTACCTGTGAGACTGAATACACTGGTAAGTTTGTTAGCTATTTATTTTCATTTTTTTGCAAATTCCCTATGTAATCTTTGCTTTTAACAGTGGGTTCAATGTGATTGAATGTATTAAAAATGTAAATAAAAAAAGAGGAAAGAAACAAAATGACAACAACAACACACACACACAGACACACACACACAAAGACAAATGATAGGGGGCAGGAAGTGGAGCAAAATGTGATCAACTAATAGACTGGGTCCTGTAAAACCCATTTGTCTAATTTTGAGAATTATTGGCTATCCTTTGGGGATCTTAAGTCTTTCCCTACTCTGATGTCTCCAAGAGTTTCCCAAATGTTATTCACCACTAGTTTTATAGCTTAAGGAAATAGGTTTAGAACCTCGACTCATTTTGAGTTCATTTGTAATAGCAGTAAGAGATATGGATCCAGTTTCATCTTTATAAAGTTAGATACCCAATTTTCCAGCACCAATTGCTAAAGATATTTTCTTTACTCCACTAGATTGTCCAGTGTCCTTTGTGAAAAATCATTTGGATCAGTTGGCTGTATATTTTGAAACTTACTTTTGCGTTTCTATTCTGTTTCATTTGTCTACATGCCTATTTTTGTGCAAATACCTTAATGCTGTGATTATCACAGCCTTGTAATATATTTTGGGAACAGGAAGTAAGATGCCAAGTACTCCATCTTTCTTGCACATTATTATTATATGAGGTCTTTTATGATTCCAGACAATTCTGTGGTTGTTCTTTCTAAATATGTCTGGTAATTTTACTGGGATTGTATTAAATTTGTAAATTAATTTGGGTAAAACTGACTTTTTGATTATATTAATTTTTTCAATCTGGGAATAAGGGATGTCTTTCCACTTTTGTGTCATTTTCAATTTCTTGTTTTTAGTTTTTCCTATTTTTTCTTATTGAGGTCTTTTACTTCTTTGGCTAGATTTATTTTTAGGTATCATATACTTTTTCTAGCTATCATAGATGAGATTGCTTTCTTCAATTCTACCTCAGTATGCTCAATGTTCATGTATAGAAAAGCTATAAGTTTTGTACATTGATTTGACATTCTACCCCTTTACTGTATTCATCACTTCTATGAAGTTCTTTTCTATTATTATTCATTTGGGTTTTCTATGAATATAATCATGTCTTCTCCAAATGGAGATGATTTCACTTCTTCTTTCCCTATTTGAGTGCTTTTCTTTGTAGTCTCTTGTTTGAATGCATTGGCGAGGACTCCTAGTACTATACTAAAGAAGAGTAGAGAAAGTGGGAAGCCTTGTTTTATTCCAGTTTTCAGTTTTCAGCTGAAAAAGCTTTCAAATTTTTTTGCCTTAGATATAATGGTAGCTATGGATTTCTCATATATGGTTATTATTGTGCTGAGAAATGTCCCTTCTATGCCAATTTTGAAAGTCTTAATCATTAAGAAACATTGTATTTTATCAAATGCTTTTTCTGCACAAATTGATATGATCATATGGTTTTATTTTTCTTTCTTTTATTATAGTGTATTACATTTATGGTTTTGTATATGTTGATCCACACTTGTATCCCCAAAATAAATCCTACTTGGTTGTGGTCTATAATCTTTTTTTAAAGAATTATGTATTTAATTTTTATTTATTCATGCATTTATTTACTTTAATTTGACGAGAGAGAGAGCGAGAAAGCGAGAAAGCAAGCCACCAGGTCTGGGACTTGAAACCATGTCATCCATCAGGGAGTGTCTAGCACCACGCCACCTGCTGGTCCCCCAGGTCTATAATCTTTGTAATGTATTATTAGATAGAAATTGCTAATATCTTGTTGAATATTATTGCATCAATATACATCAGAAATATTGGTCTGTAGTTTTCCTTTTTTCTGGAAGTCCCTTTCTGTTTAGAGAATGAGGTAATGGAGGCTTCATAAAATGAATTTGGTAGGGTTCCTTTCTTTTGGATCTTTAGAAATAGCTTGGGTAGAATGGCTGCTAGCTCATCTTTAAAGCTATGTCAAATTCAGAATACAGAACTTCAGCTCTGAAATACTGATTTCCTTGACCAATAATAAAGATTTTTTGTTGAGACTTCTTATCCCATATTCATTTCTAGTGGGTAGGGACCTCTACCTCCTTATCTCTATTTATCTTTGTCTCCTCTCATTGGAAACAATGTGAGTGAGGAAATAATGGGAAAATATATTCAAAATGTTAAGGGAAAAGCAATTTCAACCAAGAATACTGTACCCAGCAAGATTATCCTTCATATGGGAAGAAAAGACACGATCATTCTCAGATAAACAAAACCTGACAGAATTTACCAACACTAGACGAGATCTCCAAGAAGTTCTCAATGGACTGCTATATCAGGGAAATTAAATACAAACACACAGAAATGAGAGTTCAAAACCTAAGAAAATGGCAACTTAATCATAGAGACACATCTAGAGTTGAATATTATATCCCAGAATTTAATTGGGTAGACCAAACCACAACAGAAGATAAAGTACATGAGACTGAACTGGTGAAATAGAATTTTATGACTCTTGAATAAAACATTACTGATTTTCTTTTAGGTTTTGTTTTTCAGTTCTAAGGATTTTTGTCCTGTCTTGAGCTGCCAATAGGTTCATGTACCTACTATTTGAACAGAATCTTAATCTGTTTCCTAGCTTTAAGTTATAAGCAAAGCTCTTTAGCATTTCTTTGATTAGTTAAAGCTAAAACTGCTTTTCTTGAAATTAAAAAATATTTTAAAAATACCTATTTAATGACTATAGTAAGCTATATAGCATCAGCCAGGTGTTATCTTAGAGTATATTCATTCTACTAAAGAGTTTCATACCTAAAGTCAGACATGCATTCACAGATATGTATATACTAGCTGAACTTGCTATTGAACATAGTTAGATTATTTAAGAAATTTTGCTGGGACCAGCAAGTGGCATGGTGGCTAAGGCACTGGACACTCTCACATGACCGACCACGGTTCAAGACCCGGACCTGGTGGCTCATTTTCTCATTTTCCCTCTTTCTTTCTCTCTGTGTGTCTCTCTCTGGTCAATTAAAAAATAAATGAATGAATAAATAAAATTAAATAAATACTTAAAAAGGAAATTTTTGAAATCAATAAAATGTGGGGGGGAAGGGAATGGAAAACAGCTGTAGATACCTGAGATAGTGTGGGAGGAGGGTGGGAAATGGCAGAGGATAAAAAATAACGGTAATATATGAAATTAGAATAAAAAATTATTGACAATAACATGTATAATTAAGCCACTATCCAGTATATCAGTATATTCTGGATGGAAAATCACATTTTGTATGCTGTGATGATGCTCAGAGAATGAATATAAATTAATTAAAAAGAGTTTCAGGACACCACACTCCCATCTTTCGACCCCTGGGCCAGGATCTTCGAGGGAGGACTGCCCCCCAGTAGTTCCAGCCCCGGGACCCCAGGCCAGACCCCCCTCTTTCAGCCAGGAACGCCCTCAGTTTATCCACACCACACTCCCATCTTTCGACCCCTGGGCCAGGATCTTCGAGGGAGGACTGCCCCCCAGTAGTTCCAGCCCCGGGACCCCAAGTCAGACCCCCCTCTTTCAGCCAGACTTTGGCTGTCTCCATTCCACATCAGAAAGGAAACACACTTGCTTCTATTAGAAGAAACCTTTTCGTAAAAGGTTTTTCAAAGGGAACACATCTCCCAATGGTTAGAAGTACAAGAACCTCAGGCCTGAATAAAGCAGGAACTATGTCTCCATCAAAGGAACACAGTAACTCCTTCTTGTTCCTGAAAAAATAGAGGACGTTACCAAAATGTCCGAGATAGAGTTTAGAACATTCATGTTGAACAAGTACAATGAGCTGGAACAGAAAAGAGACAATGAATTGCAGGAGATGAGAAAGTCCTTCAACGATATGAAGGAAGAAATTCTGAGGAAGAATAATACAGAACTATTAGAGGTGAAGTCTGAAATACAGGAAATCAAAAACTCTCTTGAAAGTATTAAAAGTCGATTAGACCATGCTGAAGGTCAAATTTCTGATGTAGAAGATAAAACTTCTGACCTAGAGAAAACCACCAAAAAGATAGAGAAAATTACAAAAAAAAAAAAACATGAAGATAATATACAAGAATTACTAGATTCCATTAGACGTCCTAACGTCCGAATAATTGGTATCCCAGAAGGTGAAGAAACTAATAAGAGGATGGAAAACCTATTCCATGAAATCTTGGAAGAAAATTTCCCAAGCATAGAGAGGCACTCCAACATCCAGACCCAAGAAATACAAAGGACACCAAACAGAATCAACCCAAGAAGATCTTCCCCAAGGCATATCATAGCCAGACTGGCTAAGACCACAGATAGAGATAAGATACTAAAACTAGCAAGAGAGAAACGACAAGTGACTTACAAAGGTTACCCCATCAGGCTAACACTGGACTTCTCAATGGAAACAATGCAAGCAAGGAAAGAATGGGAAGATGTATCGAAAGTGTTAAGAGAGAAACAATTTCAACCAAGACTATTGTACCCTGCAAGATTAACCTTCATATGGGTAAAAAAGATTGAAATCTTCTCAGACAAACAAAACCTGAAAGAATTTGCCAGCACCAGGTCAGCTCTCCATGAAACCCTGAAGAAAGTACTGTTCCAGGAAAACTAAAGAAGTAACAGCCAGAAACAAAAGAGTAAAAGGCAACTAAGACAATGGCCAACTTAAATGCCGGGACAGATCCATTAACATCAATAATAACATTGAATGTTAATGGATTAAACTCTCCAATCAAGAGACACAGACTGGCTGAATGAGTTAAAAAAACAAAAACCCTCTATCTGTTGCCTACAGGAAACCCACTTCATGGATAAAGATATACATAGACTGAAAGTGAAGGGTTGGAAAAAGATTTTCCATGCAAATGGGAACCAAAAAAGAGCTGGAGTCGCAATACTGATCTCTGACAAAATAGGCTTTAAAACAAAAACTGTTCGAAGAGACAAAGAAGGGCACTATATTGTAGTAAAAGGATCAATCGATCAAGAAGATATAACGCTTATTAATATCTATGCGCCCAACACAGGAGCACAAAATATGTAAAGGAAAGACTGCTAGATCTAAAAAGGGAGATAGACTGCAACACACTAATTGTTGGAGACCTCAACACTGCACTATCCCCCCTGGATAGATCATCTAGACAAAAAAATAGGTAAAGAGATAAAAGATCTAAATGATATCATAAATCAAATGGACTTAACAGACATCTATAGAACTTTCCATCCTAAAACCTCAAGATACACTTTTTTCTCACCGCCACATGGAACATTCTCGAAGATTGACCACATCATTGGGCACAAAGCAAGCCTCTACAGATTCAAAAGCATAGAAACTATACCCAGCATCTTCACCGACCATGATGGAATTAAACTTGAGTTTAATTTCAAGAGAAATCCTCAAAAATACTCAAATACATGGAAACTTAATAACCTACTCCTGAATAACTCCACAACTACTGAAGAAATAAAGACTGAAATCAAAAGTTTCATGGAAGCCAATGACAATGAGGACACGAGTTTCCATAATCTTTGGGACACTGCTAAAGCAGTCATAAGAGGGAAGTTCATAGCAATTAGTGCACATAAGAGGAGCATGGAAAGAAGGCAAACGGATCACCTAACATCATGCCTCACAGAATTGGAAAAGCAACAGCAAAAGGATCCAAAAAACTCCAGGAGAAAGGAAATAATAAAGATACGAGCAGAAATAAATGAAATAGAAAATAAACGAACTATACAGAAAATAAATGAAAGTAAAAGCTGGTTCTTTGAAAAGATAAACAAAATTGATACACCACTAGTGAGACTTATTAAGAAGAAGAGAGAAAAGAACCAGGTGAATCAGATCTGCAATGAAGCAGACAAAATAACAACAGACATAGTAGAAATAAAAAACATTATTAGGGGATACTATGAACATCTGTATGCCAAGAAACAAGATAATTTGGATGAGATGGACAAATTTCTGGACAGGTATACTCTACCTAGATTGAGCCAGGAGGATATAGAAAGTCTGAATAGGTCCATAACAAGCCAGGAGATCAAATCAGTTATAAATAACCTCCCAACAAAGAAAAGCCCTGGCCCTGATGGATTCACCTCTGAATTCTACAAAACTTTCAAAGAAGAGTTAACCCCCATTCTGCTCAAGTTATTTCTAAATATCCAAAAGGGTGAATCTCTCCCTAATTCATTCTACGAAGCCTCTATCACCCTTATCCTTAAAACTGATAAGGACAGGACAAGGAAGGAAAACTATAGACCAATATCCCTGATGAATATAGACGCGAAGATTCTCAACAAGGTACTAGCAAATCGTATACAACAACTTATCAAAAAGATTATACATCATGATCAGGTAGGCTTTATCCCAGGAATGCAAGGTTGGTTCAACATACGCAAAACCATAAATGTAATACACCACATTAATAGGAAGAAAGATAAAAACCATATGGTCATATCAATTGATGCAGAAAAAGCATTTGATAAGATACAACATCCCTTCATGATCAAGACTCTCAGCAAAATGGGCATAGAAGGGCCATTTCTCAACACAATAAAAGCTATCTATGAAAAACCCATAGCGAACATCATCCTCAATGGAGAAAAGCTGAAAGCTTTTCCACTAAAAACGGGTACAAGACAAGGATGTCCACTTTCTCCACTCCTCTTCAATATAGTACTAGAAGTCTTGGCCATTGCAATCAGAAAAGAGGAAAAAATAAAAGGCATTCAAATAGGAAAAGAAGAGGTGAAACTCTCTCTATTTGCAGATGACATGATTGTATACATAGAAGATCCAATGGTTTCCATAAAAAAATTTCTGGAAGTAATACATGAATACAGTAACGTTGCAGGATACAAAATTAATATCCAGAAATCTATAGCATTTCTGTATACAAACAACAGGCAGACTGAGATGGAACTGAAAAAAGTTGTTCCATTTACCATAGCCACAAAAAGTATAAGATACTTAGGGATAAATCTAACTAAAGAAGTTAAAGACCTCCATAAAGAAAACTATGAGAAGATAAAAAAAGAAATTGAAAATGACACAAAAAAGTGGAAGGACATCCCATGTTCCTGGATTGGAAGAATTAATATAATCAAAATGGCAATTTTACCCAAATTAATCTACCTATTTAATGCAATGCCAATCAAAGTACCAGACACATTCTTCACAGATCTAGGAAAGACAATCATAACGTTTGTCTGGAATCATAAAAGACCCCGTATTGCCAAAGCAGTTTTGCACAAGAAGAATGGAGTGGGCGACATCTCACTCCCTGACCCAAAAATATACTACAAAGCTGTGGTAATCAAAACAGCATGATACTGGCACAGGAACAGACAGGTGGACCAATGGAACAGAATAGAGTCCCCAGAAATGAATGCTCAAACATACAGCCAACTGATTTTTGACAAGGGGCACCAGTCAATCCTGTGGGAAAAGGATAACCTCTTCAGCAAATGGTGCTGGCAAAACTGGATCTCCACTTGCAGAAAGATGAATCTGAACCCCTACCTCTCACCTCTGACAAAAATAAAGTCAAGGTGGATCAAAGATCTAAACCTAAGACCTCAAACTATAAAACTGCTCCTGGAAAACACCGGGGAAACTCTGGGAGACATTGGGGTAGGGAAAAACTTCTTAAATAAGACTCCCAATGCACAGTCTATGATTCCTAAAATAGACAAGTGGGATTACATCAGACTAAGAAGTTTCTGCATGGCAAAAGACACAGTGATTAGTGTGAACAGACAGCCCTCAGAATGGGAAAATATTTTTGTAAACTATGCATCAGACAAGGGACTGATAACCAGAATCCACAAGGAACTCAAGCAGCTGTTCCGGAAAAAGACAATCAATCCTATTAAAAGATGGGAGAATGAGTTGAAAAAACCACTTTCTAAAGATGACATATGAATAGCTAAAAGGCATATGAAAAAATGTTCAACATCCCTCATTGTAAGAGAAATGCAGATCAAAACAACAATGAGATATCACCTAACCCCAGTCAGAATGTCTAAGATTAAAAAAACAAAAAATGATAAGTCCTGGAGGGGGTGTGGTGAAAAGGGAACTCTCTTACACTGCTGGTGGGACTGTAAATTGGTACAACCACTGTGGAGAACAATTTGGAGTTTCCTCCAAAATCTACAAATAGAACTACCATATGATCCAGCAATCCCACTCCTTGGTATCTACCCGAAGGACAGAAGAATACTTAATCGAAAAAGTGCTTGCACATCGATGTTTATTGCGGCACTTTTCACGATTGCTAAGTCATGGAAACAACCTAAATGCCCACGAACTGATGAATGGTTAGAAAAACTGTGGCACATATACTCAAGGGAATACTATTCATCCATAAAAAACAACAAATCCCTGACTTTTGAAAGGAAGTGGATGAATATGGAAGACTTACTGTTGAGTGAAGCAAGCCATGCTATGAAGGAGAGACATTGTATGTCCCCACTTAATATATACCGAGTGTCTGCACTCTAAATGTGTATATATATATATATATATATATATATACTTGTATATATATATGTATATATATATTTTTTTTTTGAGAGGTTTTTCGCTATAGGGCGCGTGCGCTCGCCAGACAGACAGAGAGATACATAGAGACAGAAAGCGAGAAATCACCCCCCAGGGGGGATGGTCACGCCGCAATCCCTTCTCCTCCATTCTCCTCTCGGGATCTTGGGCACACACGCACACACGCCCAGCGTGAGTTGTAAGCCACCGGGTCCAAGACGCAAACCCTGGTCGACTACGTGGGAGTCCAGCGACATAGCCATTACGCTAACTGCTGGTTCCCTGTATATATATATTTTTGAAGCCATTCTGCTTCTGTTGTTATAGAGTTTTTAAATTATACAAAATTATAAGACATATTTTGAACATTATCTTTAAAATTCAGTATTTTGAGATCTTGAAAGCTGTTTGTAAAGTGTCAAGAATTATGGAGTATGAGCTAAAATTTTTTGCTATGTAAAGTAAATGTTTGTGGAAAAATGTAAAAATAAATAAATTTTAAAAAAATGATCAGATACAAAATTAAAGGGTTATTTGTTGATGAGAATACACACGAGTATATTTTTGACTTCATGAATAGGCACTGTATTCAGGCTGAGAAAAACCATTCTGTATACTGTAAAGATGCACAGTGATTAAATGTAATAAAAAGGGTTAAAAATTTAAAAAAAGATAATATTAAAATGTGAAGACATGAACAGCAGAGCGTTAAGTATTAAGCATGGGGGCCAGCAGGTGGTGTGGTGGTAAAGGTACTAGATTCCCACATAGCTGACTGCGGTTTGAGTCCTGGACCTGACGGCTTGTTTTCTCACTTTCTCTCTCTCTCATTGTCCCTCTCTGGTCAAATTAAAATAAATAAATTAATTAATTAATAAATAAATAAATAAATAAATAAATGGAAAAAAAAAGAATTTCAGAAAAAAATTACAGTGCATTTGTCACAGGATTATAGCTCTGTCCCTATTTTTAGTTTAAAGTATTTTATGAATCAATAAAATGTGGAAAAAGGTTTAGTATGGAAGAGAGAGAAGGGAAAGGGAAAGTAAAAGTATGCTTAATTGACAAAAAAAAAAGAGAAACTTTTGGGACCAGCAGTTGGCGTAATGGCTATGTCACTGGACTCTCACATAGTCGACCGCGGTTCGCATTCCGGACCCGGTGGCTTAAAACTCATGCCGGGCGCATGTGCGTGCATGCACAAGATCCCGAGAGGAGAATGGAGGAGAAGGGATTGCAGCGTGGCCATCCCCCCTGGTAGGTGATTTCTCACTTTCTGTCTCTGTGTCTCTCTCTGTGTGTCTGGTGAGCGCATGTGCCCTATGGCGAAAACCTCTCCAAAAAAAAAAAAGAAGAAGAAGAAGCTTTTTGCTGATAAGTTATAGAGTAATATCTTTGGCTTGCCTGACATGCATATTATTTGTGCTAGAAAAAGAAATGTTGTACACTGTAAAGATAATAAAAAAAAAGTTTAAAAAATCTTAGTAGAATTCAAAATTGAAGGCATCATCACCTCAGCTTTTCTTTGTTGGGAGGCTTTATTACTAATATTGTTGTAGAGTGTCACCAAATTAATGACTATCAAAGCCAGATTTAGTTTAAAAGGAGTCTTTACTAGCTAGCCAACAACTATAGCCTGAGGCTTGGGGGCTGAGAGTCAGAACTGTAGCCCTGGCTGAAGTTTAAATAGTCTTTTTATAGGGGTCAGTTACCAGGGGTTTCTATGCCAGGAGTTACAGAAGTTGAATCAAGCAATTATCTCTGAGGGAAGTGGGGTTTCCTTGCAAGCAGTTACATCGCTAAACAAAGGGTTTCGGGCTAGTAAGCAAAGACAGCAGCAGGTATAGAATGTCATCCCAAATATGGTTTTCTATATGGCAAGCATGAGCTATTTTCTCATGGGAAGAGCAAGCAGGTTTACAGAAGCAGATAGCCATGTTAGGGTAAGGAAACAAAATGGAAAAACAGTCATTTATGTGCAAGATCTGATATGCGGCCTTCCACAATACAATCTGGTTGCTTGTTATTGTTCTATTGTATGCCAACAAATAGGCATATAATCACTCATAGTACTTTTTTTTTTTACACAGCCTTACATTTTTATTAGTTTTCTCTAAAAGGAGGGAGTTGTGTACAAGGGTATCAAATGCTTTATAGACAATGAAAAAGGCAACTTATTCATCATCCTCTTCTTCATCCTCTTTATCTTCCTCCTCTTCCTCATCTTCATCTTCTTTCCTTTCCTTACTCTTTTTTATCCAAAATATTCTTTATTTTTAATTTTTTATTTCAATTTATTTTATACATTAAACCATGTTATTTAGCTTGCAAAGTGAGTATTTCAATATGTGTACATTTCTCATCAGTCCAGTTGACAATGCTATTAAGTTATCTTCAACAGATAATAACCCATTTCTTTGTCTCATAAATGCTTTGCCTCTTGGGAACCAGCAGTTAGCGTAATGGCTATGTTGCTGGACTCCCACGTAGTCGACCGTGGTTCGCGTCCCAGACCCGGTGGCTTAAAACTCACGCCGGGCGCGTGTGCATGCGTGCCCAAGATCCTGAGAGGAGAATGGAGGAGAAGGGATTGCGGCGTGACCATCCCCTCTGGGGGGTGATTTCTCGCTTTCTGTCTCTATGTCTTTCTCTGTCTGTCTGGCAAGCGCACGGGCCCTATAGCGAAAACCTCTCCAAAAAAAAAAATAATAATAATAAAGTAAAAAATAAATAAATAAATAAATAAATAAATAAATAAATAAATGCTTTGCCTCTCTATTTACTTTCTAATGATTTTGTATTTCTCTTACGTTTGTTATAATACTGCTTTTTTTTATTGCTGATTTGATTTATCTGATTCTTTTCTCTCCTCTTCTCAATTAATCTAGCTGATGGTGTGCCAATTTAGTTTATATTTTCAAAAAACCAGCTTTTGGTTTCGCTTATCTTCTGTATCATTCATTTATTCTCTATTTCATTTTTTTCTGCTCAAATCTTATTTTTTTCTCCTGGCATTTTTCGGGTTTTCTGTTTGTTTATTTTTCCACTTCCCTGAGGCATGTTACTTAGTTGTCTATTTTGCCACATTTCCATTTTTTTATGTGTCTTAATTGCTATGCATTTTCCTCTTATTATTGCTTTTGCTGTGCCCCATAGGTCATGTAAACATGTATGGATATCTTGTATCACTGGATTCAATGAATCTTTTGTTTTCAGTCTGAGTTTCTTCAGTGGTTGTGAAGTCATTCAGGAATTGGCCGTTTAGTTTCCATATGTTTGTTAATTTTCAAGGGATTTTCTGAACTTAATGTCGTTTAATTCCCTCATGGTCAGAAAAGATGCTGTATATAGTTTCTATGCTTTTGAATTTGTAAATGTTTGTTTTGTGCCCTATTATGTGGTCAGTCTTCGAAAAAGTTTTATGTGGGGTGAGAAAATGACTATTTTGTTGTCTATGGGAGGCAAGTTATATAGACATCTGTCAAGTCCATTTATAGTGTCATCTAGATGTGGTATCTCTGCTCATTTTTTGTCTAGATGATCTGCCCAAAGATGCTAGTCAAGTATTGAGATTCCCAAAGATTAGTGTGTTGCAATCTTTCTCTCTTTTTTGATCTAGCAGTCTTTTTTCCACAAATATGGTTGTTCCCAGTGTTGGGCCTATAGATATTTGTAACTTGAATTTGCACTTTTTGTACAATGTAGTGTTATCTCTTCCTACGATTTCTGTCTTAAGGTCTATTTTGCCTGATATCAGTATTGGAATTCCAGACTTATTTTGATTTCCATTAGCAGAGATTATCTTTTTCCCACCCTTCACTTTTTGTCTTGCATGTTTTATCCATGAGGTGCATTTCTTGTAGGCAGCAAATAGAGGGTTTCTATTTTATTTTCCAGCCTGTCCAACTGCTGTTAACAGGTGGGAGAATGTTGAACTGTGTTGTGAAGTCCTTGGTTTTTTGGGTCCAGATCATTAAAATTAGAGATCTGTCCATAGGCACAAAATGAAACTGCAACCATGAATGAAATAGGTAGAAAAGAAGATTTAATAGGAAAGAAAGGAAAAGAAAGAAAGGAAGTACACCCAAAAGGCTCTTGGACAGACATATTGCCTGGTGGCAACTGTGCTTGGTACTAGTTAACCATTATTTTTATCACTAGAGGTCATGAATAGTCATTGGTGGGAGGTGGTCTATTACACAACCTAAGTCCTTCCTTTGAATTCGAAATCACACGTTTTCTCCTGCACTTGTGTACTTTTCTCTAGGTAAAGAATGAAGAATTTGATTACCTAATTGCTCATGCCCAATGTGAAACAAGTTGCTTTTTTTTTTTCCTATTTATTTTATTTTTTTTTTTTGAGAGGTTTTCACTACAGGGCACGTGCGCTTGCCAGACAGACAGAGAGAGACAGGAAGCGAGAAATCACCCCCCCGGGGGGATGGCCACCCCACAATCCCTTCTCCATTCTCCTCTCAGGATCTTGGGAACGCACACACACACACCCGGCGTGAGTTTTAAGCCACTGTGTCTGGGACGCAAACCACGGTTGACTACGTGGGAGTCCAGCGACATAGCCATTACACTAACTGCTGGTCCGGAGACAAGTTGTTTTAATTAGACTGCCTAATTAGTTTATCCCCCTAGTGGGAATTAGGGCGTTGACCAAGTGGGACTTAAGGCATTGAACAAACTGCTTATTTGGGGGTTAGGGTGGTGTCCAAAATGCTTGCTTGGGTCTTTCTGATCCTTTCACTTTTCTCTTAGGTCTGCCTGCTCATGACTAAGTAACTGCCTACCACAGTGTTTTGATTGAAAATTTTAATCTGTTAACATTTAACATTATAGTCATTATTTGTGAACTTCTCCCTGCCATTTTGTTAGCCATTTTCTAGTTTTTTGTTTGTTTTTTTGTTGTTTTTAGCTGTTGTTGTTGTTGTTTTTATTGCTCTCTATCTATTTTTAGTTTTCCTGGTATAGTACTCCCTTCAGTAGTTTTTTTTTTTTTTTTTTTTTTTAAGAGGTTTTTGCTTTGGGGTGCATGCGCTCACCAGAGAGACAGAGACAGAACGTGAGAAATCACCCCCAAGGGAGGATGGTCATGCTGCAATCCCTTCTCCTCCATTCTCCTCTTGGGATCTTGGGTACACACACACACGCACACGGCATGAGTATAAGTCACCAAGTCCGGGACTTGAACTGTGGTCAACTACATGGGAGTTCAGTAACATAGACATTACACTAACTGTTGGTCCCATCCCTTCAGTAGTTTTTGAAGAGCTGGTCTAAGGTTGTTAAATTCTTTCAGGTTTTCTTTCTCTGAGAATGTTTTTAGCTTTTCTTTCCACTTGAAAAATAATCTTTCCAGGTATAGTATTTATATTCTTGGTTGAAATTGTTTTTCTTTCAATGTCTTAAATATATCTTCCCATTATTTCCTTCCTTGCATTTTTTTCTGTTGAGAGACCTAATATTAATCTAAATAAAATAACCATTGTAAGTAACTTGACATTTCTCTCATTATTTTTAGAATCTTGTTTTGTCTGTGATTTTGACCATTCTGTGTATAATGTGCTGGGGGAGGATCTTCTATGTTGATTCTATTTGGGGTATGTATCTTTATATTTATTGTGTATGGATAGTTGAATGTTTCTCTAGGTTTGGAACATTTTCTGCAAGCATTACATTTAATAGATTTTTGGTGCCCTTATTAGATTCATCATCTCTGGGATACCAATTATTTGGATGTTTGGACGTTTAATGGTATCTGGTATGTCCTGTATGTTATCCTCAATTTTTTTCTGCTTACTTATTTCATCTTTTTTGTGGCTTTGCCTAAATCAAAGACTTTATTTTCTAGATCTGAGAGTCAATCTTGTGGATGATCTAATCTGCTGTTAATACTTTCAAGGGAGGTTTTCATTTCCTCTATTACAGTCTTCATTTAAAACTGTTCTATTTTATTCTTTTTTTATGGTGTCTATCTCCTCCTTAAACTTATGGAAGGATTTCCTTATGTCCTGGAATTTGTTGTCTCTTTTTCTTGCATCTCATTTGGTTGTGTCGCTATGAGTATTATGAATTCTTTTTCTAACATTTCCTCAAAGTCTATTGTGCTGTCTATAGATGATGGGGAGTTGTTCTGTTTCTTTGAAGGAGAATTATTTCCTTGTTTTCTCATATTTCTTATGCCTCTGCACTGGTTTTTAGTCATCTGATAGGCTATAGACTTTCTCCTAATTTCTTATGGTCTATTCTTTAGTGCCAGGGGAATAGAAGAACTCTACTTCCCAACTGTGTTCTTCAGAGAGGGCCTAGTTTTTCATTCAGAGGAGGGTGTATGTATCCATTTTAGGTGTTGGTTTCTCAGGACCAGATGCACCTGAAGATGAGCTAGAGAGATTCAACTGAAAGAGGAAGTAGATCTCACAATGCATGGTAAACATACCACACGGTTCAGCAAACTATGAATTCTCAGAGTACAGCTAGATGGGGCAAGATGCACTAGCATGGATTCTAAGGCGTTATCCTGCTGTACTTGCTCTCCCTTGCTGGCATTGGTTTTTGCTGTCGGGGTTTATGCTTTACATGCACAGGGATTGTAGGGGTCTTCCATACACCTGGGTGGAACAAGATGCCATAGCATGGATTTAAGGCCTAATCCTGCTACAGCACTCGCTCCCTTGCTGATGCAGTTTTCTGCTCCATAAAGGCTTTTTCTTCTGCTGCTGCTGCTGCTGCTGCTGCTTCTTCTTCTTCTTCTTCTTCTTCTTCTTCTTCTTCTTCTTCTTCTTTTTTTTTTTTTTTTTTTTTTTTTTTTTTTGGTTTGTCTTGTTTTCTTAAGCTAACTAAATTTAATTGAGGAAAAAAATCTAAAACCAGGAAAACTCTCAACTGAAGGTGGCTCAGAGGCTCTTCTGTGTTTTCTTCTACATCTTTTACTAAGTCTGCATTTGAAAATTTATAGACTAGTTTGAGTCAACTTTTGGGTAAACTACAGAGTTTGTATCTATGCTCTCCTTTTCTATATGGTTTGCCATTGCTCTGTTGCCATTTGTGGAACAGACTTTCCTTTCTCCATTAAATTGTCCTTGTCCCTTTGATACAATCAATGAACTATGTTTATATGTGTCTATTTTTGGCTCTATATTTGGTTCCATTATATATTCTTCTATTCCTTCATCAATGTCACACTCTATTACTGTGGCTTCATGGTAACTGTATAGGTTCATATTTGTAGGTTCTTTCACATTTTTTCAATCTTATGTTTCAATCTTAGGTTTAAAAATATTTTTTAATGTCTCTTCTGGAAATTTGATTGTGGTTCTGAAGAATCTGAAGATCAAGTGTCAAAGAACATTTTATTTTTCTTTTTGTGGAGAGGTTTTTGCTATAAGGTGCGTGCACTCACCAGAAACACAGAGAGAGACAGAGAGACAGAAAGTGAGAAATCACCCCCCAGGGTGGGGTAGCCACAGCACAATCTCTTCTCCTCTGTTCTCCTCTTGGGATCTTGGGCATGAACGCACACATGCCTAGCGTGAGTTTAAGTAACTGGCCTGGAACTCAAACCTGGTCGACTCTATTGGAGTCTAGCAACATAGTCATTATGCAAACTGCTGGCCCCTTCTTTCTTTCTTTTTTTTAAAGAAATATTTTTTGCTATCGGGTACATGTAATTTCCAGAGAGACAGAGACAGAAAGTGAGAAATCACCCCTTCAAGTGGGATCAACACAATGCAATCTCTTCTTCTCCATTCTCCTCTTGGGAATTTTTGGGCAGGCATGCACACACACCCAGCATGAGAGTGAGGCTGCCAGGTCCAGGACTTGAACCACGGTTGATTATTTAAGAGTCCAGCAATATACCATCTGCTTGTCTTAAGAACTGTTATCGAGACCATCCGGGACTGCCAGAAGGCAATAGGCTCTCCTGCAAGCCTCTGGCCGGCAAGGGACACTGAGGGAGGGTCACCTCTGACCCCCACCTCACTTCCAGACCCCCAGGCCCCAGACTCCACCTTCTAGACCATCCGGGACTGCCAGAAGGCAATAGGCTCTCCTGCAAGCCTCTGGCCGGCAAGGGACACTGAGGGAGGGTCACATCTGACCCCCACCTCACTTCCAGACCCCCAGGCCCCAGACTCCACCTTCTAGACCATCTGGGACTGCCAGAAGGCAATAGGCTCTCCTGCAAGCCTCTGGCCGGCAAGGGACACTGAGGGAGGGTCACCTCTGACCCCCACCTCACTTCCAGACCCCCAGGCCCCAGACTCCACCTTCTAGACCATCCGGGACTGCCAGAAGGCAATAGGCTCTCCTGCAAGCCTCTGGCCGGCAAGGGACACTGAGGGAGGGTCACCTCTGACCCCCACCTCACTTCCAGACCCCCAGGCCCCAGACTCCACCTTCTAGACCATCCGGGACTGCCAGAAGGCAATAGGCTCTCCTGCAAGCCTCTGGCCGGCAAGGGACACTGAGGGAGGGTCACCTCTGACCCCCACCTCACTTCCAGACCCCCAGGCCCCAGACTCCACCTTCTAGACCATCCGGGACTGCCAGAAGGCAATAGGCTCTCCTGCAAGCCTCTGGCCGGCAAGGGACACTGAGGGAGGGTCACCTCTGACCCTCACCTCACTTCCAGACCCCCAGGCCCCAGACTCCACCTTCTAGAACATCCGGGACTGCCAGAAGGCAATAGGCTCTCCTGCAAGCCTCTGGCCGGCAAGGGACACTGAGGGAGGGTCACCTCTGACCCCCACCTCACTTCCAGACCCCCAGGCCCCAGACTCCACCTTCTAGGTAGGTAGCCAGGATTTCCTTGAGGCGGTTTTTTTTTCTCTCTTGAAACCCCTGCATTCCCTTGTTAACACCTAGCTCTCCTTCTCCCCCCAGACCATCCGGGACTGCCAGAAGGCAATAGGCTCTCCTGCAAGCCTCTGGCTGGCAAGGGACACTGAGGGAGGGTCACCTCTGACCCCCACCTCACTTCCAGACCCCCAGGCCCCAGACTCCACCTTCTAGACCATCCGGGAATGCCAGAAGGCAATAGGCTCTCCTGCAAGCCTCTGGCCGGCAAGGGACACTGAGGGAGGGTCACCTCTGACCCCCACCTCACTTCCAGACCCCCAGGCCCCAGACTCCACCTTCTAGACCATCCGGGACTGCCAGAAGGCAATAGGCTCTCCTGCAAGCCTCTGGCCGGCAAGGGACACTGAGGGAGGGTCACCTCTGACCCCCACCTCACTTCCAGACCCCCAGGCCCCAGACTCCACCTTCTAGACCATCCGGGACTGCAAGAAGGCAATAGGCTCTCCTGCAAGCCTCTGGCCGGCAAGGGACACTGAGGGAGGGTCACCTCTGACCCCCACCTCACTTCCAGACCCCCAGGCCCCAGACTCCACCTTCTAGACCATCCGGGACTGCCAGAAGGCAATAGGCTCTCCTGCAAGCCTCTGGCAGGCAAGGGACACTGAGGGAGGGTCACCTCTGACCCCCACCTCATTTCCAGACCCCCAGGCCCCAGACTCCACCTTCTAGACCATCCGGGACTGCCAGAAGGCAATAGGCTCTCCTGCAAGCCTCTGGCCGGCAAGGGACACTGAGGGAGGGTCATCTCTGACCCCCACCTCACTTCTAGACCCCCAGGCCCCAGACTCCACCTTCTAGACCATCCGGGACTGCCAGAAGGCAATAGGCTCTCCTGCAAGCCTCTGGCCGGCAAGGGACACTGAGGGAGGGTCACCTCTGACCCCCACCTCACTTCCAGACCCCCAGGCCCCAGACTCCACCTTCTAGACCATCAGGGACTGCCAGAAGGCAATAGGCTCTCCTGCAAGGCTCTGGCCGGCAAGGGACATTGAGGGAGAGTCACCTCTGACCCCCACCTCACTTCCAGACCCCCAGGCCCCAGACTCCACCTTCTAGACCATCCGGGACTGCCAGAAGGCAATAGGCTCTCCTGCAAGCCTCTGGCCAGCAAGGGACACTGAGGGAGGGTCACCTCTGACTCCCACCTCACTTCCAGATCCCCAGGCCCCAGACTCCACCTTCTAGACCATCCGGGACTGCCAGAACGCAATAGGCTCTCCTGCAAGCCTCTGGCCGGCAAGGGACACTGAGGGAGGGTCACCTCTGACCCCCACCTCACTTCCAGACCCCCAGGCCCCAGACTCCACCTTCTAGACAATCCGGGACTGCCAGAAGGCAATAGGCTCTCCTGCAAGCCTCTGGCCGGCAACGGACACTGAGGGAGGGTCACCTCTGACCCCCACCTCACTTCCAGACCCCCAGGCCCCAGACTCCACCTTCTAGACCATCCGGGACTGCCAGAAGGCAATCGGCTCTCCTGCAAGCCCCTGGCCGGAAAGGGACACTGAGGGAGGGTCACCTATGACCCCCACCTCACTTCCAGACCCCCAGGCCCCAGACTCCACCTTCTAGACCATCCGGGACTGCCAGAAGGCAATAGGCTCTCCTGCAAGCCTCTGGCCGGCAAGGGACACTGAGGGAGGGTCACCTCTGACCCCCACCTCACTTCCAGACCCCCAGGCCCCAGACTCCACCTTCTAGACCATCCGGGACTGCCAGAAGGCAATAGGCTCTCCTGCAAGCCTCTGGCCGGCAAGGGACACAGAGGGAGGGTCACCTCTGACCCCCACCTCACTTCCAGACCCCCAGGCCCCAGACTCCACCTTCTAGACCATCCGGGACTGCCAGAAGGCAATAGGCTCTCCTGCAAGCCTCTGGCCGGCAAGGGACACTGAGGGAGGGTCACCACTGATCCCCACCTCACTTCCAGACCCCAGGCCCCAGACTCCACCTTCTAGACCATCCGGGACTGCCAGAAGGCAATAGGCTCTCCTGCAAGCCTCTGGCCGGCAAGGGACACTGAGGGAGGGTCACCTCTGACCCCAACCTCACTTCCAGACCCCCAGGCCCCAGACTCCACCTTCTAGACCATCCGGGACTGCCAGAAGGCAATAGGCTCTCCTGCAAGCCTCTGGCCGGCATGGGACACTGAGGGAGGGTCACCTCTGACCCCCACCTCACTTCCAGACCCCCAGGCCCCAGACTCCACCTTCTAGACCATCCGGGACTGCCAGAAGGCAATAGGCTCTCCTGCAAGCCTCTGGCCGGCAAGGGACACTGAGGGAGGGTCACCTCTGACCCCCACCACACTTCCAGACCCCCAGGCCCCAGACTCCACCTTCTAGACCATCCGGGACTGCCAGAAGGCAATAGGCTCTCCTGCAAGCCTCTGGCCGGCAAGGGAACTTGAGGGAGGGTCACCTCTGACCCCCACCTCACTTCCAGACCCCCAGGCCCCAGACTCCACCTTCTAGGTAGGTAGCCAGGATTTCCTTGAGGCGGTTTTTTTTTCTCTCTTGAAACCCCTGCATTCCCTTGTTAACACCTAGCTCTCCTTCTCCCCCCTGACCATCCGGGACTGCCAGAAGGCAATAGGCTCTCCTGCAAGCCTCTGGCCGGCAACGGACACTGAGGGAGGGTCACCTCTGACCCCCCCTCACTTCCAGAACCCCAGGCCCCAGACTCCACCTTCTAGACCATCCGGGACTGCCAGAAGGCAATCGGCTCTCCTGCAAGCCTCTGGCCGGCAAGGGACACTGAGGGAGGGTCACCTCTGACCCCCACCTCACTTCCAGACCCCCAGGCCCCAGACTACACCTTCTAGACCATCCCGGACTGCCAGAAGGCAATAGGCTCTCCTGCAAGCCTCTGGCCGGCAAGGGACACTGAGGGAGGGTCACCTCTGACCCCCACCTCACTTCCAGACCCCCAGGCCCCAGACTCCACCTTCTAGACCATCCGGGACTGCCAGAAGGCAATAGGCTCTCCTGCAAGCCTCTGGCCGGCAAGGGACACTGAGGGAGGGTCACCTCTGACCCCCACCTCACTTCCAGACCCCCAGGCCCCAGACTCCACCTTCTAGACCATCCGGGACTGCAAGAAGGCAATAGGCTCTCCTGCAAGCCTCTGGCCGGCAAGGGACACTGAGGGAGGGTCACCTCTGATCCCCACCTCACTTCCAGACCCCCAGGCCCCAGACTCCACCTTCTAGACCATCCGGGACTGCCAGAAGGCAATAGGCTCTCCTGCAAGCCTCTGGCCGGCAAGGGACACTGAGGGAGGGTCACCTCTGACCCCCACCTCACTTCCAGACCCCCAGGCCCCAGACTCCACCTTCTAGACCATCCGGGACTGCCAGAAGGCAATAGGCTCTCCTGCAAGCCTCTGGCCGGCAAGGGACACTGAGGGAGGGTCACCTCTGACCCCCACCTCACTTCCAGACCCCCAGGCCCCAGACTCCACCTTCTAGACCATCCGGGACTGCCAGAAGGCAATAGGCTCTCCTGCAAGCCTCTGGCCGGCAAGGGACACTGAGGGAGGGTCACCTCTGACCCCCACCTCACTTCCAGAGCCCCAGGGCCCAGACTCCACCTTCTAGACCATCCGGGACTGCCAGAAGGCAATAGGCTCTCCTGCAAGCCTCTGGCCGGCAAGGGACACTGAGGGAGGGTCACCTCTGACCCCCACCTCACTTCTAGACCCCCAGGCCCCAGACTCCACCTTCTAGACCATCCGGGACTGCCAGAAGGCAATAGGCTCTCCTGCAAGCCTCTGGCCGGCAAGGGACACTGAGGGAGGGTCACCTCTGACCCCCACCTCACTTCCAGACCCCCAGGCCCCAGACTCCACTTTCTAGACCATCCGGGACTGCCAGAAGGCAATAGGCTCTCCTGCAAGCCTCTGGCCGGCAAGGGACACTGAGGGAGTGTCACCTCTGACGCCCACCTCACTTCCAGACCCCCAGGCCCCAGACTCCACCTTCTAGACCATCCGGGACTGCCAGAAGGCAATAGGCTCTCCTGCAAGCCTCTGGCCGGCAAGGGACACTGAGGGAGGGTCACCTCTGACCCCCACCTCACTTCCAGACCCCCAGGCCCCAGACTCCACCTTCTAGACCATCCGGGACTGCCAGAAGGCAATAGGCTCTCCTGCAAGCCTCTGGCCGGCAAGGGACACTGAGGGAGGGTCACCTCTGACCCCCACCTCACTTCCAGACCCCCAGGCCCCAGACTCCACCTTCTAGACCATCCGGGACTGCCAGAAGGCAATAGGCTCTCCTGCAAGCCTCTGGCCGGCAAGGGACACTGAGGGAGGGTCACCTCTGACCCCCACCTCACTTCCAGACCCCCAGGCCCCAGACTCCACCTTCTAGACCATCCGGGACTGCCAGAAGGCAATAGGCTCTCCTGCAAGCCTCTGGCCGGCAAGGGACACTGAGGGAGGGTCACCTCTGACCCCCACCTCACTTCCAGACCCCCAGGCCCCAGACTCCAGCTTCTAGACCATCCGGGACTGCCAGAAGGCAATAGGCTCTCCTGCAAACCTCTGGCCGGCAAGGGACACTGAGGGAGGGTCACCTCTGACCCCCACCTCACTTCCAGACCCCCAGGCCCCAGACTCCACCTTCTAGACCATCCGGGACTGCCAGAAGGCAATAGGCTCTCCTGCAAGCCTCTGGCCGGCAAGGGACACTGAGGGAGGGTCACCTCTGACCCCCACCTCACTTCCAGACCCCCAGGCCCCAGACTCCACCTTCTAGACCATCCGGGACTGCCAGAAGGCAATAGGCTCTCCTGCAAGCCTCTGGCCGGCAAGGGACACTGAGGGAGGGTCACCTCTGACCCCCACCTCACTTCCAGACCCCCAGGCCCCAGACTCCACCTTCTAGACCATCCGGGACTGCCAGAAGGCAATAGGCTCTCCTGCAAGCCTCTGGCCGGCAAGGGACACTGAGGGAGGGTCACCTCTGACCCCCACCTCACTTCCAGACCCCCAGGCCCCAGACTCCACCTTCTAGACCATCCGGGACTGCCAGAAGGCAATAGGCTCTCCTGCAAGCCTCTGGCCGGCAAGGGACACTGAGGGAGGGTCACCTCTGACCCCCACCTCACTTCCAGACCCCCAGGCCCCAGACTCCACCTTCTAGACCATCCGGGACTGCCAGAAGGCAATAGGCTCTCCTGCAAGCCTCTGGCCGGCAACGGACACTGAGGGAGGGTCACCTCTGACCCCCACCTCACTTCCAGACCCCCAGGCCCCAGACTCCACCTTCTAGACCATCCAGGACTGCCAGAAGGCAATAGGCTCTCCTGCAAGCCTCTGGCCGGCAAGGGACACTGAGGGAGGGTCACCTCTGACCCCCACCTCACTTCCAGACCCCCAGGCCCCAGACTCCACCTTCTAGACCATCCGGGACTGCCAGAAGGCAATAGGCTCTCCTGCAAGCCTCTGGCCGGCAAGGGACACTGAGGGAGGGTCACCTCTGACCCCCACCTCACTTCCAGACCCCCAGGCCCCAGACTCCACCTTCTAGACCATCCGGGACTGCCAGAAGGCAATAGGCTCTCCTGCAAGCCTCTGGCCGGCAACGGACACTGAGGGAGGGTCACCTCTGACCCCCACCTCACTTCCAAACCCCCAGGCCCCAGACTCCACCTTCTAGACCATCCGGGACTGCCAGAAGGCAATAGGCTCTCCTGCAAGCCTCTGGCCGGCAAGGGACACTGAGGGAGGGTCACCTCTGAACCCCAACACACTTCCAGATCCCCAGGCCCCAGACTCCACCTTCTAGACCATCCGGGACTGCCAGAAGGCAATAGGCTCTCCTGCAAGCCTCTGGCCGGCAAGGGACACTGAGGGAGGGTCACCTCTGACCCCCACCTCACTTCCAGACCCCCAGGCCCCAGACTCCACCTTCTAGGTAGGTAGCCAGGATTTCCTTGAGGCGGTTTTTTTTTCTCTCTTGAAACCCCTGCATTCCCTTGTTAACACCTAGCTCTCCTTCTCCCACCAGACCATCCGGGACTGCCAGAAGACAATAGGCTCTCCTGCAAGCCTCTGGCCGGCAAGGGACACTGAGGGAGGGTCACCTCTGACCCCCACCTCACTTCCAGACCCCCAGGCCCCACACTCCACCTTCTAGACCATCCGGGACTGCCAGAAGGCAATAGGCTCTCCTGCAAGCCTCCGGCCGGCAAGGGACACTGAGGGAGGGTCACCTCTGACCCCCACCTCACTTCCAGACCCCCAGGCCCCAGACTCCACCTTCTAGACCATCCGGGATTGCCAGAAGGCAATAGGCTCTCCTGCAAGCCTCTGGCCGGCAAGGGACACTGAGGGAGGGTCACCTCTGACCCCCACCTCACTTCCAGAACCCCAGGCCCAAGACTCCACCTTCTAGACCATCCGGGACTGCCAGAAAGCAATAGGCTCTCCTGCAAGCCTCTGGCCGGCAAGGGACACTGAGGGAGGGTCACCTCTGACCCCCACCTCACTTCCAGACCCCCAGGCCCCAGACTCCACCTTCTAGACCATCCGGGACTGCCAGAAGGCAATAGGCTCTCCTGCAAGCCTCTGGCCGGCAAGGGACACTGAGGGAGGGTCACCTCTGACCCCCACCACACTTCCAGACCCCCAGGCCCCAGACTCCACCTTCTAGACCATCCGGGACTGCCAGAAGGCAATAGGCTCTCCTGCAAGCCTCTGCATGGCAAGGGACACTGAGGGAGGGTCACCTCTGACCCCCACCTCACTTCCAGACTCCCAGGCCCCAGACTCCACCTTCTTGGTAGGTAGCCAGAATTTCCTTGAGGCGTTTTTTTTTTCTCTCTTGAAACCCCTGCATTCCCTTGTTAACACCTAGCTCTCCTTCTCCCCCCAGACCATCCGGGACTGCCAGAAGGCAATAGGCTCTCCTGCAATCCTCTGGCCGGCAAGGGACACTGAGGGAGGGTCACCTCTGACCCCCACCTCACTTCCAGACCCCCAGGCCCCAGACTCCACCTTCTAAGTAGGTAGCCAGGATTTCCTTGAGGCGGTTTTTTTTTCTCTCTTGAAACCCCTGCATTCCCTTGTTAACACCTAGCTCTCCTTCTCCCCCCAGACCATCCGGGACTGCCAGAAGGCAATAGGCTCTCCTGCAAGCCTCTGGCCGGCAAGGGACACTGAGGGAGGGTCACCTCTGACCCCCACCTCACTTCCAGACCCCCAGGCCCCAGACTCCACCTTCTAGACCATCCGGGATTGCCAGAAGGCAATAGGCTCTCCTGCAAGCCTCCGGCCGGCAAGGGACACTGAGGGAGGGTCACCTCTGACCCCCACCTCACTTCCAGACCCCCAGGCCCCAGACTCCACCTTTTAGACCATCCGGGATTGCCAGAAGGCAATAGGCTCTCCTGCAAGCCTCTGGCCGGCAAGGGACACTGAGGGAGGGTCACCTCTGACCCCCACCTCACTTCCAGACCCCCAGGCCCCAGACTCCACCTTCTAGACCATCCGGGACTGCCAGAAAGCAATAGGCTCTCCTGCAAGCCTCTGGCCGGCAAGGGACACTGAGGGAGGGTCACCTCTGACCCCCACCTCACTTCCAGACCCCCAGGCCCCAGACTCCACCTTCTAGACCATCCGGGACTGCCAGAAGGCAATAGGCTCTCCTGCAAGCCTCTGGCCGGCAAGGGACACTGAGGGAGGGTCACCTCTGACCCCCACCTCACTTCCAGACCCCCAGGCCCCAGACTCCACCTTCTAGACCATCCGGGACTGCCAGAAGGCAATAGGCTCTCCTGCAAGCCTCTGGCCGGCAAGGGACACTGAGGGAGGGTCACCTCTGACCCCCACCTCACTTCCAGACCCCCAGGCCCCAGACTCCACCTTCTAGACCATCCGGGACTGCCAGAAGGCAATAGGCTCTCCTGCAAGCCTCTGGCCGGCAAGGGACACTGAGGGAGGGTCACCTCTGACCCCCACCTCACTTCCAGACCCCCAGGCCCCAGACTCCACCTTCTAGACCATCCGGGACTGCCAGAAGGCAATAGGCTCTCCTGCAAGCCTCTGGCCGGCAAGGGACACTGAGGGAGGGTCACCTCTGACCCCCACCTCACTTCCAGACCCCCAGGCCCCAGACTCCACCTTCTAGACCATCCGGGACTGCCAGAAGGCAATAGGCTCTCCTGCAAGCCTCTGGCCGGCAAGGGACACTGAGGGAGGGTCACCTCTGACCCCCACCTCACTTCCAGACCCCCAGGCCCCAGACTCCACCTTCTAGACCATCCGGGACTGCCAGAAGGCAATAGGCTCTCCTGCAAGCCTCTGGCCGGCAAGGGACACTGAGGGAGGGTCACCTCTGACCCCCACCTCACTTCCAGACCCCCAGGCCCCAGACTCCACCTTCTAGACCATCCGGGACTGCCAGAAGGCAATAGGCTCTCCTGCAAGCCTCTGGCCGGCAAGGGACACTGAGGGAGGGTCACCTCTGACCCCCACCTCACTTCCAGAGCCCCAGGCCCCAGACTCCACTTTCTAGACCATCCGGGACTGCCAGAAGGCAATAGGCTCTCCTGCAAGCCTCTGCCCGGCAAGGGACACTGAGGGAGGGTCACCTCTGACCCCCACCTCACTTCCAGACCCCCAGGCCCCAGACTCCACCTTCTAGACCATCCGGGACTGCCAGAAGGCAATAGGCTCTCCTGCAAGCCTCTGGCCGGCAAGGGACACTGAGGGAGGGTCACCTCTGACCCCCACCTCACTTCCAGACCCCCAGGCCCCAGACTCCACCTTCTAGACCATCCGGGACTGCCAGAAGGCAATAGGCTCTCCTGCAAGCCTCTGGCCGGCAAGGGACACTGAGGGAGGGTCACCTCTGACCCCCACCTCACTTCCAGACCCCCAGGCCCCAGACTCCACCTTCTAGACCATCCGGGACTGCCAGAAGGCAATAGGCTCTCCTGCAAGCCTCTGGCCGGCAAGGGACACTGAGGGAGGGTCACCTCTGACCCCCACCTCACTTCCAGACCCCCAGGCCCCAGACTCCACCTTCTAGACCATCCGGGACTGCCAGAAGGCAATAGGCTCTCCTGCAAGCCTCTGGCCGGCAAGGGACACTGAGGGAGGGTCACCTCTGACCCCCACCTCACTTCCAGACCCCCAGGCCCCAGACTCCACCTTCTAGACCATCCGGGACTGCCAGAAGGCAATAGGCTCTCCTGCAAGCCTCTGGCCGGCAAGGGACACTGAGGGAGGGTCACCTCTGACCCCCACCTCACTTCCAGACCCCCAGGCCCCAGACTCCACCTTCTAGACCATCCGGGACTCCCAGAAGGCAATAGGCTCTCCTGCAAGCCTCTGGCCGGCAAGGGACACTGAGGGAGGGTCACCTCTGACCCCCACCTCACTTCCAAACCCCCAGGCCCCAGACTCCACCTTCTAGACCATCCGGGACTGCCAGAAGGCAATAGGCTCTCCTGCAAGCCTCTGGCCGGCAAGGGACACTGAGGGAGGGTCACCTCTGAACCCCAACACACTTCCAGATCCCCAGGCCCCAGACTCCATCTTCTAGACCATCCGGGACTGCCAGAAGGCAATAGGCTCTACTGCAAGCCTCTGGCCGGCAAGGGACACTGAGGGAGGGTCACCTCTGACCCCCACCTCACTTCCAGACGCCCAGGCCCCAGACTCCACCTTCTAGACCATCCGGGATTGCCAGAAGGCAATAGGCTCTCCTGCAAGCCTCTGGCCGGCAAGGGACACTGAGGGAGGGTCACCTCTGACCCCCACCTCACTTCCAGACCGCCAGGCCCCAGACTCCACCTTCTAGACCATCCGGGACTGCCAGAAAGCAATAGGCTCTCCTGCAAGTCTCTGGCCGGCAAGGGACACTGAGGGAGGGTCACCTCTGACCCCCACCTCACTTCCAGACCCCCAGGCCCCAGACTCCACCTTCTAGACCATCCGGGACTGCCAGAAGGCAATAGGCTCTCCTGCAAGCCTCTGGCCAGCAAGGGACACTGAGGGAGGTTCACCTCTGACCCCCACCTCACTTCCAGACCCCCAGGCCCCAGACTCCACCTTCTAGACCATCCGGGACTGCCAGAAGGCAATAGGCTCTCCTGCAAGGCTCTGGCCGGCAAGGGACACTGAGGGAGGGTCACCTCTGACCCCCACCTCACTTCCAGACCCCCAGGCCCCAGACTCCACCTTCTAGACCATCCGGGACTGCCAGAAGGGAATAGGCTCTCCTGCAAGCCTCTGGCCGGCAAGGGACACTGAGGGAGGGTCACCTCTGACCCCCACCTCACTTCCAGACCCCCAGGCCCCAGACTCCACCTTCTAGACCATCCGGGACTGCCAGAAGGCAATAGGCTCTCCTGCAAGCCTCTGGCCGGCAAGGGACACTGAGGGAGGGTCACCTCTGAACCCCACCTCACTTCCAGACCCCCAGGCCCCAGACTCCACCTTCTAGACCATCCGGGACTGCCAGAAGGCAATAGGCTCTCCTGCAAGCCTCTGGCCGGCAAGGGACACTGAGGGAGGGTCACCTCTGACCCCCACCTCACTTCCAGACCCCCAGGCCCCAGACTCCACCTTCTAGACCATCCGGGACTGCCAGAAGGCAATAGGCTCTCCTGCAAGCCTCTGGCCGACAAGGGACACTGAGGGAGGGTCACCTCTGACTCCCACCTCACTTCCAGACCCCCAGGACCGAGACTCCACCTTCTAGACAATCCGGGACTGCCAGAAGGCAATAGGCTCTCCTGCAAGCCTCTGGCCGGCAAGGGACACTGAGGGAGGGTCACCTCTGACCCCCAACTCACTTCCAGATCCCCAGGCCCCAGACTCCACCTTCTAGACCATCCGGGACTGCCAGAGGGCAATAGGCTCTCCTGCAAGCCTTTGGCCGGCAAGGGACACTGAGGGAGGGTCACCTCTGACCCCCACCTCACTTCCAGACCCCCAGGCCCCAGACTCCACCTTCTAGGTAGGTAGCCAGGATTTCCTTGAGGCGGTTTTTTTTTCTCTCTTGAAACCCCTGCATTCCCTTGTTAACACCTAGCTCTCCTTCTCCCCCCAGACCATCCGGGAGTGCCAGAAGGCAATAGGCACTCCTGCAAGCCTCTGGCCGGCAAGGGACACTGAGGGAGGGTCACCTGTGAACCCCACCTCTCTTCCAGACCCCCAGGCTCCAGACTCCACCTTCTAGACCATCCGGGACTGCCAGAAGGCAATAGGCTCTCCTGCAAGCCTTTGGCCGGCAAGGGACACTGAAGGAGGGTCACCTCTGAACCCCACCTCACTTCCAGACCCCCAGGCCCCAGACTCCACCTTCTAGACCATCCGGGACTGCCAGAAGGCAATAGGCTCTCCTGCAAGCCTCTGGCCGGCAAGGGACACTGAGGGAGGGTCACCTCTGACCCCCACCTCACTTCCAGACCCCCAGGCCCCAGACTCCACCTTCTAGGTAGGTAGCCAGGATTTCCTTGAGGCGGTTTTTTTTTCTCTCTTGAAACCCCTGCATTCCCTTGTTAACACCTAGCTCTCCTTCTCCCCCCAGACCATCTGGGACTGCCAGAAGGCAATAGGCTCTCCTGCAAGCCTCTGGCTGGCAAGGGACACTGAGGGAGGGTCACCTCTGACCCCCACCTCACTTCCAGACCCCCAGGCCCCAGACTCCACCTTCTAGACCATCTGGGACTGCCAGAAGCAATAGGCTCTCCTGCAAGCCTCTGGCCAGCAAGGGACACTGAGGGAGGGTCACCTCTGACCCCCACCTCACTCCCAGACCCCCAGGCCCCAGACTCCACCTTCTAGACCATCCGGGACTGCCAGAAGGCAATAGGCTCTCCTGCAAGCCTCTGGCCGGCAAGGGACACTGAAGGAGGGTCACCTCTGACCCCCACCTCACTTCCAGAACCCCAGGCCCCAGACTCCACCTTCTAGACCATCCGGGACTGCCAGAAGGCAATAGGCTCTCCTGCAAGCCTCTGGCCGGCAAGGGACACTGACGGAGGGTCACCTCTGACCCCCACCTCACTTCCAGACCCCCAGGCCCCAGACTCCACCTTCTAGACCATCCGGGACTGCCAGAAGGCAATAGGCTCTCCTGCAAGCCTCTGGCCGGCAAGGGACACTGAGGGAGGGTCACCTCTGACCCCCACCTCACTTCCAGACCCCCAGGCCCCAGACTCCACCTTCTAGACCATCCGGGACTGCCAGAAGGCAATAGGCCCTCCTGCAAGCCTCTGGCCGGCAAGGGACACTGAGGGAGGGTCACCTCTGACCCCCACCTCACTTCCAGACCCCCAGGCCCCAGACTCCACCTTCTTGGTATGTAGCCAGGATTTCCTTGAGGCGGTTTTTTTTTCTCTCTTGAAACCCCTGCATTCCCTTGTTAACACCTAGCTCTCCTTCTCCCCCCAGACCATCCGGGACTGCCAGAAGGCAATAGGCTCTCCTGCAAGCCTCTGGCCGGCAAGGGACACTGAGGGAGGGTCACCTCTGACCCCCACCTCACTTCCAGACCCCCAGGCCCCAGACTCCACCTTCTAGGTAGGTAGCCAGGATTTCCTTGAGGCGGTTTTTTGTTCTCTCTTGAAACCCCTGCATTCCCTTGTTAACACCTAGCTCTTCTTCTCCCCCCAGACCATCCGGGACTGCCAGAAGGCAATAGGCTCTCCTGCAAGCCTCTGGCTGGCAAGGGACACTGAGGGAGGGTCACCTCTGACCCCCACCTCACTTCCAGACCCCCAGGCCCCAGACTCCACCTTCTAGGTAGGTAGCCAGGATTTCCTTGAGGCGTTTTTTTTTTCTCTCTTGAAACCCCTGCATTCCCTTGTTAACACCTAGCTCTCCTTCTCCCCCCAGACCATCCGGGACTGCCAGAAGGCAATAGGCTCTCCTGCAAGCCTCTGGCCGGCAAGGGACACTGAGGGAGGGTCACCTCTGACCCCCACCTCACTTCCAGACACCCAGGCCCCAGACTCCACCTTCTAGGTAGGTAGCCAGGATTTCCTTGAGGCGGTTTTTTTTTCTCTCTTGAAACCCCTGCATTCCCTTGTTAACACCTAGCTCTCCTTCTCCCCCCAGACCATCCGGGACTGCCAGAAGGCAATAGGCTCTCCTGCAAGCCTCTGGCCGGCAAGGGACGCTGAGGGAGGGTCACCTCTGACCCCCACCTCACTTCCAGACCCCCAGGCCCCCGACTCCACCTTCTAGGTAGGTAGCCAGGATTTCCTTGAGGCGCTTTTTTTTTCTCTCTTGAAACCCCTGCATTCCCTTGTTAACACCTAGCTCTCCTTCTCCCCCCAGACCAACCGGGACTGCCAGAAGGCAATAGGCTCTCCTGCAAGCCTCTGGCCGGCAAGGGACACTGAGGGAGGGTCACCTCTGACCCCCACCTCACTTCCAGACCCCCAGGCCCCAGACTCCACCTTCTAGGTAGGTAGCCAGGATTTCCTTGAGGCGGTTTTTTTTTCTCTCTTGAAACCCCTGCATTCCCTTGTTAACACCTAGCTCTCCTTCTCCCCCCAGACCATCCGGGACTGCCAGAAGGCAATAGGCTCTCCTGCAAGCCTCTGGCCGGCAAGGGACACTGACGGAGGGTCACTTCTGACCCCCACCTCACTTCCAGACCCCCAGGCCCCAGACTCCACCTTCTAGGTAGGTAGCCAGGATTTCCTTGAGGCGGTTTTTTTTTCTCTCTTGAAACCCCTGCATTCCCTTGTTAACACCTAGCTCTCCTTCTCCCCCCAGACCATCCGGGACTGCCAGAAGGCAATAGGCTCTCCTGCAAGCCTCTGGTCCGGCAAGGGACACTGAGGGAGGGTCACCTCTGACCCCCACCTCACTTCCAGACCCCCAGGCCCCAGACTCTACCTTCTAGGTAGGTAGCCAGGATTTCCTTGAGGCGGTTTTTTTTTCTCTCTTGAAACCCCTGCATTCCCTTGTTAACACCTAGCTCTCCTTCTCCCCCCAGACCATCCGGGACTGCCAGAAGGCAATAAGCTCTCCTGCAAGACTCTGGCCGGCAAGGGCCACTGAGGGAGGGTCACCTCTGACCCCCACCTCACTTCCAGACCCACAGGCCCCAGACTCCACCTTCTAGGTAGGTAGCCAGGATTTCCTCGAGGCGGTTTTTTTTTCTCTCTTGAAACCCCTGCATTCCCTTGTTAACACCTAGCTCTCCTTCTCCCCCCAGACCATCCGGGACTGCCAGAAGGCAATAGGCTCTCCTGCAAGCCTCTGGCCGGCAAGGGACACTGAGGGAGGGTCACCTCTGACCCCCACCTCACTTCCAGACCCCCAGGCCCCAGACTCCACCTTCTAGGTAGGTAGCCAGGATTTCCTTGAGGCGGTTTTTTTTTCTCTCTTGAAACCCCTGCATTCCCTTGTTAACACCTAGCTCTCCTTCTCCCCCCAGACCATCCGGGACTGCCAGAAGGCAATAGGCTCTCCTGCAAGCCTCTGGCGAAATCGACTTTTTCTTTATTTTTCTGTGTTGTCTTTCCTTTAGTTGCATATTGTCCTCTCCTCCTTATTTTTTAACGTGCCAGACAGGCTAGATAGGTCCAGAATCATATATCTGAAATTTCCTAGGAAGGTAAGTGTCTCTGGGATCCTCCCTAGTACTGATCCCCTTTGAAAAAGGAGATACTGCTTGTTAGACCCTTCTTTAGAGTTCCGCTCCTGAAAACACATTGGTAAAAACAACAGAAGAGAGACTTCAACAAACAGCTATTCCCATCAAAAAGGAAAGACTCTTACTTCTCGTGGGACAAAAGTTCTCTCAAGAGGTCTTTAAAAGGGAAGTAATCTTCCAATGACTAAAAGTAGAAAAAGAGCCCCAGGTCTGAATAAACAAGAAAATATGTCTCCAACAAAGGAAAATGCCCCTCCATGTCTCGTAAATATGGAGGACGTTACCAAAATGACAGACACAGAATTTCGAACATTCATGGTGACCAAATTCTGTGAACTGGAAAAACAAAGAGACAACGAACTACAGGAAATTAGGAAGTCCTTCCAGGATATGAAAGAAGAAATGGATACTCTGAGAAAGAATCAGGTGGAACTATTAGAGATAAAGTCTATAATACAAGAAATCAAAAACTCTCTGGAAAGTATTAAGAGCCGATTAGACCATGCTGAAGATCGAATCTCTGATGTAGAAGATAAAACCTCTGATCTAGAAAAAAACTACAAAAAGATCGAGAAAATAACTAAAAAACATGAGGATAATATACGAGAAATACTAGACTCTATTAGACGCCCAAACATCAGAATAATCGGCATCCCAGAAGGTGAAGAAACTAATAGCGGAATGGAAAATCTATTCCATGACATCTTGGAAGAAAATTTCCCAAGCCTAGAGAGGCACCGAACCATCCGGACCCAAGAAATACAAAGGACCCCAAATAGAATCAACCCCAGAAGATCTTCCCCAAGGCACATCTTAGCCAGGCTGTCTAATGTCACAGAAAAAGACATGATACTAAAACTGGCAAGAGAGAAACGAGAAGTAACTTACAAAGGCCATCCCATAAGACTAACACCAGACCTCTCATCAGAAACAATGCAAGCAAGAAAAGAATGGGAAGACATACTGAAAGTTTTAAGAGAGAAACAATTTCAGCCAAGACTATTATACCCTGCAAGATTATCCTTCATTTGGGAAAAAAAGATTAAAATCTTCTCAGACAAACAAAACCTGAAAGAATTTGCCAACACCAGACCAGCTCTTCAAGAAATCCTGAAGAAAGTACTGTTCCAGGAAAACTAAAGACGCAACAGCCAGAAACAAAGAAATAACAGGCAACTAAGACAATGGCTAACTTAAATGTCGGTACAGATCCTGTAACATCGATAATAACATTGAATGTTAATGGGTTAAATTCTCCAATCAAGAGACACAGACTGGCTGAATGGATAAAAAAACAGAAACCCTCTATCTGTTGCCTACAAGAAACCCACCTCATGGAAAAAGACATACATAGACTGAAAGTGAAGGGTTGGAAAAAGGTTTTCCATGCAGTTGGGAACCAAAAAAGAGCTGGAGTTGCGATACTAATTTCTGACAAAATAGGCTTTAAAACAAAAAGTGTCCGAAGAGACAAAGAAGGGCACTACATCATAGTAAAAGGCTCTATAGATCGAGAAGATATAACGCTTATTAATATCTATGCTCCTAACACAGGAGCACCCAAATATGTGAAGGAAAGATTGTTAGATCTGAAAGGGGAGATAGACTGCAACACACTAATTGTTGGAGATCTCAACACCGCATTATCCCCTCTGGACAGATCATCTAGGCAAAAAATAGGTAGAGAGATCAAGGATCTAAATGATACCATAAATCAATTGGACTTAACAGACATCTATAGAACTTTCCACCCAAAAACCACAAGATATAGTTTTTTCTTACCCCGACATGGAACTTTCTCGAAGATTGACCACATCATAGGACACAAAGCAAGCCTCTGCAGATTCAGAGGCATAGAAACTATTTCCAGCATCTTCTCTGACCATAATGGAATTAAACTCGAGTTTAATTTCATGAGAAATCCTCAAAAATACCTAAAAACATGGAAACTAAATAACCTACTCCTGAATGACTCCACTATTACCGAAGAAATAAAGTCCGAAATCAAAAGATTCATGGAAGCCAATGACAATGAAGATACAAGTTTCCATAATCTTTGGGACACTGCCAAAGCAGTCATAAGAGGGAAGTTCATAGCAATTAGTGCACATAAGAGGAAGACAGAGAAAAGGCTAATGGATCACCTAACATCAAGCCTTAGAGAATTGGAAAAGCAACAGCAAAAAAATCCAAAAAATTACAGGAGAAAGGAAATAATAAAGATCCGAGCAGAAATAAATGAAATAGAAAATAAACGTACTATACAGAAAGTAAGTGAAAGCAAAAGCTGGTTCTTTGAAAGGATAAACAAAATTGATACCCCACTAGCGAGACTTATTAAGAAGAAGAGAGAAAGGAACCAGGTGAATCAAATCTGCAATGAGGCTGGTAACATAACAACAGACATAGTAGAAATTCAAAACATCATTAGAGGATACTTTGAACATCTATACGCTAAGAAACAAGATAATCTGGATGAGATGGACAAATTCCTGGACAAATATAATCTACCAAGAATGAGCCAGGAAGAAATAGAAAGTCTGAATAGGCCCATAACAAGCCAGGAAATTGAATCAGTAATAAGTAACCTCCCAACAAAGAAAAGCCCTGGCCCCGATGGATTCACCTCTGAATTCTACAAAACTTTCAAAGAAGAGTTAACTCCCATTGTGCTCAAATTATTTCTAAAGATCCAAAAGGGTGAATCTCTCCCTAATTCATTCTATGAAGCCTCTGTCACCCTCATCCTCAAAACAGATAAGGACAGGACAAGGAAGGAAAACTATAGACCAATATCTCTGATGAACATAGACTCAAAGATTCTCAACAAGATACTAGCAAATCGTATTCAACAACTTATACAGAAGATCATACACCATGATCAGGTAGGCTTTATTCCAGGAATGCAAGGTTGGTTCAACATACGCAAAACCATAAACATAATACACCATATTAATAGGAAGAAAGACAAAAACCATATGGTCATATCGATTGACGCAGAAAAAGCATTTGATAAGATACAACATCCCTTCATGATCAAGACTCTTAGCAAAATTGGCATAGAAGGGCCATTTCTCAATACAATAAAAGCCATCTATGAAAAACCCATAGCGAACATCATCCTGAATGGAGAAAAGCTGAAAGCTTTCCCACTAAACACAGGAACAAGACAAGGATGCCCACTTTCTCCTCTCCTTTTCAACATATTTCTGGAAGTCCTCGCCAACGCAATCAGAAAAGAGGAAAAAATAAAGGGCATTCGAATAGGAAAAGAAGAGGCGAAACTCTCTCTATTTGCAGATGACATGATTGTATACATAGAAGACCCAATGGTCTCCATGGAAAAACTACTGGAAGTAATACATGAATTCAGTAAAGTTGCAGGATATAAAATCAATATACAGAAATCGATAGCATTTCTATATACGAATAACAGGCAGACTGAGATAGAACTGAAAAAAGTTATTCCGTTTACCATAGCCACTAAAAGTATAAGATATTTAGGAATAAATCTAACCAAAGAAGTTAAAGACCTCCACAAGGAAAACTACGAGAAGGTAAAAAAAGAAATTGAAAATGACACAAAAAAATGGAAGGACATCCCATGTTCATGGATTGGAAGAGTTAATATAATCAAAATGGCAATTCTACCCAAATTAATCTACCTATTTAATGCAATGCCAATCAAAGTACCAGACACATTCTTCACAGATCTAGAAAAGACAATCTTAAAATTTGTCTGGAATCATAAAAGACCCCGTATTGCCAAAGCACTTCTACACAAGAAGAATGGAGTGGGTGGCATCTCAATCCCCGATCCAAAAATGTATTACAAAGCTGTGGTAATAAAGACAGCATGGTATTGGCACAGAAACAGACATGTGGACCAATGGAACAGAATAGAGTCCCCAGAAATAAGTGCCCAAACATACAGTCAACTGATCTTTGACAAGGGGTACCAGTCAATCCAGTGGGAAAATGAAAGCCTCTTCAGCAAGTGGTGCTGGAGAAACTGGACTTCCACTTGCAGAAAGATGAATCTGAACCCCTACCTCTCTCCTTTGACAAGAATCAAGTCAAGGTGGATCAAGGATCTAAATCTAAGACCTCAAACTATAAAGCTGCTCCTGGAGAATGCTGGGGAAACTCTGGGAGACATTGGTGTAGGGAAAGACTTCCTAAAGAAGACACTCAAAGCAGAGTCCATCGTCCACAAAATAGACAAGTGGGATTACATCAGACTAAGAAGTTTCTGCATGGCCAAAGACACAGTAGTTAGTGTGAATCGACAGCCCTCAGAATGGGAAAATATTTTTGTAAATGTTGCATCAGATAAGGGACTGATAACCAGGATACACAAGGAACTAAAAAAGGTGTTTGGAAAAAAGATGATCAACCCTATTAAAAGATGGGAGAAGGAGATGAAGAAAACACTCTCTAAAGATGACATACGAATGGCCAAAAGGCATATGAAAAAATGTTCAACCTCCCTCATCGTAAGGGAAATGCAGATAAAAACAACAATGAGGTACCACCTAACCCCAGTCAGATTGTCTAATATTAAAAAAACAAAAAATGATAAGTGTTGGCGGGGGTGTGGTGAAAGGGGAACTCTTTTACACTGCTGGTGGGAATGTAGATTGGTCCAACCACTGTGGAGAATAATTTGGAGATTCCTCAAAAATCTACAGATAGATCTGCCATATGATCCAGAGATCCCACTCCTCGGTATCTACCCAAAGGACAGAAGAATTCTTCATTGGAAAAGTGCTTGCACATCGATGTTTATTGCGGCACTATTCACAATTGCTAAGTCTTGGAACCAACCCAGATGTCCCCGTATGGAGGAATGGATTGAAAAACTGTGGCACATATACTCTATGGAATACTACTCAGCCATAAAAACCAACAGAGCCCTGGCTTTTGACAGAAAGTGGAAGAATATGGAAGATGTACTGCTGAGTGAGGCAAGCCAGACTATGAAGGAGAGACATTGTATGTCCCCACTTAACATATACCGTTTGTCTGCTTTCTATGTCTGAAACTGATTGACTAACAGTTTAACAAACACAAGAGATGGGTGTGAATGTCAGATGAGGTGTATGTGGAGGAGTGGGGCCCAACGAAAGACATTTAGAGAAGGGATACAGAGGTAGAGCATTGACGGGATGGGGAGGTGTGGTGTTATCTGTTGAAGATATTTCGATCAACGGGTCTGGGGAGAAATGTTCACATATCGAAATGGTCTCATTGTAAGCCAAACAATATGATTGAAAGTATATACAAAAATAAATAAAAAAATAAATAAATAAATAAATAAATAAATAAATAAATAAAATAAAAAATAAAAAAAAGAACTGTTATCTTAATAATAAAGATTGTCCTGCTATTGAACAAGGAATATCTCTGAATTTATTTATATTTATTTTGTTTTCTGTCAACTGTGTTTTAGGGTTTCTGAATGCATAGCCATATATACTGTGTTAGATTTATACTTAAATACTTATATTTTGGGAACATTACTGTAAATTTTTTTAAAAATTATAAATGCCAAGTATTTCTGTTTTGCTGTTATGTAGAAAATCAGCCAACTTTTGTCTATTGACCAAACAGATTTTGCATATTTTCATCTCCATACAGTTGAATCAAGGCAGGAAATTGTGGGCTTTATTTTGGTTTCAATTTCCAAATTTTTTGGATTGTGTAATCAAAACACTGAATTTTAAAGATTCACTGGGGATGGTGGTGGTGGTGGGAATCACTTCCTGGCTTTCCCATATGCCCAGGGGAGGGTGCATGAACCCACATTCTCTGACCACATGATGTGCCCAATGTCCCACTCCTGGTGTCTGGGCTGCACAGAGTGGGCACTTGGGTATCCTTCTCCTGAGAAGTATGTCTGGAAAAGTGTAATGGATTCAGGACACCGCGAGGCTCTAACTACAGGGAGGATAAGAACTTCCTTCTTCTCGGGATATGTCTCCAGAGATTCCTCTGGAGAGGAGGACTGTGTGAGAAAAAGTGAGGGAAAAGACTCTTCTCACCAGTCCTGAGTGATGAGGCAAGAGTTCCACAGCATTACTTTCTCCGAAATTTTTTCAATACTCATTTTATAAAAGTATCCCTTAAGTGAGACTTTGACTTCTCACCATCATACAATGTCCAAGGTTTTTACAAGTTCATTCAGGTTTGTTTATGGGAGGAAATCTCCATACCTATAAATCACAAAGGCAGAGATGGAAGTGCTATGCACCATTCACTGCTTCATTTTTTTAATGTCAAACTAGTTGTAACAATATTACAAAACTAAATGCTAAGTGTATCAAACTAACATTATTTAAGTTTAAATATTTGTGTTCAAACCATATTTTATTAAAAACTAATTTTGTGACTGTAATGACGAAAACTCATCAACATTTTCTTTTTAGGTGAGATTCATTGTTTAGTGAAAAGTATATTGGTAATAGTACAGGTAATAATGCCTGACTTACAAACATTGACATTCTATATTAGACAAAATGTATTCAATAAATGAACATCAATATACCCTAAAGTGAAGAGAAGGAAGTCACTTCATTTTTTTCTAGACATTGCCCATTTTAAACAAAATCAGAATTTGTTAAAGGTCATTTTACTCTCCTGATGGACCTGTATCGTCCTGGGGACTTTCAAAATGGGAAACCTCAAGTTTTTCTATGAAAACTGTTCTACTTTCATTTTAGAGTTTATTTTGTTCATACATATATTTACCAGAACACCATCCATTTACTCTAGGTTTCAATGCAATAGTTTTCTCTTATTTTCATAATTTACACAGAATTTTAAATCCTATGTTCTATTTCTTCAATCAGCAATATTCTAATGGCATACTTCTTAGTTTATCTTGTTCTCAATTTAAGAAATTATCATGTTTGACAATTTATTATGTCCCAGTAACAATCTTAAATAGCTTAAAAATAATCTCTGCTTAATAAGACCCCTTCAGTGGGACCTCACTTCCAATGGTATTGTTTTGTTTTGTTTTGTTTTTAAGTTTATTACAAGGCACAATTCAATACATTTTCAAATTTAGACAAGATTGTCCTAAGCAAAATTTGAGAACCAGATTGAGAAGATAGAAGTAGAGTGATGATAGCTTTTAGTGCCTACTATTGATGTATAAATCCATTTAAGATGAATTTTTTTGAGAGTTTCTTGCTATGGGGAGTGTGCACTAACCAGAAAGAGAGAGAGACAGAAAGTGAAAAATCATCCCCCAGGGGGAATGGCCACACTGCAGTCACTTCTCCATTCTCCTCTCAGGATTTTGGGCACACATGCATACGTGCCTGGCATGAGTTTAAGCCACTGAGTCTGAGACTCGAACCATGGTCGACTATATGGGAGTCCAGCAACATAGCCATTACACCAACTGGAAGTCTCAAGATGAAATTTTTATATGATGTAAATCAATAGAATATATAAAAAGCCAAGTTAAAGAATGCTTTTTGTAAATTAGGTATATTTACTAAAATGACATTTTCTCCTGTTAAGAAGACAAAATTTGGGGACCAGCAGATAGCATAATGGCTATGGTGCTGGACTCCCATGCAGTGACAATGCCTTGAATCCTTTACCTGGTGGCTTAAACTCCCACTGGGTGCGTGTGTGTGTGTGTGTGTGTCCAAGATCCCGAGAGGAGAATGGAGGAGTAGGGATTGCGGCATGACCATCACCCCTGTGGAGTAATTTCTCACTTTCTGTCTCTCTTTCTCTCTCTGCCTTTATGGTGAGTGCACGTGCCTATAGCAAAAATCTCTCCCCCCCCCAAAAAAAAAGGCAAAAATTGAAGATGCTTTACTCTCTATTTACTAGGTAATATGACTATGGTTTTCATCTCAGTTTTCATATATCTACTGACCATAGTAATTGAAATTTTAATATAGTGATTCATACCTTTCCAGTTTACTTTTTTCAAATTTGAAAAACATATTTATCTCTATTATTGAAGTTTTACATTGACCAAAAGGTTACTATTGTTCATCATAAGCAAGAGAATGGGCCTTCTATTAAGTGTGCTGCATTCTGTGATGTCAGGATTTTTCTTATGAAGAGCTTTATTACTTATATACATTCTGATAAAAATAAAAATTTAAAAGTCCCAAGATGCTTTTAATTTCAGCTTTGCATATTTCTTATTTTCAGATTATGTATATATTATCCCTCAACAAGCCTTAAAGTTTTATTTTGTGAGAAGTACCCTTGTTGTATAGCTTTGTTTGTTTGTTTGTTTGTTTTTTAATGTTTGCTATAAGGTGCACATACTTGCTGGGGAGAGACAGAGGAGGAGGGAAAGGGAGAAAGCACCTATCAGGGGAAATGGCCATACCACAATCCTTTCTCCTCTATTCTCCTCCTGGAATTCTGAGCACTCATACAGACATGCTTGGTTCATTTTAGAAGCCAACAGGTCCAGGATGTGAACCATGTAGTTGGCCATGTAGAATCCAGTCACCTTATTGACCACAGCACAAGGTAGCCCTGTATTTTATCTTAATGTCCACTGGGTACCACTATGTGCTTACAAAATACTTTCTAGAACAGAGATTAAAAAAATCTCATCTGTCTATTGAGTACATTTGTTCCTGTGGTCAACAGAATAATGGTCCCTCAAAGGTGACCACATTTTATGCCCCAGTATCTGTGAACATGTCACCTTACATCACAAGAAAGACTAAGAGGGTGATTCAAGTAAGAATTTTTTTTTTCCTGAGAGGTTTTTGCTATAGGATGCATGTGCTTGCCAGAAAGACAGAGAGAGACAGAGAGACAGAAAGTGAGAAATCACCCTCCAGGGGGATGGCCAAGCCACAATCCTTTCTACATTCTCCTCTCGAGATCTTGGGCATGCATGCACATGTACCCAGCATGAGTTTAAGCCGCTGGGTCTGGGACTTGCACCATGTTTGACTACATGAGAGTCCAGTGACATAGCCATTATGCCAACTGCAGGTCCTTCAAGTAAGGACCTTGAGGTGGGGAGATTACCTTGGCTTATCCAGGCTGACTTAGTAAGATGTCAACACATATAATTAGGAGCAACTTGAATTTTGTGGAGCCTGGGTTTTTGTCCTAACCTTCAACCAAATCAGTTCTTTTCCTTTTATTCACTCTGCCACAGTCTGCCTTTTCAGGGTGGCACTGTATACATCTCTTCATCTGGTACTTGTTTGTATTCTTTCTAATGTCCTTTATAATCAACTGGTAAAGAAAAGAGTATCCCTGTGTTCTGTAAGCCACTCCACCAAGTTAATTGACCCAACTGCAGGAGAAGTATTTGGGAACCCCTGTTTATATCTGATGGGTCAGGAATTAGGCAAAAACCACCTGGGACGTACACCTGCTATCTGAACCCTGGATGGGCAGTCTTTAATTGTTGTGTTGTTTCTTTTAGGTTTTTGCCATAGTGTGTACACTATGAGAAAGTGACAAAGACAGTGAGAGGAAAACTAAGAAATCAACCCCCAGGGGTTATGACTATGTTGCAATCTCCTTCTCCTACATATCTCCTTGGCTGCACGCACACACACGCACACACACACACACACACACACACACACGCTCTACATAGTTTAAAGTCATTAGGTCCATGACTTGAACCACAGTCCCACAGTCAGTCATGTGGGAGTCCAGCTCCTTAAGCACTGTGCCTCCTGCTGGGCCCAACAATCTTTCATTTTCTTTTAAACTTGCCAAAGGGGTTTGTGCTCACCAGAGAGAAAGGGTCAGAAGGAAGGGAGAAAGCAACCTCCAATGAGCCTTGGTCATAGCACAATTTCTTTTCCTCTGTTTCTCTAATGTTCCAAGATTTGGGGAATATACATTTAAGTCATCTGATGGAATTTAAACTGCATAGTCAGCCAAATTGCATCTGGTATCCTTAATAGCCAGACCATGAAGTCAGAATATTGGGGGTGGAAGTTGATCCCTCAACCTGTAGGATCCAACACAATCTCCAAGTAGATACTGTCAGAACTGAAGAGTCAGAGGACAATGAGTTGGTATTGGTGCACAACTAACTGCTTGCTTGTAGGAAAAGCATCACACACTTGATCACAGAAGTTCTGTGGGGATTGCTGAGAGGACAAAATAAACTTAATTGGTTTTATCCTTGGCATTATTACATTGCTGCAGGTAGGGTGGAAAACTGCTAGCAAATGGCAGGAAAATCCTTTGGATGATGAAAATGTACCACATCTACACAGGTGCCTGGGTTACAGAAACACACACATCTGTCAAAATTCACTGAACAGAATGTACAACTACTATCTGTTCATTTCACTGTAGTAAATTATACCTTGATTATAAGGAAAAATAAATAAGTTCATGGTGATTGGGGAGGCTAACACACAATTTAAATATGAAACCTGACCCAGCCTCTGTGGCCCACTAGGTGGCTGGAAGCCACATGCCAATGCCATTTGGGACTCTGGTTCAGTAGGCCTGAAAAGACACCAGGCAACTAAGTGCCTGGTATCATGCCAGCCTGTAGGACTAGAGCAAGGGGGTCCAAGCATGACAAGTCCTTTGGAGAGTCCCCCAACTCTCTCTCATGTACATGTTCTATAGGCACTTTAGACACTGCCTTCCAGACATCTCATTAAGTGCTCTGGACCCCAAGTTATGGGCCGGGATAACATACCTGTTCCAAGTCACCATACATTCCTCCTTAAAATCCTAAGCAATTGTTGATCCTGCATTATACTCAGTATGAAAAATGCTGGCTTTTATTACTGCAAAAGGGAGTAATTTCATTCACAGGAAGTTTTTGCAATCCAGTGACCCCAAACTACCATCACCCAGAACCTGTGTTTGAAAGAGGAAAGGATCAAGATGATCTAAGAAGACAGCTTGTCAGAATTGCCCCACCCAGACATAGAGATTGGGGTGACAGTATAAAGCACAACTCTGAATGACCCTTAGGAATACCTCAAGTAGGCATTCGAAGATCCAGTCCCAAGAAATACAAAGAACCCCAAATAGAATCAATCCAAGAAGATCTTCTCCAAGACACATTATAGCCAGTTGACCAAAACCACAGACAAAGACAAGATACTAAGATTGGCAAGAGAAAAACATCAAGTTACCTACAAAGGACATCCCATCAGGCTAACAGGAGATCTCTCATCAGAAACAATGCGATCGAGGAAAGAATGGGAAAATATATTCAAAGTGTTAAGAGAGAAGCAATTTCAGCCAAGAATACTGTACCCGGCAAGATTATCTTTCATGTGGGAAGAAAAGACAAGAACATTCTCAGATAAACAAAACCTGAAAGAATTTACCAGCACCAGACCAGATGTCCAAGAAGTTCTCAAGGGTGTGCTATATCAGGAAAATTAAATACAGGCACACGGAATTAAGAGTTCAAAAACTAAGAAAGTGGCCAACTTAATCGTAGGGACAAGTCTGGAGTTGAATATTATATCCCAGAATTTAATCAGGAAAATGGAACCAAAACAGAAGATAAAAGTACATGAGACTGATAGGTTCATGCACCTACCATTTGAACAGAATCCTAACCTGTTTCCTGGCTTTAAGCAAAGTTCCTTGGCATTTCTTTGATTTAAGTTAAAACTGGTTTTCTTAATAGTAACGAGTGAACCACCATTGAAAGTAGTTAGATTATGTAAGAAATTGTGAGATTGATACAATACAATACAATGTGGGTGGGAAGGGAATGGAAGACAATTGTAGACACCAGAGATAGTCTGAGAAGAGGGTGGTAAAGGATAGAGAGTCAGAAAAAGGGGTAAAAATAATTCTAGGAACTAGAAATGGAAAATTTTTATAATATGTATGATTAAGTCACTATGCAGTATATTCTGGATGGAAAATCATATTTTGTATGCTGTGATGATGCTTAGGGAAAGAATGTAAATTAAGTTACAAAAAAAAAGTTTCAGGAAAAAAAAAATTCTATTCAAGGGCTGCAGTAAGATATATAGCCCCAGCTAGGTGTTACTTTATAGGATACGTAAAGTGAGACTTGTATTCATGGAAATGTATGTATCACCTGTGTTTGCTATGAAAATATTTAGATTAATTATGGTCTTTAGTAATTCAATAAAATGTGGGGGGAAAACAGTATAGAAAGCAAACATAGATACCAGAGACAGTGTGGGAGGAGAGTGGGAAATGGCAGAGGGTAAGAGATAGGGAATCAAGGATGGGGGAAGAAAAAGGAAAACATACAGAAAACAAGAAATGGAAAATTATTTGCTGACAATAACATGTTTGTTGATGTGCTTGATTGAGAAAATATACAGTGTACTCTGGATGGAAAAATCTCATTTGTATGCTGTAATGATGTACCGTGAATGAATGCAAATAAATAAATTGAAATTAAAAAAAAAAGAAATACCTAGAGTAGCGAAAAGGTACATAGTCCCTCCAATCTGGCCTGGTCAGGGCCCAGCTCCCTGCAGGCCACCACCCCCCATCCCCCCAGGACTGGACTGACTGTCTTAACCTTTTAACATGAGGATCACAAAGAATCCCTACACATCGGTTATACACCCTGGCTCTCTGGTAAGTATTGAACAGAAAAAGGTCAGGTATCACACACTTGTGTTATTCTCACAAACAGCCTGAGGCCTTTCCACACAACCAGCTAAGTACCCCAAATCCTATAGCTTTCAGGGTGTCTACTGGACAGGGCTCAGCCAACTCCCAGCAGTGCCCACAGGCCTCCTCTAGACCAAGTGCAGGCTGATCAGGAACTCTCACAGGTGAAACAGCTTGACTGTTGGGGAAGGAGTGGCCAGCAGGGAGCAAACTGAGAGTGACTGTGACCTCTTCCCCAAACACACCAAGAGTAAGCGGAACACACAGCCCAGGGACCCCTTACCCACCACATGTGACCATTTTTCTACAGCCACAGTGTTTACCACCCACTAATTACTGCAGGAATGTGATCTAAGGGAAGCTGAAGGGCAGTAGAGGCCTTGATAGGTAAATGGGTGGGCAGATCCAGTGACCGCAGAGAGCAGAGACCAGGAATGGTGCATGGGAGCAAGGCCGAGGCACCCATTCAGGACTATAACACAAACTGCCAAGAGACTCTCAGGCATGTCTGGGGCCCAGGGGCAGGGCCTGCAAGCAGGAGGTGCAGGAGCTGTTGATGATCTCCCTTACTGGGGCACAGCAACACCTGCACTTCATTCAAATAAATGTCTTTCCAGGCTTTTTACTGAGGAAAAAAATAAAAGGTACCCAAACTGACTAAAGCTAAGAAGCTGTGACTTTCTGGTTTCAGAAGGCACAGGGTGGAACCAGCAGTTAGCGTAATGGCTATGTCACTGGACTCCCATGTAGTCAACTGCTGTTCGAATCCCGAACCTGGTGGCTTAAAACTCAAGTCGGGCGCATGTGCGTGTGTGCCCAAGATCCTGAGAGGAGAACGGACGAGAAGGGATTGCAGCCTGGCCATCCTCCTCTGGGGGGTGATTTCTCGCTTTCTATCTCTCTGTCTCTTACTGTCTTTATGGCGAGCGCATGCGCCCTATAGCAAAATCCTCTCAAAAAAAAAAAAAAAAAAGAAAAGAAAAAAGGCACAGGGCTGGGACCAGCAGTTGGCATAATGGCTATGTTGCTGGATACCCTTGTAGTTGACCAAACATCAAGTTCTTGACCCGGTGGCTTAAACTCACGCTGGTTGTGTGTGTGTGCGTGCCCAAGATCCGGAGAGAATGGAGGAGAAGGCATTGCGGCGTGACCATCCCTCCTGCAGGGTGATTTCTCGCTTTCTGACTCTGCCTTTCTCTGCTATCTGGCCAGCACACGCGCCCTATAGCAAAAACTACTTTTAAAAAATGGCACAGGGCTGAGGGACTGAGGTTACTGCTGGACCTAAAGAGGGGGAAAGGCATTTGCCAGCCTGGCTTGGTGGTACCGCTCAGGACCAATTCCTCTCCAAGCCCGCTCCTAAAAGGCCTTGGCTCCAGCAAGAGCCAGGATGCAGGTCTCAGGAGCGTCCATCCAACTGGCTTGTGGCCACCCAGCTCCAAAAGGCCGTCACTGTTGCCTCCTGATCTTACAAATCCGCCTGGCAGGGCGCTCACCTTCAAGCAAGACCCGCTGAGATCAACTGCCTCCGCTGTGGTCCTCCTAGCTAGGGATCCACCACTTCATCTCACTGTAGCCCAGAAAGGAGCAAGTGCCTGGTCCAAGTGAATAACTCTGCGTCAACCAAGCGTTGCCATGGTGCTGTTGGTGCTCAATGTTCCAGGATTGGTTGGGGGTTAGGGGCGTGGCCCTTGGGCAAACTTGCGCGGGGCAGGGCGGACGCGTCTGTTCGCTACTGGGGATGCTGGCTGGTAGGACTGGCTGCTCGCCCCATTCAGTGCCCAGCCCGCCCCGCTGGCTCCCAGATCCCCTTGCTCTGGCTGTAGTGCGCTGTACCCGCCAATCAGGGAGCGCGGCGTTGTCTGCGTGGAGGTGAGTCTGGGCGTGGGCTGTGGCGCCTCTCCTTAGTACCGGGTGAACTGGGGGAGGTGGAAGGTTTGGGCTGCGGGATTCCTGAGCAGGCGAGCTATGGAACCTGCGGGTCAAAGGATGGTCCCTGGCTCAGGATGGAGTCCGTGAGGTGGCAGTGTTCATGACGTGAAGGGACTGCGATCTTTGTGGGAGTCCGGGAAGGGCACCCATGGGACCTGCAGCGCCGCTTGAGGGAGCAAGCCGGTGTGCGGGAAGTGGGGTGGGGAGCAGTCCGAGGGGGAGCTGGGATCGACCACGACCACCACGCCAGTCCCACCGCCCCCTCCCATTGCTGCTCTTGCCACAGGACTGCAGGGCTGTTTTTTAAGGGCGCCATCTGCAGACTGAGTAACTCTCATGAGATCTCATTAACCTGATTTCTTGTCATGGTCAGGACTGTAGTGGTGCCAGGCCCTGAACTGGAAGTGTGCTCGCCACTGACCCCCTTTGGCTTTAATCTCCCCAGCTGTCCCTACAGAGACTGCACAGAAATATTTGCTATGGTGACTGCACATTCTATCAAGTCTAAAAAATCAAGTACAAGTTATTGAGTTTTACTAAGGTTATGGGTTGAAAAGTTTGGAGGCTTTTCATTTTAGAAAGTCCTAATTGGAAATTTTATTTTCTGCAAAGTCCTGCTGTTGTTTGAGAAACATTCAGAAGGACTGTTTATCCTTGGTAGCTATTCCTACTGCTAGGGCTGTTCTAGACCAAGTCCTGTGCCAGCGGTTCTCAATCAGGGCTGATTTTTCACCCCCCATCCCCAGGTGACATTTGGCAATGTCTGGAGACATTCTTGGTTATCACTGCTAGAGGGAGAGGGTGCTACTAGAAGCCTTCTCATGGGTAGAGGCCAGTGATGCAGATAAACATACTAGGAATCATAGGACATTCTCCAAGACAGTGTCCATATTACTGAGGCTGAGGAGCCCTGTCCTAGACCATGACTGTAAGGAGAATGGAGCCCAGCCAGGGGGCTAAGGTATCAGGACAGGTGTAAAGTGCTAGGAGTTTCTCTAGCATGGGGACAGGGAGCCCCATAATAACACCTTTTGCTGCTAATTTTGGGGTCCCCAGGCAGTATGGCATGCCCCATCTCTTGAAGTAGGCTTATTTAACTCTCATGACAGTGCTACTGAGGTGGGCAGTCTCATAGGTCAAGAGAGCTGTAGAGACTAGCAGTTGGCGTAATGGCTTTGTCGCTGGACTCCCATGTAGTTGACTGTGACTGGTAGCTTAACTCATGCTGTTCACGTGTGTGTGCGTGCCCAATATCCCAAGAGGAGAATGGAGGAGAATGTATTGTGGTGTGAATATCCTCCCTTGGGGGTGATTTCTCATTTTCTGTCTCTCTCTCTTTCTGGTGTGTGCATGTGCCCTATAGCAAAAAACTCTTCAAGGAAAAAAGAAGAGAAAAGAAAAGAAAAGAAGAGAAGAGAAGAGAAGAGAAGAGAAGAGAAGAGAAAAGAAGAGAAAAGAAAAGAAAAAAAGAAAAAAAGAAAAGAAAAGAAAAGAAAAAAGAAAAGAAAAGAAAAGAAAAGAAAAGAAAAGAAAAGAAAAGAAAAGAAAAGAGAAAAAAAAAAAAAGAGCTGTGGTTCAGGAGCCTCAAGAGCTACTGCAGTTAGGAAGGAGTGGGGACCAATCTGAATTAAGTCAGCCTACCTGTGCTTTACTCACCAGAACCAAGAGCTATAACTGTTCAGATGGAGTTCACATCTCCTGAGCCTTTCTTCCCATGGAGGAGCCTACCATGTACATTAGACCCTCTAAGCTGTCTCTCTAGTCTTGACCACTTCTGTCCTCCAGTTTTTTCTCCACACCACAGCCATCTTTTCCCTAAACTAAAACCTTTCACATTTCCTTTTCTTACCCTCAAGATAAGTCCACCATCTTTTTTTTAATCTTCTCTTGACTTCTTTTTTTTTATTTTTTTTATTTACATTCATTCACTGTATATCATTATAGCATATAAAATGAGATTTTTCCATTTAGAATACACTGTATATTGGCTCAATCAAGCACATCAACATATGTGTTATTGTCAACAAATAATTTTCCATTTCTTGTTATCTGTATATTTTGCCTTTTTTCCCATCCTTGATTCCTTATCTCACCCTCTGCCATCTCCCACCCTCCTCCCACACTGTGTCTGGTATCTATTGCTGCTTTCTATGCCTCCCCCATTTTATTGTTTCACTAAATATCTTAATAAATCTAAATATTTTCAATAGCAAGCACAGCTGATATATACATATCCATGAACACAAGTCTGACTTTAGGCATAAAACTCAGTGAATAGAATGAACGTACTATAAAGTAGCACCTAACTAGGGCTATATAGCTTACTGCAGTCATCAAATAGGTATTTTTAATGCTTTTTTTTCTTCTGAAAAAAATTTTTTATTAATGTACATTAGTTCCCTGAGCATCATCACAACATACTAAATGTGGTTTCCCATCTAGAATAAACTGCATTGTGTTTAATCATGCATGTTATCATCCATAATATTCCATTTCTACTTTCACATATATATGTTTTTTACCCCATGTCTGACCCTCTGTCCTATTCCACTCTCTTATTACACTATCTCTTCTGTCTACAGTTGTCTTCAATTCCTTTTCCCCCAACATTTCATTGATCACACAATATCATTAGTAATCTAACTACTTTAAATAGCAAGTTCAGCTGATGGTTTCAAGAAAAGCAGTTTTCAACTGGTAAGGATATTTCCTTGAAACTTAAAGCCTAGAAACAGGTTAGTATTCTGTTCAAATAGTAGGTACATGAATCTATTGATAGCTGAAGACAGGACAAAAATCCTTAAAACCGGACAACAAAGCTTAGAAGAAAAGCAGCAATATTTTAGTCAAGTCACAGAATGCTGTTTCATCAGTTCAGTCTCATGTACTTAATCTTTCTTCTGTTTCTGTTGAGGTTTGATCTTCCAGATTGGACTCTGGAATATAAAACTCAACTCCAGACTTTGTCCCTACAATTAAGTTGCCTATTTCATGGCCTAGAAAGTTGGGAGTTGAATTCAGTACATTTTTGTTAATGATGTTCAATATATTTGTGTCTTAGTAAGATGAGAATCACAAAATAACTACAAGATGTTAGTTACTCATGTTCACTAATAGAACTGTATCTTTTTTTTCCTCTAAGTTATTTGCCATAGGGTGTTTGCACTCACCAGAGAGAAACAAAGCCAGTGAGAGTGAAAATGAGAAATCACCCCAGGAGGGGAGGTGGCAGAGATGACCATGCCACAATCCCTTCTCCTCTTGGAATTTTGTGCATGCACACACATGTTCCTGATGTGGTTTTTAAGCCACTGAGTCCAGGATTCAAACTTCAGTTGACCATGGAGTCCAGTGCCTTAACTACTATGCCTCCTGTTAACTCCTAGAACTGTATGTTGAGGATAGAATCAGTAAAGTTTCTTTCTATATATGAAGATGTTGAGGGGGCAGTATTTTGCTTATGTAGAATGGAATTCTTGAACATTGGGTAAAATCACATGTATACTTTTTAATTGTGAAACTAGTAGAAAGTGTATTGAAATGAGTATAATAGGAAGATTTATGTTGTTTTACATTAAGTCTACAAATGATCAATTTATCAGAGGTAGGGACTCTGGTTTATATCTTTTTCTGAATCTCCAACAATCATGGTGAATATGCAATAGGCTTTGGTAGTTCTGGCTTAATTAAATTGCAGTTTGTGATGAAATAAACCAGTTATGAAAATGTAAGGAATTTACATGCCACCTAGTGGGAATGAAGTGCTATATTAAACAATGTATTGTAGTACAAAATATATCAGTTTTGAAATTGAAAAGGACCTGAGGCACCACCTGGTGGAAATATTTTAAATATGTTGGCTTTGAAAGTGTGCTCTGTCTAAGACCTGGTGGAAAGGAAGGGAATGCATTACACAATAGTTTGTTTTAAAGCATAATGAATCTTTCTTGCCATCTGGTGGCAACGAGAGAATATAGAGTTGAATATATTAGTTTTGAAAGCCTAATGGTTTTATCCATGGTGATCACCCAGAGAAAATTAGGGAATCTATTACATATACAACTTGTGGATGGTTAAACATACTAGTTTTTATATTAAGATGGACTTTATATTAAGATGGGTTTGTTGCTGTGCATTTTTGACTTGTGGTATTTTTGACATATGTTGGCTTTATCATAAATCTAGTAGCATCTATAATATAAAATGTTACTGAAACTATATTCTTGACTTAAGTTCTTTGAATACAAAGCACACAAAAGCTATTGCCTCAAAAAATATGCATTCTCAGGAACCAGCAGTTAGCGTAATGGGTATGTCGCTGGACTCCCACATAGTCGACCACGGTTCGCGTCCCGGACCCGGTGGCTTAAAACTCACGCCAGGCGCGTGTGCGTGCGTGCCCAAGAGGAGAATGGAGGAGAAGGGATTGCGGTGTGACCATTCTCCCTGGGGGTGATTTCTCGCTTTCTGTCTCTCTGTCTCTCTCTGTCTGGCGAGCGCACGCACCCTATAGCGAAAATCTCTCAAAAAAAAATATGCATTCTCCTATGTTCTTTATTCAATTTACCTGTGTACTCTGTCTCTTGGACATCAACTTTAAACAGAGAGAGAGATAAATCTTTGTATTCATTGGGTAACTCTGTGGCATGAGACAGATGAATTCTGAAGTATGAGTTGTATAACAAAATACAGCTTTCTCTATTATATAAGAATCCAGTGATGACCGTTGTGGCTGCCTTCCTTGAAGCTATCCAGAGACCCAGGCTACTCCCCATCTTTAGGATGGTTGTCCTAGAGTTGAACTCCAAATAAAGTAGCAGGCCAGTAAAGCTTAGTATAGATTTCTGTCTGCTGAAAACCTTGACCTGTCTTCCTTTTTCCCATTACTTAGTCCTTTACTCACTCTGTTCTGATCACTCAGGCTAACCCAGCTGGGCTCCAGAGCCACCTTGTTCAGTAGTACTGTTGAGAACTATTTATATTTCCTTTTCTCTGCCTGGCACATGTGCCCTTTTCTTGACTTTTAAGGTGGTTCGTTCTCAGGGTCATTTATAGAACACTTGTACAACTTTCAGAGGCCACCTAGATTACATCATCTAAGATTGCATCTCAACTACTCTCTATTTCACCCTTGCTACATTTGAGATTAAATCCTTATTATCTGGGACAGTCATTGTGTGAAATGAATAAATGACTCACGTGCACACTAGAACAGTAACACCTGGACCCTATCCTTGGGGAAGTTGAGAGTGTCATCTTTGAAGTCACTTCTGTGGTCTGTGGTCTATGGTCATGTGAGGAGGCAAGCAGAGTCTGTGTTTTACTTTTCTTTCTAAAACTTTCTACTTACCAGTTGCTATTTTTGGAAAGTATTTGTGAATTTGTTTTTCTCCCTTTCCTGATTGTAGAGCAAAGGAACCAGGAAGGTAGGAACCATGTTTTATTCACTGCCAACTCTCCAACACTAGAATGGCTTCTTTTAGGACAGTCAGCATGCCTTTGCTAGATGGATGAGTGTGAATGAACAATGAACAAATGTAGAGAAAAAAAAAAAACACACACACAAGAAAGAATAGACTTCATCTGGGTCTTAGAAGATGTGCAGAATTTTCCTTGGTAGGTGGGGGTAGGAGAGGTATTGTAAGCAGGAACACAGATGGTTGAATGTCATGGTCCCTTAAATTTGAAAGCACCATGCCCTAAGGAAGCTGCATTCTGAAGTTGTAATTTCATACCGTTTTCAGCTTTCCTATGGCTTTCGTCCTTCTTTGAGGAGAATTATACATTGCATGTATATTGTGTTACTCACAAACACATGCAACAGATAAATTGTATTTCCTGAGAAGATACCTGTTTACCTTGAGGAAAATTGAGATTTTAACAGTAGCATAAATTGTGCATATTAGAATTTGAATGTGCTGTGGAAGAAACTGGCAGATAGAATTCAACACATCACATATTACTTTGCGTTATTAGAGTTATTCTAGTCTTATTAATAAAAGAAGATATGAACTCACAGATTAAAGTGGTTACACTCTTCTAGTCTAAGAGTCTATATTTTCAGTAGTGAGATGTACATTTAATGACTATCAGATGCTTGCCACTCAAAGTGTGGTCAAGCAGAATTGGTCCTGGAATAGTTCTTGCACATCTACAAGGGGGTAAGAAAATCAAGTGAGAGGACAAAGTTAGAACTTTTTAGATATTCAGCAGCATAATTTTATATCTGTTTAATCTAATTTTAAAAACTAGACTTGTACTTAATGCACCTAGTTTCTGTTTTTAGTAAGGTACTTTATCTTCATCACATTTTACAAAAGTAAGGGTCTTCGATGTATCAGAGAAGAAAAAAAAAAGCATCTCACCATCTGTTCTTGAGAGAGCCCAGTGTTAATATATGGCCTATGAAGGTTGGTTATATTTTCAAAGTCTGTCATCAGTACCAAAGCCAAGAGTGGCTTTCATTTCTTTGTCTAATACTCAGTGTTTTGAGAATTAGTCCAGCATCTTTGAGGTAGAATGTTGGTGAGCTTGATTCATATATATTCTCAAGAGTGGCCATGGAGTTAATAACAACACAAGTACATAGAGTTTAGTGTCAATGAATTATCCTTATTTCTTTTCTTTTTTTAAAAAAAGTTTTTATCGTAGACATGTATGCTCACCATGGAGAGACATAGAGAAAGAAAAGGAGAACTCATCCCCAGGGGATGACCATGTTGTAATCCCATCTCCTCCACTTTCCTTCCAGGATTTTGTGCATACATGCACACAGGCCAGGCATGATTTTCAGCCTGATAGATCCAGGGCTCAAACTGCTGTTGTCCATGTGGGAATCCAGCACTTAACTATCATGCCACCTGCTGGCCTCCAATTAATTATTCTTGTATAAGCTTTTTTCTCTGTAAATTGTGAGTAATGGATTGGCATGTTTTTGTGTGGCGTATATGGCAAAAAACTGGTGTCCTTCACAGCTTTTCTCCTTCTTCCTTTCAGTGTTTTTCTTGAACTAAACTATGAAAGATAAAGTAGATTATTTCATTTGGTGAGAAAGTTGTACAATAATGAAACAGTACAGTGTACCCACTTAAGCTGGTTCCAGGCAGTATGGGATTGTAATAGCAGAATTAAAATGGGAGTTGGGGGACCAGCAGGTGGTGTGGTATATGAGGTACAGGACTCCCACATGGTCGACCACTTGACCAGGTTCAAGTCCCAGGCCTGGCAGCTTGCTTTCTCACTTATTTTTCCTTTCTCTCTGTCTCTGTGTCTTTTTGGTGAGTGTATATTACTTATAACAAATTAATACAAATAATAATAATAAATAAAATTAAGTAAGTCTTTTCTTAAGAAGCTTTTGCTTTAGTGTGTGTATGCTCACCAGAGAAAGAGACAGAGACTGTGAGAGGGAAAGTAAGATATCATCCCCCAGGGGGAATGGTCATATTGTAATCCCTTCTACTTTATTCTCCTCCTGGGATCTTGGGTGTTCACATGGGTCCAGTGTGAGTCTAAGGCCACCAGTTTCAGGACTTGAACTGCAGTCAGCCATGTGGGAGTCCAGTGATGTAACTGCTACACTGTCTTCTAGTCCCAAAATTAAATAATTCTTTTTTTTTTTTTTTTGGAGAGGTTTTTTGCTATAGGGTGTGTGTGCTCGCCAGACAGACAGAGAGAGACAGAGAGATAGAAAGCGAGAAATCACCCCCCAGGGGGGACGGCCACGCCGCAATCTCTTATCCTCCAGTCTCCTCTCAGGATCTTGGGCAAGCACGCACACGCGCCCAGCATGAGTTTAAGCCACCAGGTCCAGGTAGCGAACCGCGATTGACATGGGAGTCCAGCGACATAGCCATTACGCTAACTGCTGACCCCTTACGTAATTCTTAAAAAGCAGAATAAAATGGGAATTGAGAACACTGATTCCTGCCTGACCTCGAACATCTGCCAGTCCTGTTTTCCTTACGGACAATTTGCTAAGAATACATTCACCAAAAAAATCTAGAATCTTTCCCACCAATACAAGTCTCAGTATCAAGTGCAGATTTGAAAGGGTTCCCAGAACACGGGTGTACTCTAATGTCTCAGGAACTTTTTCTCAGCCAACCCTAGAGAGAGACCTTGCCCACAGCATTATGGGTGTCTCTGAAGATGTATATATAGTTAAGATAGACAAGACCAGTGATGGTCAACCAGGATAACTTTGCTTCCCAGGGGAGATGTGACAATATCCGGAGACATTTTTGGTTGCCAATTAGGGAGTACTAATGACATCTGGTAGGTAAGGATGCTTCCAAACAGCCTGCACTGTATATGACAGCTTCCAACACCCAAGAATTATTCAGCTTTAAATTTTGTTGGTGCCAAGATTAGACTAAAGTAACAAATACACTAAATCAACCAATGGCTAAAAACTCTAGAAATGTCTTTTGCTTCCATAACAGCCTAAGGTAATTCAAGCTAGCCTGGGGTAGAATTATAGGGTTGATGAGGGAAGTTAGCGTGTGAACACAGCTCTGCTCCATGCAAGCACATTAGCTGATGGCATTTTTTTCATTCCCAGCATATTGTTTCCAAGACCACACCAGGGCCCGTTCATTTCACCACCTGGAACGTGGGAATGGTACAGAGTATATAGAGGAAATAGGTAAAGGAGAGCTCATGTAGGAGGCTTCTGTGGTCCAAATCCAGCAATGGCACACACTTTTCATATTCTGTTGACTATAAATCAGTCATTGGGCACACTTAATTACAGGTAATCTGGAAAATATGGACTAATCCATTATTCAGAAAGAGGAGAACAGACTATTTTGTTGACTTGTTTGCAATCTCTACCCTATTGAGTAACTGCATCACTTCTTTCAGTAGTACAATGAGAGTGATAACATTCCAAGGTGTAGAGTACTTGTGTTTTATGAATTTGTATGCCTTGTACATTCGTTAACTCATTTAATTCTCCAAGTAGCTTAATGGGTTACATACTGTTATTAACTTTATTTTGCATTTCAAAAAAAACATGAGGAAAAAAACATGAGAGTTTAATTTCTCCAAAGCATACAACAAATAAGTGTTTAGAATCTCTTTATAAACCCAGCGTGTCTGATGCTAAAACTCAATTTCTATTTATTCATCATACCACCATTCCATTTGTTTCTTGAATACTCTAGTTGTCATTTCTTCTACTGAATCCAAATCTGCCTTTCTATTTATGTTTCCACTTGCTGGTTATACTTTGGCCATTCAGGAGAACAGGCCAATCTTACTTAATATTTCCAACTCAGGGAAATAGAAGCATGGGTGGAAGTCAAAGTGATGGCAGGGGGGGTGAGAAAATGTAGGCACATTTAAGAGATGTGGGATCCACGTGAGAAGTCAATAGTCTGCATTTTTTCCCCTAAGGTAACTGGTAACATTCTCTAATCACTAAAGAGAATTGAAGACAGAAGGAAAAATTGATTTGTGATGTGAGTGGTTGAGGCAGGTAATGACAATTTTATATTTGAGAATGTGAGCTTGATGTATTTAGGAAAGGGATATTTGTGTGATTATGTCAGCTGAACTCACGGATTTTAAGTTTAAGAGAGAGAGGCGGGCTAGAGATATACATTTGGACCTGATCTTCATAGATATGAATACTGAACCTATGGTATCTCATATAATTCCTGGTAGAGAAGAGTGTGCGAAGATAAAATGAAAAGTAGACCTTGGTAAGTTCAGTTGTGTTATTGTTTTTAATTTCTTACCCATCTCTGTATCCACACCATTGTAGATTTCGAAGCTCCCTGTGCAAAAAGAGCAAAGTATGAAGTTCATTGTCCCTTAATTATTAATTATTTGATTTGCTTTGGCCTATAGGTAAGGCAGAAGCATACCAGTTCCAAGATTAAGCTTAAGAGGTCTTACCTATGACTTCTTGCTTTCTTGTGCCTTTGCCAATAAGAACATGTCTAGGCTTGCCCTGTTGTCTTAGGTGGACAATGAATGACAGGTGGAATGGAGCCCAGCCTAGATCAGCCAGTCCCAGAATGTCTGGAGACCAGGAGATAAATTAATGCCTGTTGTCATTATTATGGACCTCTGAGATTTCATGATTGTTTTTGTTATTGTGACACATGGATCCAGAGCTCTTGAGGGAGGCTTGCAGGTATTCATTGAAGATTGTCTCCCTAGGGACCAGCAGTTGGTGTAATGGCTATGTCATTGGACTCCCATGTAGCTGACTGCGGTTCGAGTCCTGGACCTGGTGGCTTAAACTGGTGGCGCATGTGTGTGCATGCTCAAAATCCCCAGAGGAGAATGGAGGAGAAGGGATTGTGGCATGGCCACCCCCCTGGGGAGTGACTTCTTGCTTTCTGTCTCTTTCTGAGGAGCACACATGCCCCATAGCAAAAACCTCTAAAAAAAAATAAATTAAAAAAAGAAATAAAAAAATTGTCTCCCTAGAAATGGTAGCTGAAGTTATTAAAGTGTATAGTGTGTATTGTGGCCTTGGTGGAGAATATAGCCTAGGGGTGTGTACATTTCTAATTCTGGTAGAAGAGTGGAAAAGGATGACAAAGAAAAAGGCTGGTGGGCAGAAGGAGAAGAAAGAATAGCATAGGCTTTAGAGTTAGAAAACCTGTGTTTAAATCATTTCTTAACAATTTACTAGTAATGTAACCTTGAGCAGGATAGTTAAACTCTAAGCACCTAAGTCAGTTTTCTGACTGGCAAAATGGAGGAAAGAAGATGTACGCTGAATATAATTATGAGGAATAAATACGCATTTAACATAGTATGTGTTAACTCTAATATGAGTGCTCAGTTATTGTTAGGTGTTTTCCAAGAAATTCAGTAATTATGACAGCTAATATATTGCATGCATACTCAAAGTCATAAAATTAAAATACCTTTTTACATAAAAAAGGATGCATCTCAAAATAATGGATAATGAAGCCAAAGGCTAGAGAGAGGAATAATTAGCTGTTTAATGGGAATAGAGTTTCAGTTTAGGAAAATGAAAAAGTTCTGGAGGGATATGGTGGTAATAATTGCATGGCAGTGTAAATGTACTTAATACCACTGAACTGTACTATGCAAAGGGTTAAAATGGCAAATTTTACCATACATACATATATTTGTGTGTGTGTGTGTGTGTGTGTGTGTGTGTGTGTATATATATATATATATATATATATATATATATATATACACACACATATATATGAAACAGCCATGTTAGACTGTCAGGAAGCCTCAATGGTGTGTGTATGGTAATAGATGGTCAACTCTCACAGGAAAATTGTTTGTTTCTGCTGGGTCTTTCAAATTTGAGGGTGTCCTGGTAATACAGAGGGTCATATGAGCTCTGATTCCACTTCAGAAATTTAGTCTCCAGTGACTCTGCAACCATCACCATGCCACAAAATGAATATATTCAATTACAACATAAACACTATGGATACCATTTGGATTACCATGAGATAAAGAGAAAGAGGAAAGTTGATGGGCTCATGAACATTCAAAGAAGGCAACAAAGATGATTGGTCTGGAGACTAAGCTCTATCATAAATAGCACCATGTTGAAAGAATACAAATGAAAAAGATTATCAAGATGCATGAAAAGAGGAACACCAAACAAAAGAATGATGAAAAGGCTCCACAAGGAGCAGTGCCTGTCTATCTGTTGGACAGAGAAGGCCAGTCCCGAGCTAAAGTACTTTCCAATATGAGTAAACAAAAACAGAAAGAGAAAGTGGAAAAATGAGAAACCCCTCTACCCAAAGTTTGAGCCCAAGGAGAAACATAAGTATTAAAAATTATTTGAACAGGAAAGAGAAAGAAGGAATGAAAGAGGATGGTTACAAAAGTCTGCTTTGTTGGAGATGGCTTTACTAGAAAACCACCTAAATATGAAAGATTCATTAGGCCAATGGGTTTACCTTTCAAGAAGGCCCACATAACACATCCTAAACTGAAAGCCACCTTCTGCCTGCCACTACTCGGTGTAAAGAAGAATCCCTCATCTCTACTACATACAACTTTGGGTGTTATCACCAAAGGTACTGTCATTGAGGTGAAAGTGAGCATTTGGACCTTGTGACATAAGGAGGCAAGGTTATTTGGGAAAAATTTGCCCAAGTTACCAACAATCCTGAAAATGACAGATGCATGAATGCTGTCTTCCTGGTTTGATAGCAGTTGCATACATATAACTCCCTGTAATTTTTGAAGATGATACACCAATCTGGAAAACCATCAGAACTGATGTTTCTGAATATAGCTGGTCTTACATGTCTGCAGTCATCAAAAGATTATTTATTGAATTGTAGAAAAACATTAAAGTGGCCTGGTTTTACAAAAAAAAAAAAAAAAAAAAAAAAAAAAAAGGAATTTACTCTATTTTCTGTTTTAGACCTCTCAGTAACTTTTCTTTTTAGAGATATTTATTTAAATTTTTTATTATTATTATTTTTAATTTTGCTATAGAATGTGTGTGCTTACCAGAGATATGAGAGTGAGCAAGAGAAAGTGAGAAAGCAAGTCATCAGGTCTGGGACTCAAATCAGTCATAATCTATCACCTTAATCATCATGCCAACTGCTTGCCCCATTATCAGTAAAATTTCATAATTCACATGAGATGTTGAGAGACAGGTAAATTTTAGAGAATGTTTTCTGTAAATTATTTACTGCACCCAGAGAGGATAGATTTCTTTAGTTAGTAATTGGCATGAATCATTTTGCTATAAAAATAATTTTTTAATACTTTTTAGCCAACTTTAGAAATTTGGTGAAGATTAGTGAGGGTAGGTTTTGGTTGTTAATAACTAGTGGGCCAACTAGTGATATCACGGTTAAAGTGACTGGATCACACATGGGTGACTGCATAGTTCAATTCTCAGATTCAGTGGCTTGAGAAACATTCCAGGTGCATGTGCGTGTGTATCCATAACCCTCAGAGGGAAGTGGAAGAGAAAAAAACTGCAGCAAAACTATCCCCCCAAGGGGTGCCTTTTTGACTTTTTCTCTCTCTGTTCAGTGAGTGCACGTGCACTATAGAAATTTTTTTTTAAAGGGGGTATGTTCTTATGTCCTAGTAAATATACAATATAAAGAGACTTCAACAAGTTCATGGAAAATCAAAATAAAAACCAAGTTTATTTTTATGCAGACCAATTGAAATCCATGTATAGTTTTTTCATAACATGTATTTTCCATGAAGTGTTTGAAGACCTCTCACATATAAATACTAGTTAAACTGCTAATACTCCCACACAGCAGTGTGCCTGACACAGAACCTGAAGAGGAATGCGTCATGGAGCCCCTTTTCCTTCCTGATCCACACATTAGGGTCTGGTTTAAGAATGACGTCACAAAGCTCTGTGTACTCTTAGTAACCCGTAAATTGATACAATATTTATTTTTAGCTGTATCTCCTGAAACATGGGCCCTGCTTTTAAGGAAAATGTAGTAGGTGTAAGAAGGCAATTTTAGTAGGGTTGGGAAGTCAATTATTAAAAGATTGGGAAATCAATTATAGTAGGACTGAGAAGTCAACTCTAGTAGAATTGAGAAGTTAACAGAGCACTATGAGACCATTGAGCTATGAAGGCGCAGAAGCCATCTGTTTCAGGTCCAGGGCAGAAATTTCGAAGGGATTACAACATGCTGCTGCTGAACTTGTGCACAGCCAAGCCTTGTCAATGCTGTGCACCAAGCAGCCACTGTCACTTAGTTACAATGTGAAATATGAGAAGTCTGGGAACACTGGGCACCAGGAGACCTGGGAGCTGACAGGGCCTACAACGGTGGGTGCCTCCACTCAAGAACACATGCTGCTCAGCACTGACCCAGCTCAGGTTGGAGCACAGTCCCCTACTCTGCCCTTGGTGTAACAATGTGCACGGCCACGCCAGCTTCTTATAAGCCTTTGGAAATGCTAAACAGCAGTGTTCCTCCCTTGGTCACAGCAACGGAAAGTCCTTGTACATAGGTGAACAAGCATCCAGAGTAGGGGAGAGGAGTATGGATGGTTTCCCTGTGACCTTTATGAGTCCTGGAGACCGAGGCTCCAAGGAGAGTAACCATGGATCCTGCAGAATTTCCACTGTAGGGAGCAGGTGGGGAGAGGACCAGGCACATCACAACCACCATGCCAGGCTCAGGTACCTCCTATCCAGTGCTTTGCAATCCCCTGAATTGACAACCTTGACTCCCATTGTGCTGTGGTGTTGGAAATCAAAAAGTCACACCAATTTGGCTTTAATCAATTTGGGGCTTTGCTTTTTTTTTTTTTCAAGAAAAAGACTGAAAAGGCATGTATTTGGTGCTATTGAAGTGCTGGCCACACAGAGTGGGTACTACTAGGCTCTTGTGCCTCCTGCCTATATGCCCTGCCCCTGGGCCCAGGATTTACCTGGGTGATTGAACCTCTTGTCTGACTGAGCTATAGCCCCACCCCATGCTGTGACCCTCCTCCCACAACCCTGCTCTCCTGTGCTCCCTGTCAGGGATAGTAAGTGTGTCTCCCTCCTCCTATCAGATTTCCTGATCCTTCCCATCTTCCCCTAGCTTGCACTCAGTGATGAGTGGGCATTAGCTCCAGAATGGTGAATGTCATCTTTTCCTCCTATCACTGCCAGATGCCTCCCAAAATGGCGCAGCCAGGGGCACTTCTCCCTGGAATCCCAAAGGGTAGGATGGCTCCTTAGTGAGTTGCCTGCTAAGTGAATGTTCCTTTTGAAGTCTTCCCCTCTTTCTTGGTTCTTATTGCTTTTAAAAGGAATATTAAGCGCCTTATGCTTAAGGTTTCTCTGTAGCTCTCTAAGCTTGTCAGGGAGTAAACAACATGTACCATGGTCTCAAAATTGTCTGGTCTGCTTGCCTCCCTGGCTGCCCAGTCACATGGAGCCTGACCACATGGAGGTCAGTTGGGTTGGAGGAGGAGGATCCCTAAGCCCTGGCCAGGAAAATGACCTTTGTCTTAAGGGCTGTTACTGCTGCCCTGACAGACTTGGTTAAAGGCTGGACCAGAAAACATACCAGAAACACTTTCAGATGTCAGAGACAAATCTCACTTCATTTTCTTTTTCTTTTTTTTTTTTTATTTTAAAACATTTTTGCTAAGAGTGTGTGTGCTTGCTGCTGAGAGAGAGAGTGAGCAAAAGCACCCACCTTGGGGGATGGTCACTTCACAACCCCTTCTCCACATTTCCTTTTACGATTTTAGGCACACATACACATGTGCCTGGTGTTTTTCAGGCCTCCCAGTCCAGGTCTCAAACCACGCACTTGGCCATGTAGGATCCAACCACCTTAACTGACATGCTACTGACTAGCCCCTTTTTTTTCTTTTCATAATTGCAAGAGAACACATGCATATCGCCCCTCCCCCCACCCCACCCCACCCCCCCGTAGGGCATGGTCACACCACAGTGTATTCTCCATGTCTTCATCCTGTTGGGTTCTACATTTTCAAGTGTACTGTCCCTAGAACAGGTTTACTAAGAAAAGAAATTGTTGGCAGCTTGTAAAGAGAGGAGCTAGTTAAGACAGTGTTCCTGGGGGCCTTCATACTAGGTACACAGTATGTGTGGCTCCTTTCCAAAGAAGGAAAGGAAAAAATTTCCTGCTCATGAAATTCTGTTTACTGTCTTTTGCACTTCCTGTGTACAACTATTCTTTTTCTCCAAGTGTCACCATGTTTCATAACTAATAGAAATTCAGAATGAAAGGTCATTTACGCCTTTTTCTAGGATTAGTGGCAGAATTTGTCTTGGAAGAAGGGTAAGAAGATTTCCTTCAACTTGTCATTTGAAAATTTTCCCAGCCAAAAGAAAGTTAACATTTGTTCCCTGTAACAAAATACCTTCCTTAATCTTTTAGTAGCTGTTTTGCACAACCTCAGAAGTGGAGCAGGATGAGGGACTTATAGAACTCAATTGGTGGGTCTTGAGGTTTTGGCACACATGCTCCTTACTCCACACTTTCTTAGACAATGTACCTCTGAGAAGTTGTGAGGCAGTGGCTACAGGTGCAGCCGTGATGGCGACTGATCAGGACAGGCCATCCCAGCCCCACTGATCAGAATCTAGGCAACTGCATTTCTACCAGATTTGTGGGGTACTAGGCCACTAAATTAGAAGTGTGACTTGGGTGGTGGTTGTGTGGCCCCTGGGCTATGTTTCCTGCTTACTCTGGTGTCTCTAGGTGAGTGTTCATGGTCATCCCTGCTTTGCTCTCTACTGGCTGTTGCTTCCCTTCCAATAGAGCTGTTCCACCTGTTGGAGCTTCCAGTCCAGACAGGGCTTGGTCTAGATAAATCCTAGGGGAATGCTGAGAGTTGGATGAGGCCTTGCCTATCCAGTGGAAATCTCAAGAGCTATAGGATTTGAGGCATTTAACTAGTTATGCAGAAAGGCCTCTGGTTGTTTTGGGGATTAACAGAGGTGTGTTGTTCCTAAATTTTTTCTATTCAGAATTTACCAAAGAGTCAGTCTTTGCAGCCTTGGAGATGTAGGGCCTTTCATCATCAGTGTTAGAAAGGCTAAGGGAGGGACCAGCAGTTAGCGTAATGGCTGTGTCGCTGGATTCCAACGTAGCCAACTGTGAACCGCGTCCCGGACCCGGTGTCTTAAAACTCATGCCAGGCGCGTGTGCGTGCATGCCCAAGATCTCGAGAGGAGAGTGGAGGAGAAGGGATTGCGGTGTGGCCATCCCCTCTGGGGGGTGATTTCTCGCTTTCTGTCTCTCTGTCTCTCTCTGTCTGTTTGGCGAGCGCACGCACCCTATAGCAAAAACCTCTCAAAAAAAAAAAAAAAAAAAAAAAGAAAGGCTAAGGGATTTCAGGGTCCTGGGAAGACCAAGGGAGCCAGTCCTAGACTGGGCAAGCCTGGTGGGTGTGTGCACCTTTCCTCTGTTCCAGGCATCTCTTGGGATCAAGCAGAGTCATGCTCTATGCTTATGACCCAGACACAAATGTCTGAGTGGGGCGATTCTTACTAGCTGCCTCCTCCTTTGCCCAGCCTCTTTATCCCTCTGGCAAGTGAGTACATGCACCGTATAGCAAACACCTCTCTAAAAAAATGAAAAATAAAGGATTTTCAAGGAGCAATGTAAAGTGAGTTTGAAAATGCATGTTGTCATGGCACCTATTATAGGATCCACAGCATTTAAAGAGATGCCCAAGAAGCAGTGTTTAAATTGCTTTTAGATTTTTTCCTAGTTTGTGAAAGAGAGTACAGAATAGTAACCTGCAGATGGCTTCATCAAGCTCGTCTCCTTCCTCCAGTTCTCCAGCCTCACAGGATCCCAGGCACTTGCCTGGCATGTTTTCAGGACAAGTGGGTGATAGAGTTAAGTTATAGTTAGCATGTGACCTCCATTTTCCTGTTGTATCACCAAGCTTGTGGCAGGTTTTAGAATTAAATTACTGGGGATCTCTTCCTCTTCTTCCCTTTATGGGTTCAGCTTCATTGCTATGTATCCCCCTAGCTAGGGCCTTCCCTTCCAGGCCCCAGTGCTAGTCAGGACAGTATCCTTGCAGACATCTCCATCTCTGTCTCTGTCTGCTACCCTTTCTGGGTCCAGCTTGATGGCTCTGAAGCCCCCCCAGCCAAGATCCCCCCACTTAAAGACTCTAGTACTAGTCAGATAGGCGAAGTCTTTCTCTCTCTCTCTCATTCTTTTCTCTCCATTCTAACATTTTTCCTCTTTTGAAAAAACAGCTTTCTTCTCCCTTGTGCCTATATCTTGCTAATTTCTCTTCTTTCATCACGTAGGACAGAATCCTTGCAGGGATCTCCATATTTGCCTCTGCTGCATTTTAGCACACTGAACAGTTTACCATTTTTAACTCAAGTTTATTTTCCATAATATGATGTCTGCTTTTTGCTTCTCTTACTGTTCTAGGTTTTTCTTTCTTTATCCTTTGCTTTTTTTTCCCTACTTACATTTCCTACTTTCCTTTTCTTTTACTTTACTTTCTTATTTTACTGCTCAACCCTTACCCACTGCCTAGAAAGCCTAGATGCACAGGAGCTAAATATTTGAATATCATTAGTTTTAGACAATTCTTTGCCCCTCACTGTACTGGTTGTAGAAAGAGTGAAACTCCCATTCATAAATAAGATTTCAAAACTTCTCCTGTGATAACCACACTGGAAGACACAGTAGAAGGGAGAAAATAGCACTGAATTATTTCACAGCAAAGGGAAACACACGAGATGACAGTTACAGAATTCTTGTCCAATATATTAGCCAAAAGTGAATACTTTACCAAATGACTAAAAATTGAAGAAGACCCTCAAGGATGAGAGAATCAAGTAATAAATTTCCAGCAAGGAGACACTGTAACTCATCTCCAAGTAGGGAAACATTAGAGGATATTACTGAAATGTCATAAAAACAATTTAGAATTAATGGTAACAAAACTCTATGAGATGCAAGAGAAAAGAGACATTGAGCTCCAAGAGATGAGGAAGTCCTTCTATGATGTTAAAGAAGAATTGGACACCATAAAAAAGAATCAAATAGAACTGTTAGATATGAAGGCTGTAATACAGTAAACTAAAACCTCCCTTGTAAGTATTAAAGGCAGGTTAGACCATGCAGAAGATTGAATCATGGAAGTAGAAGAATAATCCTCTGACTTAGAAAAAATGATCAATAATACCAAGAAAACTGAGGATAATATAGGAGAAATACTAGATACCATGAAACACCCAAACATCTGAAAGATTGATATTCCAGAAGGTGAAGAAACTAATAAAGGCATTGATAATATATTCCATGAAATTCTGGAAGAAAACATTGGAAGTCTAGACCAAACATTCAGACCCAAGAAATACAAATAACCATAAATATATTCAATCCAAGAAGATCCTCTCTACAGCACATCACAGGTAGATAGACCAAAACCACAGAGACAAGATACTAAGATTGGCAAGAAAGAAATGTCAAGTCACTTACAAAGGATTATCTCATCAAACTAACACTGGACCTCTCATTGGATACAATGCAAGCAAGGAAACAATGGGGAAATATATTCAAAGTGTTAAAAGAAAAACAATTTCAACCAAGAATCGTATACCCGACAAGATTATCTTTCATATGAAAAAAAAAAAAAAGATAAAAACATTCTCAGATAAACAAAGCCTGAAAGAAGTTACCAACTCTAGACCAGATCTTCAAGAATTCTGAAAGGAGTACTATACCTAGAAAACCAAAGAAAGACAGACAACAATAAGAGAACAAAAAACAACCAAGAATATGGCCAACTTAATGGTAGAAACCAAGTCTGGAAATATCAGTAATAATGTTAAATGTTAATGGATTAAATTCTCTGATCGAGGAATATAGACTGGCTGAATGCATTAAAAATTAGAGACCCTCCATCTGCTGCCTACAAGAAGCCCATCTCATGGATAAAGACATACATAGATTAAAATTGAGGGTCTGAAAAAAGAGGTATTCTATGCAAATGGAAAAGAAAAAAAAGCTGGAGTTTCTATACTGATTTCAGACAAAATATGCTTTAAGACAAAACTGTAAGAGACAAAGAAGAGCATTATATAGTAGTAAAAGGACTAAATCATCAAGAAGATATAATAATTATAAATATCTGTGCACACAACTCAGGAGCACCCAAATATGAAAAAAAAGACTGATAGATCTAAAAGGCAAGATAGACTGTAACACAGTAATTACTGGAGATCTTAACATGCCATTTTCTCCTTTAGAAAGATCAAAGTGACAAAAAATAAGTAAAGAGATTCAGAAACTAAATGATACCATAACTCAGATGAATTTGACAGATATCTGTAGAACTTTCCACCCAAAAAAAACCCACAAAATATACAGTTTTCTCAACCCTGCATACTACCTTCTTGAAGGCTGACCATGTGACAGGGCACAAAACCAGCCTTTACAGATTCAAAGGCATAGAAACAATATCTAGCATCTTCTCCAACCATAATGGAATTAAACTTGATATTAATCTCAGGAAAAACCCTCAATAATAAACAAATACATGGAAACTAAATAATCTACTTCTGAATTATTTTATGACTATCAAAGAGATTAGACTGAAATGAAAAGATTTATGGAAACAAATGATAATGAGAGCATGAGATTCCATAATCTATGGGACATTGCAAAAGGAGTCATGAGAGGAAAGTTTATAGCAATTAGTGTGCAGAAGAAAAATATGGAAAGGTGGCAAAAGGACAACCTAACAACATGCCTCAGGGAATTAGAAATACAACAACAAAAAAATCCATAAAATGCCAGGAGAAAAGAAATAATAAATATTTGAAAAGAAATAAATGAAATAGAAAATAAATGAATCAAGGCTGCCCACTCTCTCCACTGCTATTCAATATAGCACTGGAAATCCTAGCCAATGCGATAAGACAAGAGAATGAAATAAAAGGCATTCCAGTAGGGAAAAAAAAAAGAGTTGAAATTATCTAGGTTTGCCGATGACATGATTGTATATATAGAAGACCCAGTAGTATCTGTGAAAGAAACTTCTTAAAATCATAAAGGCATACAGTAAAGTGACAGTATACAAAATTAACTTGCAAAAATCTATAGCATTTCTATATACAAACAACAAGCAGACAGAGACAGAACTGAAGAAAGTAATCCCATTTACTGTAGCCACAAAAGAATAAAATACATAGGAATAAAACTAACAAATGGAGGCAAAGACCTCTATGAGAAAAACTATGAAAATCTTAAAAAGTTCATTTTAAATGACACAAAAAATAATGGAAGGACAGTCCATGTTCCTAGATTGGGAAAACTAATATAATCATAATGGGAATCCTATCCAAATTAATCTACATATTTAATGCAATGCCAATAAAGTTAAAAGGGACATGCTTCACAAATCTAGAAAACACAATCATAGAACTTTTTCTGGAACTATAAGAGACCCCATATTGCCAAGGACATCCTACACAGAACGAATGGAGTGGGTAGCATCTCACTCCCTGACCCCAAAATATATTACAAAGCTGTGATAGTCAAAGAAGCCTGATACTGGCACAAAAACAAACATGAGGGCCAATGGAGCAGAGTAGAGCACCAGAAATAAACCAGAAAACATACAATCAACTGATCTTTGACAAGGGGTACCAGTCAATCCAGTGAGAAAGGGAAAACCTCTTTAGCAAATGGTACTGGAAAAACTGGGTATCCACCTGCAAAAAGATGAATTTGAACCCCTATCTGTAACATTAACAAAAATCAACTCAAAGTGGATTAAAGATCTAAACCTAACACTACAAACAATAAAACTTCTGGTGGAAAACACTGGGAAAACTCTGGGAGACACTGGGGTAGACAAAGACTTCTTAAGACTCCCCCCCCCAAAGCACAGGCAACAATTCACAAAATAGACAGGTGGGATTACATCAGAATAAAGTTTCTGCACAGCAAAGTACACTATTGTTAGTATGAATTGACAACTCTCAAAACTGTAGAAAATTTTTGTAACCTAGATAAGGTACCTATAACCAGAATACACAGGGAACTCAAGCAGCTTACATGGGATAAAATGATTAACCAAATGAAAAGATGGAAAAATAAGCTGGAAAAAAAAAAAAAGCTCTCTAAGGGAGACATACGAACAACCAAAAAGCATATGAGAAAATGCTTGCCATTCCTCATCATAAGGGAGATGCAGATCAAAACTACAATGAGATAACAACCTAACCCCAGTAAGAAGGGTGAAGATTAAAAAAAAAAAAAAAAGATAAGTGCTGGCAGGGATGTGGTGAAAGGGGAATACTCCTACACTGTTGGTGAGAATATAAATTAGTCCTGACACTGTGGAGAACAATATGGAGGTTCCTTCAAATAGAACTACCACAAGATCCAGCAATTCCACTCCTGGGTATCTATCCAAAGGACAGTTGGAAAAGCACTTGCAAAACTTTATTTTATTTATTTATTTATTTATTTATTTATTTATTTATTGGAGAAGTTTTTCGCTACAGAGTGCGTGTGCTTGCCAGAGAGACAGAGAGACAGAGAGATAGAAAGCAAGAAATCACCCCCCTGGGGGGATGGCCACACCGCAATCCCTTCTCCTCCATTCTTCTCTCGGGATCTTGCGCACTCATGCACACTGGCCCAGCATGAGTTTAAGCCACTGGGTCCAAGACTCCAACTGCGGTTGACTACATGGGAGTTAAGTGACATAGCCATTACACTCACTGCAGGTCCCCACAACTATATTTATTGTAACATTATTCACAAATACTAAGACATGGAACCAACCCAAATGTCCACAAACAGATGAATGGATTAAAAAAGTGTGGCATGTATACTCCATGGAATACTATACAGCCATAAAAAACAAGACCCTGTGAATCGACAGCCCTCAGAATGGGAAAATATTTTTGTAAATGTTGCATCAGATAAGGGACTGATAACCAGAATACACAAGGAACTAAAAAAGGTGTTTGGAAAAAAGATGAGCAACCCTATTAAAAGATGGGAGAAGGAGATGAAGAAAACACTCTCTAAGGATGACATACGAATGGCCAAAAGGCATATGAAAAAATGTTCAACCTCCCTCATCGTAAGGGAAATGCAGATAAAAACAACAATGAGGTACCACCTAACCCCAGTCAGATTGTCTAATATTAAAAAAACAAAAAATGATAAGTGTTGGCGGGGGTGTGGTGAAAGGGGAACTCTTTTACACTGCTGGTGGGAATGTAGATTGGTCCAACCACTGTGGAGAATAATTTGGAGATTCCTCAAAAATCTACAGATAGATCTGCCATATGATCCAGAGATCCCACTCCTCGGTATCTACCCAAAGGACAGAAGAATTCTTCATTGGAAAAGTGCTTGCACATCGATGTTTATTGTGGCACTATTCACAATTGCTAAGTCATGGAACCAACCCAGATGTCCCCGTATGGAGGAATGGATTGAAAAACTGTGGCACATATACTCTATGGAATACTACTCAGCCATAAAAACCAACAGAGCCCTGGCTTTTGACAGAAAGTGGAAGAATATGGAAGATGTACTGCTGAGTGAGGCAAGCCAGGCTATGAAGGAGAGACATTGTATGTCCCCACTTAACATATACCGTTTGTCTGCATTCTATGTCTGAAACTGATTGACTAACAGTTGAACAAACACAAGAGATGGGTGTGAATGTCAGATGAGGTGTATGTGGAGGAGTGGGGCCCAACGAAAGACATTTGGAGAAGGGATACAGAGCATTGACGGGATGGGGAGGTGTGGTGTTATCTGTTGAAGATATTTCAATCAACGGGTCTGGGGAGAAATGTTCACATATCGAAATGGTCTCATTGTAAGCCAAACAATATGATTGAAAGTATATACAAAAATAAATTAATTAATTTAAAAAATTTTAAAAAAAAATACTACCTATAAAAAAAAAAAAAAAAAAAAAAAAAAAAACAAGACCCTGGCATTTGAGAGAAAGTGGACAAACATGAAATGTTTATTACTGAGTAAAGCAAGTCAGGCTATGAAACAGAGATATTGTATGTGTCCACTTAATGTATACTGATCGTCCACACTCTATAGTAGAGATGGAAAGACTAAAGGACATAAAAGCATTGAAGATTTTTATGGACCCTGGGGACAAAGTGGAAAGAAAGTGGGAGCGGGGAAGGGTGCAGGAAGGGAAATTTGGGGAAAAATGGAGAAGTAAGACATTTGTGTGACACAGATATGGTTTGTTGCCTGTTGATGATGTCATGTATTCTCAACTCTCCTGGTATGTGGGGTATATCATGGTTGGGTAAAATCTCTTTAGAATCTAAATGACATATAGTGATCAAATGCATAAATAACAACACATAATAATAATAATAATTTTTAAAAATAATTAAATTACTGTGGTAGCCTCTTTAAACGCCATCAAACGATGTATTTTTATTATAATCAAAGTATAATCTTATACTGTGAAGTGAACAGGTGCTAGTTATATGTACCTTTCAGTGAATTTTGACTGTGTATTGTGACAGGTGCATAACCAGGCACCTGTGAAGATATAGTACTTTCCACCATGCTAGAGTATAACACTCTCCCACTCCTCCTGCAGCAATTGAAGAATACCCAGGAAAATCCCAACTTGTTTCCTTCTATCCTCTCAGTCCACACAGAACTGTGACCAAGCATGTGGGGGTTTCTCACATGCAAGCAAGCTGTTAGTTCTGTGCCTGACACCAACTGGGTATCTATCATTTCAGTTCTAACATCTACTTGGAGATTGTTTCAGATTTCATGGTTTGAGTGGTCTTTCTTTCTCCAAGACTGATCACCCCCACCCATGCTGACCATATGGTGTGAGGGTTAAGGGAGCTTAACCCACATGACTGACCACACAGTCTGAATCCTGGATCTGGTGGCTTAAAAATAGGCTGGACATGTGTGTGTGCCTGCCCCACATCCTGACAGGGTGCAGAAATGAAGGAGAAAGGATTGCGGTTTTTCCCAAGCTCCGTTGGGGTGTCTTTTGCCCTCACCCCGTTTCCTCTCACCTCTTGAATGGTCAGCATATTCAATAAATACTTACTGAGTCCTTACTGTGGCCAAATATTATATTGGATAATTGTGAAGAAAAGGAGATAGTCATTCCCTTATTCAATAACTGAGCACAATCTAGTGAATCATTATAGCATGGCCTCATTATTTCATTTGAAGTGTATTATTTATGACCATATTTAAATAGTTTATATTATAATGTAATTACACAAACCACTATACTATCAAAGATAAGTAATTTTTAGCTATCTGCCATTTTAAAATATCCATATTTGTTTCCATAATGAGAAAAACAATATATTAATCTGTAATAAGCTTGATTTATTGTGCAGTGACTAATACACTAGAGTTGTATTAAATTTTAAACTCTGCCTCATCTAATAAATATTAAATTCAATTAAATTAAGTACTTAACCTATTTTCTTTCTCTCTCTGATTAGCATATGCACCCTATAAAAGTCTTCTTCCCCCTTCATCAGATGGCAGGCGAAATTCTCAGGTGGCTTTTATCTAGATTTCTGACCTATCAGCTCTATGTCAGAGTTGACAGTCCCTTCCTTGGGTTGGGTCCGATTAATTTGCTAGAGCAGTTTACAGAACTGAGGATAATACTTTTGTGTTCTGGTTTACTATAAAGGATATTACACAAGATACAGGAAACTGAAGATCAAGAGAAGCAGAAAGTGTGTCAACCTGCAAAGGACTGCTGTAGCTGAGTAAGTAAAGCAGAATTTATTTGGTCTAGGGTTACGACACTCATCTGGGCACTACAAAAGCCAAGTTGTCCCCAATAATGTGAATCAGTCTGTATAAGTCAAGAGAATCTCCCCATCTCCAAATCCTTATTTGAATCATACTCACAAAGTCCCTTCTTCCATACAAGGTGACATGTTTGCCATTTCTGAGGATTAGGAGGAGGTCAGCTTTGGGGAGTTGATTGTTCTGTCATCCACAAGAGCTAGAGCTCAATAGACAGATCAAGATCTGGCCCTGTAAGGGTTTTATTTACAAATTTTTATTTACAAATAAAATTTGTAATAAATTTATTTATTTTTATTTACAAATACGGAGGTAAATGTCCCACAAAGTTGCTAAAGGAATTGGTAGTCATAGACCCATAAAAATGAGCCGAGATGGGGTTGGCACAGCCAAGGGACTGTTACTTTTGTTATTAACCTTGTGATACTTTATATGCATCTAGTGCTGTTATAATGAATAGAATGTCATTGTTAGTCTCAGCTCACATGTAACAAGTTGCATATAGGTGGAACTCCAGAACGTGTACATCATGGTGTACATATGGCTATGTATACTGTGTCCACTGAATTGTATACTTGAAATTTACCAAGAAGGTAGATCTTAAGTGTCCTCACCACACACAGAAAACTACGTGAGGATGTAGATGTGTTGATTAGCTTGATTATGGCCATGATTTCACAATTGGTACCTGTTTCAAATCAGGTTGTGCATCTTAAACATGTATGTATTTGTCAATTCTACTTCAGTAAAACTGGAAAAAAAAAGTTTTTTAAAGGTGAAGTTCTGAATTCAATGGTTTTCAGCACATTTATCCTTAGGTCTTCAGGATATTGGATGCACAGCAAGGTGGGGACCACCTTACTCACCCTGAAGTATTGAGCACCAGGCCACATCCTCCAGAGAGCCTGCCCTAACCTCTCACTCTCCTCAGCTGAGAGCAGGGACTATTTCAGTGAGGACTGGCCACATTTGTGAGCATTTTTTGTTCTAATTTTTCCCAGGCCCCATGAAAGCTCATCACTAGACTCAGTGACAAGACCTTCTTACTCCTTCCTCTTGGCCTAGCAATGGGACCATCTTCCTGGTTGCTCAACCTAAGCCCTTCACCATCCCTTGTCCAAGCTCCTATCCCAGCCCATAGCTCAGAAAACTGCCTTCATCCAAGTGTATTCTTCACACCATTTTGAGATGAAGGGTTCTTGTTGGAACCTGCCTGACACATTATACAAGATGCTCCACAGCTGCAATCAATAATAGAAGACACCTGACTTTACCTTCCTCTTCTCCCTCTCCCCCTGCCCTATAGAAGAATAAACCTGGGGGACCAGCAGTTGGCATAATGGCTATGTCGCTGGACTCCCATGTAGTCGACCGCAGTTCAATTCCCGGACCCAGTGGCTTAAACTCATGCCAGACATATGTGCGTGCATGCCCAAGACCCCAAGAGGAGAATGGAAAAGAAGGGATTGTGACCATCCCCCCTGGGGGGTGATTTCTAGCTTTCCATCTCTGGTCTCTCTCTGTCTTTCTGGTGAGTGCATGCACCCTATAGCAAAAAATAAATAAATAAATAAATAAATAAATAAATAAATAAATAAATAAAAAATAAACCTGGGATTGGCTCAGGGCTGCAACAATCTCCATCAAAGACATCCAGATTGTCCAATCCACACTTTCTTTACTTATGAGTCTGTGTCTTTGTTTCTTCTCAATTCACCTCCTGCTTCCACTTGGGGTTCCAGGTCCCTTTGTCCCACAGGCCAGGACAGATGTGCAATTGTCTTTACAACTGAATGTTTTCCTATCCTTTGGGTAATTACCCAGGAATGAGATTATTAGGTTGTGTGGTAGTTCAGAATTGGTAACTCCCTTAATATGCATAATAAGAATCACTATTACTGGGGCCAGCATGCAATATGATCGTTAGGGTGCTGGACTCATACATGACCACAATTTGAGTCCCAGACCTGATGGCTTGCTTTCTCACTTTCCCTCTATCTGTCTCTCTCTGGTCCAATTAAAAAATAATAATGTTTTTATTTAAATAATTCTAAAAAAAATTAGTGTATCTGCTTATAGCTGGATAAATGGAGGCACAGAGAGGCAGTGTCACTTGACCAAGATCACACAGCCACTGCACAACAGACCGAGATTCAAACCTAGACAATTTTTTTTTTTAGAGGTTTTTGCTATAGGGCGCGTGTGCTCACCAGACAGACAGAGAGAGAGAGAGAGAGAGAGAGAGAGAGAGGAAGCGAGAAATCACCTACCAGGGGGATGGCCACACCACAATCCCTTCTCCTCAATTCTCCTCTCAGAATCCTGGGCATCCACAACACGCGCCCGGCGTGAGTTTTAAGCCACCGGGTCCAGGATGCAAACCACAGTCGACTACGTGGGAGTCCAGTGACATAGCCATTATGCTAACTGCTGGTCCCTCAAACCTAGACAGTTTGATACCAGTAGCTATGCATTTAACACTCTTGTGTCTTTTGACCTTGGTAAAATTTCTCCAGAACCTATCATACAATGTGATACAGGCAATAAATGTCAGAAAAGTTACAAAGTGAAGTGCTTAGCTTGGACTGGTGTAGTCAAGAATGGGAATCATTGCTATGGAAAATAAAGATTGAGAGATGTCAGGAAAATGGAATTGTAAATAAGTGCCACTTTAGGCACAGAAGCAGTGTGTGGGAAAGAGCTGAGAGAGACAACTAATCAGATTAATTAATCACTAGCAACTGCTAGGGGAGATTACATAAAGTATGGTATGACCGGTACCACTGTATTGTTCTTAGTTCTTGACTTGGTCAGCTTCTGGACAAGCCATGGGTTTCCTGGCTCCTCACTCTTCCCAGTCACCAATAAAAATAGTACAAATTAGGACAGCAGATAGCATGGTGGTTAAGGCTCTGGATTCCCACATAGCTGACAACTATTGGAGTCCTAGACCTGGTAGCTTGAAAATCACTCTTGTGTTTTAATCAAACATGTATATTAATTAAAAAACAAGCAAACAAACAAACAAAACAAGAATGGGGCCTAGCAAGCCTTATGGTTGGTAAGGCACTGGACAGTTCAAGTCCCTAACCTAACAGCTTGCTTTCTCATTCTCTCTCTCTCTCTCTGCTCAAACTGAAGAATAACAATAATAAATAAAATTAACCCTGCCCAGCACCTTCCTACAGAGGTAACTTTTTAAAAAGGGAAAAAACAACACACCATTCCAAGGACTCTGGCATTTCTTCCTCTTTCCATGCTGGGAGCCTGTCATCCATCTTCATTGCCTCCTTTTCCTTGTCATGCTCACCAGATTACGGTTTCTGTCTAGGCACCTGAACAGGGGTGTGAAACCTCCACTGCAGGCTGGTTTTAGGTCCTGATTTATGTAAGAACCTCACATAGCATTGTTAATATAAATTTCAGTTTTTCTCTCTAGGACAAACACTTACCAAAATATGCAACTTTTTTTTTGGTGGGAAAAGAGATTGTCCTGTGACTTCTACCCATTTCCTGAGGTCTGTGGAAATAAACCTTTATGTACTTAAAGTTACACAGAAAATAGAATAAAGTTTATACCAAAAAATAATAATAATAAATCAAATTAAGTAAATAATTATTTTTTTTAAAAAAGAAGAAAATAAGTTCTCAATTCAAAAATTTAGAAAATGGACAATGAACTAAACCAATGACAATATCAAATAAAACTGCATATATATTTCTCCTTAACCCAGCAGTCCTACTTCTGGTCATTTATTCTAAAGAAAGGTTAATGAAGAACACAAAAATGTATATGTACAAAAATTCAGTGCAGGACTATTTATAATTTAAAAGTAGAACATAGGTATTTTAAGAAGCTAGGCAGGATCAGCAGTTAGTGTAATGGCTATGTCGCTGAACTCCCTTGTTGTTGACTGCGGTTTGAGTCCCGGACCAGATGGCTTAAACTCACGCCGGGCACGTGTGTGTGTGTGTGTGTGTGTGTGTGCCCAAGATCCCGAGAGGAGAATGGAGGAGAAGGAATTGCAGCATGGCCATCCCTCCTGGGGGTGATTTCTTGCTTTCTGTCTCTCTGTCTCTCTCCCTCTCTCTTTTTCTGGAAACGCATGCACCCTATAGCAAAAATCTCTCCCAAAAAGAAAAAAAAAAAAAAAAAGAAGAAGAAGCTGTGACAAACAATGGAGTATTATGCAGCTGTAAAAAATAATTAGGAGGATGATCTTTGTGAACTAATATAGAGTGATTTTAGGGATATATGAAGTGAGAAAGTGACTTCAAACCATTTTTGATACCTGATTGCATGGACTAACTTTTCCAGCTCTTTACTTTTAGTCTATGTATGTTTTTATCCATTATGTGTGTTTCTTGCAGGCAGCACATAGAGGAGTTCTAGGGTTTTTTGTTGTTATTTTTAATCCATTCATCCAGTCTGCGTCTTGTGATTGGAGAATTTAATCCATTAACATTCAACGTTATTATCAATATTTCTGGACTTATACCTACCATTCAGTTTGGCCATTTTCTTGTTTTTGTTTTTTGTTTTTCTCTTATTTCTATCTGTCTGTTTTTAGTTTTCCTAGTGTAGCTCTCACTTCAGAACTTTTAGAATTTTGGTCTAATACTGGTAAATATTTTCAGATTTTGTTTATCTGAGGATGTTTTTATCTTTTTCTACCATTTGAAGGGTAATCTTGCTGGTATAGTAGTCTTGGTTGAAATACTTTTATTAAGATTTTGAATATATTTTCCCTTTCATTCCTTGCTTGTATTGTTTCTGGTGAAAGGTCCAATGTTATCCTGATAGGATAACCTTTGTAGGTAACTTGACATTTCTCTCTTGCCAATTTTAGTATCTTCTCTTTGTCTGTGGTTTTGATCAATCGGTATGATGTGCCATGGAGAAGATCTTCTTGGGTTGATTTCATTTGGGTTCTTTGCATTTATGGGATCTGAATGTTTGAATGCTACTCTAGGTTTAGAAAGTTTTCTTCCAGGATTTTACAGAATAGATTATCAATGCTGTTATTAGTTTTTTCACCATCTGGGATACCGATTATCCACATGTTTGGACATTTAATTGTATCTAGTATTTCTTGGATATTCTGTCTCTCTCTTTTAGTTATTTTCTCATTATTTTTGGTGATTTTTTTCTGTTAGAAGTTTTGTCTTCTACATTTGAATTTTTATTTTCTGTATGATCTAATCTGCTTTTAATACTTTTAAAAAAGAATTATTTATTTAATTTTATTTATTCATTAATTTATTTTAATTTTACCAGAAAGAGACACACAGAGAGAGGGAAAGTGAGAAAGCAAGACACCAGGTCTGGGAATCAAACCGTGGTCAGTCTTGTGGAAGTGTCCACAGTACCCTAACCACCACAACACCTGCTGGCTCCTGCTTTTAATATTTTTGAGGGGTGTTTTGATTTCCTGTATTACAGCCTTCATCTCTAACAGTTCCATTTGATTCTTTTTTTTTATGATGACTATTTCTTTCAAATTGTGGAAGGACTTCCTTATCTCCTGGAGCTCATTGTTTCTTTTCTCTCGCATGTTCTGGAGTTTGCAATCTCTTCTCTTGTATCTTGTTTACTTTCGTCATTATGCACATTCTGAATTCTTTATCTGACATTTCCATGTATCCTATTTTACTGCCCTTGCATGATAATTTGTTTTCTTTTGGGGGAGAGATATCTTCTTTGTTTCTCATATCTCTTCTGTCTCTACAATGGTTTCTGGTCATATGATGGATTATATGTTTCTTCCTAATTTCTTGGAGTTAATTCTGAATGTTCAGATGCATGCAGGAGGAGGCAATCTGCAATCTCTCTGCAGTTCTTTCTCCCTGATGCTCACCTAGCAACCTGCACTTTTGTTGTTGTAATTGGATATTCCAAAGGCCTCCCAGCTTCTAGAGAACAGGTGCATCTGGGGCTGAGGTGTGGAGTTTCAACTGAGGAAGATGGAAATGGTCTGCATGCTTCAGGAAACTATTAACTCTGAAATGGTCATGAGATAGCAGAAGTCCTAAGGAGATCTCCAGCCTTGGTTTTCTGATTTGCTTCTGTCATGCAGCAGCCAGGAATCATGGTGGGGAAGAAAGTGAGAGTTCAGAGGCATGTGAGAGATGAGCCATACTCTCTCGCAGCTCCATCTGTCTCCCTGCCACTCACTCTGCAGCCTTGGCAGTAATCGTTAACAAATACCAAACTCTCTTCAGAAGGTTTCTTTATTACAATAGTATGAATGAAATGAATTATGAAACTATTTGAAGTACTGTATGATGTACATCAAAAATGTGTTGATGAGGGACCAGCAGTTAGCGTAATGGCTATGTCACTGGACTCCCATGTAGTCCACTGCGGTTCGTGTCCTGGACCCGGTGGCTTAAACTCACGCCAGGTGCATGTGCGTGTGTGCCCAAGATCCCGAGAGGAGAATGGAGGAGAAGGGATTGCAGCATGGCCATCCCCCCTGGGGGGTGATTTCTTGCTTTCTATCTCTCTGTCTCTTTCTGCCTGTCTGGCAAGCGCACGCGCCCTATAGCAAAAACTCTCCAAAAAAAAAAAAAAAAAAAAAAAGACATACATAGACTGAAAGTGAAGGGTTGGAACAAGATTTTCCATGCAATAGGGAACCAAAAAAGAGCTGGTGTTGCGATACTAATTTCTGACAAAATAGGCTTAAAAACAAAAACTGTTCGAAGAGACAAAGAAGGGCACTATATTGTAGTAAAAGAATCAATAGATCAAGAAGATATAACTCTTATAAATATCTATGCGCCTAACACAGGAGCACCCAAATATGTGAAGGAAAGACTGTTAGACCTAAAAGGGGAGATAGACTGCAATACACTAATTGTTGGAGACCTCAACACTGCACTATCCCCTCAGGACAGATCATCTAGACAAAAAATAGATAAAGAGATAAAGGATCTGAATGTTACCATAAATGAAATGGACTTAACAGACATCTATAGAACTTTCCATCCAAAAACCATGAGATACACTTTTTTCTCACCCCAACATGGAACCTTTTCAAAGATTGACCACATCATAGGGCACAAAGCAAGCCTCTACAGATTCAAAGGCATAGAAACTATTCCCAGCATCTTCTCTGACCATGATGGAATTAAACCTCAGTTTAATTTCAAGAGAAATCCTCAAAAATACTGAAATACATGGAAACTAAATAACCTACTACTTATGAAATAAAGTCCGAAATCAAAATATTCATTGAAGCTAATGACAATAAGGACATGAGTTTCCATAATCTTTGGGACACTGCAAAAGCAGTCATAAGAGGGAAGTTTATAGCAATTAGTGCTCATAAGAGGAAGACAGAAAGAAAGTAAATGGATCACCTAACATCATGCCTCAGAGAAATGGAGAAGCAACAGCAAAATAATCCAAAAAACTCCAGAAGAAAGGAAATAATAAAGATCTGAGCAGAAATAAATGAAATAGAAAATAAGCGAACTATGCAGAAAATAAATGTAAGTAAAAACTGGTTCTGTGAAAAGATAAACAAAATCGATACACCACTAGCAAGACTTATTAAGAAGAAGAGAGAAAGGAACCAGGTGAATCAAATCTGCAATGAAGCAGGAAATATAACAACAGACAAAGCAGAAATACAGAACATAATTAGAGGATACTACGAACATCTTTATGCCAAGAAATAAGACAATCTGGATGAGATGGACAAATTCCTGGTCATGTATAATCTACCTAGATTGAGCCAGGAGGATATATAAAGTCTAAATAGGCCCATAACAAGCCAGGAGACTGAAACAGTAATAAATAGCCTTCCAACAAAGAAAAGCCCTGGCCCTGATGGCTTCAGCTCTGAGTTCTATAAAACTTTCAAATAAGAGTTAACCCCCATTTGGCTCAAGTTATTTCTAAAGATTCAAAAGGGTGAATCTCTCCCTAATTCATTCTATGAAGCCTCTATCACCCTTATCCTCAAAACAGATAAGGACAGGACAAGGAAGGAAAACTATAGACCAATATCTCTGATGAACATAGATGCAAAGATTCTCAACAAGATATGAGCAAATCGTATTCAACAACTTATAAAGAAGATCATACACCATGATCAGGTAGGCTTTATTCCAGGAATGCAAGGTTGGTTCGACATACGCAAAACCATAAATGTAATACACCACATTAATAGGAAGAAAGACAAAAACCATATGGTCATATCGATTGATGCAGAAAAAGCATTTGATAAGATACAACATCCCTTTATGATCAAGACTCTCAGCAAAATCAGCATACAGGGTCATTTCTCAACACCATAAAAGCTATCTATGAAAAACCCATTGCAAACATCATCCTGAATGGAGAAAAGTTGAAAGCTTTCCCACTAAAAATGGGTACAAGACAAGGATGCCCACTTTCTCCACTCCTTTTCAACATAGTACTAGAAGTCCTCGCCAACACAATCAGAAAAGAGGAAAAAATTAAAGGCATCCAAATAGGAAAAAAGACGTGAAACTCTCTCTATTCACAGATGACATGATTGTGTACATAGAAGACCCAATGATTTCCATGAAAAAATTTCTGGAAGTAATGCACAAATACTGTAAAGTTGCAGGATACAAAATTAATATACAGAAGTCTATAGCATTTCTATATACAAACAACAGGCAGACGGAAATAGAAATGAAAAAAGTTATTCCATTTACCATAGCCACTAAAAGTATAAAAGATACTTAGGAATAAATCTAACCAAAGAAGTTAAAGACCTCCACAAGGAAAACTATGAGAAGCTAAAAAAAAGAAGTTGAAAATGACTCAAAAAAGTGGAAGGATATCCCATGTTCCTGGATTGGAAGAATTAATATAACCAAAATGGCAATTCTACCCAAATTAATCTACCATTTAATGCAATGCCAATCAAAGTACCAGACACATTCTTCACAGATTTAGAAAAGACAATCATAAAATTCGTCTGGAATAATAAAAGACCTCGCATTGCCAAAGCAATTCTACAAAAGAAGAGTGGAGTGGGCGGCATCTCACTCGTTGACCCAAAAATATACTACAAAGCTATGGTAATCAAAACAGTATGGTATTGGCACAGGAACAGACATGTGGACCAATGGAACAGAACTGAGTCCACAGGAATAAATCCCCAATCATTCAGTCAACTGATTTTTGACAAGGGGTACCAGTCAATCCAGTGGGAAAAGGAAAACCTCTTCAGCAAATGGTGCTGGAAAAACTGGATTTCCACCTGTAGAAAGATGAATCTGAATCCCTACCTCTCACCTTTGACAAAAATCAAGTCAAGGTGGATGAAGACTCCAAACTATTACACTGCTTCTAGAAAACCCTGGAGAAACTCTGGGAGACACTGGGGTAGGGAAAGACTTCTTACATAAGACCCCCAAAGCATAGTCGATAATCCCCAAAACAGACAAGTGGGATTACATCAGACTAAGAAGTTTCTGCATGGCAAAAGACACAGTAATTAGTGTGAATCGAAAGCCCTCAGAATGGGAAAATATTTTTGTAAACTATGCATCAGATAAGGGATTGATAACCAGAATACATAAGGAACTAAAGAAGCTGTTTGGAAAAAAGATGATGAACCCTATTAAAAGGTGGGAGGAGTTGAAAAAAACACTCACTAAAGATGACATACAAATAGCCAGAAGGCATATGAAAAAGTGCTCAACATTCCTCATCATAAGGGAAATGCAGATCAAAACAATGAGATACCACCGAACCCAAATCAGGATGGCTAAGATTAAAAAAAAAAAAAAAAGATAAGTGTTGGCGGGGGTGTGGTAAAAGGGGAACTCTCTTACACTGCTGGTGGGAATGTAAATTAGCCCAACCACTGTGGAGAACAATTTGGAGATTCCTCAAAAATCTACAAATAGAACTGCCATTTGATCCAGCAATCCCATTTCTTGGCATCTACCCAAAGGACAGAAGAATTCCTCATTGGAAAAGTGCTTGCACATCGATGTTCATTGCAGCACTTTTCATGATTGCTAAGACATGGAACCAACCCAAATGCCCCCGTATTGCTGAATGGATTGAAAAACTGTGGCACATATATTCTATGGAATACTATTCAGCCATTAAGAACAACAAAACTCTGACTTTTGACAGAAAGTGGAAGAATATGGAAGATTTACTGCTGGATGAAGCAAGCTAGGCTATGAAGGAGAGACACTGTATGTCCCCACTTAATATATACCGAATGTCCGCACTCTATAACTGAAACTGATGGGCTAAAGGATGTACAAACACAAGAGATGGATGTGAATGCCAGATGTGGTGTGTGTGGAGGAGTGGGACCTGGGGAAAAACATTTGGAGGAGGGATACGAAGACAGCATTGTTGAGACAGAGAGGTAGTGTTGTTATATTTTGATCAACTCGACCGGGGAGAAATGTTCACATATTGAAATGATCACCTTATAAGCTAAATAATGTGATTGAATGTATTAAAAAATGTAAATAAATATAAATAAATAAATTTTTTTAAAAAGAGGGATGAGCAGTTAGCATAATGGCTATGTTGTTGGACTTCCATGTAGTTGACCACGGTTCGAGTCCTGGACCTGGTGGTTTGAACTCATACGGGCCATGTGTGCATGCATGCCCAAGATCCTGAGAGGAGAATGGAGGAGAAGGGATTGCAGCATGGCCATCCCACCTGGGGGATGATTTCTTGCTTTCTGTCTCTCTATCTCTCTCTGTCTTTCTGGCGAGTGTATGCACCCTATAACAAAAACCTCTAAAAAAAATAAAATAAAAGATTTATTTCATTGCCAAGAATGTAGTCTAACTGAATATTCAATATTCATTCAATAAAAATGAAAAGAAAAACTATTTCAAACAAGAATATTATATACAGCAAGATTATCCTTCAAATGGAAAGGACAAATAAAAGTATTCTCAGATAAAAACTGAAAAAAAATTACCAATACTAGACTAGCTTCACAGGAAATACTATATGAGGATAACTAAAGAGAGACAATAAGAAATAAGACAACAAAAACAACTGAAAAAAATGGCTAACACAATGACAGGGATAAGTCCACAAATATCAATAATAACACTGAATGTTAATGGATTAACTACTCCTAGTAAAAGACAAAGACTGGCTAAATAGACACAAAATCAGAAGCTACCTATATCTTTTCTTGTGGGCACTAATTTCTCTTATGACTGCTTTTGCTGTGACTCATATGTTATAAACACTCATTTGTTTGTTTTAAATGATGTTATACATAAAATGGACTTGACATCTATAGAGTATTTCACCCAACTACCACAAAATATACAATTTTCTCATCCCCAAATGGAACATTTTTGAAGATTGACCACATGATAAGGGACAAAGCAACCCTTTATAAATTAAGATGTATAGAAACCAGACACAGCATCTTACAAAGCACAGACCTCACTGATAAGGACATACATAGACTGAAAGGGAAGGGCTAGAAAAAATATTCTATGTAAATGAAAATCAAAAATTAAAACATTGGAGTTGGCTATACTGAGATCAGACAAAATAGACTTTACCATGAAAGATGTAAGAAACGAAGGACATTATATAGTACTAAAAGGACTTGTTCACCAAGAAGATATAACACTTGGTAAACATCTATACACCTAACATCGGAGCACCTAAATATGTAAAAGATAGTGTTAAATCTCAAGAGAGAGATAGACTGCAACATAACAATTGTAGTGGATCTCAACACCCCACCCACTGTCTCCTCTGGACAGATCATCTAAACAAAAAGTAAACAAAGAGATGCAAGCTTTAAATGACATCATACATAAAATGGACTTGATATCTACAGAGTATTTCACCCAACTATCACAAAATATACAATTTTCTCATGCCCAAATGGAAGATTTTTGAAGATTGACCACATGATAGGGGACAAAACAAGCCTTTATAAATTAAGATGTACAGAAACTAGACATAGCATCTTTTCTGATCATGAGGAAATCAAACTTGAAATCAACTGCAGAAAAAGCCTTCAAAAATACACAAACACATGGAAACTAAACAACCTACTCCTGAATGACTTTACCACTACAGAAGAAATTAAGACTGATATCAAAAGGTTCATAGAAACCAATAAAAACAAACAAATGAATGTTTATAACCTATGAGACACAGCAAAAGCAGTCGTAACAGGAATTAGTATCCACAAGAAAAAAGCAGAAAGGTGGCAAATAAATAGTCTAATGACACAACTCAGAGAACTGGAAAAACAACAATCAAAAAACAAATCCAGGAGAAAAGAAGTAATAAAGATTTGAGCAGAAATAAATGAAATAGAGAATAAAAGAACTATACAGAATATAAACAAAACCAAAAGCTGGTTCTTTGAGAAGATAAACAAACTTGACATATCATTAGCTAGATTAATCAAGAACAGAGAAAGGAACCAGGTAGATCAAAACAGCAAGGAAACGGGAGTTATAACAATGGACATAACAGAAATATAAAACATCAGAAGAGAATATAAGCAATTACATGCCAACAAACAAGAAAACCTAGATGAGATAGACAAATTTCTGGACATGTATGACTTACCAAGATTGAACCACGAAGAAATACAAAGTCTGAATAGACCCATAACAAGCAATGAGATTGAAGCAGTAGTAAATAGTCTCCCAACAAAGAAAAACCCACGTCCCAATGGTTTTACTTCTGAATACTACAAAACTTTTAAAGAAGAACTAACCCCAATTATCCTCAAACTATTTCTAAAGATCCAAAAAGAAGGAACCCTCCCAATTTTATTCTACAAAGCCTCCATCATCCTATTTCCCAAACCAGACAAGGACATGACAACAACAACAAAAAAATTTCAGGCCAATATCCCTGAAGAATACACATGCAAAGTTTTCAACAAGAGTCTAGCAAATCATATTCAACAACACATTAAAAGATACACCATGACCAAGTAGGCATTATTCAAGGGATGTAAGGATTGTTCAACATATGCAGAACAATAAATGGAATACATCTCGTTAACAAAAGAAAAGATAAAAGCCATATGATCATATTTATTATATCAATCCATGCAGAAAAAGCATTTGATAAAATACAACTTCCCTTCATGATTAAGACTCTCAGCCAAATAGGCATAGAAGGGATATTCTTCAACAGTCATAGCCATCTGTGAAAAACCCACAGGTAATATCATACTGAATGAGGAAAAGCTGAAAGCAAGACAAGAATGCCCAATTTCTCCACTCCTTTTTAACATAGTACTGGAAGTTCTAACCAATGCAATCAGACAAGAGAGTCAAATAAAAGGCATCCAAATAGGAAAAGAAGTGAAATTATCTGTATTTGCAGATGATATGATGTTATACATAAAAAATACTAAAGAATACACATACACACACACACACACACACACACACACAACTCCTGAAAGTGATAAATGGATATAGTAAAGTGTCAGGATACAACACCAGCATACAAAATCTGTAGTATTTTTAATACCAACAATGGACAAACTGAGACATAAATGAAGAAAGCAGTTTCAGTTACAATAGCCACAAAATCAAAGAGATATTTAGGAATAAACCTCATCAAAGATATCAAAGATCTCTACAATAAAAACTATGAGCACTTGAAAATGAAAGTAAAAATTATACAAAATGTGGAAAAGCTTTCCATGTTCCTGGACTGGAAGAATGAATATAATCAAGATGTCAATACTACCCAAATTAATCAAAAAATTTGATGCAATTTCAATCAAACTACCAGACATATCCCTCACAAAAATAAAAAAAATTATAAAATTTGTCTGGAATCATAAAAAGCCCCATATCACCAAAGTAATACTGTGCTAATGTAATAAAGTAGGAGGTATCTCACTTTCTGACCTCAAAATGTATCACAAAGTTGTGATCATCAAAACAGCATGGTAGTAGCACAAAAACAGACAGGTAAACTAATGGAACAGAATTGAGAACCCAAAAATAACCCCCAAAACTTACAGCCAACTGATCCTTGATAAAGGGCACAAGACGATTCAGTGGGAAAATGAAAATCTCTTCAGCAAATGGTACTGGGAGAACTGGATATTAAACTACAGAAGAATGAGACAACATTTATCTCTCACCACTAACAAAAATCAACTCAAAATGAATGGAGAATCCAAACATAAAACCTCAAACTATAAAACTACTGGTTAAAAACACAGGGAAAACTCTTGGAGACCTTGGAGTACGTAAGGATTTCTTAAAGAAGATCCCCAACACACAGGCAATAACTCCAAAAATAGATAAATGGAACTATATTAGGTTGAGAAGTTTCTGCACAGCAAAAGAAACAATAATTAGAGTGAGAAGACAATCCCCAGGGTGAAAGAATATATTTGCAAACTATATCTCAGATAAGGGACTAATAAACAGAATATACAGGGAACTCAAGCAACTTACCCCCCCCCCCCACACACACACACACAAATCAATCCAATTAAAAGATGGGGAAATTGGGGACTAGCAGATGGCATAATGGTTTCATCGTTGGACCTTCTCATAGTCGACTGTGGTTCAAGTCACGAACCTGGTGGCTTAAAACTCATGCCAGTTGTGTGAGGGTGCATGCCCAAGATCCTGAGAGGAGAATGGAGGAGAAGGGATTGTGGTGTGGCTATCTCCTGGGGCATGATTTCTTGCTTTCTGTCTCTTTGTCTGTCTCTGTCTCTCTGGTGAGTGCACAAATCCTAAAGCAAAAATCTCTCTTAAGAAAATGGGAAAATGAACTGAATAGACAATTCTCTATAGAATACATGTGAATGCCCAAAAAACATGAAAACACATTCAACATCTTATCATGAGGGAAATACAAATCAAAATCACAATGAGATACCACTTAACCCAGTCAGAATGATTAAAATGAAAAATAATAAATAATGATAAGTGCTGGCAAGGCTATGGTGGGAAGGGAATTCTCCTACACAGTGGGTGGAAATGCAAATTAGTACAATCACTGTGGAAAACTATATGGAATTTCCTCAGAAATAGAACTACCATACAACCCATTAATTCTACTCAGGAATTTACCCAAAACATAGAAATACTCTCAGTTGGAAAAACACTTGCACACTCATGTTTATTAAAGCACTATTTACAATTGCCAGGACATAGAATCAACACAAATGTCCAAAAATAAATGAGTGTATTGAAAAAATGTGTTATATGTACTCTATGAAATGCTACTCAGCCATAAAAAAAAAAAAAAAAAAAGAGAGACCTTGAAATTGGATACAAAGTGAAGCAAGCCATAGTAACAAAGACAGACTTTGTCCCTCCTCAATATATACTGAATGTCTGCACTCTAGAGCAAAAACTGAACGTTTGGAAGTTATAGTAATAGGAAGGGCAACTGTATATACTAGAGATAGTAAAAATAAGGATAACATGGAGTGGGTAATAGAGGGAGAGAGGGAGGGGAACAGGAGAGAAAAACCAATGTGTTTAATTGACAAAAATTGAAGCTATTTGCTGATGATAATGTATGTGGTAATATCTTTGTCTTGACTAATATACTCTGCATTCATGTTGTAAAAAGCAATGTACACAGTAAAGATATGTAGTGATTAAATTTAAAGTTAAAAAATAAATAAAAGGATGACAGGCATTGGAGTGATAGGGCTTTGTGGACTCAGAGGGTAGGAGGTCTCTGTGAGCCCTGAGCAGAGGTCACTAACCCAGGTGGCTGCTTCCAGTTCAGATCACTCCCAAACCTATGAAGAATAGTCCCTGATTGACCACTTCTGTCCAGGCTCAGACATAGCATCCTGAGAATCTGGTAACAAGAGCCCCTCAGAGATAGCCCTGCCTCCTCTCTGCCCCCTCTCTCAGGGTCAGACCAGGACCTCCTTCTGTGGCTCCCCATTACCTCAGGGCACTCTCTGTGCTCTGGCAGACTCCTCAGGGCTGAGTCTATCCAAGGCCTTGTGGCTGTTCACAGGTCAGGACAGAGGTGGTGTCTTACCACAGTCCTCTCATGTCTGGTTCATTCCAGAGCAGCAACTGCACTATGGACTCACTTCCTAGCTGTGCAGGATGTCAGGTTCTTCCTACTTCACTTTTTAAATTATTTTTTTATTTCTTTATTTTTTCTAATCACTTATTTAGTTTTACAATTTCCCACATTTACTTTACATTTCAAAAATTTTTTTCCCAAACTCTATAGTTCTTGACACTTAATAAAGAACTTTTGCAACAATGTAGGGTGACCTTTGTCCTCTCTTTCTCTGTCTGTCTGTCTGTTTCACATTCTCTCTCACTCTTTAAATTTTTTATTTCATTTTTTAAAAGTTTGTAAACAACTTCTCCACAACTCAGGCCTTATCTTTCTCTTGCTAATTTCTTGAAGGGTTTTCATCCTTTACCTTTTTAAACTTTTTTCTCTTGTTTGGTTGTTTTTGTCTAGGTTTTTTATTTTTTTCATTTTCCTTTTTTTTTAACCTTACTTTCCTACTCTGCTCTTCCTTTAGTCCCCACTCACTGAGTGTCTAGATAGGCCTAGGTGCACAGTAGCAAAGCGTTTGAACACTTTCCGAGTCATTAAAATTCTCAATGCTTATTAAACTTCCTGCTTTAAGGAAGAAACTTATTTTACAAATCTGAGCTCATAATCTCTGTGGGATACCACATTTCAAAGCACAGTAGTGGAAAGATTTTTTCTCAGAATGACCAGAAACCACCACAGAGGCACAAGAAATATGAGAAACTAAGAAAATTTCTCTCTCCAGAGGGAAAAGAAAATCCTTCATCATCCATAGACAGTACAGTAGAACTCGTGGAAATGTCAGATAGAGATTTCAGAATATTCATAATGACAAAACTAAGCAAGATGCAAGAGCTGAGAGACAATGAACTCCAGAAGATGCAAGAGAAAAGAGAATGAATTCCAGGAGGTGAGGAAGTTCTTACCCAATCTGAAAGAGGAAATACACACCATAAAAAAGAATCAAATGGAACTGTTAGAGATGAAGGCTGCAATACAGGAAATCAAAATCTCCCTCAAAAGTATTTAAAGCAGAGCCCCACTCCGACCTCTGCCGCTGTAGCTGCCGCCGCCACCTACCGAGAAGAGAGGAAGCGGGAGAGGAGCCCACGACGCTTGTCATCCGAGTCCTCCAGCCACGCCGCCCCGAAGTGTGTAAGATGTTCGCCTGCGCCAAGCTCACCTGCTCCCCCGCTCTGATCTGAGCTGGATCCAGAGTTGTGTACAGACCAATTTCTGCATCAGTGTTATCTTGACCTGAGGCAAGGACTGGAGAGGGCTCTAAGGTATTTAATGGGGCCCACAATGGTGCCTCTCAGCTAACCCAGAGGGGATTTCAGACCAGTGTAATCAGCAGAGACATTGATACTGCTGCCAAATTTATTGGTGCAGGTGCTGCAACAGTAGGAGTGGCTGGTTCTGGTGCTGGTATTGAAACAGTCTTTGGCAGCCTTATCATTGATTATGCCAGAAACCCATCGCTGAAGCAGCAACTGTTCTCCTATGCTATCCTGGGATTTGCCTTGTCTGAAGCTATGGGTCTCTTTTGTTTAATGGTTGCTTTCTTGATTTTGGTTGCCATGTAACAGAAATTCCTGCTTGAAATATTGGCATACATATTAATTAAGCATGTAATTTTGTGTATTTTACTGTGGCCCCAAAAACTAGTGTTGGTGTCATGGAAATGTATGTTATTTCCAAAGTCATTTCGTTAAAGTTAAATACTTTAATTTTTGCTGTGATCTGTATTGCCCCGTTGATTAAAACAACCCTACTGTAATTTTTATGGGAATTTTATATAGTGTTCTTCACATTGTAATTTGGAGGGCTTTTGTTTATTCATAAAAGGAGAAAAATGTGGGAAAAAAGTATTTAAAGCAGATTTGTCCATGCAGAAGATCGAATTTTGGATGTTGAAGGCAAAACATCTGACCTAGAAAAATAAACAAAAAAAACTGAGAAAATAACAAAAAAAATGAGAAGACTATACAAGAAATACTAGATACCACTAAGTGCCCAAGCATCCAGATAGTCTGTATCCCAGAAGGAGGAGAAACTAATAATGGCATTGATAATCTATTCCATGAAATCCTGGAAGAAAACTTTCCAAATCTAGAGAGGCATTCAAATATCCAGACCAAAGAAATACAAAGGACTCCTAATAGAATCAACCCAAGAAGATCTCCAAGGCACATCACAGCCAGATTGACAAAATCCACAAAGACACGATGTTAAAATTGGCAAGGTTACTTACAAAGGTTATCCCATCAAGCTAACATCGGACTTCTCATTAGATACTATGAGACCAAGGAAAGAGTGGGAAAATATATTCAAAGTATTAAGTGAATAACAGTTTCGATCAAGAATAGTACACCTAGCAAGTTTATCCTTCATATAGAAAGAAAGGATACAAACATTCCCAGATAAACAATAACTGAAAGAAATACCAGACCCACTCTTCAAGAAGTTCTGAAAGGAGTGCTCTACCAGGAAAACTAAAGACACACATACAGAAATAAGAGAACAAAAAGTAACCAAGAAAACGATCAACTTAATGCTAGGCACAAGAAATATCAATAATAACATTGAATGTTATCTTCCAGGATTTAAACAGAAAGATCGGACCACAGTGATACTGCAGATTCAATGGAGAGAGGCTGAACATAAGACTGAACTGAAGGAATAGAATGTTATGATGTTTGAGTAAAACATTACTGATTTTTTTAAACTATGCTTTGTTTTCCCAATTAAAGGATTTTTCTTTCTTTTGAGCTGTTGATAGGTTCAACAACTTGTTAAAATATTTTTTCTTCTTGTTTGTTTATTTCTTTAAATGGAAACATAAACTTTTCTTCCTTCCTGACCTCTCTGGAATTGGAAAATATTTGGGAGTATTCTTATTTTGTAGCAGAATGGTTATTTGCATAAATTCAATAACTCCTGTTACATTGAATCAGAAATTGGAAATATTCATTACTGGACAAGGCTTTGACTGGACTGTCATATCTGAAAATTAACCAGAAAACTATGGGACTAAGGTAGATCTCAAGTAAGCCAACAGAAGCTGTTGGAAAGACGGCCTAGCACCATAAACATTTCTGCCTGGCAGAGAGGATTAGAGAAGCTATATGAAAGAATTTGTACCCTAAAGAAACCTGGACTTTTAGTCAGTAGAGATTGCAAAAAAGCAGCCACAACCAGAGGGTTATTTTGAGGAAGATTTTGAAGGAAGAAATAGAGACTTATCTTTGCTAGCAGGTGGTATATCACAGAATATTTGGTAGGTAGGGTTGAATTGAAAAGCTTTATGTGTGACTTGTGTGCTACACATTCGTTTTCTTTTTTTTTTTTTCATTTTTTTAATTACATTTGGACATTTTAGAAACATATACCATCAGACAGACCACTATTCGGTAAAAATCTATTCTAGTATTTGGGAAGCATACGTGTCACAAACTATCTTGCTTCTAATTTCTAAGACTTTACTAAGAGTTTATCAAAAAGGTAGGCTCTGATCTATAAGCCCCTGAGCCTTGAGGTTTTAAATTTTTTGTTTACTGCAGAACAATTCCAAGTAGATAAACTTATTAAGTCCCAGCTGTTTTTCTTCTGGAATGGGCTAACCATTTTGAAATGATCTAGTCCATTACAAGAATATTCAATTCCTTAAGCTTTGTGATCTATTCTATGGAAAACTTGGTAAAAAATGATTAATTTTTCTGTACAAGAATGAGTTCATCAGAACATACTCAATATTAGTTATAACACAAAGCAGTATAGATAATGCATATATGTGCTGTGTTCACTTTAGTGATGATTTTATAAGCTAGTAACTAACTATAGAGACTGTTCTGGATCAATGCGATCCAAGTGTAGTCAGTTGCAGGTTACACTCAACTCCTTAACATGATCTTAGTAGCTGATGTTGATTAAAGATAAAAAAAGGGCAAGGAAACAAAACATACTCATACATGGTTATGTTTTCAAGAACCTACTCTTTGCAGAAGTAAACAAGAGGGACTTTCGGGAAGCTGCTGATGGGGACTGGGAGATTTAAGGCTGTGGCTTTGGTAAGCACCCAAGTGAGCTGTAGGAAGGCATCTGTAAGAGTAGTTTCTGCAGCATGCAACGATAATTCTCCATAAGAGGTGGGTATTTTCTCAATCTAAATTCTGAGGCTTTCAGTAGTTGAGGGCTAGGAACAAGATCCAAAGAAAAGAGCCATTTCACAATGCTTAAGAAAGATAGGTTACTGTGCCGTTAGGCTCATGCTAAATGGTCCAAAAGCTTTGGTGGCGTGACATAGGTAAAAATAAAAAATAAAAAAATAAAAAACAAACTAATACACAAACCACATAACACCGTTAAAACCAAAACGCACTTTTTGTTTTCATTTAAAAAAGTATTTAGAACACATAAAACAAGGCAAAGGCAACATTTATTCCTTTTTCTTGTCTTCTGGTATGGGGTCTGTCGGTGGCTCCTCCGCTGGTGCACTGATGCTCTCCCAGCCAGTGTTGCTATCACTGGTTCCCTCCTCTGCGAGGCTGTCGACCCCCTCCTGCCCACTCTCCTTGTCCTCAGGCATAGACATGCCTTCTTCCCCATTCTGTTAGCCCTCTGTCATCTCTTCAAGGTATGTCTCCTCTGTCTCCATCGGCAGGCTCTTGTCATCCTTCTTCTCCTTGGCTTTGTTCGCTGCCTGCTCTTCCTCAGGACCAAGGCTGGTCTGACTCTGCTCCACTTCCTCTGCCAGCTCCTTCTCCCTCTCCTCCTGCCTTTTGCGGGCCTGTTCCTCTGCCTGTGCAATCTCAGCTGCAATTTTCTCCATGTCCACTTCTACCTTCAGACCGCACAACCTTTTAAGTTCATTGTTAAATGACTCTGTGCTTTCCAGGAATTTCCTCTTCTTTTTTTTTTTTTTTTTTTTAAATTTTTTTTATTATTTTATTTATTTACTTATTTTAATTTGACCAGAGAAGGGACACAGTGAGATAGAGAGAGAAAGGGAAAGTGAGAAAGCAAGCTGCCAGGTCCAAGACTTGAACCGTGGTCGGCCATGTGGGAATCCAGCGCCCTTAACCGCCATGCCACCTGCTGGCCCCAAGGAATTTCCTCTTCTTTTCCTGGTGTCACTCTTCTATTTAAAGAAGTTCAGCTTCTAGTTTTCACTGATGAACCAGTAAGGACTGGACCTGCTGTTTGAGGACCTGCATTCTAGCTGTTGTGATGACTGACCAGATGTCTGGCACCACACTCTCACTAAGGATCTCACTGATGAGGTGGTGGTTCCTCTGGAAGAGGGCAGTGACTGTGTGCTTCATGGAAAAGTCATCGTCCTAATCATCTGGATCTTCAGCATGCTGGATGCTCATGTAAGATTCTCCTTTCTCCATGCGAGACTGTCTCTGGTGACTTTCTTCCTCTAAAGCAGCTTCTGCATGACTTTTTGCATTTATGTAAGCAGGGTAGGCAGGGGAATTGTGATAGGCCTTCACAGATTCATTGTAGTCTTTCTTGCTTGCTTCATATTCATTTAAATATTCTTGTTTTTCTTCATCATTGAGATCTCGCCACATGCCACCAATAATCTTGCCAATTTCCCACAGTTTCAGGTCAGGGTTAGAAGACTTTACTTGGTCCCAGACCTTTCTGCTGTACCTCATATAGGGCATCAGTAGCTTATCTAGTGGCTTTGGGGGTTTTGGAATCATGATACCAGAGAACACCATGACCCGCCTGTTGGTGCCTGGGTTCCCTCCCAGCCTGTAGTTGTTGTAGGCAAGATGACTGAATGGATTGTATCCCACAAACCCTGGTATGCTGGGAATTTGTGTTGCAGGAGCTGGGGTGGGAGGTGGGGCATAAGATGGTCTTTTTGACATTTCGGAAGATTAAGTTTTCTGTTCCTTAAGTATGAATCTGAGACATGGCGGGCAGCGAAATTGCCCACAGCTCTGGCTGGGCTTCCCTTTGTCCTGCACACGCCCCGCCCCTCTGAGCATTTGTTTTCAACAGTTTGAGTAGTTGATGTGGAAATATTTTCTCAAAAATATTTAAAACCATACTGTCTCTGTTGTTATAGAGTCACAAACAAAATTATAACAAATTGTTTGAACATTATCTTTAAAACTCAGCTTTCTGAAATTTTGAAAGTTGTTTATTAACTGTCAAGAACTATGCAGTATGGGGACCAGCGGTTAGTGTAATGGCTATGTGGCTGGACTCCCATGTAGTCGACCACGGTTCGAGTCCCAGACCTGGTGGCTTAAACTCAGGCCGGGCACATGTGCGTGCATGCCCAAGATCCCGAAAGGAGAATGGAGGAGAAAGGATTGCAGTGTGGCCATCCACCCTGGGGGTGATTTCGTGCTTTCTGTCTCTCTGTCTTTGTCTTTATGGTGAGCGCACATGCCCTATAGCAAAAACCTCTCCAAAGAAAAAAGAGAAAAAAAAAAAAAAAGAACTATGGAGTATGAACAAAATTTTTTTTGATATGTAAGTGAATGTTTGTGGGAAAATGTAAAAATAAATAAATAAATAAATGATTAAGAAAAGAACTTTCAAATTTTAAAAAAACTGATTTTGGAAAATGTTCTTGCATGCTTGCATGTTGGGTAGTTTGTATGTCTTATACAGAAAGACCTAAGATCTCTTGAGTTTAGCAAAAGCATGTGAAGACAAGTGATTCTCTGAACTTCTGTACCTTGAAGAAAGGGAGTTTGAGAGATTGGATGGAAAATAGTCACATTCACAGCAATTGAACATCCTGAGACACTTAACCAAAGAAGTGATTGTTTCAGACCTGTTCACTTGTTCACTGGAATGGCAACAACAATGGTGATTTGACTTAAATAATAAAATGCAAACAAAAAAAATTTAAATTTCATCTAGGTCACTAAATTGAATTAATAAAAAACTTAAGATTGTACTATCAGTTTTATACATGGTTAAGCAGGAGCTTAGAATTCTATATCACATATGTATATTGTATAATATGATATTAAAATCACCATTGGGGTGCACTGGATAATCATCTCTTTATATGTTCAACATCAAATGAGGAATGAATGCCATATAAACAATGATCTGCTATTTCAAGTTCATTTCTCACTTAATTAAACAAAAGATCACTAATATAGGCATTGAGCTGCTAATTTTTTCTCAGTGATCAATTTTAATATATAATTGATATTACTTTTTTTCCAGAGGTTTTTTTTTTTTTTTTTTTGAGAGGTTTTTGCTATAGGGCGCGTGCGCTCGCCAGACAGACAGAGAGAGACATAGAGACAGAAAGCAAGAAATCACCCCCCAGGGGGGATGGTCACACCGCAATCTCTTCTCCTCCATTCTCCTCTCAGGATCTTGGGCACGCACGCACACGTACCCGGCATGAGTTTTAAGTCACCGGGTCTGGGACGTGAACCACGGTCGACTACGTGGGAGTCCAGCGATATGGCCATTACGCTAACTGCTGGTTCCCTCAGAGGATTTTGCTATAGGGCACATGTGCTTGCCAGAGAGACAGAGAGAGACAGAGAGACAGAAAGCGAGAAATCACCCCCCAGGGGGGATGTTCACACCGCAATCCCGTCTCGTCCATTCTCCTCTCAGGATCTTGGGCACACACGCACACATGCCCAGTGTGAGTTGAAGCCACTGGGTCCGGGAATCGAACTGTGGTTGACTACATGGGAGTCCAGCGACATAGCCATTATGCTAATTGCTGGCCCCTTGATATTACTATTTTTAAAAAAACCTTTTCTCCATCACTGGACTCCCGCATGGCTGAACGTAGTTTGAGTCCCAAACCCAGTGGCTTAAAAATCACGCTGTGCACTTGTGCTTACATGCACAAGATCCCAGGCGGAAAATGGAGGAGAAAGGATTGCAGTGTGATCATCACCCTGCGAATGATTTCTCACTTTCCCTCTCACTGCATCTGTTTTTTCTCTCTTTAGCAACTGTACGCATCTTAATGCAAAAACCTTTAAAAAAATTAAGTAACTTTGATAAAATTGTTTAAATTTAGGAAAGAAGATTGTAGATAAAAAATAAGCAACCAAAAGTGACTCAAATCATTTGTTACTAGCAAATGAGCATTAAAACAATAGCTAAATATCTCTACAGACCTGATACAAAGGCTAAACATCATCTCCATGATGATAATAATATGAAAAATACCAAAGTTTTTGTGCATGGTAATTCCCTTAACAGCAGTGTATTATTTGGGATAAAATAGGGGCCAAAATATGACATTGAAATTACCAGGGCCGGCAGGTGTCATGGTGGTTAGGGGCGCTGGACTCCCACATGGCCAACCATGGTTTAAGTCCTGGACCTGGTGGCTTGCTTTCTCACTTTTTCTCTCTCACTCACTTTACCCCTCTCTGGTCAAATTAAAATAAATAAATAAATTTAAATAAAATAATTCTTTTTTAAAAAAAGAAATTATGATGATTAAAAATGTACACTCATTTGGACCAGCAAGTGACATGGAGGTTAAGGCACTGGATCCCATTTGACCAACTGTGCAGTTCGAGATGAACAGCTTGAAAATCACACTGGGCCTGTGTACATGCATGCCCAAAATCCTGAAAGGAGAGTGGAGGAGAGGGGATTGTATCATGGTCATCACCTCTGGGGATTGATTTCTCACTTTCTCTCTCTCTTCTGTCTCTGGCAACTGAATTAGCCCTATACCAAAAAAAATTAACAAAAAATATACACTCAGCTAGGAACTGTTCAACTACTTTCCAAATTCCAGTTTTGGTTGACTGCACTGACACATCTATGCCCTGATTACTAAAGAAAAAACTATGAGGAGAATAGTGGCATGTATTTCACCCAGTATCCTCACAGAATTGAACCAAAGCGCAGTTTCTAGAATTACTGAACTGAGAATGTATAAAAAGAGAGCATTTTTAAAGCATATTTAATATCACTCCAAAATTAAAATAAACCAACACCATCCTCCACACATTTTAAGGCTCTGGCATATTTAAATTCAAAATTAAGTGCAAGTTTAAAAAAAATCTTATAAATGTCCTAAAAACTTTTTTGTTAAATGTTTGCCATAGGGCACATGTGCTCAACTGAGAGAGAGAGAGACAGAGAAAGTAAGAAATCACACTCCAGAGGTGATGGCCACACTGCAATACCTTCTTCTCTATTCTCTTTTCAGGATTTTGAGCACATGTGCCCAGCATGATTCTCAAGGCATTACTAAATACACATTTTTAAAATCCTTTCATGTGGGCCAGCAGGTGTTGTGTGGGTTAAGGTGGCTGGATCCCACATGGCTAACTGTGCAATAGAAGTTCCATGAAAAACACATCAAGCCTGTGTGCGTGTGTGTCCAAAATCCCAACAGGAAAATGGAGAAGGGACTGTTACATGGTTATCCCCTTTGGGGAATGCTTTCTCACCTCTCTCTCTGGCAAACATATGTGCTCTATAATAAGTTAATAATAATAAAATAAAAATTAAAAATTACTTTTACTTTACAAGAAATGTATGAATTTCCCTTTGGAGTTGAACATCAGGATGCATGACTATCAAATAAAGGAGTTGGAAACAAAATGAAAACAAAGACAAAACAAAACAAAACATAAAACCTGTGAGTGTCATTCTGCAGTTTCCAGGGTTACATGTGTTTGTCCCAGTGGTAACAGTGTCTTTTCAAGGTAGTGCATTCTCAGAATTTATTGTCTGAAGTTTAGTTTCAATTGCTGGTAGGAAGACAATGACTTCTGGTAACATTTTATTATAAACATTATACATGTTTACCATTTTATACAATTTATTATATAAAACATATAAAGGGATCTGAAAATGCTCATAAAATTACAATTAAAGTATAAGTTTATTTGGGGACAAAAATGTCTTACACACAGTTTTTTATACTATGCATTCTCCATGAATTATTTGAAGCCCCTTTGTACAGTGCTATAATGGGTTGTCACCTGGGAGGATTTTACCCTCTGCCCCACTCCTCTTGAGAAGAAGAAATGGACAAGGAAGTTAGTGTCTAGTAGCATTAGCGCACATTTTTGCTGGTTGGTTTTAACTTTTCAGAGCCTCCCTGTGCATTTTGTGTAAAATGGGAAAGAAAGACAGTGCACCCCTTGGAAGAGCAGGATCTATATGTCTATGTTAGTTCCTATTATCAGTGAGATTCACAACCACCTCAGTACAGGAACAGAAGCTTGGAGCCCATGGTGCCAAGGGATTTTGTCCTACTTCCCCACCCATCTCCATTGCTTTGATGAGCATCACTTTCATACTCTTGACAGTAATAGGATCATGCACAGAAATGCTGGAGGTGCCTTTGGATTGACTTGACTGGAGACCCCTGCCCCCAGCTGCTTGTCTGAGTGTGAGTAGTAGTACAGAACAAACTGGGGAGGGCCCCTCAGTTTCTTCTGGTACCTGTGCCTGTTTTTATCACTGGCTGAGGTCTCTGCTCACGGTGCAGGCAAGTCTGGCAGATGCTTCAGGAGATTCGGGGAGGGAGGACAGCTGAGTCAGCACAGGCTGGGAGAGGGAACCTGCAGACATAAACACATCAGAATGATGAGAAGGGCCAGGGTGTAGGTGCTTGGAGCTCTGAGCTGGGGGCTTCCCCAGGGCTCTAAGCCCTGTCTCTATCTGTACAGTGAGAGAGGAGCATGAGAAGGAGAGAAGTCCAGGCCCTGGTGGACACAGCTTCTGGGCTATCCCAGGTCTCTTTTTCTTCCCATCTTCTGCCACAGGAAGGGGTCTTCATGCAAATGTGTGTCCAACATAAAGTGTCCTTCCACAGGAACTGGGGCTGGTGGCTGGGGACCGTGGCAGGCAGGACCTGGCAAAGGCAGTTCTGGGACCACACCCAGAGAGGCCCAGCTGCTAGGCCTGCATCAGTGAGTATAGCTCCCATGGCCCAGCCCTGGGAGTGTGGAGAGGGCCCAGCTATGCCCACAGCAGCCTGAGACAGACCCACAGCATCCCCTGCTGCCCACTGAACAGATGGAATCCTGGCAGTGGCTCAGACTAAAAGCCAGGTCATTGTCAGTCCAGGGACACCCACAGGCCATACCCCAGCCCTGCCCTACCCTGAGGTCACTGATGTTCATAACCTTTTCCAGGGAGGACTTCTGGGTTATCCTAGAGAAGGAGATGGGAAATATGATGACTGTCCTCTGTGAGTAGGCTGCAGGGAGGTGAGAACAGAGGTATGAGACCTGACCAGTTCTTTCCTCAGGGACTTGAGATCCAGGTGTCAGTGGAGAGTTTGTTCATCCCTGTGACAATGTGCTTCAGAGTTTGTAGAAGGTGAGTAGAAAGAGCAGGTCCTCAGAGAAGAGCACACAGTGCAGATGGGAAGGCAGGTCGTGCAAGAGACCATCCCTATGTGCGATGGCCTTGCAGGGTGACAGGACACTTGGAGGCTGATTATCTGATAGTGAAGAGGCTGAAATAGATGCTTATGGCATTTGTGAAATGTCAGTTACAACCAGCTCCATATGTTTGAATGTTTAATGTAATTTTTGATGTTCCCACATGACCAACTGTGCAGTTCAAGTTCTAGACACAGTGGCTTAAAAACACATCAGGCACATGTGCATGTGTGCACAAAATCCAAAAGGAATAATGGAGAAAATGGGATTGTAGCATAATCACGGCCCTGAGGAGTGATTTCTCACTTCCCCTCTCTCTCCCACCCTCTGTCTCTCTTTGACAAGTGCATCCACCTTACAGTATATTAAAAAATATTAAGTCCATGAGAAAGAGATATACTTTTTCCTGCTTCTACTATTTCATTTTTCACTTTATATATTTTTCTGATACACTTATTTTTCAATGTGTATTTATTTATTTTAACAAGAGAGACTGATTTTGACAGGATCTTGTCATGTCACAATCCTCCTGCTCCAGCTTCTTACCTAGCTAGGACCACAGGTGTGCCCTGCCTTGTTCACCTTGTTCAGGTTGGGCCAGGAATTGAACCCAGGCCTCATAGATGGCTTTAGTCTCTTAGCAGGAATATCTCAGCAGCACATACCTTCACAGTTGAGCCTCTATGTTCACCTATGCATTTCATATCACAGCTGTATCATATCACTGTCATATCTAACTTCTTGTGAGGTAATTCAATATTGAATGACATAAATCCACAATCGTGCATGTATTAACTTATATTTATGTGTTAACTTTTGTTACTCCTTGGCAATTGCAGAAATATTTTTGCACTTGTGTTACATCACACATTAGTATAAAAGGTAAATACCACAAAAGTCTGAGCTGGGACTAATGGATCTGAGCCCCTCCTGTGGCACCACAGAGAACAAGATTCCTGAGCCCAGAGAAGCTACAGGCAGCCTCACTGCAGGAGACGGAGATGTCAGGAACACATGGTAAGGCTGAGCCAGGGGCTTGTGTCTCACTTCCCCACCAGCACCTGTCACTGTGGAAATGGTTGCTGTGCCACAGAGCACAGAAATACTCAGCCTTGTCCTTGGGCAGGGCCCCTGTAGTGGTGAGGGCAGCCTGGTCACCAAGCAGGGAACCTGAGAATTAGACAAGGACTCCTGGTGCCCGATTGCTGGTGCTACCTATTAGACCCCAGGGTACCTGGTACAGCATCTGTTGGACTCATGTTGCACAGTTGTTGGTGGTGATGGCCCCAGCACTGAAGCCACAGGTGAGTGTGACCATTCCCCCAGGAGTCATGAACAGTGAAGGTTCCTGAGTCACCACAGCCTGGAAAATGACTCCTAAGAACAGGTGAGAAACTAGATGGCCATGAGAGAAGACAGAGCCATGAAGGGTCAGTGTCACCTCCCCTCCCTCAGCCCAGGCAGAGCCCCTGACCTGCTCAGTGAGCTAGGGGTGCGAGCAGAAGAGCCCAGGCCATGGTGCATACTGCCCAGGGCTGAGCTTTGCAGGAGTGCTGAGCACAGAGTCAGCCCTGCAGCTCCCATTACAACCCCCACAGCCTGTGGGGCAGAGCTTTCATGCAATGAGCTCCCCTCCCAAGAGAACTCATCTGACCAGGTCAGCGCTACCGAGTTGTTACACTTCAGTGACAGGTGTTCATGGTGCCATTTCTAGCTCCTCCATTCCCACGATCTGATCCACACTGCCCTCTAATGTCTGTTAGAAAATCATCTTTGGAAGGATGTTATCCTCTGGTCCTTCCCTTTCCCCTCCCCTCCTCAGGTCTGCCAATGTTAGTTCTCTAAATCAAACTGGTGCTTGGAAGATCCCAGACCAGAAGCTTTAAGAAATAATTTGGGAAAGGGAAGGTCAAGTGTGTAGTCAAGCTAAAAAAGAAAAGAAACAAACAAACAAAGTCCTTATTAAACGTGTCATAATAGACTAACACATGTGTTTTTCCTGGTCTGCTCACTCAAATTTGTGTTTGGAATAAACCATGTTTCAATTATTTCCACAGAGCTTGGTCATTTCTATTCTCAGTACATTGATATTGATTTGGTTAGAAGTGAGGCACAGACACTAGAGTTTTTGTGTATTTCCAGAAGAGGAGGCTGCTCGTGATGGTTTGGATAACAGCTTGTCCCCCTAAGTTCTTGTTTGGGAATGCAGTACTGGGAGGTGGAGAAGCCTACAAGTGCTGACTGGATCACAGTGGTTCCATCATGAAGCCACCACTCGCATGAATACATCAACAAGGTCTGATGATACCTGGTGAGTGTGAGCTCTCCTGAGAAAGGGTTTGTTCTTGTGAGAGCTGCTACTTATAAATGAGAGCTACCCACAGCTTGTGCACTTTCCTGAGATTCTCTGTGCTCATGTTGGCCATGCTGTAATCCTGCCTGATGCCAGGTCTATGCCCTCAAACTTTTCAGTCACCAGGATAGTGAGTCAATAAGCCTATCTTTTTTTAAATATCATGCAGTTTCAGGCATTTTTGTTAGTGATGCAGAAATGGACTGAGACTCTAGTGGAGCAGAAATGCCTCGTATTGTGTATTTTACAACCTCTGATAGTGTAACAAGGAGATTAGCTCCTGAAAACACCCTCAGTTAGGATCAGAGGAACCATCTGAAAACCACCTGTGGATGTGTCTACCTATGAGGCTCTTCCTGAGTTTGCTGTGTCCACACATGACCCCATCATAGCAGGCTGAAAGCTTAGGGTTGATAGTGGAACAGATTCTGTTGGTGGTTCTCTTTCTGGTAATGGCATGTGCCCTCTACCAATTAAAAAAAAAAACTTCAAATAAGACTTCCATCTCCATAATTAAACATACTGCCATCAACTGAAAACCCGGTTGCCTCATTTCCCATCTACACACGTCAACATGCACTCCTATTTACATAATGCAGTCTTGCTCTGTGTGCTATTTCATGACTGGCTTTTCCACAGAAAAAGTGCTTAGCGGCCACTGCTTATCAGGAAGTACAGGTATCCTCATTCTCACTAATAGTTACCCCAGAATGTAACAGGATGTTTTCCCATAATTAGTCATTTTTCCAGTGAGGCTCTTTTCTGTTGGTTTCCACTACCTGCTACTCTCAACATGCTGTACTCAGTATGCCCATATGTTCATCTTTCTGGTACACTAGGTTATAAAAAATAGAATGTTTTTTTTGAGTGATTTTTGCTACAGGGCACATGTGCTCACTGGAGAGACAGAAAGTGAGAAATCACCCGCCATGGGGTATGGCCACACTCCAATGGCTTTTCCTCTATTCTCCTCCCAGGATTTGGGGCATGCAGCTAATATGAGTTTCAAACTGCTGAGTTCAGGACTTATACCATGGTTTGGCCACATGGCAGTACTTAACCACTGCAACACATGCCGGTCCCATATTTACTACTAAGTATTTGATTATGTTTGGTGATATGATAAAGTGCATTGCTCTATTAATTTCAAGTGTGTGGCTGTTAGCAAGTCAACACACATTCGCATGTTGATCTTATACCTTTAAACTCTCTTGAAGTCACTTCTTAGTTCTCATTATATTTGGGAGCTTTTAAAAGTCTTGTCTACCTACAAGGTCATGTGCTCTGAGAGCGGAGATTATTTTTTATTTCTCTTCTTTTAATTTCTCTATTATCTAATTGTTCTATTGTATCCTCCAACACTGTGGTGAGTGAAAGTGGGGAAAACAGTCATCCTTGTCCTATCTGATATTAGAGAGCTCTTCAAGGTCAACCTCCCCTCCCTCCACATTCACCCTCTTCATACTCATGAAACAAGTGTTATTCTTATTGATATTTTTATTTATGTCCTCTGTGTTCTTTCAGACAATGTCAGTTTTCTGAGGAGGGGACGCTTCCTGTCTTGTGTCCACTGTGTCCTGAGCCCCCACAGCCACCTCTGGAACCTGGTGTAGTGCAGATGCTCAGTAAATGGTGTGGACAGGTGATCTCCAGACCAGTGGCTCTCCTGGGTCAGACCCAGTTGGACTCTTGTGTCCTCAATCTTCTCTGACCCACTGTTAGGACTGGATTGTGGGCTCCCAAATTCATGTGCTTACAACCTCACTCCCAATGTGCTCTTGTCTTACTTCACTCCTGGCCTGGAGCATTGTGGGAGCACTACGGTGATCATCATAGCACTGACAATGATAATCAGCCTCGTCCAAGGCCTGGAGCCCTGAGATGGCCAGGGAGGCCAAGGTTCCAGACTTGGAGGCAGAGAATTGATCAGGAACCTGTAAAGGTCCATCGCTGTCATCATACATGAGGAGATTGGGGACTGTCCCTAGGAGCTATTGGTACCAGTGCACAGATTGTCACCAATGTTGTTGCTGCTTCCAGTGCAGGATTTAGCACCTTCTGGCCCAGGGACCCAGTGGATTGACAAACTTGCCAGGTGGCACATGCCTATGCATACCCAGATTCCAAGAAGGGAATGGAGGAGAAGGCATGGCAGCATGGCCATCCCTGCTGGGGGTGATTTCTCACTTTTCTCTCTAACTGTCTCTCTCTAGTGAGTGCATGTGTCCTATTAAAAAAAAAAAAAAGCTAAAAATGAACAAAATTCTAAACATCACAAAACTTCATGGATATATGCTTTGTTTTATATATACATTTTAATGTTATCAAAATCTACTGCATTACACATGATTACAACCACTCTAACCTAAAGTGTTTTTTGTTTAAATCTTCCCAATGGCTCCAGCACCTTAACCCCTGACCATCTGCCTACTCTGTATCCTGAGCCCTGATCCAAGCCTGGTCCACAGCAGTTTCTCAGTAAATGTTAAGGATGGGCAGACCGAGCTCTGCTGGGCATCCAAGTCAGCCCCAGCTGGGCCTTCTATCTCTGTCCTGTTCTGGCCTCTGTGGTCTCTGTCCCCAGGGCAGCCTGCCCCTGTCATTGAGGACTTTCTGCTCATTTGGGGCAGTCTGACAATGTGCTGACATCATGGGTTCCCTTGAGGACAGGCTGTGGGGGACAAAGTTGCCTTCTCTGGATCACCTATCTGGTCCTTAGTCAGGGACAATCCAGCAACACTCATTGAAGGTCAGTGGCCCCCTTTCCTGGCTGAGGGAAGTGGATGCTGCAGGAAGGCCACACTGAAAGGAGGCCCCTGTTCCTGCCTCCCTTCCCTAAGGATGCAGCACTGGAGGGCCTCGAAAGTACTGTCTAGGGCCAGAAATTTCAATAAGTCTCCACCTCAGGCTAGAGTCAGAGATGCAGGAAAGGGTATGGGCCGATATGGCAACTCCAAACCATGCCTGAACTTCTGAGAGCTGAAATCTGCTTCTATCTGTTAGAGGTTCAGGGCAATGCCCAGCCACTGGTGGTACCAGGACACCATCTCAAGACCTACATTGGTGGCTGGTGCTTCTTCCAGTGTAGAAGATGCTGACCAGCTTAGCTGCATAGATACTGCATGGTCTCTTGTCTCAGCCCTGGTGAAACCCAGAACATGAAAGTCAGGAGTGAAAAAGAGGGGGAACAAGGCTGGGCATGGTCAGGGAAGCAGAGCAGAGCCAGGACCTCCCAGGGTCAATCCTGGATAACAGCCCCCTGTGCAGAGTTAGGGTGAGAAGTAGAGGGGTACAGGCCATGATGGGGGGTGCCTTGAGTTATGCCTCATGAGTCACACAGCTCAGGAGAAACAGTCTTCCCTCTCCAGTCTCCCTTATTCCTGCCCAGGTGTGTGTGTTGGGGAGGGGAAAGCCCAAGGCAAACACGCCTGCTTCACTGGCTGGGCCCCATGTAGGATGTTGAGTCTTTTTACTCTTTCTGAGGTCAGGAAGGTGAAAGTTTGTTGGGGGAGGGCCATGACTGTCCAGTCACTTTGAGAGGACACAGCTGCTGGCACATGAGCACTGAACAAAGACAGGAAACAGGTGACTGATACCCCTTCTGATTGCTTAGCTTCCCAGGCTGCTCAGGGATCCTGTTTCCCTTCCCACCTGATCCATCATAGACCAGCACAGAAAAAGAGTATGGGTGCTGGGATTGTCTGCGTTTGTGTGCAGGGGTCACTGCATTCCAGGCGCATGAGCATGTGTTCTTTAAATCCAAACAGGATAGAAAAATGGAGAAGAGATTGTGGCAATGACAAGCCCATTTGGGGAGTGCTTCCTCCCTCTCTGGGGAATTTATATTCCCCTGGCCAATTTAAGGGTAAAACAGAAAACAAAAGAAAAAACAAAACAAAAACCAGACATTGATAATTACATGAGGATGTCATCAGAGAGAATGGGGCCATAGGAAAGGGTCAGAGATCTGGGGATGGAGAAGGGCATAAGAGATGAGAAAGGGGAGAGGGTGCAGGTAGTTTAGAGAAGACAAGAAGAGAAGTCAGATGTTGGCCGCCGCCGTTGGCCGCCGAGCCAAGATGGCGCCGCTGGCTGCATAGGGAGGCGTGTCTCCAGTACTACAAAGAACTCCTTCTATGGACATGTTTTAGAGACAGCCAATCAGGACTTGCCACGTACAGGCGAAGGAACTTGCGGGTGGGGCCGCTGGGAGGATCCTATATATATGGAGGAAAAGGGAAGTAGGGAAAGAAGAAGAGAGAGAAAAAAGAAAAAGGAAACCTGTGAATAAAGACTGCGTGAGGAAGAACCGGGTGTCGTGTCATCTCTGCAGAAGTGACGCCGACAAGTGGTGGCCCATACAGGGAATCACACCATTGAGCACAGAAGGTTCAGAACCTCCGAGTCTACAGGGCAGCTAGCTGGTAAGTACCGGGCAGGGGTCCCGGAAGGAAGACCTCAGTAAAGAGGCGGATAAAAGACCTCGGCAAAGAGGCGGATAGAAGACCTCGGCAGAGAGGCGGATAGAAGACCTCGGCAGAGAGGCGGATAGAAGACCTCGGCAGAGAGGCGGATAGAAGACCTCGGCAGAGAGGCGGATAGAAGACCTCGGCAGAGAGGCGGATAGAAGACCTCGGCAGAGAGGCGGATAGAAGACCTCGGCAGAGAGGCGGATAGAAGACCTCGGCAGAGAGGCGGATAGAAGACCTCGGCAGAGAGGCGGATAGAAGACCTCGGCAGAGAGGCGGATAGAAGACCTCGGCAGAGAGGCGGATAGAAGACCTCGGCAGAGAGGCGGATAGAAGACCTCGAATAAGAGGCAGACTGAAGCCATTGGCTGAAAGTAAGGAATAAAAGAGAACAACGACGATGGGGGCTGGGCCATCTCAGATGATCCATCAAGGCGCTCAGAGAGCTCCTAAAGTCAATTAGGCCACTCTGGAGGCTTGTCCGAGCGTGCCTTGAGGATCAAAGATGTGTACGGACAGTGAGGGAGGGCCAGGAGGTGTTGGAGTCCCTCCGGGAGTAGCGCTCTCAGGAAGAGAACGGGGCCGCCAAGATGGTGGAAGCCTGCGGGGAAGATGACGATCACGAAGTAAGACAATTAGTTGAGGAAGTTAAAGGTTGGGAGGTTGCCGAGGAGGAAGAGGAAGACCGGCCTCTTCCCACGGCTCCTCCCCCTTATAATCCCTCTGCCCCACAAAAGGAGAACCCAGAGGGCGGAGCTTCTTTCTGCCCTGGGGCTTGGCAGCTGGCCAGACAGCTTGGGCCTGTTCGGGCATTTCCTGTTTTTGCAGATAATGCTGGGAATAGATATCATGAGCCCCTAGATTATCAGACCATCAAGGCTTTGGCAGAGGCCGTAAAGACATACGGGAATGGTGCAGCTTTTACTGTCGGCCTCATTGAGACTCTACAGCGGTACTGTATGACACCTAGTGATTGGGGAACGCTCGCGAGGACTTGCCTGTCCCCGGGTCAGTATCTTGACTGGAAGGTTATTTACCTTGAGGGGTGCAAGCCCAAGCCGCCCGGAACAGGGCCGCTGGACAGGCGGCGTGGGATGTGGATATGTATATGGGACAGGGCAGGTTCGCCAATCAACAAACAGACTACCCTCAGGCAGTTTACGATCACATCAATACTATAGCCATCAAGGCCTGGAAAATGCTTCCCAACAAAGGGGAACCACAGGCCAACCTTACAAAAATCACTCAGGGACCCACAGAACCCTTCTCTGATTTCGTGGCCAGAATAATGGACACAGCAGGCAGGATGTTTGGTGATGCGGATGCAGCCATGCCTTTGGTCAAACAGCTTATAGGGGGAGTCAGCAAAGGTCACTCCCCGAAAGACCGCATCGCAATAGCACTCTTAACACTCAATTTTTTTCAGCTCGATTCCCAAGGGCGCTCGGCTGCCGACAGGCACCATGCACCGGGGCCGAGCAAGCAGGGAAAAGTAAAATGGAAGGACATCCTCATGGGGCGCTGGAGGGGACCAGACCCTGTGTTGGTTTGGTCGAGAGGATCTGTTTGTGTTTTCCCACAGGACGAACCAGACCCGGTGTGGGTCCCAGAGGGGTTGGGACGACGCCTTCCATCCCAGGAGAACCTGCCTGCTGATACACAGAGCCCTGATGGTGGCCTGGGGATGCCTTCTCCTCCTGGGGACACTGATGCTCCCCCAGGGGGCTCAGTCTGAACAACGATGGACTTTCCCAGTATCTTACAGATTGAGGGCCCAATGCAATCGCGACCGCGCCCTCCTCGTACAAGCATTTGTCGCTATCAAAGAAGGATACTCCCCCGCGGCTTGGCTGCCCCAGATGCAGTAAACCCCCATCAGCTCAGGGTGCGAGGCAAAGCACTGCACTCCGGGGGTCCTTGATGGGACCTGGAGGAAGGCAAGTCCGGGTGCATATGGGTTGATACCGACAACACACCCATCCCCGTAAAAAGGCATCGGACAGGCTGACCTGGGGGATGCCCCTGGGCCCTTCCACAGGTCAGTAAGTAAGTCCACCACATCTGGGGCCCGTGACCTCTACCTTCTCCTGACAAAAACAAAAAGGGGGAACTGTTGGCCGCCGCCGTTGGCCGCCGAGCCAAGATGGCACCGCTGGCTGCATAGGGAGGTGTGTCTCCAGTACTACAAACAACTCCTTCTATGGACATGTTTTAGAGACAGCCAATCAGGACTTGCCACGTACAGGCGAAAGAACTTGCGGGTGGGGCCGCCGGGAGGATCCTATATATACAGGGGAAAAGGGAAGTAGGGAAAGAAGAAGAGAGAGAAAAAAAAAGGAAACCTGTGAATAAAGACTGCGTGAGGAAGAACCGGGTGTTGTGTCGTCTCTGCAGAAGTGACGCCAACAGCCAGAAGGGAGATCAGCAGGAGCTAGTGTGGAAGTCAGGCTTTTGGTTTATTCTGTTTTCATTTTTCTTTAAATATTTATTTAATTTTATCTATTATTATTTAATTTGTATAAGGCATGTGCACTCTCCAGAGACAGAGAAAGTGAGCAAAGCTGCCATGTCTGAAATGTAAACATGGTCAGCCATGTGGAGCACCCAAACTATGCAACCTACTGCCCCACTGTTTTCACTTTTTAAAGAAGGTGGAGCCCCACCCAGATTTGCAGCTGTGATTTGGGTTATTTTATAACCACATCCATATGTTCTCTATGTCAGAGATTTCTCTCAGCCCCTGTCTGCCTAGGGCTCTCCTAATTACTTCATGCAATCCTTCTGAAGCTGGTGTGTCTGACATGATTCCCACATCACGCAAGCCCAGTAAGATTCCTGTCTTGGTTTGTTACTATTAAAACTGATATGTGTGGCCAGCAGGTGGTGTGGTGGTTAAGGTGTTGGACTCCCACATGGCTGAGCATGGTCTGAGTCCCAGACCTCGTGGCTTGAAATTCACTCCAGGCACACGTGCATATGTGCCCAAAATTCCAGGAGGAAAATAGAGAAGGCATTGCAGCATGATCATTCCCCTTAGAAGTTGATTTCTCACTTTTCCTCTCACTGTCCCTCTCCTCTCCAGGGAATGCATGCATCTTATGGCAAAACAAAAGAAAACAAAAGAACAAAACAAAACAATTGAAAAACCCACAAAATGTTATTTGGCTTTTGTGGGGCAGGACCTTTTAGAGATGTGGACCCTCAGCCCTTATCCACTGAATCAGAATCCAGATGGAATAAGATTCCCCAGAGGATTTACACAGAAGTAGGTTATGAGAAGAGCTATCTTAACACACATGTGAAGACACTGGAGTGGCTTAGGTGAATATTGTTTCTCACACACAGATCTATTGCTCTTTGCCTATTTTGTGTAGCAAACTAGCTTCTCATTTCTCAATTTTGTGGTTTATAAATTTAAAAATAAAGTACTCCAGACTTTGCATTGAAAATGACAGACATTTCTCCTGGACTTCACAAAATCTGCAAAAACAAACAAGGAGTGTTGTAATAATACATGGTCACATCTTTATTTTGACCACTAACAGTTTTAACTATCTAAATGCCATAATAATGTACTGCCACTCAAATTAAAATACTAGTAAACAGTAATTCAAATATTTTATACCCCTTTTAAGAGAAAAATTGCTTTTATGATCTGAAGTGATGAGAATATAAAGATGTATGAAAACAGAGATATGAGCACTGAATTTTATTACTTTTGTGGAAATATTGAAAATAAAGATGAAGTAATGCATTCAAATGCAAAAATATTTTAATATTGGTTGTTTGGAATAAAGAACCTCTTCAGGGAACCTGGTAATTTTTAATTCTTTTCAGATTTTTGTAATAACCATGTATGGTTTTAAATACAACCCAATAAAATAAAATTTAGTTCTATACAGAAAAAAGGGTTCCTTCTCTTTGCTCTTAGATGAGAAAGTATGTCCTTGGGAAATGCTACCTTCTAGAGGAAATAACGTTAAAACTCAACCCTATGTTAAAGTATATTGGCCTGAGAAAGCCTCCATACTCCTGCTTTAGCTTCCTTAAGAAAATGCAACCTCATGTGGAAAACTTTTTTTAATTTTATAATTTTTAAAATTTTTACATTTCCCCACATTTACTTCACATATAAAAAATTTTTGCTCATACTCCATAGTTCTTGACAGTTAAACAACTTTCAAAATTTGAAAAGCTGAGTTTTAAAGATAATGTTCAATATATTTGTTATAATTTTGTTTGTGACCCTATAACAACAGAGACCGGATGTTTTGTTTAGTTCTGTTTTGTTTTGTCTTGGAGAAATTTTTGCTATAGGGGGCATGTGCTCACCAGGAAGACAGACAGAAAAACAGAAAGGGAAAAATCACTCCCTCGGGGGGATGGCCACTCTGCAATCCCTTTTCCTCCATTCTCCTCTCAGGATCTTGGGCGTGCACAACACATGTGCCTGGTGTGAGTTTAAACCACCAGGTCCAGGACTTGAACTGCAGTCGATTACATGGGAGTCCAGTAACATAGCCATTACACCAACTGGTGGTCCCAACAGTATGGTTTTAAATGTTTTTGAGTAAATATTTATATGTTAACTACTCAAACTGTTGAAAAGCAAACACCCAGCACACGGGTCACACATAAACCTTTTCAATTTAGCTTTCCCTACCAAATATTCTGTGATATACCATCTACTGGCAAAGATTAGTCTCTTTTTCTTACTTCAAAGTCGTTCTCAAGATAATTTTCTGGTTATGGTTGCTCTTTTGCAATCTCTACTGATTATAATGCAAGGCTGGAAAAGTCCAGGTTATTTTATGGTACGAATTCTTTCATACAGCTTCTCTAATCCTCTCTGCCAGGCAAAATTGTTTATGGTGCCAGGTCATATTTACAAGAGCTTCTGTTGGCTTACTTGAGAGCTACCTTAGTTTCATAGTTTTCTCGTTAATCTTCAGATATGGCCTTCCAGTCAAAGCCCTGTCCAATAATGAGTATTATTTCCAATTTCTGATTCAATGTAATAGATATTATTGAACTTATGCTAATAACCCTTCTGCCACAAAATAAGAATACTCCCAAATATTTTCCAATTCCAGAGGGGTCAAGAAGCAAGAAAAGTTTATATTTCCATTTAATGAAATAAACAAGAAGAAAAAATATTTTAACAAATTTCAACAGTTCAAAAGAAATAAAAATCCTTAAATTGGGAAAACAAAGCGTGGTTAAATAATCAGTAACGTTATACTCAAAAGTCATAACATTCTATTTTACAGGTTCAGTCTTATGTTCAATCTCTCTTCTGTTGCATCTGCAGTGTTACTGTGATCCAATCCTTTTGTTTAAATCCTGAAAGTTAACATTTTATTATTGATATTTATTGTCCCTAGCATTAAGTTGGTCATTTTCTTGGTTACTTTTTGTTCTCTTATTTTTGTATGCATGTCTTTAGTTTTTCTGGTAGAGCACTCCTTTCAGAACTTCTTGAAGAGTGGGTCTGGTATTGGCAAATTCTATCAGGTATTTTTCTTTTCTCCTTATGTCTTTCCTCAGATTCTCCTTCTCCCACCATCTTTCAACACTGTATCTGGTATCCATAGCCATTTTCCATGCATGTTTCTAAATCCTCTAATCTTTCAGTTTCAGCCATAGAATGCAGACGGTATATATTAAGTGGAGACATTACAATGACTCTCCTTTATATCCTGGCTTGCTTCACTAAGTTGTAAATCTTCCATATTTGTCCACTATTTATCAAAATCCAGGGTCTTGTTGATTTTTATGGCTCAGTAGTATTCCATAGATAATACAACCACACTTTTTTTTCAATCCATTCTTCTGTTCACGGATATTTGGGTTGGTTACCTGACTTAGCAATTGTGCATAATGTAGCAATAAACATAAATGTGCAAGTACTTTTTCAGCTAAGCATTCTCCTGTCCTTTGGGTAGATTCCCAGGAGTGGGAATCTATATCATATGATAGTTGTATTTGTAGATCTTTAAGGAATCTCTGTATTATCCTCCACAGTGGCTGGAGCAATTTATATTCTCACCAGCAGTGTAGAAGAGTTCCTCTATCACCACATCCCTTCCAGCACTTACCATTTTTTGCTTTCTTTCTTTTCTTTTCTTTTCTTTTTTTTTTTTTTAATCTTAGTCATTCTGACTGGGGTTAGGTGGTATCTTGTTGTGGTTTTAATCTGCATCTCACTTATGATGAGGGGTGTTGAGCATTTTTTCATAAGCCTTTTGGCTGTTTGTATATCTTCCTTAGAAAGTTGGTTTTTCAGATCATTTTCCCCTTTTAATTAGGTTGGTCACTTTTTTTTTTTTTTTTCAGGTAAGTGGGTTGAGTTCCCTGTATATTCTGATTATCAGTACCCTACCTGAAGCATAGTTTACAAAAGTATTCTCCCATTCAGAGGGTTGTTGATTCACACTAATTACTATGTCCTTTGTTGTGCAAAAACTTATCTAATGTGATCCCACTTGTCTATTTTGGGGATAATGCCTATGCTTTGGGGAGTCTTATTTAAGAAGTCTTTGCCTACCTCATTGTCTCCCAGAGTTTCCCAGTGTTTTCACCAGCAGTTTTAAACTTTGAGGTCTGTTTTAGATCTTTGATCCATTTTGAGTTGCTTTTTGTGAACAGTCAAAGATGGGGATCCAGTTTCATCTTTCTGTAGGTGGATACCCAGTTTTTCCAGCACCATTTGCTAAAGAGGTTTTCCTTTTCCCACTTGATCGACTGGCATCCTTTGTCAAAAATCAATGTTTTGGAGTTTATTTCTGGGGTCTTTATTTGATTCCATCGGTCTACCTGTTTGTATCTATGGTGAAGGGGATTCTTTTCTTCAATTCTGAGTCAACTTGTTGTTTGTGTATAGAAATGCTATAGATTTTTGGATGCTGATTTTGTATCCTACCACTTTACTGTATTCATTTATTACTTCGAGAAGTTTTTTCATGAAAACCTTTGGGTCTTCCAAGTATATCATCATGTCATCTGCAAATAAAGGTATTTTCAACTCTTCTTTGCCTATTTGAATGCCTTTTATATTGTGTCTTTTCTGATTGCACTAAGACTTTCAGCACTCTATTAAAAAGCAGCGGAGAAAGTGGGCAGTCTTGTCTAGTACAGTTTTTAGTGGAAAAGCTTTCAGCTTTTCCACATTCAGAATAATTTTAGATATAGGTTTCTCATATAAGACTTCATAGTGCTGAGAAATGACCATTCAACGCCAATCTTGTTACGAGTCTTAATCATGAAGGGATGTTGTATTCTATCAAATGCTTTCTCTATGTCAATTGAAATGATCATTTAGTTTTTATATTTCTATTAATATGGAGTATTATGTTTATGGTCTTGAATATGTCGAACCATCCTTGCATCTCTGGGAAAAAAGCCTACATGGTCTTAATGTATATATATTTTTTATGTTGTTGGACCTGATTTGCTAGTATCTTTTTGAGAATTTTTGCATTTATATTTTTCAAGGATAGTGGTCTGTACTTTTCTTCTGTCATGTTCTTGTCTGTTTTGAGAATAAGGGGGATGGAGGCTTCATAGAATGAATTTGGTTTCCTTCTTTTTGGATCTTCATAAATATTTTGAGGAGAGAAAAAATGTTTTAAAAGAAAATTACAGTGCACTTTTCACTAGATTCTAGCTTTGTTCATACTTTTAGTTTAATATCTTTTGTGAATCAGTAAAATGTGGGGAAAAAAGTTTTGTATGGAAAGGAAGAGGACAAAAAATCTGGTGAAAGTATGCTTAATAGACAAAAAAATGAGAAACTATTTGCTGATGATAATGTATATAGTAATATCTGTGCCTTGACTGATATGCATGGTATTTGTGTTGGAAAAAGAAATGTATACTGTAAAGACATCTGATTAAACATATTTTTTAAAAAAACTAAAATAAAAATAATTTTAAAAATTAAAAAGTAATAATTTGGGGACCAGCAGTTAGCATAATAGCTATGTTGCTGGACTCCCACGTAGTCGACTGCGGTTTGCACCCTGGACCCAGTGGCTTAAAACTCATGCTGGGCACGTGTGCGTGCGTGCCCAAGATCCCAAGAGGAGAATGGAGAAGGGATTGCATCGTGGCCATCCCCTCTGGGGGGTGATTTCTCGCTTTTTATCCGTCTTTCTGTCTGTCTGGCGAGCGCATGCACCCTATAGCAAAAACCTCTAAAAAAAATAAATAAAAAATTTTTAAAAATTAAAAAGTAATAATTTGAGTAGAATGGGAGTTTATTCTTTCAAAGTTTTATAGAATTCAGAATTGAAGCCATCAGGACCTGGGCTGTTCTTTGTTGGAAGGCTATTTATCACTGATTTCCCAATTCCCTGAGCATGTTAGGTTTTCTATTTGCTACCTTTCCATCTTTTTCTTTTGTGCAGTAATTGCTATGAATTTCCCTCTTATGACGACTGCTTTTGCAGTGCCACATAGATTATGGAAACTCATGTACTCATTATCCCTTGTTTCCATAAATCTTTTTATTTCAGACTTAATTTTTTCAGTAGTTAAGTCATCATTCAGAAGTAGGTTGTTTAGTTTCCATGTTTGTGTATTTCTGAAGATTTTTCCTAAAATGAATATCAAGTTTAATTCTATCATGGTCAGAGAAGATGCTGGATATAGATTCTATGCCTTTGAATCTGTAAAGCTTGATTTGTGCCCTATCACATGGTAAATCTTTGAAAAAATTCCATGTGGGGATAATAAAAATTTTTTGTGGTCTTAGGGTGGAAAGTTCTATAGATGCCTATCAAGTCCATTTGATTTATAGTACCATTTAGATCCTATATCTCCCTGCTTATTTATTGTCTAGAAAAATCTGTCTAAATGAGCAAAGAAGTGTTGAGATCCCCAATGATTATAGTGTTCCAACCTATCTCTCCTTTAAACTCTAGCAGTCTTTCCTTCACTTATTTAGGTGTTCCTGAGTTGGATGCATAGATATTCATAAGTGTTATGTCTTCTAGATGAATTAGCCCATTTACTACTATATAATGCCCTTCTTTCTCTCTTCCTACAGTTTTTATCTTAAAGCCTATATTGTCTGAAATCAGTATCACAACTCCAGCCCTTTTTTTATTTCTATTTGCATGGAATACTTTTTTCCAGCCCTTCACTTTCAGTCTATGTATGTCTCTATCCATAAGGTGCATTTCTTGTAGGCAACAGATAGGGGGTTTCTGTTTTAATACCCATTAGGCCAGTTTGTGTCTCTTAATTGGAAAATTTAATCCATTAACATTCAATGTTATTATCAATATTTCTGGACATGTCCCTATCATTAAGTGAGCCATCTTCTTGGTTGATTTTTGTTCTCTTAGAGCTCTGACTTTGGTTTTCCTGGAATAGCACTCTGACGGGGCCATGCAAATACAAGCTGGTACGAGCCCTCCATTGTGTCACTGTACTGGCCTGCACTCAATTTCTCTGCCATGAGCTTTACTGTTATTACGGTACCCTGCAAGGGTAAAGGGTCAGGGAACCTGAGACAGACTCCCCCACCTGCCTGTTTTAAACTAAAATTAACATATGTTGAGTTAGTATAAGTCAAATTAGCCTTAGTAACATATGTAGACCAAGTTAGTTTAAGGCTAGTTTTACGTAAATACCCCTTGTTAAAGCTACAGGTCAAAGTTAACTTATATTAGGCCAAATTAGCACAAGAATTCACTGATTAACAGGCAGAATTCAGCAAATAAATACAGGGACCTGTGGGTTAATGGAGGAAGGACAGATCTGGCTAACAAAGTCAGAATAAACAAACCTGAAGGCTCCAGGAGGAAGGGTAGTTATCTTAGCTGAAAGTTCGTATCTGGTCCGAGGCAAGCAAGGGATAGCACCTAATTACAAGCAGTTTCTCCCCTGTGCACTGTTAACTATGAAAAACTGCTAATAAAACACCCTGTGTTGTCTTCTGAGCTACAAGACCCTCTCACCCGAAAAGGCCCTGTCCGGCAATCAAGATTTAAGAAGAAAATGCACCAAATAGACGCCTTCATCCTGAGAACTGTAATTGATTATACCTAATCATATAAGACAGACATCATGTTTTATGATTATTGTTTCTATGCCTTGAATTCCCTGTTTCGTAAATCGTTAATTTCCCCCTCACCCCTCCTACTCCTGTAAGACACCCCTCAATAAATACGTGTGTTTGACAGCTGCTAGCGCCACAGCCTGGAGCTAACTCTGGCTGTGGCCGGCTGAGAACATGCTAAGAGGCATTGAGGTCTTAGTCTAATTTTTGTTTCTGTTCACCTGCGCCACCTCCAGTAAGTCAACCCACCCCCGCCGAGGCTGGACCCCAGCAGCACTCCCTCCAAAACTTTTTTTTTTCTTTATTTTTTGGAGAGGTTTTTGCTATAGGGTGCGTGCGCTCGCCAGACAGACGGAGACAGAAAGGCAGAAAGCAGGAAATCACCCCCCCCCCCCGGAGGGGGATGGCCACGCTGCAATCTCTTCTCCTCCATTCTCCTCTCGGGATCTTGGGCACACACGCACACGCGCCCGGCTTGAGTTTAAGCCACTGGGTCCAGGACTCGAACCGCAGTCGACCACGTGGGAGTCCAGCGACATAGCCATTATACTAACTGCTGGTCCCTCCCTCCAGAACTTCTTAAATAGCTGGTCTGGAGTTGGTAAATTCTTTCAGGTTTTGTTTATCTGAGAATGTTTTTATCTTTTTTTCCACATGAAAGATAATCTTGCCAGGTTTAGAAATCTGTGTTGAAATTGTGTTTTTACTTAATACTTTGTATTTCCCAACTCTCTCCCTGCCTGTATTATTTCTGATGAGAGGTCCAATGTTAACCTGATGGGATAACCTTTGTAAGTAACTGACATTTCTCTCTTCCCAATTTTAATATCTTCTCTTTGTCTGTGGTTTTAACCAATCTGGCTATGATGGTCCTTGGATAAGATCTTCTTGGGTTGATTCTATTTGGGGTTCTTTGTTATTTCTTGGGTCTGGATATTTGAATGCTTCACTAGGTTTGGAAAGTTTCTTCCAAGGTTTCATGGAATAAATTATCACTGACCTTATTTTCTTCAACTTCTGGGATACCAATTATCTGGATGTTTGGTAGGTTAATGGTATCTAGTATTTCTTATATACTGTCCTCATTTTTCTTGGCTATTTTCTCTTTATAATAATTTTTTCTAGATGATTAAATCTTCAGATTCAATCTTCTGCATGGTCTAATCTTTTAATACTTTAGTGGGAGGTTTTAATTTTCTGTATCACAGTCTTCCTCTCTAACAATTCCATTTTATTCTTTTTTATGGATTCTATTTTCTCTTTTAAAGTGTGAAAAGACCTTTTCATGTCCTGGAGCTTGTTTTCTCTTGTATCTCATTTAGTTTGGTCACTACAAATATTCTGAATTGCTTATCTAACATTTCCACAAGATCCATTGTGTTGTCTGCAGATGATGAAGAATTGATGATTTTCCTTGGGGGAGAGATATTTTGTTGGTTGTTCATATTGCTTGTACCTCTGCAATGGTTTCTAGTCATCTCGTGATGAATACATGCCTTCCTAAGTTCTTCAAGTTAATTCAAGCATTCAAAGGCATGTGGGAGTATGTGACTGGCAATCTCTTTGCTGCTCTACCTCCATGATGTTCACCAGCAACCTTCACTGTAGTCACTGGTCTTGGATAAGTCCTCTCAATTTCTAGAGAACAGGTGTGCCTGAGACTGAGCTGCTGGTCTTTAAATCTGGGACAGAGAAGGGATTGTGCAACATGCATTGGGTGCCATGTGCTTCAGAAAACACTGAAGTCTTAGAATTCAGAGGTGCTTGGCAGGAATAAGTCACAGTCTCTTTGCAGCTCAGTCTCCCTGCACAGGAACAGATGTCCAGATGGGTCAGGAAGGGGCAAATGTCTTCTCAAAGTTTCAGGCAACACACCTGAGAGTTCAAAGGCAAGTCTGTGAGGAGATGAGCCACAAGTCTCTGTGTCAGAACCTCTAGTCACAAGTAGTTGGTCATATGAAAAGGCCCTCCACTGCAATGGATGTCTAGATAGGGTGAGAGGGGCAAAAGATCTTCTCAAAGTCCCAAGCAACATACCTGCGAGTTCAAAGGTGAGTAGGGGACCACAGGTCTCTGCTGCACAGCCTCCAGCCACAAGTGGCCTGCCTCATGGCAAGGCCCTCTGCTGGAATGGATCTTAGACAAGTTTCTAAACCTCACTTGGCTTCATTTTCTTCTGTAAAATAAGAGTATTCTCTTTGTATTTTTTTTAAAAAATAATAGGGACCAGCAGCTGGTGTAATGGCTATGTCACTGGACTCCCTTGTAGTCGACAGCATTTCAAGTCCTGGATCCTATGGCTTAAACTCATGCTGGATACATGTGCATATGTGCCCAAGATCCCGAGAGGAGAATGGAGGATAAGGGATTGCAGCGTGGCCATCCCTCCAGTGGGTGATTTCTCATTTTCTGTCTTTCTGGCAAGTGCATGCACCCTATAACAAGAAGATCTCTCAAAAAAGATTATAAAGAGTAATTGGGGAACCAGCAGTTAGTGTAATGGCTATGTCGCTGGACTCCCACGTAGTCGACCGCGGTTCGCGTCTCGGACCCGGTGGCTTACAACTCACGCCGGGCGCATGTGCATGCGTGCCCAAGATCCCGAGAGGAGAATGGAGGAGAAGGGATTGCGGCGTGACCATCCCCCTGGGGGGTGATTTCTTGCTTTCTGTCTCTATGTCTCTCTCTGTCTGTCTGGCGAGCGCACGCGCCCTATAGCGAAAAACCTCTCCAAAAAAAAAAAAAAAAAATTGAAAAAAATTTTAGAGATTTTTGCTATAGAGCACATGTGCTAACCAGAGAGACAGAGAGAAAGAAAGTGAGAAATCACCCCCTAGGTGGATGGCTATACTGCAATCTCTTCTCCTCTATTCTCATCTCAGGATTTGGGGCATGCACACAAGCCTGGTGAGTTTCAAGCTGCCAGGTCCAGGACTCAAACCATGTTTGACTACATGTAAGTACAGCAATGTAACCATTTTGCTATATGCTGGTCCCCTAAAATAGTGTTTATAAAGGCCTTTCCCATTTACCCTAGTTAATGTGGCCCAAACCTCCATCCCTTTTATCCTGTGTTAGAACCTTGTTTTCTCTTCTTCAGCAATCAACATTATCTGATATTTTATGGTAATTTTGTTTTCTTCCATTTACGTGTTTATTTTCTGTACCTTTCCACTATACTTAATGAGGAGCTGAAACCATGTCAATATTATATTTACCACTAAATTGCCAAGGCCCAAAATAACCTCTCTCATATATTAAGTGCTCAGTACATGGTGAAATAATAAAGAAATAAAATATATAAAGGGCCTGCCCCAATTGCTTTCACTTATTGTCCTCTATACTTCTTTCTTCTTTGCCATTGTTGTCTGCATGTATCAATCCTAATCACACTATTTCTGTCTTCATTTGTTTTCTACCCCTCATTAAACTGCTAGCAAAATATTGGATTGATAGCTGTTTAAACACTTTGCAAGTACCATTTATCCATAAAGCAGCTACTATGAGACAACCACTCTAATTTTCTTACTGAAATAACCTCAATCAATCTTTACTGTATTCAACAATAAATCTAAATCCCTTAGTAGGTCATTCAAGTTCTTTCTCAATTACCCCATCCTTTAACTTCCCATTACTTTTCTAAATGAACATCAGTTGTTTTGATTGTCCTTACAGAAGTCATGTTCATTACTCCCTTTAATTTTACTATATCACGCAAGCAGAATACATCAATGAAAAATTTTCTGCAGGGCCCAGATTAAGACATCAGACTTAAATATTGCCTCTTGTCACTTTTAAACCTATTATTACAAACTTTTAAACAAAAGAACCCCTAAGTTTCCTTAAGCATTATTACAAAATCATTTATATACTTATAATTTTAAAAAGAATTATATGCAGAAATAGAAAGTCCTCCAACTTTCAGTTTTCCCACAATCATTGTTCAATGTTTACATACCCTTTCAGTTCTGATCACTGTTCAAAATGATCTATCCTTCCTCTCAGTTTCTATGCATGTATCTGTGAATTTATATATATTTAGGACATATAAATACCTTCTACAATATACTTTCAAACCTACTATATCATGTATCAGATTTTTTCTAACATTTGCAGAAATAACCCCATTTTGAACAGATATAATTTATTTACTCTAACATTTATAACTCATGCAGATTGTTTCCTAATATTTTTATTTATCCATTTAAGTATTCTGCGACCTCTAACTAGGTGTCAAATTTCCCCCATCACTTCTTCATGTACACACACGTACGTGTACACACACACACACACACACACACACACACACACGTTTTTGCTAGAAGGCATATGTGCTTCTCAGAGACAGCAAGGGAAAAAAGAAACAAACTTCCTGGGTATCACCCCTGACTGGCCTGCATCCATGTGTCCTAATCTGATGGCCTTATCCCTGCCCTTGGTCCTCAGCCCGCAACCCACCCTAGGCCCAGCTCTCAGCCCCTCCCTAGGTCCCTGTCTTTCACCACAAAGCGGACTCTGTGGCCTTGCCCCACCGGGAGGTCTGGAAAAAGGAGCCCAAGCCTGTGCCTAAGACCTAGCCAGAGCCACCCAGAGGCAGGAGCCCTCACAGCGTGTGACCAGGCTGGAGCAAGTGTTGGAGGCGGCAGAGGCTTTGTGGAAGACGATAACGACATATCTTTACCAGGCCTATGGACCAGGTAGCTGAGTGGGCACCCTGAGTATGGGGTGCTCTTCAGTCTGCTCCAGAAGCAATAGCCTCACTCGTCTATTTTGGGGGACTATTGCTTGTGCTTTGAGGTTCTTCTTTAAGAAGTCTTTGCCTACTCCAAGGTTTCCAAGAATTTTCGACGAGTTTGAGGTTTTGTTTTGACCCTTAATCCATTTTCAGTTGATTTTTGAGTGGTGAGATAGGGATCCAATTGCATTCCTCTGCACATGGATATCCAGTTTTTCCAGCATCATTTGCTAAAGAGATTTTCTTTTACTCAGTGGATTGCCTTGTCCCCTTTGTCAAGGATCAGTTGGTGATAAGTTTTGGAGTTTATTTTTGGGTTCTAAATCCTGTTCTATTCATCTACCTGCCTGTTTTTGTGCCGTTATCATGCTGCTGGTCCCTAGACTTTTAACTTGTTTTGATGCTTTAGATTTTTTTTAACAAATGGAAAGTTCCTTTTTCTGACACAGTTGATTCAAACCATTAATATGTTTCCTTAGTTCCAGCTGACTTGGTATCTGAGAAAGGGAGGGAGAAATGCAAACAGAGTGGTATATCAGGTTCTGCAGCTTGCTGAGCCTGGGGGCATAGCTAAGACATGATAGAAGCCAGGGGCAAATTTGTTGTTGGAGAGGTTTTTGCTATAGGGCGCATGTGCTAGCCAGAAAGACACAGAGAGAGAGAGAGACAGAAAGTGAGAAATCACCCCCCAGGGGGAACGGCCATGCCACAATCCCTTCTTCTCCATTCTCCTCTTGGGATATTGGGCATGCACGCACATGTGCCCGGTTGAGTTTAAGCCACTGGGTCTGGGACTTGAACCACGGTCGACTACATGGGAGTCCAGCAACATAGCCATTACACTAACTTCTAGTCCCAGGGGCAAATTCTTCTGTGGAGGGGATGAGCTGAAGGATTGAGCTGAGTGAAGGGGAAAGTGATATCCACAACTTAGGAAAAAAAACCTTCCTGGAATTGACAAGTCACCCTGAGGTACAGGTTACAGGAAGCTTATTCCTACCCAAACAGGGGAAGGAGATACCAGCCACGTTTCTCCTTATCATCTTGGGTGGGACAAAGTGATGGCTTTACACACCTTCCAGTGAGGGATGTGCTTAGCATCAATATTGCACATTCAGAAATAGACCTCTGAAGTAAGGACAGGATACATGACAGAGAAGCAGTCTCTATTATAACTCTCTGTTCCAGTCCTTAAGGGAGCAAGGGTGGGCTATGAGGAATGCACTAGAATGTGAGAGCAAGCAAAGTCCCGGGATGACATCCAAGTCCATTTGTACATTAAACTGATGAGGATATGGTGGAATCAGATAACAAAGATTTTACTTAAGACACACAGCATGTTACTAAAAGGAGAATCCAAATCCCAGGCCTCTTTTATATTTGGAGAAGAGGCTGCAGTATGTAAAATCATTCACCTCTGCTGAAATCATCCCAATAACTACATTAGCTGGGAGCACAGCAGACTCTCTGCACAGCCTTCCCACTGTTGCTCCACTGATCTCCATGTGGACAGGCAACTACAGGGCTCTACTGGGGATGGCATCATGGCTGGCAGATCGGGTTCCTAATTTGCACTGACACAAATGGTTCTCTAAATAATTAGAGCGGGAATATTCAATCTTTAGTCTTAGTGTGTGGAGGCCTTCATTAGTGCTATTTCTTCATTACTGGCTAAAAAATCTGCTTCTGACTAGGACAGAGGGTGGCTGCTTCAAACCCATCTTCTCATGGGAAAATAAGGCTTTTACATCACTGCACTCTTCCTACTTGACAGTTTTTGTTTGAGTGATGCACATTCATTGTTAAAACGTGAGCCATCTCTTTGTGTCCCTTGGAGGTTTATAGAGAGCTGCTGACTTTCCACATTTTGAGGTTTAACCTTCTTTTCCAGGTTTAGGAGCTGGGATTTGGCGAATGCCACAGTCTTCATCCAACAGCCAATCGGTGGAGTATTCTCTGAGAAGAACATGAAAGTATACGTATCAAGGAGTATAAGTAACAGGAAGAAGAGTCCAAGCACATCTGTCTCAACAAACAGGACTGAAAACAACAACAGGAAGGAAGGCCCTATATTGGTGGAAAAGGTAAGGGCGAACTCATGCTACCACACACTCTGCAGAATGTGGAATCTCTGTCTTTTCAAGGCCCTTCATTCCACAGAGTTAAGAGTCAGCCCTGTTCTTAGGGAAAATATTCTGGTTTCTCACTCTCACCCTATTCTACGTCCTTGCCACTATTTGTTCAATAATTGAATGCTGAATTTTGCCAAACATCAACCCAAGATATCCCTGGCGCTTCATAAAACAAAAAATTCTTAATTAAGGAGATTAGGGTTACCATGACCACACATCAGGTTCCAGGGAAATTTCAGCACTGGCCTTGATAGTAGTGTTTATGTTCTAATGCTTAGACTACTTATGTGGACAAACTAAATCAGAGGAGACGGACTGGACCGCAGAGCAGAACTGTGATAATGATACCTCCAAAAATAGTGGCAAGAAAAGCACCTACCATGGAAGCCAATAGATGCTCAACAAACAATGTTTGGATGCGAAAATTAGCAACACCATTAAAGGATTAGCAACACCATTAAAGGAGAGAGAAGACACAGCTCAGCAGAAGCATGTCAGTTATATTGTTTGTGTGTTAAAGAGCAGCAGAGTTTGCAGGATACCCTCCACTCTTCACACTGGTCTGTGTTGATTCCAACACCATGAATTTGCCAGTGAGTTCAACATAATAGCAGTGTGACCAAGAACTAGAAAGAGTGCCAAGTGACCTTATTCACTTGATGTCTGTGCTTCAAACTTGCCCTAGAGTTTGACCCAAACCAAGGTGAAGGGCCTGCTTGCCTCTGGACAGCTCTCTTCTTAGACAGAAGGTTGAGCACAAACAATATGGAGGTTACCTGCAAGATCAGTGGAACCTTATTCTGTTTGTGGGAATGCTCACCAGATACATCAGTGGAGGAGCAGACATCACACCCATCAAATCTAGAAATGAGCCTTTAAATTTTTTTTTAATTTTCTATTTTAAAATTAAGATATTTATTCAGAAATATGCCATGCAGTACAGAGGACACATAGGCATGTTCTAGTGGTTTTTAAAGGAAAAATGTGGAGTGATTACATAGGTTGATTTGGGACAATTGTCCTTGGCTCCTCTATGTGTACCACCGAGAGTTGATCAACAGGGGTTGGAAGATCTACTTCTAATATGCTGGGGAGGGACCAGCAGTTGGTGTAATGGCTATGTCACTCAACTCCCATGTAGTCGACCATGGTTCAAGTCCTGGACTTAAACTCACGCCGGGCGCGTGTGCATGCGTGCCCAAAATCCCAAGAGAAGAATGGAGAAGAAGGGATTGCGGTGTGGCCATCCCACCTGGGGGGTGATTTCTCACTTTCTGTCTCTCTGTCTGTCCCTGTCTCTCTGGCAAGCGCACACACCCTGTAGCAAAAAAATCTCCAAAAAAAAAGTTACGCTGGGAAGTCATGCCAGTCTTAACTGGGGCATATGCTCCACTACCCCCAGATCCTCCCAAAGGACCCAGAGTCTTTGGGGCACTGCTGGGCATCATCATCCTCACCAATAGGGTACTACACAGGTCTCAACTGCGGCATGCACCCCTGCTCCTCCCACGTTTTCTTTGGGATCCAGAGCCTTCTAGCCACTAGTGGGGCTCCCTGCCTGAACAAAGCTGCCAATGGAGCCATAGTATTATGCTGGTCTTGACTGGGGCATACACCATGGCTCCCCTCAGGTACTCCCTAGGACATAAAGACTTTCCAGAAGCTACCAGGCCCCCTCACCTTGACCAATGCCATTGACTAAACCAGGGTGTTCTGACAGTCTTCACTGGATGACCAGGGCACACTTCTTCCAGATCCCTCTAGGTCCTTCCTGAGACCTAGAGTGTTCCAGTCACCACGAGGCCACCTTACCCTAAACAATGCTGCCATGCAGCCAGCGTGTCATGCTGGATTGACTGAGGCATATGCCCCAACTCCCCCCACAAACACTTTTCAAAACCCTGAGGCTTCCACCTACAACTGGGCCCCTTGCCCTGTCCAAAGCCACCTGTAAAACCCAGATGGCATGCCAGTCTTGACCAGGGTTTGTGCTTTGGCTGCCCTCATGTACTTTTCAGGACCCAGAGCTCTTCAGCCACCACCAGGCCACCTTTCCCTGACCAATGCCACCAACAAAGCAGGGGTGTCACACCAATCTTGACCAGGGCACATATCCCAGCTTCCCACTAATCCTCTTCAGGACCCAGAGTCTTCCAGCCAACACTAGGCCACTAGCCTCAACCAACACTAATGTCAGAGTCGGGATGTTACAGCAGAATTGATCAGGACATTCACCTCTGCTCCCCCGAATCCTCCTCTGGACCCAGACCCTTCCAACAACCAGAGACACCTCGACCCAACCGACACTACTGACCGAGATGGAGTGTCACACCAGCCTTAATCAAGACATACATTCCAGCTTTTATCAGATTCTCAAGCCTTCCAACAACTGGGCTACCTTGCCCTGACTAACACTGATGGAGACGTGGTATCTTTCCAGCCTTGACCATGGTGCACAATGCAAATCCCGCCAGGTATGTGTCCGGACCTGGAGTCTTACAGGCTATATGAAGCTGCTTTGACACAACCTCTGCCACTGAAGGAATTGTGATGTCACACCAACCTTGACCGGAGTATGCAGTCAAGATTCCTTCAGGTCCAAATCATAACCCAGAGCCCTCCGGCCCACAATGGACCACTTTAACACAACCTCCACCATAATGGAAGATTGGTGTTCAACTGGCCTCGACTGGGGCATGGACCTCAGCTCCCTGCCAGGCCTGCATTCATAAGCCTTGCCCCTTAATTCCTAAACATTAAAACCTACCCCTAACCTGAAACCTCATTACAAATTCTCAAAAAAAAAGTCCTTAATTTCTAACCTCTAACAATAATACTGCCACCCAACCAAACTAACTCCGTAACACCACCTCAACCCTTAACCACTATATCCAACGGGCCAAAGAGTGTGGCTCAGCACTAGGTTGGGGCAGAGATGGACACTCCTTATGGATGCAGCCATTCACATAATTCCCAGCAGTGCTCTCTGGTGGGTATTGAGAAGCTCCTGTGTTTACTGAGTGGCATACTGGGAGGAATTACTGATGTCGGTTTTCATAAGTTGTAATGGAATCTGCCCACACTGTTGTCCTCAGGGGAAGGACAGGAAAGACTCACTAGTTCACTGACCCATAGCTTTCCAAGCTCACTATTGGGGGTAGTGCAGGATAAGGTGAAGCTTAGATGTAGCCAGGCTCCCCCTGCTGACCAAAAGGGATGATTCAGGACAAAATAATGCTGACAAAAAAAAAAAAAAAAAAAAAAAAATCCTTATGGGATCAATTAACTGCAGGGTTCATATTTGGCAAGTTGTCTATAACCAGATGTGCTCCTGAGACCTAGGGTAGAACTCTAATGGGTGTTTTGGGTATGCTGTCTGAAATAATAATGGAAATATTTGTGAAATCATATCATTGGACTAAAAGAGGGTCTCCAGAACTAAGCTGAGGAAAGGATGGAATCAATACACTGCTAAACAAGGTGAAGCAATAATCATGATAATTACACCACACTAAAAAAATTCATGCTGGATGTCTCCTTATGAACTTTTGAGTGAATAAGTACTTATTCAGTAACATCTTATTTTGGGAACTAAAGCACTCCTTTCTTAATCCCATCTTTCCAAATATGTCAATAGAGTACTGAACAAGCACTGGAGCTCCTCCCAGGTATGTCTCTCAACTTGAGGCCTTCCAACCCATAACGGGTTGCTTCATGACCTCCACCAGACATAACTGAGGTGTCTTGCTGACTTTGACTAGGGCCTGCACTCCAGCTTTTCTCTCCTTTTTTTTTTTTTTTTTTTTTTTTTTTTTTTTTTGAGAAGTTTTAGCTATAGGGTGGGTGTGCTTGCTGGAAAGACAGAGACAGAAAGAGAAATCACCCACCGGGGGGATGGCCATGCTGCAATCCCTTCTCCTCCATTCTCCTCTAGGGATCTTGGGCACACATGTACACACGCCTGGTGTGAGTTTAAGCCACCAGGTCCGGGACTCGAACCATGGTCGGTTACATGGGAGTTGAGTGACATAGCCATTATGCTAACTGCTGGTCCCCACTCCAGCTTTTCTTAGGTCCCCCTTGTGACCCACAACTTTCTAGCTCACACTGGGAGCTTCAACCAGACCTCTGTTATTGAGAAAACCAGGCATCGTGCCAACTTTGACCAGGGTGTACATAGTGGTTCCCTGCCTTGGGACCCAGAGTCATACAGTACATGCTGGGCTGCTTCAACCTACCTCCTACCTAACAGACTTGTACTGTGCTGCTGACTTGGATTGGGGAAGGCACACTAGCACTCCCCAAGTTCACTTTAGGATTCAGAGCCTTCCAGCTTGTGTCAGGCTGTTTAAAACCAATTTCTGCTTCAATGGAGTCAGAGTGCTGCACTGACCTTAACCGAAGCATGCAACCCAACTACACCCAGGTCTGCCACATGACCCAGAGCTTTCCAGCCCACACTGGGTTGCTTTGACCCAACCATTACCAGCAACAGAGCCATGGAATCATACCAGATTTCACTATCGTGTGTACCCCAGCTATCCCCAGATCCTACTTGGGACCTGAAGACTTCCAGTCCACACTAGACCGATGACTGACTTGCACTGCATACAGAGCCAGAGTGTTATGCAAGTATTGGCCAGTGCATATACTACAGCTCCTCTCATATCTACCTCTGTAGCCAGAGTTTTCCATCATGAACCCCTAATATTCTAACCTAAAAATTATACTCCTAATTTTTAATACCAACCCCAAAGCACAATTCCAAACATCAATTCTAACCCCCAACTCCTATCCCAGTCACCACTGAGCCACCTTGACCCAACCAATGCTGCTGACAAAACTGAAATGTACCAACCTTGAAATGTACCAGGGAACACCCCTAGCAGCTCCCCAAAGATCTGTCCAGAACCCAAAGCCTTCCAGCCACCACCAGGCCACCTCACCCTGTCCAAAATTACTGACAAAGCCTGAGTGATATGCTGGAGTAAAGGTGTTGTGCTGGATTGACTGAGGCATGTGCCCTGGCTCCCCCCACAGGCCTTTTCAAAACCTTGAGCATTCTACCCTCCACTAGGCCCCCTTGCCATGTCCAAAGCTGCCCACAAAGCCCAAGTGTCATGATCATCTTCACCAGCCTTGAGCAACACTGTTGATCTGGGCATGCACCATAACTTCCCCCAGTACTCCTTGGGACTCGGAGCCCTTCAGCCACCACTGGATCACCTCACCCCAACCAATGCCACCAACAGAGCTGGGATGTCACACCAGTCTTGACCAGAGATAAAACCCCAGCTCCTTCCAAATCCTCCTTGGGATCTAGAGCCTGTCATCATAACCAGGCCATCTAGACCTGACCAACTCCATTTTCAGAGCCAGAGTGTTACACCAGACTAGGATGTTCACCCCTCACTTACCCCAGATCCTCCTTAACCTGGAGCCTTCCAGCAACTGCAGGGATGTCTTGACCTGACCAAGGCCATGAATGCAGCTGGGTGTCCTGCCAGTCTTGACTGAGGCACACACTCTGGATTTCATGAGGTCCTCCTTGAGACCTGAAGGCTTCCAACCACCTCAAAGTTGCCTTGCCCTGACCAATGCCATCAATAGAGCCAGAGCATCTTTCCAGCCTTGACTAGAGAGCACAATGAAGCTTCCCCAAGGGGTGCCTATAGACCCAGAGACTTCAAGTCCACACCAGGCTGCTTTGACACAAACTGCCACTGAATAAATTGAGGTGTCACACCCAAGCTCTTCCCTGGTCCAACTCATGACCCAGAGCCTTCTGGCCCATGCTAGATCACTTCAATACAACCTCCACCATGATGGAGTACTGGTGCCTAGCCAACTTTTCACTGAGGGCATGTAACTCAGTTCCCCCCAGGTCCACCTCAGGACCTGGAGCCTACCAGCCTTTCCCCCTAAACCCTAAACACTCAAACCTAAGCCCTAACCCCAAACCACATCACCAAACCTCAAACACCCATAACCATAACCTTACCACTAAACCAAACATAATTCCATAACACGATTCCTATTCCTTACCTACCAAATCTCGTAGCTCACAGACTATGGCTCAGCACTAGGTTGGAACAGATAGGTAATCACTGTGGATGTAGCTAATCACACAATGTCCAGCAATGCTCTCTGGTGGGCACTGAGGAAAAGCTACTCTGTTTACTGAGGAACCTACTGGGGTGAATTATGAATGTGGATTTTAACAAGTTGTAAGGGGGTCAACTCACACTGCTGTCTTCAGGAGCAGGACAGGAAATGCTCTCTGTTTAGCTTAGCCAGAGCTCTCCCTGAAGATTTTGGAGTCAGTGCAGACTATGTGACTAGTTAGATGTGACCTAGCTCCCCCTGCTGACCATAGGGGGTAGTACAGAACAGTCATGTTTACATAGGCAAATAAAACTGCTCCGAGGTGTCTGTCCTGTGGGATGAATTGACTAGAGAGTCCAGATTTGGCAAGTTGTCTATAGCTAGATCAATTCTTGAAACCTAGGGAAGGCCTACAATGGGTATTCTGGGTATGTTGTCTAAGTTCATTATGAAATTATTTGTCAAGTCACATCACTGAACTAAAGACAGGTCTCCAGGATTCTAGATGAACATAATATGGAATCAAGACCCTGATAAACAAGGTCAAGCAATACTCCTGATGATTACACAGGACTGAGTGAATACATGACTGAGTATTCACTTATGAATTCTTGAGTAATACTTATTCTATAACATTGTGTTTTTAGAACTAAGGCACTCCTTTCTCATCCCTATCCCTCTGACCCTGCTGCTAACAGAGCCAGAGTGCAGAGCCAGCCTTGACTGCAGCACATACTGCAAACTGCAACTCCCCCCAGGTATGCATCTCCACATGAAGTCTTTCAACCCACAATGAGTTGCTACACCCTGAACTCAACCAGAGACATAGCCAGGGTTGAGATGAGGATATGGAATAGTTGGGGTTAATGCCCTGATCAAGTTGTCTGCCACACCTTGGCTCTGATAACAGGGTTGCTCAAGGCTGGTGAAGATGAGCATGACACTTGGGCTTTGTGGGCAGCTTTGGACATGGCAAGGGGGCCCAGTGGAGGGTAGAATGCTCAAGGTTTTGAAAAGGCCTGTGGGGGGAGCCAGGGCACATGCCTCAGTCAATCCAGCACAACACCCTTACTCCATTGCGAGCATTGTTTGTGGTGAACCGGACTGGTGGTGGCTGTAAGGCTCTGGGTCTTGGAAAGAACCTTGGGGGATCTTGAGAGGGTGTGCCCTGGTCAAGTCATTACTACAACCTGTGTCTGTCTATGTGCTGTTCAGGGCAAGGTAGTCCAATGTTGACTGAAAGGCTTTGGGTCCTGGGGAGACCCAGTGAAAGTATAATGTGGGTTCCAGTTAAGACTGGCACAACACCCTGGTTGGTCAGGGTGAAGGTGCCTGGTAGCATCAGGAAAGGCCCCAGGTCCAGGGAGGACCTGAGGGGAGTCTTCACCAGGATGTACATGCTAGCTCCCCTCATGTACTCTTCAGGACCCAGAGCCCTTCAGCAACCACCAGGCCACCTTTTCCTGCCCTACTAACCAACATAGCAGGGTTGTCACACCAGTCTTGACTGGGAACATTCCCCACTTTTCTCTAAAGCTCTTCAGGACCTAGAGCCTTCCAGCTACCACTAAGACACCTAGCCTTGACCAATATCCTCCATATCCTCCTCTTAACCCAGAACCTTCCAACATCAGAAACACCTCAACCCAAACAACACTGTTGAATGAGCTGCGGTGTCACACCAACCTTAAGTGAGGCATTCACTCTAGTTTTTACCAGATCCTCCTTGAAATATAAAGTCTTTCAACCACCACTAGGCTGCCTTGCCCTGACCAATATGAATGGAGATGTAGTATTGTGGTGACCTCGGCCATGTTGCACAATGTAGCTCCCCCCAGGTATGCCTTCGGACCTGGAATCTTGCAGCCCATATGAGGCTGCTTTGACACAATCTCTGACACTGAAGGAATTCTGGTATCACACCAGCCTTTACTGGAGTATGTACTCAAGATTCCCCCAGGTACAAATCATAACCCAGAGTCTTCCAGCCCTCACTAGACCACTTTAACACAACCTCCACCACAATGGAGGATTGATGTAAAGCTGACCTTGACTGGGACATGCCCCTCAGCTCCCCCCAGGCCTGTACCAGGAGACAGAGTCCACCAGCCTTACCAATTAACCCCTAAACATTAAAACCTACCCCAACCTAAAAACCTCATTACTAATCCTCAAAAAATATTCCTTACATTATAACCACTAACAATAATACTATCACCAACCAAACTAACTCCAGAGAAAAACCTCAACCCTTAACTACTATATCCAGCAGCCCGGCTGAACACTAGGTTGAGACACAGATTGGTACTCCCTGTGGATGTGGCCATTCACCCAATGCCCAGTATTACTCTATGATGGGCACTGAGGAGAAGCTCCTATGTTTACTGAGGGGCCTACTGGGAGGAATTACTGATGTGGGTTTTCACAAATTGTAATGGAGTCTGTCAACACTGTTGTCCTTGGGGGCAGGACAGAAAAGGCTCAGTTAGGCTCTAGAACCTTAGAGATTTTAGCAGGCTGCTTCTATTCAATTTCCACTGCTAGGACCTGAAGAGTTCTAGGCCACACCAGGCCACTGTGACCAACCTCCATCACCTACAGAGCGTGTTGTGCCAGCATTGAATAGGGTATGAACCACAGCTCCCCTCAGGTACACCTCTGAACCCAGAGCTTTCCACTGACCCCCAATAGTCTAAACCCAAACTCTTACCCTTAACTCCTAATGCCAACCCCCAAACCCCAACCCCTAACCCCTAATTCTAACACTAAACTAACCCTAACTCCATAACCCAACCCCAACCCTTAACTACTAACTCTGGCAGCCCTCTGACTGTAGCTCAGCACCAGACTAAGGCACAAATGTGGGACTCACTGTGGAAGAGGACAGTATCCAACACCCATCAGTGCTATCTAGTACACATTAAGGAGAAGCTCCTGTGGTCAGAGGTGCCTACTGGGAGGAATTATAGACAAGCCCCACAGGTTAGCTGATCCAAAGCTTCCCCTACTGGCTCCCAGGGGTGATACTCGACAAGGTATGTGTTTATCTGAGGTTGAGCTCTCCACGTTGGCCATTGGACAAAGTCACATTAACAAACCTAAAAACATCTTCCTAATTGGAAGAATCAATCAAATTTGGGGTTAATTGGTGACTTCTCTATAACCAGATCAACTCTTAAGACCTAGGAATGAACTATAATGGGTATTTTGGATGTGGTACCTGAGTTCATTATGGAAATAACTGTGAAGTCATCTACTGGACTAAGGAAAGTTATCCAGGTCTCTAGCTAAGAAGAAGATGGATTCAGAACACTGCTAAATGAGGTCAAGCAACACTGGCAATAAATACATGGCACTGAACAGAGTTGTGACTGCTTATCACAATTTATGAATTTTTGAATAAAAAAATTCTTGTTTACTAACACTGTTTCTGAAATTAAGACAGTTCCTTCTCAGTCACGTACAACTGATGATGACATTGAAGAAGACAGGGCATTGCATTGGCCTTGACCAGGATGCATACCCCAGCTTCCTCCAGATCCACCTCAGTACCTAGAACCTCCTAGCACATGCCATGTCACTTTAACCCAAACTCCACTGCTGATGAAGTTGAGGTGTTGTGCTGGCCTTGACCAGGGCACACTTCCCAGCTCCCCCTAGGTCCAACTTGGGACACGGAGACTTTCGGCCTGTACTTGTGATATGCATGGCACATATATTGAATTTTTTCATTAAATTATATGTCCCTAGGTCCTCTCTAGCTCATCAGTATCTGAAATCTTGGGAGAGGAGCCAACATGCCTGGAACTTAGAACTGACCTTTCTTCTTCCTACATTATAGAATCTCCTCCAATATATAGAAAAATATAATTTTTTTTTCCAGAGGACCAGAAATCAGTGCAAGGAATCATGAAAAAGCAAAGAAATCCCTCTCCCCAAAAAAGGTACAATAACCTCTCTCCATTAATGGACAGCGAAAATGAATTCACAAGAATGTTCAAAAAAGTTTAAGTATAGATTGTGACAAAACTCAATGAGATGCAAGAGGAAACTAACGAACAATTTCAGGAGCAGAGAAAAACATTCCATGACATGGAGGAATGTCAAAAAGACATAGACTAAAAAACACATAGAACTAAAAATAAAGAATAATAAAAGAAATTGAAACCTCCCTCTAAAACTATAACAGCAGACTGGATCATGCAGAACAAAGAATTTCTGACCTTGAAGACAAAGTCTCCAACCTAGACCAAACTATCAAAAACAATTTTAAAAAAAGCAATAGAAAAAGAAGCATAACATATGAGATATTCTAGACACTACTAAACACTCAGAACTATATATAATAGGTATTCCAAAAGGTGATGACACTGATAAAAGCACAGAAAACCTATCTCATGAAATACTGATAACTTTCCAAATCAACAAAAACAAGAAGAAATCTGGACTAAGGAAAACAAACAAAAAAAACACTCTAAATAAAATCAACATAGGAAGATCTTCTCCATGGCACATCATAGCTGAATAGGTAAAAATCAAAGACAAGATGCCAGCAGATGGTATAGTAGTTATGTCATTGGATTCCTCCATGGCTAACTGTGGTTCCAGACTCGGTCCAGATGACTTGAAAATCACACCAGGCATGTGTGTGTGTGTGTGTGTGTGTGTGTGTGTGCACACATGCCCAAAATCATGAGAGAAGAATGGAGAAGGATTGATGCATGACCTTTCTCACTGGGGGGTGATCCCTCACTTTCTCTCTCTCTGTCTCCATCTCTCTCTCTGGTGACTGTGTGCACCCTAAGGTAAAACCTCTTTTGAAAAATCAAAGACAAACACAAGAGTCTAAAAGTGGCAAGAGATATATCAAGTTACTTACGAAGGTTATCCTACTAGGCTAACAGCAGACCTCTTAACTGAAAAAATGCAAAGAAGAAAAAAATGGAAAGACATATTCAAAACACCAAAAGAAAAACAATTTCAACAAAAAGTACTATACTCATCAATATTATTCTTCTAAAAAAAAATCATTTCCAGATAATCAGAAACTGAAAGAACTTACCAACACTAGACAAGCTCTTCAGAAAGTACTAGAAGGGTTACTGTATCAGTAAACTAAAAAAAGACAAAGCAGAATGAAGAGAATACAAAACCACTACATAAATGGCACAAAATTTTAGGTATAAGTCCACAAATATAGATAATAACATTAAATGTTAATGGATTAAATTCTCCACTTAAAAGACACAGTGGAGCCCCTTACAGTCATGGCTGACGACGCCGCTGCTGTCAGCGCTGGGGCACCCCTGTCCCCGGACGAATTGCTCCTCAAAGGCTACGCAGAAAAGACAGAAGAGGAGCTGGAAGAGGACGACGACGAGGAGCTAGATGAGACCCTCTCGGAGAGACTGTGGGGTCTGACAGAGAAGTTCTCGGAGAGGGTTTGGTTGGCAGCCGAACTTTTGATCTCTCCCTCTTTGTGGCTCAAAAAATGTACAGGTTTTCAAGGGCAGCTTTGTGGATTGGGACCACTTTGTTTATGATCCTGGTTCTTCCTGTTGTCTTTGAGACTGAGAAGTTGCAAATGGAGCAACAGCAGCAACTGCAGCAGCGGCAGATACTTCTAGGGCCTAACACCGGCCTCTCGGGAGGAATGCCAGGGGCTCTACCTTCACTTCCTGGAAAGATCTAGATTGTTACTGTTTAAGCTGTCTTGGTGGAAGAAGCTAGAAATTGAATAGTGTTTGAACTGCTGATTATTTGGATTTGTTTTGTTTTGACTGTGGTACGTTGACCTATCTAATCCTGGAAGGACAAATTCTCCCCACGTTGTCTCCTGGAGAGACTCCCAACTTGCACTGTATCCTCCACACAGCCCTATTTCATGTGTCCTCACTCTGACATCAAAGTACAGCCATGCAGATGATTACTTCAGCTCTGGCCACCCTACTCCTTTCACTAAATTGCTCCTAACCAGAGGATCTTACTATCTTGTTGTGGGGTAGGAACTGATGCCCTGACTTTTAATGTGTGTGTGTGTGTGTGTGTGTGTGTGTGTGTGTGTGTGTTTCCTTAAAGAATGGAGATACTGGGGAGGGACATGCACACATGACAGACAAAACGCATTACAGCTGTAGTATCAGGTGGCCACAGTGAACCCGTGTGTTGGAGGCAGCTAGCTGCAGCTTCAGCAACGGGATGCAGACTGTAGAACAAAGAGCTCCTGTGCTCTGCTCATTGTGGCTTTCAGATGCTTGTGTGTAAAAACAGTCAGTGCTCACTTTTTGTATTTGAATAATAAAAACAATTCCAACTTAAAAAAAAAAAAAAAAAGACACAGTGGGGACTAGAAGGTCGTGGGGTGTTTAAGGCACTGGTTTATCACATAGTCAAATGCAGTTCTAGTCCCAGACCTGGCAGCTCAAAAGTCATGTCTGGTGTGTGTGTGTGTGTGTGTGTGTGTGTGTGTGCATGCCTAAAATCCCAGGAGGAGAATGGAAAAGAAGAGACAGCAGAATGCCTATCTCTCTTGGTGCAATTTCTCATTTCCCCTCCTTGTTTCTGTCTCTTTGGCAAGTGCACATGTCCTATTGTAAAAAACTAAAAATATACACAGACCAACTTCATGTAAAAGAAAACAGGAGTCCTCTGTATGCTGCTTACAAGAAACACACCTGAAAGATAAAGACAAACATTGACAGAAAGTGATGGGAGGGAAAAAGATATGTCATGCAAATGGAAATTGAAAGAAGGCTTAAGTCATGATACTGATATCAGACAAAATAGACTTTAAGACAAAAACTAAGAATATATTTTAAAAGGACACTATACAATGCTAAAATGGCTAATTAGATGATATAACACTTATAAGTATAAATAACTATGCACCCAACACAAGAACACCAAGTACGTGAAAGACTGCTAGATAAAAAGGGAAGAGATGGATTGCAACAGAGTAATTAGAGATCTGATAACCCTGCTGTCCCCTCTGGGCAGATCCAAAACATAAGCAAAGAGGCAGAGGATGAAAACAATACCATGAATCAAATATACTTCACAGACATCCACAGAACTTTTCACCCAAAAAACATAAAATACTTTTCTTACCCACACATGAAACTTTAGAAGACTGACAACATGATACAACACAAAACTAGCCTTTACAAATTCAAATGTATAGAAACTATAGCCAGCATCTTCTCTGAACATAATGGAATTAAACTTGAAATGAACTGGATGAAAACCCCTAAAAAATACACAAACACATGAAAATGAAATAAACTACTCATGACTTACTTTGCAATCACTACAGAAATTAAGACTGAAAATAAAAAATTGACTGAAACCAATGTTAATGAACACATAAGTTTTCTTTTTTTCAGGTTTCTGCCATAATGTTGCTGGAGAGAGACAGAGACAGCAAAAATGAGAATTCACCCCCTAAGGAAATGGCTACACTATAATCCATTGTCTTCCCTTCTCCTCCTGGGATCTTGGGCACAGATGCACACATGCCTGGCAAAAGTTTCAAGCCACTGGATCTGTACTCAAACCATGATCAGACATATGGGAGTCCACTGCCTTAACCACCATGCAACCTGCTGTAACCACATGAGTTTTCATAAACTATGGGGCACAGTCAAATCTCTCATAATAGAGAAATTTATAGCAAATAGTGCTCACAAGAAATAATAAAAAGGTAACAAATAGACATTCTAATGACACATCCCAGTGAACTGAAAAAAAATAAACAGCTAGACTAATCAAGAACAGAGAAAGGAACCACATAAATAAAATTAGCAATGAAATAGGTAATATTACAACAGATATAACAGAAATACAAAAGATTATGACAGACTGACTACTATAAATGACTATGTGCCAGCCAACAAACAAGAACATCTAGATAAGATAGACCAAAAAGACTGAAAAATTTGTCCAAAAAAAATGAGGACAATATATGATAGATACTAGATACCATTAAATGTCCAAACATCCAAATAATTAGTAACCTGGAAGGTGAAAAAACTAATATGGCAATCAATAGTCTATTCCACAAAATCCTAGAAGAAAACTTTCTAAGTCTAGAGAAGCATGCAAACATTCTGACCCAATAAATACAAAGAACTCCAAATAGAATCAAACCCAAGAAAATCCTCTCCATGGCACATCATACCCAGATTGGCCAAAACGACAGACAAAGACAAGATACTAAAACTGGCAAGAGAGAAGCATCAAGTTACTTAAAAAGGTTATCCAATCAGGCTAACACCAAACCTCTCACCAGAAACAATGCAAGCAAACAAAGAATAGGGACATGTATTTTGATCAACGGGACTGGGGAGAAATGTTCACATATTGAAATGTTCACATTTTAAGCTAAATAATGTGATTGAATGTATATACAAAAAGAAATAATTTTAATAAAAACAATATATTTAATAAAAAAAAAAGAATAGGGACATGTAGTCAAAGTGTTAAATGAAAACAGTATAAACCAAGATTACTATACCCAGTAAGATTATCCTTCATATGGGAAGAAAAGATGATAACATTTTCAGATAAACAAAACCTGAAAGAATTTACCAACTCCTGACTAGCTCTCCAAGAAGTTCCGAAGGGAGTGTTATACCAAGAAACCTAAAGACAGATCTCGAAATAAGAAATATGGCCAACTTAACAATAGAGATTAGTCTGAAATATCAATGATAACGTTGAGTATTAATGGTTTAAATTCCCCAATCATGAGCTACAGGCTGGCTGAATGGATAAAAAATAGTAAAAAAAAAGAAAAAGAAAACCTCCCTCTGCTGCCTACAAGAAACCCATCTCATGGATAAAGACATACATAGACTAAAAGTAAAAGGCTAGAAAAATATATTCCATGCAAATGGAAAGCAAATAAGAGTGGGAGTCACAATAATGATTTCAGACAAAATAGGCTTTAAGACAAAAACTGTAAGAGACAAAGAAGGGCATTAAATAATGGTAAAAGGGCTAATTCGTCAAGAAGACAGAAGGTTTATAAATATCTATGCACCCAAATATGTGAAAAAAATACTGCTAGATCTAAAGGGAGAGATGGACTGCAACACACTAATTGTTGGGGATCTCAACACCCAATTATCTCCTTTAGACAGATCAATGAGGCTTAAAATAAGCAGAGATTCAAGACATAAATGATACCATAAATAAGATGAACTCACAGACATCTATAGAACTGTTCACCCCAAAACCACAAAATATACATTTTTCTCACCCTTGCATGGTACCATTGCAAAGACTGACAACATGATAGGGCACAAAACCAACCTTTACAGATTTAAAGTCATAGAAACTATATCCAGCATCTTCTCCAACCATGACAGAATACCATTGATAGCAGTTTCAGAAAAAAAAAACTCAAAAATACACAAATACATGAAAACTAAATAACCTACTCCTGAATGTCATCATGACTACTGAAGAGATTAAGACTGAAATCAAAAGATTAATGGAAACAAATGGTAATCAGTACACGAGTTTCCATAATGTATGGGACACTCCAAAAGCAGTCATAACAGGGAAGTTTTTAGCAACTAGTGTGCATAAGAAAAAGATGAAGGGACCAGCAGTTAGCGTAATGGCTATGTCTCTGGACTCCCATGTAGTCGACTGCGGTTCGCGTCCCGGACCTGGTGGCTTAAAACTCACACCGGGCATGTGTGCGTGCATGCCCAAGATCCCGAAAGGAGAACGGAGAAGGGATTGTGGCATGGCCATGCCCCCAGGGGATGATTTCTTGCTTTCTGTCTCTCTGTCTCTGTCTGGCAAGCGCACGTGCCCTATAGCAAAAACCTCTCCAAAAAAAAAAAAAAAGAAAAAGATGGAAAGGTGGCAGATGGGAAAACCCTAACATCATGCCTCAGAGAACTGGAAAAATAGCAACAAAAAAACAAAAATCTAAAAAATACCAGGAGGAAACAAATAATAAAGATTTGAGCAAAAATAAGTGAAATAGAAAATAAACTGTACAGAAAATAAATGAAAGCAAAAGCTGGTTCTTTGAAAAGATAAACAAAATTGACATACCATTAGCTAGATAATCAAGAAAAAGAAAAAATGAACCCGATAAATCAAATTCACAATGAAACAGTAAATATTATGACAGATACAACAGACATACAAAACGTCTTCAGAGGATACTATGAGCAACTATACAACAAGAAAGAAAACGTGGACAAATTCCTGGACACATATAATCTACCACACTTGAGTCAGGAGGACATAGACAGCCTGAATAGACCCATAGCAAGCAATGATATTGAATCATTAATAAATAACCTCTCAACAAAGAAAAGCCCAGGTCCTGATGGCTCCACTTCTGATTTCCACAAAACTTTTAAAGAAGAGGTAACCCCCATTCTACTCAAATTATTTCTAAAGATCTAAAAGAAAAAACTCTCCCAAATTTATTTTATAAAAACTCCATCACCTTCATTACCAAAACTGATAAGGATACAAGAAAGGAAAACTGCAGGGAACCAGCAGTTAGCGTAATGGCTATGTCGCTGGACTCACACATAGTCGACCGTGGTTCCCGTCCCGGACCCAGTGGCTTAGAACTCACGCCGGGCATGTGTGCGTACGTGCCCAAGATCCCGAGAGGAGAATGGAGGAGAAGGGATTGTGGCATGACCATCCCCCCTGGGGGGTGATTTCTCGCTTTCTGTCTCTATGTCTCTCTCTGTCTGTCTGGCAAGCGCACACTCCCTATAGCGAAAAAAACTCTCAAAAAAAAAGAAAGGAAAACTGCAGACCAATATCCCTGATGAATATATATGCAAAAATTCTCAAACAATTCTCAACTAGCAAATCATATCCAACAACATATTCAAAGTATTATTCATCATGATCAGGTAGGCTTTATTCCAGGGATGCAAGGGTAGTTGAATATATACAAAACCATAAATGTAATATGCCATATTAACAGAAAAAAAATATAAAAATCATATGATCATTTCAATTGATACAGAAAAACATGTGACAAAATACATCCCTTCATGATTAAGACTCTCAGCAAAATCGACATAGAGGGTCATTTCTCAGTATAATAAAAGCCATCTATATAAAACCTATAGCTAACATTATTCTGAATATAGAAAAGCTGAAAATTTTTCTACTAAAAGGTAGTACAAGACAAGGCTGCCCACTCTTTCCACTGCTTTTCAATATAGTGCTGGAAGTCATAGCCAATGCAATCAGACAATAGAATAAAATAAAAAGCATTCCAATAAGGAAAGAAGAATTGAAATGATCTGTTTTCAGATGACATGGTTATATACATAGAAGACCCAAAGGTATCCATGAAAAAACCTCTCAAAGTAATAAATGAATACCGTAAAGTGGCAGGATACAAAATCAACTTACAAAAATATGTAACATTTCTATACACAAATGAGCAGAAACAGAAATGAACAAAGTAATTCCATTTACCATAGCCACGGAAAGTATAACATACCTAGGAACAAATCTAACTAAGGAAGTCAAAGACCTCTCTTCAAGGAAAACTATGAAAATCTTTAAAAAGAAATTGAAAATAACACAAAAAAGTGGAAGGATATCCCACGATCCTGGACTAGAAGAATTAATATAATCAAAATGGCAATTCTACCCAAATTAATCTACATATTTAATGCAATCCCTACAAAATTACAAGAGATATTCTTCATGGATATAGAAAGGACAATCATAGAATTTGTATGGAACCGTAAAAAACCTCATATTGATAAAGCAAAAAGAGTGAAGTGGGAAGTATCTGACTCCCTGACTACAAAATTTATTAGAAAGCTGTGATAATCAAAACAGCATGGCATTGGCACAAAAACAGATATGTGCACCAGCGTGACAGAATAGAGACCCCAGAAATAAACCACAAAACATACGGCTAACTGATCTTTGACAAAGGGTACCAGTCGATCCAGTGGGAAAAGGAAAACACCTTTAGTCATTAAATGTTGCTGGAAAAACTGGGTAATCACTTGCAGAAGGGTGAATCTGAACCCCCATCTCTCACCATTAACAAAAATCAACTCAAAGTGGATCAAAGATCTAATCCTATGACCTCAAATTATAATACTACTGGTGGAAAACACTGGGGAAACTCTGGGAGACATTTGGGGAGGCAAAGATTTATTAAATAAGACCCATAAAGTATAGGCAATAATCCCAAAAATAGACAAGTGGGATTACATCAGATTAAGAAGTTTCTGCAAGAAAAGGACACCGTAATTAGTGTAAATTGACAACCCTTGGAATGGGAGAATATTTTTGTAAACTATATCCCAGATACACAGAGAACTCAAGTGGCTTACGGGGGGGGGGGGGGGGGGGGGGGGGGGGGGAATCATCAACCTAATTAAAAGATGGGAAAATGAGCTAAATAAGCAACTCTCTAAGAAAAACATATGAACAGCCAAAAATCATATGAAAAAATGCTCAACATCCCTCATCATAGGGAGATCCACATTAAAACCACAGTGAGATATCACCTAATTCCAGTAAGAATGGTAGATTAAAAAATATATATATATATAAGTACCGGTGGGAATGTGGTCAAAGGGGAACTTTCTTCCACCATTTGTGGAAATATAAATAGTCCAGTCACTGTGGAGAACAATATGGAGGTTCCACAAAGACCTTCAGATAGAACCATATGATCCAGCAATCCCACTCCTGGGCATCTACCCAAAGGACAGAAGACTGCTCAGTCAGAAAAGCGCTTGCACATCTGTATTTATCGTGGCATTATTCATGACTGCTAAGATATGTAACCAACCCAAATGTTCATGAACAGATGAGTGGATTGAAAAAGTGTGGCACATATACTCCATGAAATACTATTCAGACTTAAAAAAAAAAATCAAGACCCTGGCATTTTATAGACAATGCATGAATATGAAAAATGTGTTGCTGAGTGAAGCAAGTCAGGCTATGAAAAAGAGACAGTGTATATGTTCACTTAACACATATGTACTTTCCTTACTCTATGATAGAGACTGAAAGATTTGAGGACATAAAAGCATTGAAAATAGTTATGGACACTGAAGACAGTGAGGAAGGAGGGTAGGGGAAGAGAAGAGTGTAGGGAGGGAAACTAGGGAGAAAAAAATAGAAAGTTAAAACACTGGTGGGGTACAGAAATGGTTTATTGTCTGTTGATGATAACATGTACAATATTCTCAACTGGACTGATCTAAGGTGTATTTCATGTGGGTTAAATTCTCTTTATAAGCTAAATGATGTATAGCAATTGAATGTATAAAATAGTAATAATAATAATTTGAGCAAGCAGGTGGCGTGGTGAAGGCACTGGACTCTGACACGGTCGACCATGATTTGAGTACCAGACCTGGTGGCTTGCTTTCTCACTTTCCTTCTCTCTGTGTGTCTGTCTTTCTCTGGTCAAATAAAAATGAATAAATAAATAATTTTTTTTTTAAAAAAGAGAAAAAAATAATAATTAAAAAAATTCTACACAGATTAATTTACAAATGTAAATCAATTTCAATCAAATTGCCAGATTCTTCACAGAAATAGAAAACACAATCATAAAATTTGTCTGGAGTCATAACAGCTTCATATTTTTAAGGCAACACTATATGAAAATAATAAAATAGGAAGAATCTCACTTTATGACCTCAAAACATATTACAAACCTATTACCAAAACAGCATGGTACTAGCTCCTCAAGAACAAATGTATCACATAATAAACTAAGGTCACATTAACTACACTGTCATAGCAACAGAAGAGCTTCATGACTTTGCTGAAAGGAAAAATATAGTCTAGCATGGGAAGTTATTAACAAATACAAAACATATGACACTGATTTAATGCTCCTGGACAGACATCTGATGCTGAACAAACATGGCAGGTGTAGAAAAAAGAAAATGCCATATATCCCTGCCCCAAAATGATTAAAATAAATCTGAGGTCAGCCCAAGACTTTGTAGTTCAAGAGGTCAGATCCCATATGGTCAACTACATGATTTGAGTCCTAGACCCAGCACTTGTGAAACAAATCATGCCTGCAAGCACATGTGGCCAAAAGTAATAAAAAAGAGAAATGGAGAAAAGATTGCCTTATAGCTACATGATTTCTCACTTTTCCTTTCTCTCTCTCTCCTCTCTCTCTCCCCCCCACTCTCTGGGGAGCACTGATACAATCTGGAAAAATTTATTTTAAAAAATTAAACTGACTATTCTTTGTTCAACTCATAATTGTAAACTATGACAAAAATCTGTCTCTAGTAATTTGAACTTGATAACCTTTTTTATATTAAATATAAATATATCTCCATTTCCTTAATGAAATCAACAAAAATTCATGTTCTAAAAAACTACCTTATGAACACAATGAAGAAAGGGATAAAATACAACCAGGGCACGGCCAACACAAAGACATACTAAACACTAATATAGACATATATAATCTCAAAATAGGAATTATACAAGGCTGAAGTCCAATTCACTTGGTATTTTTTAAATGCTATTTTTTTCATGGTTAAATAGCTCTTTTTATATTTTATATTTCATTTTCTTTTATACATTCAATCTCATTATTTAGCTTACAAAGTGAATATGCCAACATGTGAACATTTCTCCCTAGTTCAGTTGATAAAACTATAAAATTATCTTCAACAGATAATACCATGTTTCTTTGTTCCATTAATGCTTTGCCTCTCTATTTTTCTTCTAAATGTCCTTCCTCATACTCTACTCTTTCACACACACTATTACCTGGTATTCACATCTACTTACTGTGTTTCTATATCCTTCAGTCAATCAGTTTCAAAGAGTGTGGACACTCGGTATATATGAAGTGGGGACATATAATGTCTCTCCTTCATAGCCTGGCTTGCTTCACTCAGCAGTAAATCTTCCCTATTCTTCCACTTCCTGTCAAAAGCCAGGGTTGTTTTTTTTATGACTGAATAGTATTCCATAGAGTATATGTGCCACAGTTTTTCAATCCATTCATCTGTTCATAGGCATGTGGGTTGGTTCCACGTCTTAGCAATTGTAAATAGTGTTGCAATAAACGTCGATGTGCAAGCACTTTTTTGATTAAGAATTCTTCTGTCCTTTAGGTAGATACCAAGGAGTGGGATTGCTGGATCATATGGTAGTTCTATTTGTAGATTTCTTTTCTTTTTTTTTCAGTGCCTTTAACTGCCATGATACCTGCCGGCCCTACTTGTAGTTTTTTGAGGAATCTCCAAATCGTTGTCCACAGTGGCTGGACCAATTTACATTCCCGCCAGCAGTGTAAGAGAGTTCCCCTTTCACCACACCCCCGCCAGCACTTATCATTTTTTTTTTTTTAACAGCCCAGAGAGAGACCTTTAAGGTCTCCAATCAATTCATAACCATAGATGAAGTAGCACAATTATTACAAGGCCCATCCTCTTGCTTCCAATGAAGGAGAGCAAGTTTTTGATGAATGTAAGACATTAATAATATGAATATAAGATCTAAATTTGAAAACAAAAATGAAAACAAAATAGAAAGGTATAAGTCACCAGATTAAAATTTCAATTGCTATGCTCAAAGTCATATAAAAATTAAGATTGCAGAGGCCAGCAGATGGTGTGGTGGTTAAGGGTGCTGGACTCCCACATGGCTGACTATGGTTCAAATCCTGGACCTAGCAGCTTGCTTTCTCCCCCCCCCCCCCCCTTGCTCTCGCTCTCTAACTCCGTCCTTCTCTGCAGTCACCGGTATACCTGCACAGAGCACCCTAAGGACATCATTTTTACACTGTCTACCATGTGGGCAAAAAGTCTGGGCAGTTTCCCTGCCCAAGACAGGCACAGACAATCGATTCCCAGCCATTAGGAACAGAACAAGGCTGTGTCCTTCCCTCACTCTGACAGTGAACATCCCACACACATAGACAAGTGGCTCATTTCTTGCTGCCCCAGCCTTCCCTCTCCCTCTGCTCATGGTGCTACTCACCGTGACTACAGCCAGTCTCTCCAGGTAGTGCCCTCTGGTGGGTGATGAGAATGAAAAGCTGAGGCAGTCTAGGAGGAAGGAGGAACCAGAGCTTCAGAGGTCAGAAGGCAGGTCTCTGCCCCCTGCTGGCCAACGGAGGCAGGATGAGGCTCATTGGCTAGTGCAGGCCAGACATCCTTCCTAGCTGTCCTGTGGAATCAACCAAATTTATGGTTTGGGTTTCGTTATAACCAGGACTCCTGGGAGACCTAGGGGAAGACTATGAGGGTGATCTGAACACAGAAGTCTGAGGTCATTGTTGAAATAACAGTGAGGTCACACTACTGAACAGAGGATGGGTCTTCAGACTCAGGCTGAGATGATGATGGATTCATGACTCTGCTAACCAAGGTCAAGCAAGAATGGGGTTGTTTACATGGGACTAAATGAACTGATGGATGATTATCAATTTATGGAATGTTACTGGAAAAACTGGTGGTTCTGGGGCTGACAGGTAGCTTGGATGTTAGAGCACTGGACTCCCATATGGCTCACCACGGTTCAAGTCCCAGCCATGGTGGCTTGCTTTCTTACTCTCTCTCTGGTGAAAATGAAAAATAATTATGATAAATAAAATTAAATACTTCTTTTAAAAAGAAAGAAAATTGCTGGTTCCCTAACACTCTATTTTCTGTAATTAAGAAACTTCTTTCCCTTCTCTCTTCAACTAATTATAATTGGTAACAATTTAATAGACTTTACTTTTGTAAACAGAAGCAAAACACTTATTCTCTCCCTGATCCCTCCAGAATCTAGAAACTCTCATCAAATGTTCTGATTCTCATGGCAATATGTCATTAGCACATGCACAAGTTTACCTTTTAACGTAACATAACTGGGAAAATGGGTCATGAATACAAGGTTTTCATTATAATGTCAGAATTGACCATGGTGTACCTAGGATCACATAGGATCAGACAAGTTTAAGAAATAAAGTTGACTTAACAGAGCCACTGCTTACAAACCCCTCTGAGGAAAACAAAAATAAAAATCATCCTGACACCTGTTGTACAGGGTTCCCAGCCTCATAGGACAGCACACATGGTCACCTCCTGGTACTCCCAGGAATCTCAGGATATCCCAGATATTCAGGACCTCAGGCAGACAGGAGTTTACCAAAACATAAGTTCCAGGGTAAAATCTGATTGTGGGTTCTTGGTTTGGCTTCTTAGCCAATAAGAAGTTTAAAGGTCCATCTGCATTTTCTTATAAAAAGTTACAAGAAAGTAAGTTCTAAAATAAATATGGTTGGTGTTTGTATCCCCACATGGCTAAATGTACTGTTCCAATTCCAGAGTGTGGAAAACCCACTGGGCACATGTATGCACAAAATCCTGAAATGTAAAATGGAGGAGAAAGATTTGTGGTGTGATCAACTTCCATGAGAGCTTGCTTGCGCGCTCATGTGCTCTCTCTCTCCCCCCTTCTGTCTCCAGATTTAGAAAAAATTTTAAAAAGCAAAAAAAAGATCAATATGATTACTTACAATTCTTGTTTCACTTACAAAAATTATCAAACAAAATCTGATTAAACAAGATCTAGCTCTCACACAATGTAATGATTATCTTTAATATAAAATGAGTGATTGTACAAATAGGTTTGTAGGTTTCAGTGGAAATGTATAATGTAACTGCTATATTTGAACTTCCTTGGCAAAGCCTTATATTGAAATTTAATTGCCACTTATGGTATTGAAGGGTGGAGCCTTTAATAGGTGTTTGGGGTAGCAGGTGGAATGGTGGTTAAGACACTACACTCCCACATTGTTTACCATGGTTCAAATTTTAGACCTAGTGGCTTTAAAATCATGCTGGGCACATGTGTATTCACGCCCAAAGTCCCAGTAGGAAAATGGAGAAGAGACTGTAGCATGGATATCCCCCTGGGGGAGTAATTTCTCACTTTCCCTCTTACTATCTCTCTATCACTCTCCAGCACATACCACACACACACACTAGGGCACAAACCTGAAAAAAGGAGGGGTTACATCATGGGGTACCACCTCCACAAGTGGATCTAAGCCATTCTGATGGGAGTGGGTTATCCTGAGCGCAGGTTGCTATAAAGCAGAATAAGCCCTTCCAACTTGTTTTTCTTTTTCTTCAGAGAGTTTGTGTGTGCTCACTGGAGGGAGGGAGGGAAGGAGGTAGGGAAGAAGGGAGGGAGGGAGGGGGGGAGAGAGAGAGAGAGAGAGAGAGAGAGAGAGAGAGAGAGAGAGAGAAATCACCCCCAGTGAGTAAGACTACACTGCAAAGCCGCTTTCTTCATTCTCCTCTCACGATTTTGGGCATGCAAGCACATGTGCCCAGTATGAGTTTCAAGTCACTGGTTCTGGGACTCAAACCACAGTCAGCCATGTGGGAGTCCAGCCACTTTAACCACTATGCCACCTGGTGCCCCCTGGCTTTTTTTTTTTTTTTTTTTTAAATACAAGAGGGTACACATGCTCACCAGAGACAGAAGAGAAAAGCAGAGGGAGTAAGCACTCTCCATGGGAGACAGTCATACCATAACCACTGCAGAGTACGAGCAAATAAACAGTACCTCATCAGCGAACTCTACTGTATAATGTCCTTAGCCACAGGAATAACAGTAAACCATTCTGAAACCTCTATATCTTTACTTGCACTGGAAAAATGAATTAAATAAATGGTTTGTAGTGGGAACTCAGTTTCTCACTGTCAAAGTAGAATGACTAATACAGTCATTCAGCCATCAGGAGGTGACACTTACTCCCCATCCCTAAATGGGGCCTCTACTGACTTCTTCCAAAGAATACACACAATGTGAACATGAGGGGAAGAAACCATTGCAAAGAAGCCTGGCAGACACCACCTCGGCTGGAGAGCAGATTCAACATCACAGTAATGGTTCACCTGAGAGTGTGAATGATAAGGACAGTGCTCCTACTGTATGGTGTGCTTTCCAAAATCACAGCACAGTCCAATTAGGAGAAAAACACCAAGTATATCCCAGGAAGAACATTATTCAAAATGGCTAACATGTGCTGCTCAACTATGTCAAGGTCATGAGAACCAGAAATTTCTGGGACACTGTCACAGCCAAGAAGGCCCTAAGGAGACATGACTAGATATCATGTGGGATCCTGGAATAGAAAAAGGTAGCACTGGGACCAGCAGTTGGCATAATGGCTATGTCGCTGGACTCCCACATAGTCGACCGCAGTTCGCGTCCCAGACCCGGTGGCTTAAAATTCACGCCGGGTGCCTGTGGGTGCGTGCCCAGGATCCTGAGAGGAGAATGGAGGAGAAAGGATTGCGGCATGGTCATCTCCCCTGGGGGGTGATTTCTCACTTTCTGTCTGTCTCTCTCTGGCTGTCTGGCGAGCACACGCGCCCTATGGCAAAAACCTCTCAAAAAAAAAAAAAAGAAAAAGGAAAAGGTAGCACTAAGGTAACCCAAGTGAAATACAAAGTTCAGTTAATAACAGCATATTTGAGCATATTTGTACTTGTTCATTAGTTGTCACAAATGATGTCAGATGTAAGTAAGACATCTGGCATGTACTGATAAAATAATTTTTTAAAAAAGCAGCATTGCAAAATCTCTGCATTACCTGAACAAATCTTTATGTGAACGCAAAGCTACTCTAAAACAATGCTGTATTTTAAGACCCATTTTTTCAAGCTCTAGATGATTTAATTACTTATATTACTAATTACTAATGCTTGAGTGTTAATGAGATCTGTTATTTCAAACTTTATTTCTTTATTTATTTTAATTTGACCAAAGCGAGAAAGAGAGAGAAAGAGAAAGCACACTGCCAAGTCTGGGACTTAAACCATGGTCAGCCACGTGGGAAGCCAGCACCCTTAGCCACCACACCATCTGCTGACCCTTAGAAAGCAACTTGGATGAATGTAAGACATTAGTAGTACATATGAATATACATTACAAATTTGGGAAAAAAATAAATTAGAAAGGTATGCATCACCAGATTAAAATTTCAATTGCTATGGTCAAAGTCATATAAAAATTAAGATTACAAGCACCCTAATTTCACCAATGAAACAGAGACTAAAGTGCCTTGAAATATAATCTCTTTAATGGAAGGTATTTTTGGTAAACTCACAATTTATAATAAAAAAGAAAAGAAAACACTGACTTCACTCTTACATTATCGTAATAATTTGTCATGTACAAATTTCATATGACATGACTTTAGGCATCATGCACTAACAACAACTAATGTTTTTAAAATATTACCATTCCAGGGAACCAGCAGTTGGCGTAATGGCTATGTTGCTGGACTCCCACATAGTCGACCGCAGTTCGCGTCCTGGACCTGGTGGCTTAAAACTCACGCCGGGTGCATGTGCGTGCGTGCCCAAGATCCCGAGAGGAAAATGGAGGAGAAGGGATTGCAGCATGGCCATCCCCCCTGGGGGGTGATTTCTCGCTTTCTGTCTCTATGTCTCTGTCTGTCTGGCAAGCACACGCGCCCTATAGCAAAAACCTCTCAAAAAAAAAAAAAATTACCATTCTATTTCTATCTTATACCACAAATGTCTCTTCACAAAAAAAAAGGAAACACATTCAAATCTGTAGTAACTATCTGAGCAGCTATCAAGGTGAACAATCTAGCCCCTGTGAGCCATATTTTTATAAAACAGTCACAAAACTTACCTGAGAAAGTGAAAAACAGAGCTTCCACCTCAGCACTCAGTGGTGAAGCTTCCCCCTCTCTTCTCCTCATGCCACTGGATCACCTCAAAGCTGAAGTGGTATCTGTCTGGGATTGTCCCTGAGGGGAGGGAAGCTGTCTACCTCCAAGGAAAGGGCTCCAAGTTGCCCTGAAGCCATGGCATCTCTCCAGTAGTTCTGGCGAGCATGCTCAAGTGCTTGCTTTGTGCACCACAAAAACGGAAGTGGGTGGGGGATGCCAGTGCCAAATGTGGTGGGGAAGGCTCTTCAGGAGCCACTTGCTGGCCACCTGGGACAGGCAGCACCTCAGATCTCTCAGTCCAGGAGTCAGCCTAACCCACCAAACACGTAGAGATTCAAACCAAATAAAGCCCAACATCTCCCACACTGATCAGCCGCAAATAGATAACAAGAATCAAAGTGGATTACCAACAGACAGAAATCAATGAATTTCCTACATATCAGCCATATAAAAATACTTGTATTTAAAATAAAATGAAAATCTATTTACAGTAACACACCCAAAACCGGTCAGTAAATATAAATTAACAAAGCTTATGCATATATGCATTCAGCAAATCTTGAACTAGTTAAGATAAATAAAAAGAAAATAAATGCAGAGAAATTCATTATTCAAAATCAGTACACCCCTTATTGTTAAGATTCTTGGTACCTTTTAGCTGGAACCATTATCTCCCAGTAATTAAACAAAATGATGCACACAAAGGGAAAAAGGAGGCACCCAATATATGTTCTCTAGGCTTTTCAGAAAACATGGAGTAGTTCCTTTGGCAACACACAACATACATGCAAATCTATAATAAAAGTGATATTGTAGACATCAAGGGAATGCGTACTGTTCATAAAGGAATGTCCCATGAATGTTACCATGGCAAAACTGGAAGAGTCTACCAGTTTTAGTAGACTCTACCAATGTTACCCAGCATGCTATTGGCATTGCTGTAAACACACAAGTTAAGGGCAAGATTCTTGCCAAGAGAATTAATGTACATACTGAGTATATTAAGCATTCTAAGTTTACCTTTTAACAGGACATAGCTAGGAACACTGGTCATATATACAAGACTTCAGTTATAATGTCATAATTGTTCCTGGTGTATATAGGACCACACATGATCAGACAGTTTTAAGAAATAAAGGTGACTTGACAGAGCCATTGTTTACAAAACCCTCTGAGGAAAACAAAATCAAGCAAAAACAATAAAGAGCCTGATATCGGCTGTACAGGGTTCCCAACCTTATAGGACAGCAAAGAAGGCCACTTACTGGTAGCCCTAGGAATCTCAAGATACTCTGGATACTCCTAAGGACACCAAGCAGAGAGGAACTCACTGAGTTCCTCACTGGCTCTATGGTAAAATGTGGTTGTGGGATACTGGCTCGGTTTTCTAGCCTCAATAAAGAGTTTAACGGTCCATCTTCATTTCCTCATGAAAAGTTACAGGACGGGAAGCCTAAAATGACCTATAAGGTCAGGCAATCCAGTGGCATAATGGTTAAAGTGGATAGTTCCCACATGGCCTACTGTGTGGTTCAAGTCCTGGAGGGCTTGAAAAACACATGAGTACATGTATATGCAAAATACTTAAAGGCAAAATAAAGGAGAAAGACTTGTGGAGTGGCTATCTCCCATTGGAGGGCTTTCTCACTTTCTCTCTCCCTCCTTTATTCACTATCTCTCCAGAAAACGCATGTACCTTATAACAAATTTTAAAATAGTAATAAAATATGATATGATTACCTATAATTCTTCTTGCACTTTTGTAAACCATCAGGCAAAATCTGGTGAAACTAAACCTATTTCCAAACAATATGCTTATTATCCTGAATAAAAAATGAGAATGGTTATAGACATAAATTATATATTTCAATGGAAAAGCGTAATGTAACTGTTATGTTTGAACATCCCTAGCCAAATCTCGTATTGAAATTTAATCACTACTTATGATATTAGGAGGTAGGGCCTTAAGAGGTGGCTTGAGGGTAGCATGTGGTGTGTTAGTTAAGGTGCTGGACTCCCATGTGTTCAACCATAACCCAAGTCCTGGACTTGGTAGCTTAAAATCACACTAGGCATGTGTGTGTGTCCATGCCCAAAATCCCATAAGGAGAATGGAGGTGAAGGGATTGTGACATGGCTAACCCCCTGGTGGGTGATTTCCCACTTTCCCTCACTGTTTCTCTCGGTCTCTCTCCAGTAAGCACACATGTCCTATGGAAAAAACCTGGGGGGGGGGGGGGGGAGTGGAGAAGGTGGCTAGGTCAGGGGTACCACCCTCATAAGTGGATTTAGTCATTATCAAGGAAGTGGGTTAGTTATCCTGAGAGTATGTTGTTATAAAGCAGGTTAAGCCCCTCTAACTTCTTTCTGATGCCAGAGGGTGGATGTGCTCACCAAACAGAACAGGTAGGCAGAGGGAGAAAGCACCCTTGATGGGGCATGGTCATACCACACTCCCTGCTCCTCTGTTTCTCCAGAATTCTGGGAATGCAAGAACACACACCTGGTCTGTTTTTCAAACTGTCAGGGATTGGACTTGTACTGCATGGTGGGCCTCATAGGATCCAGCTACCTTAAATACCAGTCCACAAAGCTGGCATGCCCACTTTTTTCTTGCTGGTTCACTCTCAACAAATTGACGTACAATATCTTCCATTCACCTATCTTGGAGTGACCCTCACAGATACCATTCTGTGATATTTTTATATCAACAGAAAATGAACTAAGACACTGCCTTTGTGGATTATTTGATGCTAGTCCTGCTAATAGTCTTTGAGCTATATTCTTTGTAAACTGCATCTGTCACTCATTGTATTCTTTAAAAATTCACAATAGGGAACATGTGCTTATCAGAGACAGTGAGAGACAGGGGGGAGGAGGGAGGGAGGGAGAAAGCACATCCCCAAAAGGGTGGCCATGCCACAATGCCTCCTTCTCTAATACCCTCTCATGATTTAGGGAACACATTCCTGATGTGTTCTGCAAGCTTCAAGTCTGGGACTCAAATTGCAAAGTCAACCAGGTGGGATTTACTCACTTCAATCATCACTTCAATCACCATGCCAAATCTGGAAGTTGTATTAAATACAACAAAAATACTTGTCAAGTATTGTCCTTATTCTTAAACTATTCAACCACTGAAATAAAATTAAAAGCAGAAAGGTTTGTTACCAATGAGCATACATACCATGGAAGAAAAGAAACAAATGATCCATTGACCCATACACAGACATGGATGGCATGCTTACTGGTAAGTGACAAAACACAGTCTCAAGAGGCTACACATTATATGACCCCATTTAATGACATTTTAGAAAGGGAAAGACTACAGCAATTGTAAAAATTATACTTTTTGAAAAAGATTTTGCTGTATGATATGTGTACTTGCCAAAGAGAAAGAGAGAGAAGGAGGAGAATCTACCTTTAATGGTAGATACCTGCTGCTATGTATTAATCAAAACAGAGAAAATTTAAAACTTGAAGAATAAATGTAAATTGAATCAAATCAATAAACTAATTGGGATGTTCTGAATGTGGAAGTATCCCAGAACAGGAGATATATTGTGATGAAGAACCTAACTGTAGTTGAAGCATGTGAAAAACTCACTGAAGGTGGTTAAACAAATGACGCTGGCCTCAATGACTTTGGAAGTGAGTGGAATCTAGGCAAGAGGCAAATGAACTGGGCCTCAACAGAGAAGGCACAGTTGTATAAGGTTCTTTATAAGACAATAGTTAACCATTCTACAACTTCTATGTCTGTTATCCATAATGGAAATGTGAATTCAATAAATGGCACTGAGTTTCAATAAACAGGAGCTGGGTTTCTCACTGTCAAAGTGGGAGGTTACAGATAAGCAAGGGGAGGAGACTACAACAGTCCTTGTGATCAGAGTTGGAGACATCACATACACACCTGTTTAGCTTCATATTGATCGACATGGTTCCACACAGAATCTTTATGATTAGGAGTCATACGCGGGTATTTTCTCACATTGTCAGCTGTAAAGGATCAGATACCATTAGCACATTAAAAAACCAGATATGAATAATTACCTAATTTATTTCCTTCATGAGAGTAAGCACAAGAAAGGGTGGAGGGATGGGTGCCCTTGTCACTATAATCCTCTGTCCAGGAGGGTCTCCTCACTACATACCTCTGGCCAGCCCTACAATAGTCAAAGTCATTTATATGCTATGGGAATGCTCAGCATATCTGAACAGACCTCAGACACAAACCCAGAGTCTTCCCACCCAAATTCCAGAATCCCACAGCAGCACCCCTTGCTGCCTGCTGAGCCAAAATGGAAATTTTTCATACCATACTGTAATAAATGGAACAGCACTCTCTGAATAAATGGCTGATACTAGGACTGAGACAGTGAATATCTGACCCAGAATAGTCAAATATCAAAGAAAGAAAGTACTCAATAAAATGGAATTAAATAACAGGAAAACAGGACCAATAGAGAGAGCACCCAGTGGCCACAGTGGGAATGAATTAAGCAATAACTACTATAGTATCAGCTGTACCAAAACTTAAATTATCTGAATGTCTATGTCTGTATAAACAAACAAATAAGCAATGGACTTAGAAATCTCTTACACAGAATAACTGGTGTAGTCATTTAGCCATTAGGTGGTGGCACTTACTCTCCCTTCCTAAGTGGGGGTTTTGCATATTGATTTCCTCAAAAGAACACACACGATAATGGACATGAGGGGGAGTAACCACTGCAGAGAAGTCTGGCAAACACAACCTCACCTGGCAATCAGAGTCAACATCACAGTAATGGTTCACCTGAGGGCATGATTGACAAGGACGGTGCTTCTTCTCTATGATGTGCTTTCAAAAACCGTGACAAAGTCTAAGAATGGGAAAAGTACATACCAGTGAAGGACATTGTTCAGAACAGCTGACATGCTGTGCTCAATTCTGTTGAGGCCATGAGAACTATGACCTAAGACACTATCACAACCAAGAAGATCCTAAGGAGACATGATGACTTGATGTCATGTGGAATCATCAAACAGGAAAAGATCCCCACTAAGGTAACCCAAGTGAAATACAGACTTCAGTTAATGGCAACATATCAGTACTGGTTCAGTAATTGTTACAAATGATGTTAGATATTAATAAGACACCTGACATGCACTGATATAAGATTTAAAAAGAGAGAAAACTAGAAGCCATGAAAGCTCTGCATTATCTAAAAAATTTTTGTGTAAATCTATTACCCTCAAATAAAAGCTACCCTACAATAAACTTTAGTTTAAAACATATTTTTCCAAACTCCTGTTGATTTAATTATTTGTACTAATAATTACTAATAATTGACAGTGTTAACAAGACCTATTTGGGGGCACACTTTTTCTTTTTTCTTTTTTTGGAGAGGTTTTTGCCATAGGGTGTATGCTCTCACTGGAGAGACAGGGAGAGAGACAGAAAGCAAAAAAAAAAAATCACTCCTAAGGGGGTGGGGCCACACCACAATCCTTTCTCCATTCTCCTCTCAGGATTTTAGGCATGCACAAGTATGCACCCACTGTGATTTTTTTTATTATTTCTTTTTCTTTTTTTTTTTTTTTTTTGAAGAGGTTTTTGCTATAGGGCGTGTGTGCTCGCCAGACAGAGAGAGTCAGAGAGACAGAAAGCGAGAAATCACTCCCCAGGGGGAATGGTCACGCCGCAATCCCTTCTCCTCCATTCTCCTCTCGGGATCTTGGGCACGCACGCACAGGCACCTGGCGTGAGTTTTAAGCCACCGGGTCCAGGACGCGAACCACGGTCGACTACGTGGGAGTCCAGCGACATAGCCATTACACTAACTGCTGGTCCCCACCCACTGTGATTTTCAAACCACCAGGTCCGGGACTCAAACCGAAGTTGAATAAATCCAGTGCCTTAACCACTATACCACCTGCTGGCACAAGTGAGATCTATGTTTTAATAAGAGCATTAGGAAGGAAGGAAGGGAGGGAGGGGAAAGAAAGAGAAAGAAGAAGAAAGAGAAAGAAAAAAAGACTAACATGACTTCAAATAAATTTTACATGATTTAAGTTAAAGTAATAACCCTTGAGTACTTACTTATCACATTGTTTTGTATTATGCTATCCTGGATTCATTCTATAAAAAGGTGGTAACTTTAGAGTAGAGGAGAAAATGTACATTTGCTGAACATTTCAAAATAGTGCTTTTGTTAAAAAAAAAAAGAAAAAAAAACAGTACCAATTACAAACTGATTCATTGTGACTAAATCTATTATTCCAAAGAATTCTTTTCTTTGTTTTTACCTGTCTCTTAGTAGTAATATAATGAAATATTTGCTACTCAAAAAAAAAACAAAGAAATCAATAATGTGAACAGAATCTGTGACAAAGATGATGATGTTTCTAAATCAGTAGCTATTAAAAGTCAACTACTGGGGGGAACCAGCAGTTAGCATAATGGCTATGTCGCTGGACTCCCACGTAGTCGACCACGGTTCGCGTCCCGGACCCGGTGGCTTAAAACTCACGCTGGGCGCGTGTGCGTGCGTGCCCAAGATCCCGAGAGGAGAATGGAGAAGGGATTGCGGCGTGACCACCCCCTCTGGGGGGTGATTTCTCGCTTTCTGTCTCTATGTCTCTGTCTGTCTGGCGAGCGCACGCGCCCTATAGCAAAAACCTCTCCAAAAAAAAAGTAAAATAAAAGTCAACTACGGGGACCAACATTCAGCATTATGTTGCTGGACCTCCACACAGCTGACCATGGTTTGAGTCCCAGACCTGGTGGCTTAAATTCATGCCAGGTGTGTGCGTACCCAAAATCCTAAGAGGAGAATGAAGGAGCAGGAATTGCCACATGGTCATCCCCCTGGGAGGCGTTTTCTCATTTTCTGTGTCTCTCGATCTCTCTGGTGAGCACACAATGCTCCCTAGCAAAAAAAATTCTCAAAAAAAAATTACTGGGCTGGCAGGTAACATGGTGGATAAGGTACTGGACTCCCACACGGCCAACTGCAGTCTGAGTCCCAGACCTGGCAGCTTACTTTCTCACTTTTCCTCTTTCTCTCTCCCTCTGGTCAAATTTTAAAAATGATAATATTAAATTAAATTAAATAATTATAAAGAAAAAAGTCAATTACCATACTATACAGAAAGTGATAAAACTTATAAAAAAAAACAGTATAAGAATATTCTATAAGTGATTTTAGATATAGCTGTGCCTTAGGGCAAAAAATAACTTTGAGAGGGTCAGAAAAATTATTGGAAGCCCAAATTCTGGAATGTTTCCAACCTAAGTTGGATTTTTAAGTACACTAAGTATGTTAATACAGCTGGTCACTAAGCTAATGATACAAGGGATCCGCACTTTATCTGTGCCCTAAAATACAAACTGAAGTAATGTGACCAAGAAAACATGTTAGCTCTAAAATATAATTGGTAATATAATAATTTAAATACATCTGACTTCTGACTGTATAACAGAAGTAGCTTCTTATTAACAAATGCATCACATCTTAAAGTATGTTCATGTTAACTACACCATCATAACAGAATAGAGGTCATGATTTTGTTGAAAGAAAAATGGATATCATATAGCTTGAGAAATAATTAACAAACAGAAAACATATGACACTGACATAAAAACAATCCTGGAAAAGCATCTAATGAACAACTATGGCGGATGTTAAAAAACAGAAAAAGTCATATGTCCCTACCACAAAAAGATTACACGAATCTGGGGCCAGCCCATGGCCTAGTGGTTTAATCCTATGTGGCCAAAACCGTGATTTGAGTACTAGATGCAGCAGCTTGAGAGATACACCAGGTCTGTGTGCATGTGTGCCCTAAAGCAAGAAAGGAGAGACAGACAGAGGAGACAGGATTGCACCCATGTGGACATGTTTTCTCACTTACCCTTCCATCTCTTGAGATTGCTGGAAACCTCTGAAAACTATTTTTTATATATATATATATATATATATATATATATATATATATATATATATATATAAAATGAAACCAGCAGATGATGTAATGGTTATATCCCTGGACTCCCATGTAGTCAACTACAGTTTGAGTCCCAGACCCTGTGACTTAAAATGCATGCTGGTTGCATGTGAGCAAGAGATCCTGAGAGGAGATTAGAGGAAAAGGAAGGAACTATGGTCTGGCCATAGTGTCTGTCTCTACAGCGAGTACCCTATAACAAAAAAAATCTCTCTAAAAACAATTAAACTGAATTTGGGACCAGCAAATAGCATAATAATCATACCACTGAACTCCCACATAGTTGATTAAGGTCAAATCCTGGAACAAGCAGCTTAAAATTCACACTGGGCACAAGTACATGCATGTTCAAAGATTGAGGTACTGGACTCCCATATGGCTAACTGAAGTTTGAGGCCCAGATCTGGCAGCCTGCTTTCTCACTTTCCCTCCCCTCTCTCTCTCTCTGGTCAGATTAAAAAATAATAAAAATAGAATTAAACACATAATTAAATACATAATTCTTTTAGAGATATATTCTTTCTGTGAAATCAACAAGCATTGCTGTTCTAAAACCTACCTTATGAATACATAGGGATACCCAATGGACATCAGGATAAAACACTTCCAACACAAAATAAGATTTACCAAATACTAATATAGATAAATACAATCTCAAAATAAGAATTATACAATGCTAAAATCCAATTCATTTGATGATTTTTTTTAAATGATATTTTGAACAGAACAGAAACAGACTTTTAAGGTCTCAAAAAAAAAAAAAAAAAAAACTCCTGGCATATAAAGAAGCACACTTATTAAAAAGCCCATCACCTTTGTTTTTAATGAAGGAGAGAAAGCAACTGCTTGATAAATATAAGACATTGTAATACAGGGACCAGCAGGTGGCATGGTGATTAAGGAGCTGGACATTCCCACCTGGCTGACCACAGTTTGAGTCCCAGACCTGGTGGCTTGCTTTTCTCACTTTCCCTCTATCTCCGTGTGTCTCTCTCTGATCAAATTAAAATAAATGAATAAAATTTTAAAAATAATTCTTTAAAAAAAGAAACTGTAATTCATATGAATATACTTTCCTAATTTGAAAACCAAAGGAAAGGTACAGATGAACAAATTAAAGTTTTAACTGCTATGGTCAAAGCCATATAAAAATTAAGATGACAGTCATGCTAATTTCACCAATGAAATGGAGACTAATGACCTTTCAAATTTTGTCTGTTTAACAGAAAACGTATGTTTGGTAAGCATATTTGATTTACAAAAAGCAGTCATTGACTTCATTCTTACATACTCTAATGATTTACATTCTGTACAAATTTTATTTTAAATAACTTTAGGTACCATTTAATAACAACAGTTGACATTTGAAAAATACTACCATTCTCTCCAAAAAAAAGGAAAAAAAAAAGATTTAGGGACCAGCAGTTAGAGTAATGGCTATGTTGCTGGACTCCCATGTAGTCGACTACGGTTCAAGTCCTGGACCCGGTGGCTTAAACTCACACTGGGCACGTGTGCATGTTACCGAACTCAAATCAGGTTCGCTCGCCCAAGCGCTATAAAACCAAGCCATAGGCACATGGTGTGATGAAGGAAAGTACAGTTTTATTGCAAAGCACAAAGCAAAGAGAGCGGGCAGCTCATGCTGAAAAGACCCGGTCTCCTCAAGATGTTCCCCACATGCGTTTGTTTTGTTTTGGGTTTTTTTTGAGAGTTTTTTTTTTTTTCTCTTTTTTTGCTATAGGGCGCGTGCGCTCGCCAGAGAGAGAGAGACAGAAAGCGAGAAATCACCCCCCAGGGGGAATGGCCACGCCGCAATCCCTTCTCCTCCATTCTCCTCTCGGGATCTTGGGCACGCACGCACACGCGCCCGGCGTGAGTTTCAAGCCACCGGGTCCGGGACTCGAACCGTGGTCGACTACGTGGGAGTCCAGCGACATAGCCATTACGCCAACTGCTGGTCCCCCCACATTAGTGTTTAAGGACAAAATTAGGAGAAGAGGTCCTAGGCGCATGATCAGTTCAGTGGTTGGTTCAAGAGGGCTTGATCATCTTGCAGGCATTCTTGATTGGTGAAGCCTTAGATAATCAAATTCCTCTTTAGGTGTCTGGAACTCTTCAGCCTGGAGTCTTTGAGCTCACAACCAGCAGTTTCCAGTCTACAAAACATCTTACATATTAAAATGAAAACCTTCTTTCCTTTAAGTGAGAATTTTAGAGGTCAAATGGCCCTCACTCATGGTCCATGTTATCATTACCATAACCAAAGTCTGAAGACTTATTCCTTACTCTGGTCCATTACAATGTAAAATGGACTTTATATTTCATGAACCCTAGAAAATACCTTAGGGGGTCCTTGCTAGGTTTCAAGCACATGGACCCTATAGCAAAAACCTCTCCAAAAAACAGAAAAAAAAAATTACCATTCTGTTTTTACCTTCTAAAAGTGGTTATCAAATTTTGGTTAGAACAATTTCATCCAAATCTGAAAGAGGTCCTCAGGGGTGTGTGTGTGTGTGTGTGTGTGAATATAAACACTGTGATTGACAGTGGGGTCATCCCAAAGAGGTCTTAACCATAAAATAATTTTTAAATATTTAAGATTGTTATTGCGACATGATAAATTCTCAAATGACAAGTATTTCAAGCAAAAGCAAATAAGCTTAGAACAACATTAAGATATTGATAGTTAAAATAAAAGTATATAAAATTTAAAATTATGTGAAAAAGTAGAATGAGAAAAATCAAATTAACTAAGATAAATATATTGCATCAAACTAGAAATCTAGAGGAAATGAGTGATTTTCTAGTAAAATACATGTTTACAAAATAAACCCTAAAATAAATTAGAACAATCAGCTTAGATAGGCTTGAAATGATGCTAGAGATTGCCCAATAAAAAACATCCCAGGGCCATACATTCTTTAGGCTGAGTGCTGAGTTTTAACAAATTCTAATTTCAATTCAAAAGGTCAAGGTCTAGAGAAGAAAGCAAGGTGATGTCCTTCAGTTCATTTTAGAGTGCATTCTACCTAACACAGAATATCAATGTTTTAAAGACAAACGTTATTTCCTGTACCATTGCCCACATACTGCCCATTAAACTGACTTTCTCAACAAGGAAAAAAAAATGTAGGTAAGTTTCAAGACACAAGATACATTTTGATGGAAGTCTGGTTTGAACATGAATAATACAATTAAATGTAAATGATGCTGTGGGTTTTGATACACCTGGTTTCCAATTTTCCAATACTATGGCAACAGTTTCAACACAGAGAAAAATGAAAAAAACAGCACAAGTCATGTTAGGAAAAATCATTTGATATCCTGTAATGATACTCAGTGACTGAAGGTAACTAATTAATAATCTTTAAAAACAGAAGTCAGGGCCCAACCCCCTTCCTTCTGCCCCAAGGCAGAGAGCAGCAGCTCAAGTAGTGTCTACTCCTTTATTCTTTCAGGTACCAGACTGCCTTAGAAACACACTTGAATCTGTAAAAACCACCTGGGCAGCTTCATGGTGAGTGGTCTAGTCTCCCTGAGTCATAATTCTGTGAAAGGGTCTGCAAAACTTACATGAGAAAGTAGACACGGAGCTTTCACCTTCGTTCTGAAGCAGGAAGCTCCCCCTACAACTGGGTTATCTCAGAGCCACAGCGGCATCTCTCTGGGGTTATCCTTTATAAAAAGGGAAGGTATCTTCCTCCTGTGGATATAGCCCCAAGGTGTCCTGGATCCATGGCGTCTCCCCCAAAGGAGTTTTGAGGAAGCTCAGATGCTACAGCCCAGACAAGCAAGTGGCACCTCACCTGGTGGGGAAGGCTGTTCACATGACCCCCTGCTGGACACCTGGGGTAGCAGCACACAAGGCACTCTTGGTCCCCGTTACTAAACTCAAATCAGGTTCACTGTCCCAAGTGCTATAAAACCAAACCATAGGCATAAGCTGTGATAAAGAAAAGTATAGCTTTAATGAATCAAAATTTTTAAATGTAAAGAAACAATTGCTTAAGACTTAAAGCCAGGGAAAAGAAAAGTTACGATTCTCTCCAAATAGTAGGTAGATATTAAAACTCAAAAACAACCATGTACAGAGCTAAAATCTAGTAACAAGTGTACTATTGTTTTCTCGGGAAACATTTTTCTTTCCATTCTCCCTTTTTACCAAAGAAAAGCATAGTAAAACTAATTTATTTGCAAAAAATAAGTTTAGTCTTAATTTCATCTGTTATTTGCACAAAATCCAACAAGAATACTAATCAATCTAGTTAGCTCTGCTAGAACCTTTTATAAGGAACTTCAGATTAGACTCTTTAAGAAGCCTCCCAAGACTACTGAGCCAAGTCAAGACTCTATCATCTGACTGTGCCTTTAAGTACCTGTACTTGGAAGTTTTGGGGCCTGTTAAGTGATATTCTTTACTAATCTGCTAGGCAGAACTGCTTGAAGTACCAGGCTATCTTTCAAGAGCTTCTGTTGGCTTTGTTGAAATCAATCTTTGTTCCTTAGCTTTCTGGTCATATTTTCAGATATCACATGCCAGTCAAAGCCCTGGCAATAACCAATGCTTCCAATTTCTGAGGCAAGGCAACAAGTATTATTGAACTTATGCAAACAACCATACTGCCACAAAAGAATGCTCACCAATACTTTCTCATTTCAGGGAGTCAGGAAGCGAAAAATGTTTATGTTTCAATTTCGAAAGAAACAGCTCAAAAAAAGACAAAAATCCTTAAATATGGAAAACAAAGCATAGAAGAAAATCAGTAATGTTTTAGTCTAAAGGCAAACAATTCTGTTTTGCCAGTTCAGTCTCATGTAATTAATCTCTCTTTTGTTGAGTTTGCAGTGTTACTATGGTCAAATCTTTCCATTTAAATCCTGGAATTTCAGAGATATAATCTCAAAAACCCATATTCATTTATCGGGCTTTTTTTTTGTGGCAATGCAGAGATCAGCTGCCTCAAGATGAAGCCAAATATCTCCTTCCCTGCCACCGGCTGCCAAAAACTCATTGAAGTAGATGATGAATGCAAACTTTTTACTTTTTATGAGAAGCGCACAGCCACAGAAGTTGCTGCTGACACTTTGGGTGAAGAATGGAAGGGTTATGTAGTTTGAATCAGTGGTGGAAATGACAAACAAGGTTTCCCCACGAAGCAGGGGTGTCTTGACCCACGCTCTTGTCCGCCTACTACTGGGTAAGAGATATTCTTGTTACAGACCAAGGAGAACTGGAGGAAGAAAGTGCAAATCTGTTCAGGGTTGCATTGTGGATGCCAATCTAAGTGATCTCAACTTGACTGTTGTTAAAAAAAAGGAGAAAAGGATATTCCAGGACTGACTGATACTATGGTGCCTCATAACCTAGGTTCTAAAAGAACTAGCAGAAAAGAAGACAATGTCCACCAATATATTGTAAAAAGCACTTAAGTAAAGAAGGTAAGAAACCTAAGACCAAAGCACCTAAGATTCAGCATCTTGTGACTCCACAATGTCCTGCAACACAAATGCTGGTGTAGTGCTGTCAAGAAACAACATACTAAAAAAAAATAAGGAAGAGAAAGCAGGATATGCTAAACTTTTAGCCAAGAGAATGAAGGAGGCTGAAGAAAAATATCGAGAACAGATTGCAAAGAGACACAGGCTGTCCTTACTGAAAGCTTCTAAGTCTGCATCCAGTCAAAAATAAGATTTTTATAAGAGTAACAAATAAGATCAGATATCAAATCTCAAAAAAAAAAAAAAAAAAAAAAAAGAAGAAGAAGAAGAGTACTTATTGGGGGCCAGGAGCTGACATGGTGGGTCATGGCACTAAACTCCCACATGGTTGACTACACTTTGAGTCCCAAACCTGGTGTCCTGTTTTCTCATTATCCCCCTCTGTGCCTGATCAAATCGAATAGTAATAAAAATGATAAATAAACCTACATAAATGATTATTTAAAAAAAATAAAAAAGCGTATTTGGGAACAGCAGTTGGTGTAATAGCTATGTCACTGGACTCCCATGTAGTCAACCATGGTTCGAGAGCCAGATCCGGCAGCTCAAACTCACATCAGGTGTGTGTGCTCAAGATCCCGAGAGGAGAATGGAGAAGGAATTTCGGCATGGCCATCCCCCCTGGAGGGTGACTTCTTGCTTTCTGTCTCTCTGTTTCTCTCTGTCTTTCCAGTGAGCACACATGCCCTATAGCAAAAACCTCTCCCAAAAAACTTATTAAAAAAGAGTATTTGTCAGAATCGTTTCCACTAATTTTCTTAAATGAGGCAATTTTTGGATTATAGCTTATTACAAAATGTTTTTAAAAGATCATCATAATAAAACATTTAACTATAGACAACAAAACTTGGCCCTGGTTCGAGATCTAATTTTACCATATTTCAAAATAGACAAATTTGATAATATCTATGATAAGTTACTTTAGAACTATTTAGCATTACAAGTATGACTAATAACACACTAATATATAACATGTAATTTAAGAATCTCATACAATTTTGGAACACCCATTGACACAAATTTGTATATAGAGAGCTAAACACCATTTCATATTTAACAAAATTTCCCATATAATTTCAACATGTCAGAAAGTCTAATCTATCTTTCTCAGACATCCAACGGCCCTCTTAAGAATTTCTAAAAATTAGTTCAAGGTCAAAAAACTTAAACTGGAGCTAAAATTTGACATGGGACGTTTGTCAAATGTGGGATGTCTGTGGGGGACCAGCAGTTAGCATAATGGCTGTGTCGTTGGACTCCCACATAGTTGACCACGGTTCGTGTCCCGGACCCAGTGGCTTAAAACTCACGCTGGGCGCATGTGCGTGTGCGCCCAGGATCCCAAGAGGAGAATGGAGGAGAAGGGACAGAGGAGTGGCCATCCCCCCGGGGAATGATTTCTCGCTTTCTGTCTCTGTCTCTCTCTGTCTATCTGGTGAGCACATGTGCCCTATAGCAAAAACCTCTCCAAAAAGAAAAAAAAAAAAAAAAAAAAAAAAAAAAGAGTGGTGAAATAGATGAACATAAAATTAGACAGGACAGAAATCTAAAATAAGCCCATGTTAAGTATAGCCAACTGATTTTGTCAAAGGTCAAAGGCAAATCAATGGAAGAAGAAAAGTCTGTTCAGAATAATGGGAATCAGTCCAAGAAAAGGAAACACAGATGAAAATTCTATAGCACACCCTCCAAAAAATATCACTCAGAATAGTGCATAACCTTAAATTTTTAAATGTAAAACAGTGAAAGTTATACAAGAAAGCACAGAAGAGTATCTGAACCCCTGCACTTGGGAGAACTATACTTTGTTCCACACTTCTTCCTTTCAAGATGCTAAATTTCTTTTCTGGGTCCTGTCTCACCCCTACTCCAGGATCTGGCTCAGCTGAGGCTCTCTGTGAAAACCTGGGAGCTCTGCAGGATTAAAGACTGGGGAAAATGCCTACATGAGCTGGAGGGGTTTTGACTTTTAACTAGGGGTGACTGGGAGTGGCAGTACTTTCTGCTCAGGACACCAGAGAACAGGGAGCCCCAGGAGAGGTGCCCCTGGGGGCTCAGGGCCCATTCTTTATTAAAGTTTATTTATTTTTTCCATGAGCTACAAAGAATCAGGCATCCTCAACAAGGTCTTCACACCACATGGCCCTCCAGCCTCAGTCAGGCCCAAATCATGGGCACTCATGCCGATGTGCTTAGCCAGATCTCCAGGTATGAACCTGAAACATCTCCACCTGGATCGGCCTCATGGACACCATGCTACTGACAGGCTCCCTCAGTGCCCCTTTTATCCTACTTTCTAAAATTCAGTGCCCACAACACAGCCCTCACTGGGTGGAGGATTCAAGCATCAGCACCAAGTCCAGAAGTCAGGCCACTATGACCAGCCTGGAGCACCTTGACAGGAGATAGAGCATCCTAGGAGAGCCCAAGGTAACTAAGGCCAAAGGGGAACAGGTGATCAACAGAGCCAGGAACACCATCATGGGTTGAACTGTATCCCCAAAATCTGTATGTCAAAACTCTAATCTGCAGGACCCCCAGTATCTTTTACTGTGCCCTTATATAAAGACATCTTTACAGATGGCCAAGTTAGGATATACTAATTAGGGGCCAACAGATGGCGTGGGGGTTAAGAAGGTGGATCCTACATGGCCAACAGCATGGTTTGGTTCCCAAACACAGAGGCTTGAAAATCATGCCTGACGCATGTGCATGCATGTCGAAAATACTGAGAGGAAAGTGAAGATATTGTGGCATGGCCATCCTCCTCGAGGGGTGCTCTTTCCTTCCTCCCTCCCTCCCTCCCACCCTCTCTCTCCCTCCCTCCATTGAGCACACATACCCTATGGTAAATGAAATGTTTTCTTTAATGAAAAGTGGGGCTAGCAGGTGTCATGGAGGTTGAGGCCATGAACAACTGCAACTCAAGTCCCAGACCTGGTCGCTTGCTTTCTCATTTACCCTCTGTGTGTCTTCTCTCTGGTAAGCACACATACCCTATAGCAAACTTTTTAAATAAAGAAAAGAAAAACAAACATTAATAGTTGGAAATCCAGGGACATCAGGTGGTGTGGTGGTTGAGGTGTTGGATTTCCACATGGCCAACAGTGGTTCAAGTCTCAGACCAGACAGCTTGCAAAATATACTGGGCACATGTGTGTGCATGTCCCAAATCCCAAAAGGATAATAGAGAAGGGATTGTGGCATGGCCATCCACCCCGAGAGGTGATTTCTCACTTTTTATCTGTCTCTGTACCTTTCTCATGAGCACACATGCCCTATGGCAAAAACCTAAGGGAAAAAAGTTGGGAATCTGCTTTCTTTTTTTGAGAGGTTTTGCTAGAGGGCATGTGCAATCGCCAGAAAGACAGAGAGAGACAGAGAGATAGAAAGCGAGAAATCACCCCCCGGGGTGATGGCCAGGCTGCAATCCCTTCTCCATTCTCCTCTCGGTATCTTGGGCACGCACGCACATGTGCCCAGCGTGAGTTTAAGCCACCAGGTCCAAGACTTGAACCGCGGTCGACCACATGGGAGTTCAGTGACATAGCCATTACACTAACTTCTGGTCCCAGAAATTTGATTTCTACAGAGGGTAGCCAGTGAAATTTCTAGCTATTGGGCTGGAGGATGGTGGTGACAATTTGACAGGTTTCCTCGTCTGCAGTGCTCAGGTAAACACAGAATTGGGTACTTACAAAAGAATAACATGATGTCACTTATGTCAAGTGAATGTACCTTAAAAAAACCCTCACCTCTTACCGGAATTTTCATTCCCTGAATGGAGAATTTGTCCCACAAAGGATAAAGAGCAAAGTTGAAGATTTCTAGAGCCAAGGTCACTCCACTGACACTTTACACCACCAGCCAAGGCCTAGGGAGAAAGAGTGCTTTATTACAAACTGGAGTTTTTAATCTGCAGATAGCAGAGCACCAAATACCTGCAAGCAGACCTCAGAGTCACCAGATATGGGAGGCACTGTGGTTCCGATGTCCTTCTCTCAACACCAACACCACAATTTCAACACCACAGAGCATATTCTGGACTCTCTATGTGCCACTCAGTGTATCCTACACAGCACATGGTTTCTACGCCTCCTGTGACATATGCCAAGGGCCTGGGAGGGCTACCTGGAGTTTCTGTAGCAGGCACAGACCAACCCAGTCCAAGCTATGAGGCCAAAGAGAGGCTATATCATCCCCTCACCCTGGCACTGAGCCCCACACACCCAGGCTGGGGCAGGAAGATGTTACACACCAGGATGGCGGCCAGTCACCAAGGGCCAGGCAGTGCCCTCTGGTTGGTACTGAGGAGGAGAAGCCCCTGTGCTTCCCAAGGTAGTGACAGGAATTTAACAGGAATGGAAGCTTTATGAGGCAAAAGGTCAGTTCACAACCCCTACAGGGAGTATAGGGTGATTCAGGACAAGGACTAGGGTTAACTGAGGTCCAAAGCCCCCTGGCTAGCCATCAGGGTGATGTGGAGGAGGCCCACTGGCTCAGCTGAGGCTGAGCAGTCCCTGCTGAGTGATAGTCCAACCCTAGGTATGGACTAGGGTACCCTGGTACATACATCTAAAATTACTAAAGTTATTTCAAGTTGTCTGGGGATGAGCCTTCTGGGAAGGGAAGTAGGTATGAAGGCCCTGAGACAGAAGCAGGCCTGGAACATTCAAGGAACAACAAGGAGCCCCAAGTGCCTGGAGAGTACAGGGCTGAGCAGGTGAGAGACTGAGATGGTAGAGATGGGAGGCCTGCTGGGCCTCAGCATGGAACTTGGTTTTGCTTCTGAGTGAACTGGAGAGTGACTCAATACAGTTGAAATAACTGCAAGGTTATACCACTGGACTGAGGAAGGGTCTCTGTGACTAGTTCAGAGGCTGACAGATTCAGGACACTGCCAACCAAAGTCAAGCAAGGCTGAAGGTTGATTCTATGGGACCGAATTCACATTTTAGAGACCATTTCAGTGTTTCACTGAACATTTTCTTTTTAAATTTAATTTTTTAATTAATTAATTTATTTATTTATATTTATTCATTCTATATCCATATAGTCAACAAAATGAGATTTTCCATCCAGTATACACTGTATGCTAGTTTAATCAAGGATAGTACCGTACATGTTATCATGAACAAATAACTTTCCATTTCTTGTTTCTTATATATTTTGCTTTTTTCCCCCTTGATTCCCTATCTCTCCCCCTCTGCCATTCCCCACCATCCTCCCATACTGTCTCTGGTATGTATGCCTTTTTTTTTTTTTTTTTTTTTTTTTTTTACGTTTTATTGATTCACTAAAGATCTTAATCTAAAAACTTTCAATAGCAAGCACAACTGATATCTACAAATCCACGAACACCTGTCTATCTTTAGGCATAAATCTCAAGGAGTAAAGTGAACATACTATAAAATAGCACCTAGCTGACGCTATATAGCTTACTGTAGTCATTAATAGGTATTTTTTAATGCACATCAAGTTATCATTGGACACTTTCAAAACCTTGACTTTGTAATAAATGGTCCAATTCATTCACTATGATTGGATCAATTATTCCAAAGAAGCCTTTCCTTTGTTCTCATGTGTACTTTATAGTAGTAATATAATTAAGCATTTAGGATTACAAAAATATTTTAGAGAGATTTTTGCTATAGGGTGCATGTGCTCACCAGAGAGACAGACAGAGACAGAAAGTGGGAAATCACCCCTGGGTGGATGGCCACACCTTCTTTATTCTCCTATCAGGAATTCTGGGCACAAATGTACACATGCCTGGCATGTGTTTTAAGCCACCGGATTCAAAACTTGAACAGAGGTCAACTACATGGGAGTTCAGTGATGTAATCATTATGCATTCTGCTGGTCCCTGAAAATAATATTTTTAAAAAGCAAGAATGTGAACAGTCTATGACCAAGAGAATTCTTCCTCACACTTTTTAAGTCACGAGAATTTTAAAAATTGTTCAAAGTCTGCCTCAGTGATACTACAGAAAGTTATCGAACTGAAGAAACATAAGTGTTAGGGGCATCTGAGTGATTTTAGATATTACTGCATTCTATGGGGCAAAAATGCTTTGACCTTCAGAGGCTCTTGCAGAATTCTTGAAAACCAAACCTCTAAAGTTTTTTTCAAATTTAGTTGAACTTTTAAGTACATTAATAATGGAGCAAGCAGGTGGCATGGTGGTTAATGTGCTGAATTCTCACATGCTTGACCACAGTTTGAGTCCTAGATCTGGCAGGTTGAAAACCACACCAGTTACATGGCCATGGGTGTCCCAAATCCCAGAAGGAAAATGGAGGAGGAGTCACTGCAGTATAGCAATCCCCCGAGGGGTGAGTCCTCACTTTTCCTCTCACTGTCTCTATCCAGTCAGTGTAAACTCCTAAATAAGTAAATAGGTACAGTCGTTATGATGCTGATACAGCTGGTCACAGAGTAACTGATCAAAGTGCAGACCCGAGCCTTATTTGTGTACTAAATTAAAATTGAATTACTAATCTTCCTAGAAATAAAACTAATATCAGAATCCAAATAGGTTTGACTGTACAACAGAGGCAGCTCCACACATCAAGAGTAGGGTCACATGTAATACACTGTCATGGCCACACGAGGGAGCTCCATGACTACATTGGAAAGAAAACTAGACTACAGGCTGGCATTTAATCTGGAAGATTGGGCCACAACAGAAGATAAAGTACATGAGAATGAACTGGTGAAATAGCATTTTATGACTTTTGACTAAAACATTGCTGATTTTCTCCTAGGCTTTGTTTTACAGTTTTATGGATTTTTGTCCTGTTTTGAGCTGCAGTAGGTTCATTTACCTAGTGTTTGAACAGAATCCTAACCTGTTTCCTGGCTTTAAGTTTTAAGTACAAGTCCTTAGTATTACTTTCATCTATTAAAGCTAAAACTGCTTTTCTTGAAAATAAAAATATATTTAAAATACCTTTTAATAACCATAGCATAAACTAGGTATTACCTTATAGTATATTCATTCTACTCTGCCTTTCACAGCTAAAGTCAAACATGTATTCACTGATATGTACATACCAGTTAAACTTGCTATTGAAAGTAGTTAGATTATAGAAGAAATTCTGTGATCAATAAAATGTGGGCAGGGGAAAGGAATGGAAAACAACTGTAGACACCAGAGATAGTGTTGGAAAAGGGTGGAAAAGGGCAGAGGGTCAGAAATAGGGGGTATTGTAGTCCTATACACTGCCAAAAGGCTTGCTCCCAGCCGCCTGTGGGTAATGAAGTTTTACATAACAGCTGGAAATCCTCCTCCTAGAGGCATGTGAGTAATATAGTCTGAGGCAGCCAAGTACAGCCAAATGTGGTGCAGGGTCCGAGGGTCACTTGAATGCAGCCTGTTTGACAGGCCAGGTCGAGTGGTGCCTGAGTGCAGACCAATAGCAGCAGACTAGGCCAACCTGCACCTGAGTGAAACCAAACATGGTTCAGGGGACGAGTGGAGCCAGTGTACAGTGATGTAAGGGTTGAATGGTGGTTGAGTGCAGCCAAACCTGGTATAGTGATGTGTGAGAGCAGCCAAATGGCAGTGGGACAGGACAGGCAGTGCCCAAGCACAGCAGAATGTGGCACAGGGACAAAGCAGTGTCCAAGTGCAGCCAGATGGTGGCAGGCAAGGTCAAGCAGCTTCTGAGTTAGGCCAAGTACAGCTGAATGTGGTGCAGGAGCTGAGTGGAGTGGAATCAGAGTATAGATGCAGAGCAGGACAGGAATGGCAATGCAGTGCCTAAGCAGTACTGAATTCTTTCCTGTGTGAAGCCAGTGTCTACCAGTGCTACGAAGAGCCCGGTACACCAAAAAGGTGGTGGGCCAAGCCCAGTCAGAGCTGAATGGCAGTGCAGGAACTGAACAGAGCCCAAGTGCACCCTAACAGTGGGGCAGGGGCTGAGTGGAGTGGAAAGGGTGTTGCCGTAGCGAGTGTATCTATGGAGATACCAAGCATCCACCCTCCCACCTTACACCCTGATCTGGGGTCTGCTGTTTCTCCTGGCCCTGTGCATCCCACCTGTATATTCTTGGTCTTTCAACAGCACCTTTTCTGACTGTTCAGTGTCTAACATACTCAGCTTTCTGAATGAGGGGACAGGTGGATCACACATATTTTGAGGCCTGAGCACTCCCACTCAAGAGTTCTAATGAAGTGGAACCACAGCCTGAGCTACATACCATCCCACCACCATAGCCCCTGATGAGGACAGCCGTGAAGGACCACGTCCCTGCTCCATGGACAAGGGTGGCTCAAGTGGAGTCTGACCCATCAGATGTCTAAGCCATGACTCAAAGTTCAGTGTCTCCCCTCCCTGACTCTCAGGGAAGAGAGCATTGTTCTCCAAATTTAGTGACATAAAATTGGCCATGCGCAGGTCACTGGCATTGGGCAGTCACAAAGCTGTACAGCCCTCTCCACCAACCAGTTCAGAATGCTCCCATCTGAAACGTCATATCCCAGACAGTTCTCATCTGAAACCCCACACCCCAGAACAGACTCATCTGAAAACCCATGCCCCATAACGCTCTCATTTGAAACCCCACACCCCCAATGTTCACATCTGCCCCAGCTGAAACTCCACATTCACCCAGTAAACACCAGCTCTCCATCTGGCTCAACCCAGCCAGAGCCACTGTAGTGTAGGTCTCCATGGATGGGAAAACCTGAGGCACTGCATCAGCCCTTAATAGCTTAACTCTGAGGTGTAGACAACTGACCCACAGTGAGGAAGAATCAAGATTCTTGGCAGCAATGGGGGTCTCCCAGCCTTGGCCCCCACCTTCAGGCACAGGTGTGCCCATTCTCCCTGGGTCTTGACTGCTCTCCCCTGCCCAAGATATCCCACCCTGCACAGAGTCCCCCCACCCTTGGCTACCTTAGAGGCTTCTGTGCCCCTGGTCCAGTCCAGCATGCTCACACCTTACCCTTCCAAGTGTGAGAGGAGCCAATATAGTGCCCAGGTCCCACTGCAGCAAGACTGGCCTGTTTAACTGGAACAGGTTTACTCAACAAGTCACTAAACCTCTCTGTGTCTCAGTTCTCCACTGGAGGTACCTATCTGTGTTAGTCTCTGCAGGCTACCCTAGACCAGAGGTCTTTTTTTAGGTTTTGTCACAGGGCATATGCATTCACTGCAGAGAGACAATAGAGACCCAGAGAGTGTGAAAGTGATAAATCACCCCTCCAATGGGGGGATGGCCATGCCACAATCCCTTCTCTTCTAGTCTCCTCTTGGGATTTTGGGCACTCATGTACACTCAGGTCCAGGACTCATACCTTGGTTGGCCATGTGGGAGTCCAATGCTTGAACTACCACACCACCTGATGGCTCTGCCCAGGGTCTTTAAACAGAAATATCTTACCTACAGCTCTGGAGTGAGGAATCGACCTTGATAGGGGTGTGTACCCTAGCTTTCCCTCAGTCCACCTTAAGACATGGAGGATTCCAAACTACACCAGCCTACTTCATCCCAACCTCTGTCAGTGATGGAGCCAAGGGGTCGTGTGGGCCTTGACCAGGGTGTGTACTCCAAGTGCCCCAGGTCCTCTTCAGGACCTTCCAGTCATACCAGGGTGCCTCATCATAACCAATGCCACTGACAGGGTCAGGGTATTATGCTGCTCTTGACTGGGGCACACACCCCAGTGTGTGTGTGTGTGTGTGTGTGTGTGTGAATATAAACTTTTTTTAATGCCATTGACACTGGGTTCCTCTGAAATAGGTCTAATTAAGCATAAAATAACTGTCAAGTTTAAGATTGCTATTGGGTCATGAGAAATTTTCAAATATGACAATTCTCTCAATCAAAACAAAGATGACAAAGATATACTAAAATACTGATAGTTAAAAATAAAAGTAGTATATAAAATTAACAATTCTGTAGAAAATTGGAAAGAGAAAAATTAGGTTGAATATGAGAAAATAATTGTATAAAACCAGAGTCCTGAAGGAAATTGGTGATTTTCTAGTAAAATAAACTTTAACAAAATAGACTCAAAGAAGTACAATCATCATAGAAAAGCCTGAAATGCCATACATTTTCACAGCTGAGTGTTAACTAACCTTTAACATATTCTGATTTTACTTAAAATACTTAGGGAAGAAAGTGAGATAATGTCCTTCAGTTCATTTTAGAGTACACTGTATCTAACATAGAAAAGCAATGTCTGAAAGACAAATGCTACTTCCTGTACCATTGCCCACATACTGCTGATTAAACTGACTTTCTCAATAAGAGAAAAAGTGTCGGTCATTTTAAAGTCACAAAATACATCTTGGGACCAGCAGTTAGCATAATGGCTATGTCACTGGACTCCCATGTAGTTGACCGTGGTTCAAGTCCCGGACCCGGCAGCTTAAACTCACGCCAGGTACGTGTGTGTGCGCGCCCAAGATCACAAGAGGAGAATGGAGGAGAAGAGAATGCAGCGTGGCCATCCCCCCTGGGTGGTGATTTCTTGCTTTCCATCCTCTGTCTCTCTCTGTCATTCCGGCAAGTGCACATGCCCTATAGCAAAAACCTCTCCAAAAAAAAGGGGGAAAAAATACATCTTGACTGAAGTCTGGTTTGGACATGGATGATAATACATTTAAATCTAACTAATGTTGCAGGTTTTGAAATACCTAGTTTTCCATTTTTCATTACTGTGTCAACAGCTTTGACATAAGGAGAAATGAACAGAAAATGCAAAAAGCATTTGCAAATAGAAGTCGTGGAGCATAGCCGAGTAGTGTCTCAACCTCTCTTCATTTTAGGTATGAGATTCCCTTAGAAACACACTCAAGGGACCAACAAATGGAGTAATGGTTACGTCACTGCACTCCCATGTGGTTGACTGTGGTTCAAGTCCCAGATTCAGCACCTTAAAATTCATGCCAGGGGTGTGTGTGTGTGTCCAAAATCCCAAGAGAAGAACAAAGAAGATATTGTGCCGTGGCCATATTTCTCACTTTCTGTCTCTGTCTTTCCAGCTATCACACACACCCTGTAGCCAAAATCTCTCCCCAAAAAATTTTGAAACACACTCAAATCTGTAAAAAAAAAATCTCTGTGAAGTTATCATGGTGAGTGGGCCTAGCCTCCCTGAGCTGTATTTTTGTAAAACAGCCTAGAAAATCTTCCCTGAGAAAGTAAAAACAAGAACTTCCACTTCTGCCCCTAGTGTTGGGAAGTTTACCCCTCACTTTTCCTTATGCCTCTGAGTAATCTAAAAGCTGCAGTGGTGTCTATCTGGGGTTTTCCCTGAGGAGAGGGTAGCTGTGTTACTCCTGGGGACATGGCCCCAAGGCACCCTGAAGCCAGGGTATCTCCCTAGAGATAGTTCTAGGGAGCACGTTCAAGTGCTTGGCTGTGTGCAGCACAGGAATGGAAGTGGGTGGGGGATGCTGGCACCTAGTATAAAGGGGAATGCTGTTCACGAGTTGCCTGCTGGCTGCCTGGCTCAGCATTCTCAGGCCAAGAGTCAACCTGGTATATCAACATGCAGAGATTAAAACCAATTAAAGACCAACATCTCCTGCACTGATTAACAGGATAGAGATAACGAGAAGCAGTGTGGATGGCCAACAGACAAAAATCAATGGATTTCCCACATATGAGCAAAATAGGAACACTTGATATTTGCAATAAAATGAAAATTCATTTACAATAACACCCCTGAAACTGGAGACTGTAAGTATAATAAAAATTAAGCAATTATGCATTCAGCAAATCTTGAAACAGTTGAGAAAAATAAAAAGAAACAAATAAATACAGAGAAATACCTTATTCAAAAGCAGTATACTCACTATTGTTAAGATTCTTGGGCCAGCAGTGGTGAAGGTGGCTGGGTCCAAAATGGCTGACAGTATGATTCAAATCCCAGACCCAGCTGCTTGAGAAACATGCCAGGCTCATCTATGATGCATGACCAAAATCCTGAGAGGACAATGGAGAAGGGATTGAAGAATAGCCACCCATCCCAGGGGGTGATTTCTCATTCTGCTCACTGTCTCTCTGGCAAGTGCATGCTCGCTCACTCTCACGCTTGCTCGCTCTCTCTCTCTCATATATATATAACCTTTCTGACTTAACCTACAGACTCAGAAGAATCCCAGTGAATTTACCAGAAAAAGTATCAAATTATTTTAAAACATAAAACTGAAGAAGACCGGGACCAGCAGTTAGTGTAATGGTTATGTCGCTGGACTCCCACGTAGTCGAACACGGTTCGAGTCCCAGACCCAGTGGCTTAAACTCACGCCGGGCGCATGTGCGTGCATGCCCAAGATCCCGAGAGGAGAATGGAGAAGGGATTGCGGCATGGCCATCCCCCCGGGGGGTGATTTCTCGCTTTCTATCTCTCTGTCTGGCGAGCGCATGCGCCCGATAGCAAAAACCTCTCCAAAAAAAAACTGAAGAAGACCAAAAATAAAGAACTGATACATCCAGATCTGAACACTTAGCATTAAGATATAGTAATAAAGAGAGTGCGATATTGTTGAGGAAACAGATGAATAGAAAACTGAACAGAACAGAGCTCCAAAATAGATCTATGGCCAAATTATCTGTCAAAGGGAAAAAGGCAGTTCAAGGGAGAGAGAAAGTATCTTCCACAAATGGGAACAGAATAGGAACCTATATAGAAAGAGGAATATATGAGGCCAACAGGGTGCATTGTGATTAAGGCCCTGGATGCCCATGTGGCTGACTGAAGTTCAAATCCTGGACCCAGCAGCTTGAAATTCACGCTGATTGCATGTGCATCTGTGCATAAAAAGCCCAACAGAATTGGATGAGAAGGGATTGCTGCATGGCCATTCCCCCTGGGGAGGTGATTTCTTGCTTTCTGTCTTTCTAGTAAGCACACATGCTCTATAACAAAAATCTCTCTAAGAAAAAGGGAACAGAGATAGAAACTCTATAGCTGACCAAAAAAAAAGAAGTCCATAGCCTTAAGTTTTAAATGCAAAATACTAAAAGTTATATAATAAAGCATAGAAGACAATCTGAACCACTGCACTTGGCAGCACTACACTTTGGCCCACAACCTCTGTAAAGATCCTTTCTGAATCCTAGCTCATTCATCCAAAATCTAAGTCTGCTGAGACTACCAATAAAAATTTTAGAGGCTCCACAGGCTAGCAAGCTGGGAAAGATGCTTATCTCTTCCAGAATGGCTTTTGCCTTTGGGAAACTGGAGTTGCCAGAATTTTATGCTCAGGACAAAGAGAACAGGGAAAGGTGCCCTGTGGCTCAGGGCCCACTTTTTATTATTATTATTATTTTTTTTAATTTGAGTTAAGTCTCTTTTTTTTTAAGAACTATTTTATTTAACTTTATTTACTTATTTATTTTAATTTGATCAGAGAGGACCAGAGCAAGAAAGGGAGGGAGAGTGAGAAAGGAGAAAGAAAGCTGCTAGTTCCGGGACTTGAACCATAGTCAGCCATATGGGAGTCCAGTGCCCTTAACCACCATGCCACCTGCTGGCTCCTAGGGCCCACTTTTTAGAGAGAGATTTTCCTTTCTTTCTTTGCAACAGGAATACATAGAGAGACAGAGATAAATATCTATAACAAGGTTCTTATACCACATCCACTTCTAGCTTAGGGCAGACCCTGATCATGAGAACACATGCTGGATGTGCACAAGAAAATCTCCAAGCATGAACCCAGAACCTCCCCACATGTATCAGCTTCTTGGACATCATGCTAGCAACATGCCCCCTCAGTGCCAATTTTATCTTAACATCTAAATTTCAATGCCCTCAACCCAGAACATTCTTGTGCCAGCCCTCACATGATGAATACTAGCACCAGCACCAAGCGCAGAAGGGACAGCTGTGTGAGCAGCCAAGGCAGTGGAGAATCCAAGAGAAGATCCTGTGCTTGCTGATGCACCATCTGGGAGGAAGAAGGAATCAGGCATTCACAGGTCATGCGGGCAGGTCTCTGGGTCCCTACTGGCCACTGGGAGCAGGACCAGGCACATTGGCTAATGTAGGACAAGCACCCCCTACTGGCTGCCCTGTGGAATCAACCAAATTTGGAGTTCAGATTTGGATATGACCAAAAGGATGCCTGAGACCTAGGGAAGAACTATGAGGGTATTCTGGGTGTAGAAGTCTGAGATCATTGCTGAAATAACAGTAAAGTCACACCACTGGACTGAAGACGGGTCCAGAACTCCAGCTGAGAAGCTGATGGTTTCAGGACACTGCTAACAAGGTCAAGCAAGACTGGAGTTGATTACATGGAACCAAATAAACTGATGAAAGATTATCCATTTATAAACTGTTGCATAAAAAAACTGCTCGTTTTCTAATATTTTATTTTCTGGATTTAGGAAACTCCTTTCTCTTCTCTCTTAATGTTAACTATAATTGGTAACAATGCAACAGATTTCACTTTTGGAAACAGAAGATAAACACTTATCATATTCTCTTCCTGATCCCTTCAGAATTGAGACTATTGTTGAATATCCTGATTCTCATGGTAATATGTCATTTGCATATGCACAAGTTTACCTTTTAACAGGACATAACTGGAAAAACTGATTTTGTATATATATGTATATATATGTGTGTGTATATATATATATATAATATATATATACTTCAATTATAATGTCATAATTGATCATGGTATACATAGGACCACATATGATCAGACAATTTTAAGAAATAAATATGACTTGACAACTACTCACAAAGCCCTTTCAGCAAAACAAAACAAAGCCAAGACAAAAAGCCTGATACCTGCTGTAGAGGGTTTCCCAACCTTACAGGACAGCATAGATCACTTCACTGTAGTCCTAGGAATCTCAACATATTCTGCATATTCCCAAGGACCTTAAGCTGAGAGAAGTTCACCAACACCTATAGGTACAGTGAAATATCGTCATAGGTTCTGGCTTGGCTTCCTAGCCTCAATAAGCAGTTTAAAGGCCCATCTTTAAACTTTTCTTTATGAAAAGTTATAGAACAGAAAACCTTAAAAGATCTATGTGGTCAGGCCATCTGGTGGCATAGAAGTTAAAAGTGGCTGGATCCCACATGGCTGTGTGATCCAAGTCCTGGAGGGCTTGAAAAATATGCAGGCACGTGTATATGCAAAATCCTGAAAAGCAAAATGAAGGCAAAAGATTTATGGGGTGACCATCCTGCAAGGGAGTGCTTTCTTACTTTCTCTCTCCCTCCATCTTTCTCTGTCTCTCTCTGCCAAATGCTGTCCTCTTACAGCAAATTAAACAAAAAAGCAATAAAAATCAATGATTACTTTTAGTTCTTCTTACATTTATGTAAACAGACAAAATTTAGTAAAACTAAGCCATTTTCCAAACAATACTTTGATCATCCTTAATTAAAATGAGAGTTATTACAGACATAAGTCATATGTTTCAGTGGAAAAGTATAATGTAACTACTATGTTTGAACATCCCTGGCAAACCTCATGTTGAAATTAAGTGCTACTTAGGATATTGAGAGGTGGGGCCTTAAGAGGCGATTGTAAGGACAGCACGTGGTGTGGTGGTTAAACTGTTGGATTCTCACATGGTTGGCTATGGCCTGAGTACTGGGCCTTGTGGCTTTAAAGTCACACTGGGCACGTGTATGTCCATGCCCCAAATCCCAGAAACAGAATAAAGGTGAGTAGTCTGAAATGGTTAACTCTCTGGGGTTGATTTCTCACATTCACTCAGTGTCTTTGTCTCTCTCCAACAAGTACACATGCCCTATAGCAAAAACCTGAAGAAAAAATAAATAAAAGAGGTGGCGACGTCATGGGGCACTACCCTCATATGTGGATTTAGACCATTATTGTAGGTTGGGTTAGTTATCCTGAAAACAGCTTATTAGAAAGAAGATCAAACTCTTCTAATTTCTTATTCTTCTTTAAGGCCAGAGAGTAGGTGTGCTCACCAAAGAGACAGAAGAGGGAGAAAGAACCCTCAATGGGGCATAGTCACAAAACAAGCCCTGCCCCTTTATTTCTCCAGAATTCTGGGCATGTAAGAACACACACCTGGTCTTTTCTCCAAATTGCCATGGATTGGATTGAACCACGTAGTGGACCTTATGGGACCCAGCTACCTTAAATATCAGGCCACAGAGGTAGCATGCCCCACTTTTTCTTGCTGCTTCACTCTCACAATATAACATGTGATATCTTCCATTCATCTGTCATGTAGTGACCCTCACAGATACCATTCTGTGGCATTTTTATAGCAACAGAAAATGAACTAAGACACTGTCCTTGTGGGTTTTCTGATTCTAGTCCTGTTAATTCTTTGAACTATGTTCTTTGTAAGCTGCATCCTGTCACTCATTGCTTTTTTAAAAAAATTCAAAGTAGGGAACATGTGCTTGCCAGAGACAGTGAGAGAGTGAGAGAGAGAGAGAGAGAGAGAGAAAGCACACATAATATCCCCGGGAGGGTGACCATGACATAATGCCTTCTCCTCCGAAAAGAGGTGGCTAGGACATGGGGCACTACACTCATAAGTTGATTTAGGCCATTATTGTGGAAGTGCAGTCTTGGGAATTCGGGCAAACATGCCTGTTTTTTTTTCCTGCAAACTGTGGGTCTGGGACTCAAACTCTACAGTCATCCAGGTGGGATCCACTCACCTTAAACACCATGCCAATGTTGGCTATCACATTTTGTCCCACAAAAATATTTGTCAGGCAAAGTCTTCTTCTTCTTTCTTCTTCCTTCTTCCTTTCCTTCTTCCTTCCTTCCTTCCTTCCTTCCTTCTTTTCTTCCTTCCTCCCCTCCCTTCCTCCCTCCCTCCCTCCTCCTTCTTCTTCTTAAGAGAGATTTTTGCTATAGGGCACATGCACTCAACAGAGAGTCAAAAAGACAGAAAGGGGGCCAGCAGTTGGCATAATGGCTATGTCTCTGAACTCCCATGTAGTCCACCATGGTTTGAGTCCCAGACCTGGTGGCTTATGAGTGCATACGCCCTACAGTAAAAAACTTCTCCCAAAAAAAAAAAAAAAAAAAAAAAAAAAAAAAAAAGACAGAAAGTAAGAAATCAGCCCCCTGGGGAATGGCCATGCCACAATCCCTTCTCCTCCATTCTCCTCTTTGGATTTTGGGCATACATGCACACATGCCCAACATGAGTTTTAAGCTGCTGGATCTGGGACTTGAATCACAGTCAACTACGTGGGAGTCCAGCAATGTAACCATTTCACCATCTGCTGGTCCCTGTTCTTAAATTATTTACTCATAGTTATTCCACATATCTCAGCCACTGGAACAAAGTTAAAAGAAGAAAGGTTTGTTTCCAATAAGGTATATCCAAACTGACAAGCATCCATGTGATGACATATTACTCAGCCAAGAAACAAATGCTCCATCAACCTATGCAAAGACATGGATGAACCTGGCATGCTCACTGGTAAGTAAAAGAACACAGTCTGAAGAGGTTACACATTATGGCTACCCATTTAATGATATTCTGGAAAAGGTAAAACTACAGAGATGGTAAGTATGACACTTTTCTTTTTTAGCTTTTGTTATGTGGCACAAGTGCTTTCCAGAGAGACAGAGAGAAGAAAGTGAGAAAGCACTTCACAGGCAGGGGTGGCCATACTATAATCCCTTCTCCATTCTCCTCTAAGGATTTTGGACATGCATGCACATACTCCCAGTACGAGCCTCAAGCCACCTGGTCTAGAACTCAAATCTCACAGCAGTCATATGGGATCCATATGCACAGTAACCACCAGATATGAATGTTTTATGTAATTAGTTAATTTATTTCCTTCATGAGAGTAAGCACAAGTGAGGAGGAAGGAAGGGTACCTGTTGACAATATAATCCTCTGTCAGAGATGGTCTCCTCACTGCATTCCTCTGGCCAGCCCTGCAGGGAGCCAAGGTCACTTGTATGCTATGGGAATGCTTGGCACATTTATGCAGACCTGGGACACAAACCCAGAGTTTTCACACATGACTTCCAGCATTTCACAGAAGTGCTCGTACTGCCTGCACCACCAGGGCTGAGCCAAAATGTAAGCTGTTCATATCATACTCTAATAAAAGAAACAGAACTTTTTGAAGAGATGGCTGATACTAGACTGTGAAAGCAAATATTTGAACCAGAACAGTCTTGCATATTCAGAATAGTCTTGAGTAATCAGAAAGTAAGAAAGTGCTCAAAAAATAAAATGGAGGGACCAGCAGTTAGCGTAATGGCTATGTCGCTGGACTCCCACGTAGTCGACCGCGGTTTGAGTCCCGGACTCGGTGGCTTAAACTCATGCGGGGCGCATGTGCATGCGTGCCCAAGATCCCAAGAGAATGGAGGAGAAGGGATTGCGGCGTGGCCATCCCCCCGGGGGGTGATTTCCTGCTTTCTGTCTCTCTGTCTCTCTCTGTCTGGCGAGCGCATGCACCCTATAGCAAAAACCTCTCCAAAAAAATAAATAAATAATTAAAAATAAATAAAAAGGAAATAAGTCACAGGAAAACAGAAGTCATTGAGGAGTTCCCAGTGGCCATAGAGGGAATGAATTGAGCCATAAATGCCTTAGTATCAGCTATCCAAACTTGAATAAAGTATCTGGATGCCTGTGTTTGTATAAATAAATGATATGCAATAGACTTGAATAGAAATCTCCTACACAGAATAACTGATGTAGCCATTCAGCCATCAGGTGGTGTTGTTTAGTCTCCCTCTATAAGTGGGGGCTCTACATTGACTTCCTCCAAAGAACACACCCAATATGGACATGAGGAGGAGTAACCACTGCAGAGCAGTCTGGCAAACCCAACCTCACCTAGCAATCATAGTCAACATCACAGTAATGGTTCACCTGAGGGCATGAGTGACAAGGATGGTGCTTCTTCTCTATGATATGCTTTCAAATACCATAACACAGTCTCAGTATGGGAAAAGTACATGCCACTGAAGAACATTCTTCAGAACAGCTGACAGGCTGTGCTCAACTCTGTCAAGGCCATGAAAACCATGACCCTTAGGTCACTGTCACATCCATATAGAGCCTAAGGAGACATGATGACTTGATGTCATGTGGGATCATCAAACAGGAAATGATACCACTAAGGTAACCCAAGTGAAATACTGTCTTAAGTTAATAACAACATATCAGTACTGGTTCATTAATTATCACAAATGATGTCATGTTAAGACACCTAGCATATACTAATATATTTAAAAAGAAAGGAAACTAGGAGCCACAAAATCTCTGCATTATCTAAAAAATTTCTGTGTAAACCCAAGTTCCCTCAAATAAAAGCTACTCTCAAGTAAAACTTTAGTTTAAAACATATTTTACCAAACACCTGCTGATTTAATTATGTTATATTAAATACTAATGATTTTTTTTTTTTAGAGGTTTTTGCTATAGGGTGCGTGCGCTCGCCAGACAGAGAGAGACATAGAGACAGAAAGCGAGAAATCACCCCCCCAGGGGGTATGGTCACGCCGCAATCCCTTCTCCTCCATTCTCCTCTCGGGATCTTGGGCATGCACGCACACGCGCCCGGCGTGAGTTGTAAGCCACCGGGTCTGAGACGCGAAGCGTGGTCGACTACGTGGGAGTCCAGCAACATAGCCATTACGCTAACTGCTGGTTCCCCTAATGATTTTTTTAAGAGAGATTTTTGCTATAGTGCCCATGTGCTGACCAGAGAGACAGAAAGTAAGAAATCACCCCACAGGGAAATGGTAATGCCACAATTCCTCCTCCATTCTCTTAGGATTTGGGGAACACAAGGACATGTGCCTGGTGTGAATTTTAAGCCACCTGGTCTGGGACTCAAAATGTGGTCAACTATGTGGAAATCCAGGTACATAACCATCACGCTATCTTCTAGTGCCAATTACTAATAATTGACCATGTTAATGATACCTGATATTTTTAGAAGTTTTTACCTTAGGGTGTGTGCACTCACTGGACAAAGAGACAGAGATAGTGAGAGGGAAAGTGAGAAATCACCCCCAAGAGGGAATGGCCATACCACAATCTCTTCTCCATTCTCTTCCCAGGATCTTGGTCACTCACATACAAACACCTGGGCTGAGTTTCAATCCACCTGGTCTGGAATTCAAACTGCAATTGGTCATGTGAGAAACCAGCAATGTGACTGCTACACCATCTGCTGGCCCCAAGACCTGATTAATAAGAGTATTTAGGCCACAAAAAAATAAACAAGGAAGATGAATATATAATTTCAAATAAATGTTTCTTTTACATGTTTCATGTTTAAGTAATAACCCATGTGTAAATTTATCATGTTTTTTTCTTATGCTAAAATTGTGTCCTGGATTCACTCTATAAAAAGGCGGTAACCTCATATTTTAGAGATTCTATTTCAACTATTTCATGAAAATTTTCAATACAGTGCCTTAGTTTTTTTTTTTTTTTTTTTTTTTAAAGTACCAATGATAAACTGATTTGTTGTGACTAGATCTCCTATTCCAAAGAATTCTCTTCCAGGCATATCTTTTAATAGTCAGATAATAAAATATTTGCCATTAATAAAAAATATTCAGGGACCAGCAGAAGGCATAATGGTTACATCTCTGGACTCCTGCATAGTCGACCATGGTTTGATTCCTGAACTTGGTGACTTGAAACTCACACCAGACACGTGTGTGTGTGGAGAATGCAGAAGGGATTGCAACATGGCCATTCCCCCCACCCCAGGGGAGTGAGTTCATGTGCCCTATAGCAAAAATCTCTTTAGAAAAAGAAAAAAAAAAGAAAACAAAGAAAAATATTCAAAGAAAACAAGAATGTGAACAGAATCTATGACAAAGATGATTACCCAGTAATGCTTGGCAAAAAGTGATAAAACTAAAGAAACAAAAATGTCAAGATATCCTACAAATGACTTTAGATATTGCTGTTTTATTTTGTTTCATTTTGACCCAGCAACTTGAGACATACCAGGCCTGTGTGCATGTCTGCCTAAAATTTTTTAAAAAAAAGAGAGAGATGGAGGAGAAAATACTGCCCCAAAGGGAGTGCTTTCTCACTTTCCCTCTCTGTGTTTCTGTCTCTCTCTCTGGGGAGTGGTGGCAAGCTCTGAAAAAAACTTTTTTTAATTAAACACATAATCATGAGTTATGGTGAACTTCTGCATCTAGTGATTCCAGCTTGATAACGATTTTATATATGATAAAAATTTTATGTATATTCTTTGTGAAATCAATAAGCATCTCTGTCCTAAAACCTACCTTATGAGCAACATAAGGTTACCCAATGGACACTAGGAAAAAATGCAACCAGGGTACTTCTAAGACAAAGGAATACTTACAAAATATTAATATAGACATATATAATATCAAAATAAGAATTATACAATGCTGGGGGCAAGTAGGTGGCATGGTGGTTAATATGCTGGACTTCCATGGCTGATCATGGTTTGAGTCCTAGATCCGCTGGGTCAAAAATTATGCCAGGGGGACCAGCAGTTAGCGTAATGGCTATGTCGCTGGACTCCCACGTAGTCGACCGCGGTTCAAGTTCCGGACCCGGCGGCTTAAACTCACGCTGGGCGCGTGTGCGTGCGTGCCCAAGATCCCGAGAGGAGAATGGAGGAGAAGGGATTGCGGCGTGGCCATCCCCCCTGGGGGGTGATTTCCTGCTTTCTATCTCTCTGTCTGTCTCTGTCTGTCTGGCGAGCGCACACGCCCTATAGCAAAAACCTCTCCAAAAAAAAAAAAAAAAAAATTATGCCAGGCATATGTGTATGCATGGTCTAAATCTTGACAGGAGAATGGAGGACAAAGTATTGTGGTGTGATCATCCCCCCTTGGGGTGATTTCTCACTTCTTCCCACTATGGTGAGTGCAAGCAGTCTATGGCAAAAAAAAAAAAAAAAAAAAACTAAAAAAAAAAATTATACAATGCTGAAATCCAATGCATTTGGTATGTTTACAATATTATTTTGAAAAGACCATAAATAGACTTTGTAAATCTCAGAAAAGAAAATCCTAGCAAGATATAAAGCAGCACACTTATTGTTAATAGATGGTCTATAACCACCTTTTTTTTTTCAATAAAGGAGAGAAAGCAAATTTTTGATGGATGTAAGACATTAATAACACATATGAAGACACTTTCTGAATTTAGAAATAAGTGAACAGAAATTTCAAAGGTAAAAATCACCAAATTAAAGTTTTAAATACTATGATCAAAGGCCATATAAAAATTAGGATTACAATCATGCTAATTTTATCGATGAAATGGAGACTAATGTGTCTTGAAATGTTATCTCTTTAACAGAAGAAACTGCATTTTTACTAACTATATCTGATTTACAAAAAGAAGCCACTGTTAGCTTCTAAATATTCTAATAATTTATGTCCTGTACAAATTTCATATTAAATGGCTTCAAGCATCATGCTATAAAAAATAGCTGACATTGGGACCAGCAGATGGTATAATAGTTATGTCGCTGGACTCTCATGTAGTCAACTGTGGTTCAACTCCCAGACCTGGCAGCTTAAAACATATGCCAGGTGTGTGTGCATGTACAAAGTTCCGAGAGGAGAATGGAGAAGGAATCGTGGCATGGTCATCTGCCCTAGAGGGTGATTTCTTGCTTTCTCTCTGTCAGGCTTTCTGGTGAGTGCATTTGCCCTATACCAAAAATTCTCTACAAAAAAAATAAAATAGTTGACATTTAAAAACATTACCAGGATGGGAACCAGCAGTTAGCGTAATGGCTATGTCGCTGGACTCCCACGTAGTCGACCGCGGTTCGCGTCTCGGACCCGGTGGCTTACAACTCACGCCGGGCGCGTGTGCGTGCGTGCCCAAGATCCCGAGAGGAGAATGGAGGAGAAGGGATTGCGGCGTGACCATCCCCCCTGGGGGGTGATTTCTCGCTTTCTGTCTCTAATGTCTCTGTCTGTCTGGCGAGCGCACGCGCCCTATAGCGAAAAATCTCTCCCAAAAAAAAGAAAAAAAAAAAAAAACATTACCAGGGTTATACACTTCAGTGCCTGGATGCAAGGGCTCTCAGTTCTCTCCTTTTGGAAGCTGCAGCCATTCTGGAACTTAGAGAGTTGAGTTGCTGAGGTGAGGCTAGGCTCAGGTGAGAGGCATCGGCAGCCCCTGCCCCGAACCCCTCTCAGTGCTTGTGAACACTAGGGAGGTGGGGCAGTGCCCTTGGAGAGCCAGCTAGCTGGCATTGGAAGCAGTGGCAGGCTTCTTGCCTCCACTCTGGTTTCCCTTTTTTTTAATTTTTATTTTATTATTTTTTTTTTGAGAGAGACTTTCGCTATAGGGCGCGTGCGCTCGCCAGACAGAGAGAGACATAGAGACAGAAAGCGAGAAATCACCCACTAGGGGGGATGGTCATGCCGCAATCCCTTCTCCTCCATTCTCCTCTCGGGATCTTGGGCACGCACGCACACACGCCCGGCGTGAGTTTTAAGCCACCGGGTCCGGGACGCAAACCGCGGTCAACTGCGTGGGAGTCCAGTGACATAGCCATTACGCTAACTGCTGGTTCCCTCTGTTTTCCTTTTTAATCTCACTATATCTCCCTCAGCTTCTGAACGTGAAGGCAGAACTAGCAGGCTCAGGTGGAAGTGAGTCTCAATTGGAAGTGGTAGGCTCGGGCAGAAGTAGTGGACTCAGTAATACACAGCAAGTTCAGGTGGGCAGAAGGCTTCATGGGACGTAGTTGTTCCTGACAGAAGTGGCATGCTTGGTTGGAAGCTGTGGGCTTGAAAGTCAGCTGAGGTGTAGCAGCATCTCCCACTCCTCTGATGGAGCAGGGGTAAGGAGAGACTGCAGAGAAGAGTCTGTAGCAAGGAGCAGCCCCAAATAAGGGGTCAGAGGCACCTGTCAACATTTCCAGGGCTGACAACCCCAGAGAGTTGGTCCTCCAACACTGCAGAGGTGGTGACACATTCAGGGCAAGTTTTAAACCTGTCTGCTGCCAATGCCATACCCCACCTGGATTCATCTTGAAAGGCCACCAGCAAGGCAGCCTTTCTATAGATTATTATTCTTCCCATTCTGCTGCCACATGTGCCAGGCTTCTGGCTCCTGCAGAGAAACAGGGCCAGTCATTGGAACCATCCAGCAGTCACTGCAGCATCCATCACCTGGCTGTGGTCCAGAGTTAAGTGACAACAAAAGGGAGGGGCATCAGCTACTGCCAAGTCCAGAACCATTTCCACCCTGCAGGATAGGCCTCACAATCAGCTGCTTCCGTCATCTCTCCTCCTTTTTTTTTTTCAACCACAGGCTCTCAGACATGAAAGCCATCATCAAGTAGATCACTAGCAGAAACAAAAGGGGATACCAAGAGGATGGGTTTGATTTAGACTTGATCTCAACATATCTAAACATTATTGCTACAGGATTTCCTTCAGGAAGACTGAGAAATATAATTTATGATGGACTCTGGACCATATGCCTTCTCCAGTCATGTACACACATTTTTAAAGCATACTACAGCAAATAATCTGGACATTCAAGAAACTGGCTGCTGTTGCTGCTTATTGTTTGTGCATTTTTTGTGCTAGAAAAAAGCAGCTGGAAGAAGTGAATTTGCATTAGGGATAGGAATGAACCGTCTGTAACATTGTAAGCATTCACAAAGAAAGGGATATAAAAATAATATGGCCATAGATAAGAAACACAATGGCTTCACCATATAAATGTGGAGGCCATCTACAAAGAATGGGCTTGAAACATAAAAAATGACAACTTATTAAATATGTTTTCTCCATTGTAATGACTACTCCCATCTCCTTTGTAATCAAGGTCAGTGCTAAAAGTCAGATGCTATTAGAACCTACATCAGTCAACAACTTACACTTACTCTATTAGTTTTCAATTATATACCTGTCGTGGATGCTTCACATGCTACCTACAGGCTTTTTTTTCATTAAAAATAAAATATTTTGTGGGACCAGCAGTTAACGTAATGGCTATGTCACTGAACTCCCATGTAGTCGACCATGGTTCAAGTCCTGGATCCCGTGGCTTAAACTCACGCCAGGCATGTGTGCGTGCATGCCCAAGATCCCGAGAGGAGAATGGAGGAGAGGGGACTGCAGCGTGGCCATCCCCCTGGGGGGTGATTTCTCGCTTTCTGTCTTTCTGTCTCTCTCTGTCTCTCTGGTGAGCGTATGCGCCCTGTAGCAAAAACCTCTCCAAATAAATAAAATTAAATTAAATTAAATATTTTGTAATGCTACACAGGAAATTTCAAGTTGAGATTCCACAGTAACCTTATTTTTCTTTAAAGAATTAATGATACACTTATTCAATTCAATAGCTGTCAGCCATTCTACTTTTTTTATCTTACACATTCTAGTACAATGAGTTGTGCAGTTTTGCACAGTTTTAAAAAGTCAATAACCACTAAGGGTTTTTACTTTAATACTGAATACATATAATTTTTATATTAAAAAGGGCATTATTTATGTATGAGTTGCAGTAAATTTTCAACACTGAACAAACAATAAGGTATTCGATTCTCAGCAGAAACTACATATTACACACGCTTTATCAATTTAATATTGATGGGACAGTTTGGGGTTTTTTAGTGCAGTGTCAAGTCATTTGTTCATAACGCTAGAGTTAGAAATAGGGCTCCGATTTCATTTCTTAAACATCATTATGTATTTAATATGATATTAAGCAGAGTACAACTACTATTGTAAAGCTAAGATAATAAAACTGTTAAAAAGGATTTTTCCCAGAAGTTTGGCATCTTTCAAATTATACCTTGACCTTTACATTTTAATAGGCAGCCATTATATTTCTTAATAGTGTAAAATCCCATTTTCAATTACTTATTTGTGTGAAATTGCTCACTGGCTATAGTCTGACCTAGTTAATTTACAAATACAGCTCACATAGGAACTACCAGAGCAGAATTTACAGAGTTTGATGGTAATAGGTTATGACAGAACTTCATCTACAATATTCTTAATAAATGTCAACATGTTTTCAATACCTAATGAGTGTCATTCAACAAATATAATTTTTAAATTTTTAACAAGAGTCTTAAGACTTACACATTTGTATTTAAACATTGATTTATAGGGTATTGATTAATTGCTCATAAGTAAGATTGGTGAACTTATGCCTAACCTTTCACCACTGAAATTTGTATGCCTCTTTCATAGAGGTAAAAATTGTTGCTTAAAATGAAAAACAACTATTCATGCTCCAAAGGTAGTTATTAAGACTATTCTTTGGGGGACCAGCAGTTAGCGTAATGGCTATGTTGCTGGACTCCCACGTAGTCGACCGCAGTTCGAGTCCTGGACCCAGTGGCTTAAAACTCATGCCGGGCGCGTGTGCGCGCATGCCCAAGATCCCGAGAGAAGAATGGAGGAGAAGGGATTGCGGCATGGCCATCCCCCCTGGGGAGTGATTTCTCGCTTTCTATCTCTCTGTCTGGCGAGCGCACGCGCCCTATAGCAAAAAAAACCTCTCCAAAAAAAAAAAAAGACTATTCTTTGGGACCAGCAGTTGGCATAACGGCTATGTTGCTAAACTCCCATGTAGTAGACCGTGGTTCGAGTCCCGGACCTGGTGGCTTAAACTCATGCCGGAAGTGTGTGTGCGTGCGTGCCAAAGATCTCAAGAAGAAAATGGAGAAGAGACTGTGGTGTGGCCATCCCTCGGGGGGTGATTTCTCACTTTCTGTCTCTCTGTCTCTGTCTTTCTGGCAAGCGCATGCATACTATAGCAAAAGCCTCTCAAAAAAAAACAAAAACAAAAACAAAACAAAAAAACTATTCTTTGTTACAGTTTTGGGCACATCATATTAAAACATAACTCGTATTTTTTCTAATATGTAACATGAAGGGCCAGGCAATAAATAATATATATACACAGAATATAAATATATATTATATATACTCTGCTTTACTTCAGTTACCATCCCTATATAATTCGACAACAATTGCTATGACTGAAGATTTTGACTCCTAATTAAAATTATAATTTGTAATTAGCTGAAATACATTCTGAGTTTCTGGAATGTTTTCTAAGATGTTTTGGATGTGCAGCAGCTAATACATCTGAAGTTACTTGAAGACTTACAGTTGGGCCCTACACCATCCCAAGTCTTCTGTATCTGTTTTCAAATATGTTTGCCATAATTATAAAAGGATAGTTGAAGGGGCCAGCAGGTGGCATGGCTGTTAAGGGCGCTGGACTCACACATGGCCAACCATGATGTGAGTCCCAGACCTTTGGCTTGCTTTCTCATTTCCCTTCTCTCTCTCAATCTGTCCCTCTCTGGTAAAAAATAAATAAATAAAGGGACCAGCAGGTGGCGTGGTGGTTAAGGCTCTGGACATTCCCACATGGCTGACCACAGTTCAAATCCTGGACCTGGTGGCTTGCTTTATCACTTTCCCTCTTTCTCTAGCTCTCTGTGTATTTCTCTGGTCAAATTAAAATAAAATGGATGAATGAATAAAAGTAAATAAATAATTCTTTTAAAAAAAGTTAAATAATTAAAAAATATTTTAAAAATAAAAGATAGATGAATTAAAAACCTTCACCATTCCTTGCTGTGGCACCGGTTATGAACAAATGGAGTTTACCAACAGCATCAAATGTTTCAGCTTTATAAAAGAAAAATAGGGTACAAGTTACAGGTTTAATACTAGAAAATTTGAGCACTGTGTCCATAACAATGATTGTGGTTGTCACAAAGTGCCTCATTTACCTTTAAGTACTGTTAGCATGTCATGCATGCAGGTGGAAGGGTGGAACTGTGCAGTGTTGTGGGGGCTTTACTTGTAGTGTTTGGCAGAGTTGCCATTGACTACCCAGTTTAAAAAAGTTCAACCTATTTTCATATAGAATATAAGATATGTACTAAAAGATTTCAATTTGTTGAACAGTCTTATTCTGATTCAGCATCATCAGACACTCTTACGCTGTACAACGTGGTTCTGTGTATAGATATTATGCACTGAGGATACACACCAAAAGAAAGAAAGAAAATAGTAGTATGACGTGGTGGGATAAAGCCTCGTACCAACCAGAGATCCATTTGTTAACAATGCTTTCTCTCTTAGTGTTTATAATACTAAGAGAGACCTCTGGTTGATTAAAGTCTCATTCTTGTCAAAAATAAAAATTAAAGTAAAATAAATAAAAAATATTACCATTCTATTTCTATCTTCTATAACTGGTTCTCAAATTTTACTTAGAACAATCTCATCCAAATCTAAAAGAGATCATCAGCTGTGTATAAATATAACTTTTTAAAACAATACCATTGAAAGTGGGAGTCCTCCCAAAGTGGTCTTATTAAGCATAAAGTAATTTTAAAATATTTAAGATTGTCAATGGGTCTTGAGAAATTGTAAAACATGACAATTCTTTCAGTCAAAACAGATAAGCTAAGAAGATTTTTAAATATTGATCGTTAAAATTAAAAAGTACATAAAATTTAAAATTCTGCATAAAAGTACAAAGACAGGGACATTAAGGTTAATAAAAGAAAATTATTACAACCAACTAGAAACCTGGAGGAAATGGCTGATTTACTAGTAAAATACACATTAATAGACTCTAAAATAAAAGTATAATAATCAACATAGAAAAGCTTAAAATTATACTTGAGATCTCCCATTGGAAAATACCCCAAAGCCATACACTTTTTAGGCCGAGTGTTAACTGACCTTTAATAAATTCTGTTTTTATTTAAAATGACTACAGTCTAGAAAAAAAGTCATATGATGTCCTTCAGTTCATAATCAGTGTATTTGATCTGACGTAAAATGTCAGTGTCTAAAAGATGGACATAATTTCCTGGACCAGACCACATACTGCCAACTACACTGACTTTCTCAGTAAGAGAAAAAATGTTGGTAACTTTACTTTGTTAAAAAATTGTTTTTGCTATAGGGCACCACCAAGGGGTGATGGCGATAGTGACATCCCTTCTCCTGGGATTTTGGGCATGCATGCATGTGAATTTCAATCCACCAGATCCAGGACTCAAACTCTGGTTTGCCATGTAGTAGTCCAGTGCCTTAACCACCATGCCACCTCCTGGCCCATGGTAAGCTTACTTTAAAGTCACAAAATAAATTTTTAATGAAGTTCAGTTTGGACATTATTTCAGTGCCTCCACCCCACAAATTCTGGAACACCTGCCCATGATGTTTACCAATTCCAAGGAACACACTCAGAGGTCCAGCAGAGAAAGACATTAGTTTAATTACTAGGGAAGCTCTACTGAAAGCCAGGTGGAGAATGGTTCATCTTGTCAGCAAATACAGGCTCAGGTTTTATATGCCAAGAGCAAAGCATACAAGTCAAGTAAAAACTTACATTGTTTAGAGGTTTTGATACCAGATCAGCTTATCAGGGTATGTCTGGGTTAGTGTCTGGGGTCTAGTGCTTCTAGTCTTTTGATGTTTACTGTGGGAGAGGTATGAGGCATCCCTCAGGGACACCCCTGGCTATGGGCCAGTTCCATGAGATAAGGGAATGGCCACAAGGAGCTCATGAGGTCCAGCTGGGCCAGCAGACAGATCTCAGAGGAATAAGGTGAAGAGGAAGGGGGAAGGAGAGCTCAATGTGTGGAGTTTACCTTCAGACTTAAATAATGCATTCTAATGAAATGATGTTGCAGGTTTTGATACACCTAGTTTCCAATTTTCCAATACTCTATCAACTGCTTTCACAGTAAGAAAAATGAACAGAAAACGCAAACAGCAGAAAGAACAATGTGACTTCCCCTATGATCTAGGGTAACCCACAGCCACCCAGGTAGCGTATGCACCTTTCACCTTTCTGGGCATGAGAAATAAACTCGAATCTGTAAAAACTATCTGGGCAACTACAATGGTAAGTGGTCAGTGAAGAAATATTCTAAAAGAGTCACAAAACTTACCTGAGAAAGTGGATGCCCTGGAGCTTAGCAGCACGAGGCTTCTTCCTCACTTTTCCTCACACTGCTGGGTGTCTCAAAACTGTAGCAATGTTTCTCACAGTAGTCCTTGAAGAAAAGGAAGCTCTGGGCCAGCAGTTGGCATAATGGCTATGTCACTGGACTCCCATGTAATCGACCATGGTTCAAGTCCCAGACTCAGCGGCTTAAACTCACGCCAGGAACGTATGCATGCATGCCCCAGATCGCAAGAGACTGGAAGAGAAGGGATTGTGGGGTGTGGCCATCTCCCCCCCCCCCGGGGGGGGCGGGTTCTCACTTTCTGTTTCTCTGTCTTTCTGATGAGCACATGGGCCCTATATCAAAAAACCTCTTCCCAAAAAAAAGTAAAGGAAGCTCTCCTCTGGTAGACAAGATCCTAAGACATTCTGAAGTGATGAGTTCTCCCCAAAGGCAATTCTTTTTTTTTCCATAGGGTATATGCACTTGCTGGAGAGAGACAAGAGAGAGGACAAGTGAGAAAGTACCTCATAGGAGGGGACAGAGACTCCCCTCTCTACCATTCTTCCCTTGGGATATTGGCCACACCCTGCATGACTTTTTTTTTTGGAGAGGTTTTTGCTATAGGGTACATGCGCTTGCCAGAAAGACAGACAGAAAGTGAAAAATCACCCCCCAGGGGGGATGGCCATACCACAATCCCTTCTCCTCCATTCTCCTCTCGAGATCTTGGGCACGCACGCACACACGCCAGGCATGAGTTTAAGCCAACGGGTCCAGGACTCGAACCACGGTTGACTACAAGGGAGTCCAGCAACATAGCCATTATGCTAACTGCTGGTCCCACATTTCTCTTTCTTTAGGCAACTGTGTCCCCATGTTTTAAACCCGAGAATAATAGAATCTACTCCATCTCTTGCTCTATTATCTTCTTATTTTACTATGATATCTCCTTACTCTGGTATCTCTTCTACTCTGGTATCTCTTTTACTCTTATTTTATTCTATAGGATCCTTACCTTACCCAATATATCCGGCTGGCTGCAAGGAGTGTCCACTAGCCTGACTCTTTCTCCGTACTCAGGCCACATGTTCGGGCACCACTTTGCCGGGACCAGCTTGGCATGAACACGTTTTTCTGAGTGGGGAAGGCTGTGGATTAGAAATAGATGCAATAACAAACACAAAAAGACACACAAGTATAGAAAAGCAAGGATCTCGGGTAGGCACAGCTTCTCTGATGGAGAAGTTGTGAGCAGAACCAGCCTCAGGTTTATTTTTTTAAAGGGCAGAAAATGGGGAAAGGGAAAATGGGATGCAAAGGGAATGGGGAATAAGGAAGTGGAATGCAAAGAGAATAGGGGAGGAGGAATTGGAACGTAAAGCCAGTTGTTTTGGGATGTAAATCATCTGAAATGTGTAAATGACTGGCATCATATAATTTCTCTGATCCTTTCTGGGAGACAATCTGACAAACATGTGACTTCCTTCAGGCCAATGGAGGGGTATTGGGTAACAACAAACACCAGGAAGATAACCATTGACAACAGGTAGATACTGCTTTTGTATGTAGATACTTCTCAATAGCCCTGCTAGAGTAGCTTATGGAGGTGTGGTTCTGCATGTGTCTACAAGCCACATGTTTTAATCACATGTTTTCAGACTGGCTGCTCTCCACAATTAATAATACATATTTTTTAAAATGGAAAAAAATATAAACTTTAAAGGTATGATTCACCAGATTAAAGTTTCCAAAATATGGTCAATAGCCACATAAAAGTTAATATTACCATCATGCTAATGTCACCAATGAATGGAGACCACATGTGTCTTCAAATTTCTTCTTTCATGAGAGAAAATGTCTTGGTAGGTGTATCTGATGTACAAAAAACAGACACTGACTTTGCTCTTAAATATTCTGATTTGTGTCCTGTAGAAATTTCATTTTAAATGGCTATGGGCATCATGCAATAAAAACTGTTCACATTTAAAAAATATTACCATTCTATTTCTATCTACTGGTTCTTGAATTTTGCTTATAACACTCTTATCAAAATTTTAAAAAGGTATTCAACTGTGTATGTGTGTGTGTGTGAGTGTGTGTGTGTGTGAATATTAACTTTTTAAAATAATACCAGTGATAGGTGGGAAAAGCAACTGGTCTAAGACTCCGAGCGGAGGGCTTTCAGGTGCCCAGTGATAGAGAAGCAGTCAGAGGAGCAAGCAGTCAGAAAGCACAGACTTGCAGGAACTAGATGATGTGCAAGCAGCAGGCAGGGAAGACTGCATGACCCTGCTGCTCAACTAAAAGCAGAGACAAAACAAGAACTCTAAGAGTATAAATTGATGATTGATGCAAATGAAGAAAAAACTCCAGAACAAACCATGCAAGAAAACCAAATTGAAGCTAAAATTAAAGACCTGGACAATGAAATTGAAAAGGCAAAAATCACTCTTGAAGTAAAAAAATCTTGCATTAGACAGGATACAACTTTCAAGCGCACTTAAAAACAAAGCCTGGAGACAACTGACATCAAAAATAGTATGGTCATGGATAACATGGAACAAGTGTTAAAACTAAAAAAAATAATAATGAAATCACAGCAGAAATCTTGGAATTTAGAGGAAAAACTGTGTGCTATTAGAAAGAAGTGACTGCAATTAAAACAAGACTCAGAAAGTAAGCTATTAGAAATATAGATGGAAAAGAACAAACAGAAAGATGATTTAGAATGTATGGAAAAATCAGACAAGATAAAGACCATACATTGAAACATACAGATGGAGATACAAATTATTACAGTTATTAAACATGTGTTCCAGAACTTCATTTTGGGGAGTAAAGCCAACTGGGCAGGGGATTCAAAGGAAACTGTTGTACAGCTTATTGCATCATGGTGTAATAAGAATTCTATTTTGGCATTTCTTTGTTTTTCTCTTTGATACATCATTTAGCAAATTGCAAGTGAAGTATATGTTAAATATTTTGGCACTATTCTAATACTCCATGTTTTTGAGCTTTACTTAGCACTCTAACATGGAATCTATTGTTTTAAATATGAGAATCAAAATAACTGACATAGTAAAAAATAAAATATCATTGACAGAGTGCTCCTAAAGAGGTCTTATTAAGCAGATATTAATTTAAAAACATTTAAGATTGTTATTGAATCAGGGGAATGATCAAATGTGACAATTTTCTCTATCAAAAATAATATAAACTAAAAATATATCATTAAAATATTGATTAAAAATCGAAGTACGCAGAATTAAGAATTCTGTGGAAAATTTGACAGGAAAAATTAAATTAAATAAAACTATGGCATCCAACTAGAAACGTTGAGGAAAGGGGTACTTTTCTTGAAAAATACATAATTTAAAATGGACTGTTAAGTAAACCCTAGGTAGAGCAATCAGCAAACAATAGAAATCGGGAGAGACCCCAGGCCTCACAGGTTCCTGCCTGCTAAGTGAGCTTTAACAAATTCTATTTGATTTAAAATGGCCAGGGTCTAGAAAAAGCGCTGAGGGCCTTCAGTTCTGCTGTGGAGTCTCACCACAGCCGGGGTCGCGCAGACGCTGTCCTGGCCACACACTGCCGCCCTCTCCACTCCCACAGAGAAAAGCCACGGGAACTGTACCTCAGGTCACAGCATACCTTTAAGTCTGCTTTGGACACAAAGAGCACAGTGAAGCGTGAAGCACGTAGCGGCTGGGATCCACCCAGTCCTCAGAAAGGTGTCCACAAGCCTTCACCCTGAGGGAACCGGGAGAAACGCCAACAGGACGCTTCCTCAGCCGCGCGGTCCGGAGCCGCCCCGTTTCTCCCGCTGAGAACAAGCCTGCCCAGGGACCCCCGGCCTGAGAAACCCAGGGCGTGTCCCCCTTCTCCGGGGCACCCCAGGGCTGTGAAACAGGGGGTGCGCCCCCTGCTCCTAGGGACATCCGGTCTGAGAAACAGGACGCGTCCCCCTGCCCGATCCCCCAAGAGCCGCCCGCTCTCCCCACTCACCGGAGCCGAGCCCGGGCGCCCTGCGTGGCTCCCTCCTCGCTGCCCCGCCGGGTCGGGCCCCTGCCGGGCTCTGGGCCGCCCTGGAGCAGAGCGCAGCTCGGCCTTCCCGGGAAGCCCCCAGGTCTCCTCCAGCCCCTCATCTTCCTGCAGCTACCACGAGGGTCTCAGGTGCTTCCGGTGCAGCCCAGACCCGGGTGGGCGGGGCCTGGGGAAGGCCGCCCCCTGCTGGGCGCCCTGGGCCGCTACAGTCCGACAGCCTAGCGTGGGGCAAGCCGTGTGGCACCCTCCAACCCCAGTCCTAGGTGAATCTCAACACCTTAGGGCCCTTCTGTTCTGGTTTGGGATTTTGGTTATAGGGCACGTGGGCTCGGAGACAGAAAAAGAGAGAAAGTGAGAAATCAGCCCCTGGAGGAATGGCGGAGACAGAGAGGAATAAAAGGGAAAGGGAGAATAACCACATGGCAATCCTCTCTCCTCCATCTCTCCTCTTGAGATTTTGGGCACAGAGACACGTGGGCCTGGCATGGTTTTCAAGCTTGGCGGGCAGAACCAACTTGATAAAAACTAAGATAGGCCCTGGTCAGCTCTAGGCAGTGGAGGCCAGAGAGCAGAGACCTGACAGCAGCAGGGCACAGTACGGCCGGTGGGTGTGCTGCACAGGATACGGGGTGATATGTAGCACCCTCACTGCACAGCAGGTCCCACAGAGATTCTGCACAGAGAGCCTGGTGGAGCAGATGACAAGCACATGGCCAGATGAGGGAGACCAGTGTAAAGGTGACTTAGTGCTATCCATATTCCAATGCCCCCGGTGCTGGGAAGGGGCCAGAGCATTTCAGCCAGGCAAGCTTGTCAGTGTAGCTGCCATCACTCAGCCACCCAACGGCCACTCTGGGAGATGAAATCCTATCACTTGTGCAGATCCAGAATACTTGAGGTGTGGAGACCACCCTACAAGGGCATAGCTTCTCCTTGACAGTGGCTGCACCTGTTCCACGTTACAGCTGAGGAAACCAAGGTCTGAGCAAAAAGCTCTCAGGGCCTGACCACACCCCTGGCCTGGTGATGTCTGATGACTTGCGAGAAGGAGCTGATTATGGGAATTTGAATTTGGGGCACCAGCCCAACTTGGCTCCCAAGGATCCCCTCCAAGGATAGAGCTTGTGTGGTTACGTCCTTTCTCCTGGGGTAGCATCGTGAGTGGTCACATAGGTGGCAGTCAGGGTCCCTACACAGAGAGGAGGGGCTGACTCCTCTTGTTCTAGATGCAATCTGTCCTCTGACCATGCCAGGGTCAGTCTCATTTGGGTCTCCGCTGGATACAGCTTGGCATATAAAGCTTTCTTTACAGACCCTCCCTGGGGTTTCCTCTCTACCCTTAAATCTACCACCTACCCTGTAATCCTACCCTCTAACCCTAACCCTAACATTTAACTATAATCTATGACCCCAACCACTGACCTCTAACCTCAACCAGTGACCCATAAGCCCAACTGCAAACCCTAAACCTCAACCCTTACTCCTAATCCTGACTCTAATCAATGGAATAGGAAGGAAATTCTGACACATGCTTTATATCATCTTTATTCTCAATATTTCCACAGAAATAATAAAATTCAGTGCTCATATCTCTGTTTATATACATCTTTATATTCTCATTGCTTCAGATCATAAAACCAATTTTTCTCTTTCTTAAAGAGATATAAAAATATGTGAGTTGCTGTTTACTATTATTTTATTTCAAGTGGCAGTACACTATTATGGCCTTTAGGTAGTTAAAACTGTTAGCGGTCCAAATAAAGATGTGATAATTTATTAATACAGCACTCCTTGTCTGTTTTTGCAGATTTTGTGAAGTCCAGGAGAAATGTCTGTCATTCTCAATGGAAGTCTGGAGTATCTTATTCTTAAATTTATAAACCACAAAACTGAGAAATGAGAAGCTAGTTTGCTACACAAAATAGGCAAAGAATAATAGATTTGTGTGTGAGAAACAACACTCACCTAAGCCACTCCAGTGTCCTCACATGTGTGTTAAGATAGCTCTTCTCATAACCTACTTGTGTGTAAATCCTCTGGGGAATCTTATTCTATACAGATTCTGATTCAGTGGATATACTCTTAGGGGAGAGGGTTCACATCTCTAAAAGGTCCTGCTCCATAAACCCACATAACATTTTTTGTTTGTTTCGCCACAGGATACATGCATTCCCTGGAGAGGAGAGACACAGAGAGAGACAGTGAGAGGAAAAGTGAGAAATCAACTTCTAGGAGGAATGGTCGTACTACAATGCCCTCTCCATTCTCCTTCTGGAATTTTGAGTGCACATGCACATGTGCCTGGAGTGAATTTCAAGCCACCAGGTCTGGGACTCAGAACATGATCAGCCATGTGGGAGTCCAGCACCTTCACCACCACGCCACCTGCTGGCCCCACATACCAGTTTTATTAGTAACAAACCAAGACAGGAACCTTGCTGGGCTTGCGTGATGTGGGAATCATGTTGTCAGATACACCAGCTCCAGAAGGATTGCATGAAGTAATCAGGAGAGCCCTGGGCAGACAGGGCCTGAGAGAAATCTCTGACATAGAGAACATATGGATGTGGTTATAAAATAACCCAAATCACAGCTGCAAATCTGGGTGGGGCTCCACCTTCTTTAAAAAGTGAAAACAGCAGGGCAGTAGGTGGTTTAGGTGCATGGCTGACCATGGTTCACGTCTCAGACGTGGCAACTTTGCTTTCTCACTCTCTCTCTGTCTCTGAAGAGTACATATGCCTTATAGAAAATTAAATAATAATAGGTAAAATTAAATAAATATTTAAAGAAAAAAGTGAAAACTGAAGTAAAAAAATCAAAAGCCTGACTTCCACCCTAACTCCTGCTGATCTCCCTTCTGGCTTCTCTTCTTGTCTTCTCTAAACTACAGGCCATCTGCACCCTCTCCCCTTTCTCATCTCTTATGCCCTTCTCCATCCCCAGATCTCTGACCCTTTCCTATGACCCCATTCTCTCTGATGACATCCTCATGTAATTATCAATGTCTGGTGTATTTTATTTTGTTTTGTTTTCTGCTTTTCCTTTAAATTGGCCAGGGGGAATATAAGCTCCCCAGAGGGAGATAGAGAGGGAGGAAGCACTCCCCAAAGGGGCTTGTCATGCCACAATCTCTTCTCCATTTCTCTATCCTGTTGGGATTTAGAGAACACATGCTCATGTGCCTGAAATGCAGTGACCCCTGCACACACGCTTAGATAATCCCAGCACCCACACTCTGTTTTCTGTGCTGGTCTATGATAGATCAGCTGGGAAGAGACATGGGATCCCTGAGCAGCCTGGGAAGCTAAGCAATCAGCAGGGATACCAGCCACCTGTGTCCTGTCTCTTCAGTGCTCATGTGCCAGCAGCTGTGTCCTCTCAAAGTGACTGGACAGTCATGGCCCTCCCCCAACAACCTTTCGCCCTCCTGACTTCAGAAAGAGTAACCAGACTCAGCATCCTACATGGGGCCCAGCCAGTGAAGCAGGCATGTTTGCCTTGGGCTTTCCCCTCCCCAACACACACACCTGGGCAGGAATAAGGGAGGCTGGAGAAGGAAGACTGTTCCTCCTGAGCTGTGTGACTCATGAAGCAGAGCTCAGGGCACTCCCACCGTGGCCTGGACTTCTCACCTCCTCACCCTATAACTCTGCACAGAGGGCTGTTATCCAGGATTGGCCCTGGGAGGTCCTGGCTCTGCTCTGCTTCCCTGGCCATGCCCAGCCTTGTTCCCCCTCTTTTTCACTCCTGACTTTTATGTTCTGGGTTCCACCAGGGCTGAGACAAGAGACCATGCAGTATCTATGCAGCTAAGCTGGTCACCATCTCCTACACTGGAAGAAGCACCAATGTAGGTCTTGAGATGATGTCCTGGTACCACCAGTGGCTGGGCAGTGTCCCTGAACCCCTGACACATGGAAGCAAATTTTAACCCTCAGAAGTTCAGGCATCGGGAACCAGCAGTTAGCGTAATGGCTATGTTGCTGGACTCCCACGTAGTCGACCGCGGTTCGCGTCTCAGACCCGGTGGCTTACAACTCACGCCGGGTGCGTGTGCATGCATGCCCAAGATCCCGAGAGGAGAATGGAGGAGAAGGGATTGCGGCGTGACCATCCCCCCGGGGGGTGATTTCTCGCTTTCTGTCTCTATGTCTCTCTCTGTCTGTCTGGCGAACACACGCGCCCTATAGTGAAAAACCTCTCAAAAAAAAAAAAAAAAAAAAAAAAGAAGTTCAGGCATGGTGGGAACCAGCGGTTAGCGTAATGGTTATGTCGCTGGACTCCCACGTAGTCGACCGCAGTTTGCGTCCCGGACCCGGTGGCTTAAAACTCATGCCGGGTGCGTGTGCGTGTGTGCCCAAGATCCCAAGAGGAGAATGGAGGAGAAGGGATTGCGGCATGACCATCCCCTTCTGGGGGGTGATTCCTCGCTTTCTGTCTCTATGTCTCTCTCTGTCTGTCTGGCGAGCGCACGCGCCCTATAGCGAAAAAAACTCTCCAAAAAAAAAAAAAAAGAAGAAGAAGTTCAGGCATGGTTTGGGGTTGCCATCTTGGCCCAAACCCATCCCTGCATCTCTGGCTCTAGCCTGAGGTGGAGACTTATTGGGATAGTTGGCCATAGACAGTACTTTTCAGGCCCTTCAGGGCTATATCCTTGGGGAAGGGAGGCAGGAACAGGGGCCTCCTTTCAGTGTGGCCTTCCTGCAGCATCCACCTCCCTCAGCCAGGAAAGGGGGCCACTGACCTTCAATGAGTGTTGCTGGGTTGTCCCTGACTAAGGACCAGTTAGGTGATCCAGAGAAGGCAGCTTTGTCCCCCACGGCCAGCCCTCAAGGGAACCCATGATGTCAGCACATTGTCAGACTGCCCCAAATGAGCAGAAAGTCCTCAATGACAGGGGCAGGCTGTCCTGGGGACAGAGACTACAGAGGCCAGAACAGGACAGAGACAGAATGCCCAGCTGGGGCTGACTCAGGGATGCCCAGCAGAGCTCGGTCTGCCCATCCTCAACATTTACTGAGAAACTGCTATAGGCTAGACTTGGCCCACGGCTCAGGATAAAGAGTAAGCAGATGGTCAGGGGTTAAGGTGCTGGAGCCATTGGGAAGAGTCAAACAAAATCCACTTTAGGTTAGAGTGGTTGGAATTGTGTAATGCAGTAGAGTTTAATAACATTAAAATGTATATATAAAACAAAGCATATATCAATGAAGTTACGTGACATTTGGAAATTGTGTTCATTGGGGACCAGCAGTTAGCATAATGGCTATGTCACTGGACTCCCTGTAGCTGACCAAGGTTCAAGTCTTGGACCTGGTGGCTTAAACTCACATCGGGCGCATGTGTGTGCGTGCCCAAGATCAAGAGAGGAGAATGGAGGAGAAGGGATTGTGGCATGGCCATCCCCCCTGGGAGTGATTTCTTGCTTTCTGTCTTTCTGTCTCTCTCGGTCTTTCTAGTGAGTGCATGCACCCTATAGCAAAAATCTCTCCAAAAAAAATAAATAATAAAATAAAAAGAAATTGTGTTCATTTATTTTTTAGGTTTTTTGCAATAGGACTTATGCACTTACCAGAGAGAGACAGTTAGAGAGAAAAGGTGAGAAATCACCCTCAGCAAGGATGGCCATGCTGCCATGCCTTCTCCTCCATTCCCTTCTTGGAATCTGGGTATGCATAGACATGTGCCTGCTTGGCATGTTCTTCAAGCCACTGGGTCCAGGACTCAAACCATGAGTCAGCAATGTGGCATCCAGTGCCTTAACCACCATGCCACCTGCTAGCCTTGGAAATTATATTAACATCATTCTTCAAGATATTAGGATGAGAGGTAAATAGAGGGAGGTTGAGGTTGGATGAACATACAGGGGGTTGGTTGAGCTACTCACTACACTTGTGTAACTTTAAAAGTGTCTGAAATATATATATTTATATGTAAATATTACAGATTTATATATTTACATAACAAGTTATACTATATTTTATACTATGGAATATAACTATATATTTATATATTATAAATATATGTGTGTATATAATACACACACTCAGATTCTACTTTCCTATCTGTGAAGACCTGTGTATCTCCAACATTGAGAGTTTCCAAAATGGAAGCTTCACTGTAACCTCTAAGTGAAGCTCATCTCCTCTCAAAAGACAGCGGAGGAGCTGGTTTAGGGACCATGGAAGGGACACAAACACAGGGTTTCAAGGGACAAAGAAGGAAGGGAGGCTGCAGCCCCTGAGCACAGGGAGGGAAAGGGCCAGGGCCAGACCATGAGGGCACCTAAGGGGAGCTGAGCAATTGGACTTTCATGCAAGAGCAGTAAGGAACCCATGGAAGGATTTAAAGTCTGGGGCAATCTGCCAGATCAGGTGAGAAAAGCCTCTCAGGGCTTGAATGACAGAGTGCCTGTGGGAAGCAGGACTCTCAGCCACAGGTAACTTATTCTAGAATCCTGTGAGTCTAGGCCATGGGAGGCACTCACACACAGAGCAGATTCCACACAGGCATGGGGAGAATTGATGTTTCTGCATTTGCCGGCCCAGACATCCAGCCAGTCTGCAAAAGCAGAAACTGTCACAGTCAGCTCTAGCTGAACTGAAATGGTGAGTACAAAAATACAGGGGAAATTAACCATGTTCCCAACACAGAAAACCTGTGACAGCTAAGACACAATCCTGACAAGAAATGCATAACACACAGTTGCAGAAACTGACAACGTAAGAAGATAAAGCTTACCTCATAGAAAAATGCTAGCCCCTACTCACAGCAAATGTAAAGACTACCAAGACTGTTAGGTTTCCATTAATCAATAAATCATATTGGACCTTTACAAAAATTCTAAAAGCATTGCAGAACTTTTTGAATGTTTGCTAAGTGTCCCATTTTGAAGATGCCAATGAGTCAAGTCCTGGAAAACCCTCACTCTGCTTCCTGAATAGCCCCTGCATGCTCCCCAAACCAGCCCACTTGTACCCTCTTCTGTGATGTTTGACCAGAAATGCATACTGTCATTTAGGATTTTTAGTATCTTCTGTGCTCAGACGGCATTTGGATTATCGTTTCTGTGCATGTTTGCACCTCCCAAAGACCAGGACTCCTCTGAAAGTGAGATGCTGCAGACAGCATGCCCAGTACACCAAATCCAACTAACACGGATTCAGACCCAGCAGAGACAACTCCTGGGGAGCTGCAGAGACCAGCTGGGCTCTCCAGTCTCTGTGCCAAGGGGACCTATGTGACCATGACCAGCAGGGGGCGCTGAGGGACCGCCCTATGCTCCCTACCTAGCTGCTCCTAGAGGACTTTTATCAAAGGAGCAGGGACTGAGGCTGGTCCTGTGCTCCCTGATGTGAACCCAGCAGCTGTGTCCTCTCTGACTGGCAGTGTCACCGGAGCATCCTTTGTGCTGCTTCAGCAGATGCTTCTTCACAGGGCTCCCCAAGGGGTGGAGCCAACCTTTCCCTCCCCTAGTCTGCAGTGAGCTGAGCCCCAGCCCAGGGCTCATGGAGGGATGGGGGTTATTGGGTGGACACACATTTGCATGAAGACCCCTTCTATGGCAGAGGGTGGGGAGAAAAGGAGGGCAGGGGTAGCCCACCTATGTGTGCCCTCCATAACATGGAGTCCTCTCCTTGAGTTTCTCTCTCACTGCACAGGTAGGACAGGCCTTGGGGGCACAGGACAAAGTAGGCCTGTTTTAATCTCTTCTGGTCAAGGCGTCTGAGAATCATCACCTCACTCTCTGCCCCATCATTCACATGGTCCATATCTGCAGGTTTCCTCTCCCAGCCTGTGCTGACTCTGCCGCCCCTTTCTGCATCTCCTGGAACATTTCCCAGACTCACTTGCACCCTGAGCATGGCTTCAGTGTTGGTAGCTACTGGATATATTGGTATCAGCAGGAGCCAGGAAGCCCTTCCCAGGATCTCCTAAACTATTACTCAGACTCAGACAAGCAAGGGCTCTAGGGTTCCCATTCATTTCTCTGTCAAGGTTCTGCACACCTCTGAGCTGCAGCCTGAGGACAAGGCTGACTTTTACTATAATATCTGACACAGCACTGCTTATCACAGTGACACAGCAGTTAGGGAAGTCGGACAAAAACCTCAGACCCTACAGGTCCTAGTCTGTGACTCTCATTCTGTTCATGTTAAAATATATATTCCTTATATTGCAAAAACTCATAGTCTAACAGCAATCAACAAAATTATTAGAAGATGTAAGAATTTTTTTCAAATCAGTGCAATAAAATTAGAGCCATGACTGAAAAGGACATTGCCGGTGTCCTGTGCATGACCCTGAAGTTCAACCACAGCCAGGAGACAGCCAGGGATGAAGTCTCCTGTTCAGCCCATCAGGGAGCAGATGTGGGTCCTCCCAAGGCTCTCTTTCCCTTTTCTGAGACTCCACCTTGTCCCAGGGAGACTCCCTGTCCTCCCTTCAGGACCAGAACAGGGACAACATCAGGCCTGACCCATGGTATCCTGGGAAATACCAAGCTTCCTGAGGATAGAGTTCCTTGAGATGGTGTGGGAGGAAAAGTACAGAGAAATCGTACCTGGGAGGGATGGGATTAAACAATTCATCAACCAACAGTTCAATGTCAAATTCTTTCTTGCAGGTACAGTTATTCCTTAAACCTGAGTCTCACACTCCATTGATGTTTTACACATCTAGGACATTTGTGTGACAATAAAAACTCCACCCTAAAATACACACTCCAACATGCTATCAAAATCTGAGGAAGTGTGTTATATATTGAAAAATCAGATTAAAATGTAAAATGTAAAGGAGATAAGTTTTCTTCCATAGTGACATCAACTGTGCATTAAAATTAAGCATTTGGGGACCAGCAGTTGGCATTATGGTTATGTCGCTGGACTTCCATGTAGTCGACCGCAGTTTGAGTCCCAGACCTGGTGGCTTAAACTCACACTGGGCATGTGTGTATGCTTGCCCAAGATCCCGAGAGGAGAATGGAGGAGAAGGGATTGCAGTATGGCCATCCCCCTCTGGGGGGTGATTTCTCACTTTCCTTCTTTCTGTCTCTCTGGTGAGCTCACGCACCTGGGCTCACCCAGGTCTGCATCTTCTGGCAGCTGAGGCTCACTGTGCCTTTGCTGTGTTGCTGGGGCAGTCAGTCCTAGGCCTTGCACTGTTCCAGAGAGTCACCTCTCACCTGTTCACACTCACTGTGGCCCAGGCTGCAGGGTGGCAACTTGCCCACCTACTGGCTCCTCCCAGCCTCTGGAGTGGTGATGGATCATCCATCGCTCTCCCTTCCCTCCCTGCTCCCAGTGTCCATGGCCAGCCTGGGCTAGCTCCAAATATATAGATAACAGTGAATAAGTCAGTGTTATCTATCTGCCTACCTGCCTGTCTATATGGATGTGCACACAATTACCAACATCTTCTCTCTATCTAAACTCTAAGCCGTACTGCATTGGGGCACACAAACTACACAACATGCAAGAACGTTCTCCAAAGATGTAAAACAAAGGGGACAGAACCAGCCGATTACTGACCCTGTGCCTGTGCCTGGAGAATGGACTCTTACGACTAAATCTCTTTTCTGAAGTATGTGGGTAACTAATTTAAAAAAGGTGGAATGTGGAGCGAAAGCACAGATTTCTCAGCATCCCCCTCCAGGAACACACACAAGGGTGTAATCCATCAGTTTCCCATCTCTGGAGGAAGACCTCCATCCTCCTCAGAGCTGTGGCATCCACAGAGGAAGGAGAGCTCTGGCCACCAGAGAGGAACCACAGGAGAGGAAAGGACCCAGTATCCTGTACAGCTGGGAAGGAAATCTACAGGGGTGGTCACTGCTCTGGACTGAGCCTTTCCTGAGAGGACTCTGTGAGAATGACCACCTCAGTCCTGACCCATGAACAGCCATGACGGCTGTGAACATATTCAGCCCTGAGGAGTCTGAGTACAGAGACTGTCCTGAGGTAATGGGGAGCCACAGAAGGGAGGGCTGGCCTGACCATCAGGGAGGGGAATCTGAGGAGGCAGGGATGTCTCTGAGGGGTTCTGGTCACCAGGTCACAGGATGCAGTTTCTGAGACTGGGCACAAGAGGGCACTCAGGGTCTATTCTTTAAAATATCTGAGCATAATCAGAGCTGGGCGCCTCCACCTGGCTCTGCCTCCTGTCTCCTGCTCAGGACTCACAGCTGGGACCTTCTGCCTCAGGTCCCACAGACCCACTCCTCCCACCCCTGCCGTCCTCAGGCAAAGGGGCCTGACCCAAGGCGGGGGGGAGAGGGGGGACAGAAAGCTGGGAGTGGGGTTGTATTTACATCAATGGCCTCTCCTCCTCTCAGAAGATGGAGAGAAGGGAGATGTTGTTTCAGCCACAGGCCCAGAAGGTAGCACTCAGGGATCCCCTCCACCATGGCCTGGCCCCCTCTCCTGCTCACCCTACTGGCTCATTGTATAGATGACTAGATATGGGGTGAGAGGAAGAGCCTGGGGAGACCATGGGACCTGCTTTCTCCTCTTGTCTCTAGGCCCAGAATCACCCTCTCTGTGTCTCTCCTACTTCCACTGACCTGGGCCCAGTTCATGCTGATTCAGCTGCCCTCAAGGTCTGGGTCCCTGGGCCAGAGGGTATCATTTTCTGCACTGGACGCAGCAACAACATTGGTGTCAACTCTGTGCACTGATATCAACAGCTCCTAGGAACAGCGCCCAGTCTCCTCATCTATAATGATAGCAATGGACCCTTGGAGGTTCCGGATCGATTCTCTGCCTCTAAGTCTGGAACCTTGACCTCCCTGGCCATCTCAGGGCTCCAGGCCTTGGACGGGGCTGATTATCACTGTCAGTGCTATGATGATTGCCGTAGTGCTCCCACAGTACTCCAGGCCAGGGGCTAAGTGAGACAAGAACCTGCTGTCGGGACCAACAGTTAGCGTAATGGCTATGTCACTGGACTCCCACGTAGTCAACCGCGGTTCGAGTCCCGGACCCGGTGGCTTAAACTCACGCCGGGTGCATGTGCGTGTGTGACCAAGATCCTGAGAGGAGAATGGAGCAGAAGGGATTGCGGTGTGGCCATCCCCCCTGGGGGGTGATTTCTCACTTTCTATCTCTCTGTCTCTCTCTGTCTGTCTGGCGAGCGCACACGCCCTATAGCAAAAACCACTCAAAAAAAAAAAAAAAAAAAAAAGAAAAGAAAAGAACCTGCTGTCTCCCCAACCCTAGGGCTTCTCTGCTCAGCACCCAGCCTGGACCAAATCACCTGCTTCCTTTGTTTGGCCTGAAGCTGGGGACTGAGAGCCTGTCCAGTGACATTTATCTATAACATGTGTGTACTTCTCTCAATCAAAGAATATTTTTGGATGCCAGGAAGAATCCCTAAGTCTGCTGAGGATCCTACAGTAAATGCTGCAGGTGAGGCATCTACACAAATAGGCATTTATTTCCTGGTCTAGAGGCAGGAAGTCCAGATCTAAGTGTCAGCAGGTGGTTCCAAGTCCTCTCTCTGGCCTGCAGGTTGCTGTTCTGGCTGCCCCCACATAGTGACCACTTTGGCATTGTGTGGTTTGTGTCCAGATTTCATACAAATACACCAGTTCCCAGGATAAGGATCCCGTCATTAGGACCTCATTACCCCTAACGATCTCCGCAGAGGTGCAGTTTCTATACAGACACACTGGGGGTGAGGTTGTAAGCACATGAATTTGGGATCCCACGATTCAGTCCTAACAGTGATTGAGGGCACAGAGTCTAACTGGGTCTGACCCAGAAGAACCACCGGCCTGGAGGTCACCTGTCCACACCATTTACTGAGTATCTGCAGTACACCAGGCTCCAGAGGTGGCTGTGGGGGCTCAGGACACAGTGGAGACAAGACAGGAAGGGTCCCCTCTTCAGAAAAGTGACAATATTATCCAAACACAGAGGACATAAGTAAAAATATTATTAGGAATAACACATTTCACAAGTATGAAGAGGGTGAGTGTGGAGGGAGGGGAGGCTGGCCTTGAAGGGTTCTCTAATATCAGACAGGACAAGGACACCTGTTTTCCCCACTTTCACTCAGCACAGTGGGGGATCCAACAGAGCAATTAGATAATAGAGAAACGAGCAAAAGAGAAATAAAAAATAAAAAATAATCTCTGTTTTTAGCACATGTGACCTTGTAAGGAGACACTTTAAAAAGCTCCCAAATACAATGAGAATTATGAAGGAAATTCAAGAGAGTTTAAAGGTACAATACCAACATGCGAATGTGTGTTGACTTGCTGACAGCCACATTTGAAATTAATAGAGCAATGCACTTTATCATACTACCAAACTTAATCATATACTTAGGAGTAAATATGGGACCAGCAGGTGTTGTAGTGGTTAAGGCACTGGACTCCCATGTGGCCAAACCATGGTTCAAGTCCCAAACTCAGTGGCTTGAAACTCACATTAGGTGCATGCCCAAAATCCTGGGAGGAGACTAGGGGAGAAGCCATTGGAGTGTGGCCATATCCCATGGGGGATGATTTCTCACTTTCTGTCTCTCCAGTGAGCACATATGCCCTGTAGCAAAAATCTCTCAAAAAACATTCTATTTTTTATAAACCTAGTGTACCAGAAAGATAAACACACGGGCATGCTGAGTACAGTGTGTTGAGAGTAGCAGGTAGTGAAAACCAACAGGAAAGAGCCTCACTGGAAAAATGACTAATTATGGGAAAACATCCTGTTACATTCTGGGCCATCTATTAGTGAGAATGAGGATATCTATACTTCCTGATAAGCAGTGACCACTAAGCACTGTTTTGTGGAAAAGCCAGTCATGAAAAAGCACACAGAGCCAGACTGCATTATGTAAACAAGAGTGCTTGTTGACGTATGCAGATGGGAGATGAGGCAGCCAGGTTTTCAGCTGATGGTAATAAGTTTAATTATGTAGACAGAAGTTTTATTTGAAGTTTTTTTAATTGTTAGAGGGCACATGCCATTACCAGAGAGAGAGAGAGAGCACCACCAAAAGAATCTGTTCCACGATCAACCCTAAGCCTTCAGCCTGCTCTGACTGGGAGCATGTGTGGACCCAATAAACTCAGGAAGGTTCCCACGGGTAGACACATCCACAGGTCATTTTCAGATGGTTCCTCTGATCCTAACTGAGGGTGTTTTCAGGAGCTAATCTCCTTGTTACACTATCAGAGGTTGGAAAATATACGAGGATTTCCTGCTGGTGTCTCGGTTTGTTTTTGCATCACTAACAGAAGTGCCTGAAATTGGATGATATATGTAAAAAAGAGGCTTATTGACTCACAATCGTGGTGGCTGAAAAGTTTGAGGGCATAGACCTGGCATCAGGCAGGATTACAGCATGGCCAACATGAGCACAGAGAATCTCAGGAAAGTGCACAAGCTGTGGGTAGCTTTCATTTATAAGTAGCAGCTCTCACAAGAACAAACCCTTTCTCAGGAGAGCTCACACTCAGCGGGTATCATCAGACCTTGTTGATGTATTCAGACGAGTGGTGGCTTCATGACGGAACCACCGTGATCCAGTTAGCACTCGTAGGCTTCTCCACCTCCCAGTACTGCATTCCCAAACAAGAACTTAGGGGGACAAGCTGTTATCCAAACCATCACGAGCAACCTCCTCTTCTGGAAATACACAAAAAACTCTAGTGTCTGTGCCTCACTTCTAACCAAATCAATATCAATGTACTGAGGATAGAAATGACCAAGCTCTGTGGAAATAATTGAAACATGGTTTATTCTAAACACAAATTTAAGTGAGCAGACAAGGAGAAACACGTGTTAGTCTATTATGACACATTTAATAAGGAGTTATTTTGTTTCTTTTCTTTTTCTTTCTTTCTTTCCTTCTTTTTTTAAAATATGGCTACACACTGAGGCCTCCCTTTCCAAAATATTTCTTAAAGCTTCTGATCTGGGATCTTCCAAGCACCATTTTGACTTGGTTACAGAACTAACATTGCCTGAGGAGGGAGGGGAGGCAGAGGGGAAGGACCAGAGGACATCCTTCCAGTGGTGATATTCTAACAACAGACACTAGAGGGCTGTGTGGATCAGATCCTGGGAATGGAGGAGCTAGAAAGGGCCCCATGAACGCCTGTCACTGATGTATAACAACTCAGTAGCTCTGGCCTGGCCAGGTAAGTTCCCCTGGGAGGGGAGCTCATTGCATGAAAGCCCTGCTCTGCAGGCTGTGGGGGTTATAATGGTAGCTGTGGGGATGGCTCTGTGCTCAGCACTCCTGCAAAGCTCAGCGATGGGCAGTCTGCCCATATAGGCCTGGGCTCTTCTACTCACACCCCTGGCTCACTGAGCAGGTCAGGGGCTCTGCCTGGGCTGAGGGAGGGGAGGTGACACTAACCCTTCATGATCCTGTCTCCTTTCTTGACCATTTAGTTTCTCACCTGTTCTTAGAAGTCATTTTCCAGGCTGTGGTGACTCAGGAATCTTCACTGTTCATGACTCCTGGGGGGATGGTCACACTCACCTGTGGCTCCAGTGCTGGGGCCATCACCACCAACAACTGTGCAGCATGAGTCCAACAGATGCTGTACCAGGTACCGTGGGGTCTAATAGGTAGCACCAGCAATCGGGCACCAGGAGTCCCTGTCTGATTCTCAGGCTCCCTGCTCGGTGACCAGGCTGCTCTCACCATCACAGGGGCCCTGCCCAAGGACAAGGCTGAGTATTTCTGTGCTCTGTGGCACAGCAACCATTTCCACCAGTGACAGGTGCTGGTGGGGAAGTGAGACACAAGCCCCCGACTCAGCCTCACCATGTGTTCCTGACACCTCCATCTCCTGCAGTGAGGCTGCCTGTAGCTTCTGTGGGCTCAGGAATCTTGGTCTCTGTGGTGCCAGAGGAGGGGCTCAGATCCATTAGTCCCAGCTCAGACTTTTGTGAAGGTTTTTTTAGTTTACCTTTTATACTAATGTGTGATGTAACACAAGTGCAAAAATATTTTTCAAGTTGCACAGGAGCGACAAAAGTTAACATGCAAATATAAGTTAATACGCAATTGTGGATTTATGTCATCCAGTATTTAATTACCACAAGATGTTGGATATGATAGTGATATGATAGAGCTGTGATTTGATATGTATAGGTGAACACAGAGGTTCAGCTGTGATGGTGTGTGCTGCTGAGACATTCCTGCTAAGAGACTAAAGCCATTTGTGAGGCCTGGGTTCAATTCCTGGCCCAACCTGAACAAGGTGGACAAGGCAGGGCACACCTGTGGTCCTAGCTAGGTGAGAAGCTGGAGCAGGAGGATTGTGACATGACAAGATCCTGTCAAAATCAGTCTCTCTCGTTAAAATAAATAAACACATTGAAAAATAAATGTATCAGAAAATTGAAAGATAAACGTGTCAAATATATATAAAGTGAAGACAAACATAATACAAACTGGAAAAAGTACATCTCTTTCTCATGGACTTTTTTTTTTCTTTTTTTAATATACTACAGGGTGCATTCACTTGCCAGAGAGAGACAGATGGAGGGAGAGAGAGGGAAAGTGAGAAATCACTCCTCAGGGGGCATGCCTGTGCTACAATACCCTCTTCTCCATTCTTCTTTTGGAATTTTGGGCACACACGCAAATGTGCCTAATGTGTTTTTAAGCCACTGTGTCTGGGATTTGAACTGCACAGTTGGTCATGTGGGATCATCAAAAAATTACAGTAAACATTCTAACATATGGAGCTGGTTGTAACTGACATTTCACTAAAGCCATCAGCATCTTTCAGCCTCTTCACTATCAGAGAATCAGCCTCCAGTTGCCCTGTCACCCTGCAGAGCCATCGCACACAGGGATGGTCTCTTGCACGACCTGCCTTCCCGTCTGCACCACGTGCTCTTCTCTGAGGACCTGCTCCCTCTACTCATCCTCTACAAACTCTGAAGCACATTGTCCCAAGGAGGAACAAACTCTCCAGTGACACCTGGATCTTAGCCTCTGAGGAAACAGCTGGTCAAGTCTCATACCTCTGCATTCTCACCTCCCTGCAGCCTCCTCACGGAGGATGGTCATCATATTTTCCCATGTCTCCTTCTCCTGGATAACCCAGAAGTCCTCCCTGGAAAAGGCTGTTTCTGAACATCAGTGATCTCAGGGCAGGGCAGGGCAGGGCAGGACAGGGAAGAGCAGAGACATGGCCCATGGATGTCCCTGGACTGACAATGACCTGGCTTTTAGTCTGAGCCACTGCCAGGATTCCAGCTGTGCATGGGCAGCAGGGGATGCTGTGGGTCTGTCTCAGGCTGGTAAAGGGAGTGCCCACAGCTGGGCCCTTCCCACACTCCCAGAGCTGAGCCGTAGGAGCTGCACTCACTGATGCAGGCCCAGCAGCTGGGCCTCTCTAGGTATGGTCCCAGAACTGCCTTTTCCAAGTCCTGCCTTCCAGGGTCCCCAGCCACCAGCCTCAGTTCCTGTGGAAGGACACTTTGTGGTGGACACAGATTTGCATGAAGAGCCCCTTCTGTGGCTGAGGGTGGGAAGAAAAGGAGGCCTGGGGCAGCCCAGCCATGTCGGGCCTGGAAGCTGTGTCCACCATGGGCTGAACTCCTCTCCTCCTCATGCTCCTCTCTCACTGTACAGATAGGGACAGGGCTCAGAGCCCTCAGACTCCCAAGCACCTGCACCCTGGCCCTGCTCATCATTCGGACGTGTCTGTGTCTGCAGGTTCCCTCTCCCAGCCTGTGCTGACTCAGCTACCCTCCCTCTCTGAATCTCCTGCAGCATCTGCCAGACTTGCCTGCACCATGAACAGAGACCTCAGGGTCAGTGATAAAAACAGGCACTGATACCAGCAGAAGCCAGGAACCCTCCCCAGTTTTTTATGTACTACTACTCACACTCAGACAAGCAGCTGAGACAGGGGTCTCCAGTCGAGTCTCTGGATCCAAAGGTATCTCCTGTAATACAACATTTCTGCTCACGATCGTATTATTGTCAAGTGTTTGAAAGTGATGCTCATCACAGCGATGGAGACAAGTGGGGAAGTGGAATAAAAGCCCTCGGCCCCATGGGCTCCAAGCTTCTGTTCCTATACTGAGGTGGTTGTGAATCTCCCTGTACACATAACGCACAGGGAGACTCTGAAAAGTCAAAACCATCCAGTAAAAATGTGCACTAATGCTACTAGACTCTAACTACCTAATCCATTTCTTCAGCTCAAGAGGTGTGGGACAGAGATAAAATCCTCCCAGGTAACAACCCATAATAGCACAAGGGTACAAAGAGGCTTCAAATAATTCATGGAAAACGCATAGTATTAAAAACTATGTGTGTAATAAAGACATTTTTGTCCCCAAATAAACTTGTACTTTAATTGCATTTTTATGAGAATTTTCAGATTCCTTTGTGTATATTTTATATAATAAATTCTATAAAATGATAAACATGTATAATGTTAATAATAAAATGTTACTGAAGATCATTGTCTCCCCACCAGCAATTGGAATTGAACTTCAGATAATGAATTCTGTGAATGCACTGCCTTGAAAATAAACTGTTGCCACTGGGACAAACACACATGTAACTCCGGAAACTGCAGAATGACACTCACAGTTTTCATGTTTTGTCTCGTCTTTGTTTTCATTTTGTTTCTAACTCCTTAATTTGACACTCATGCAACCTATCCATTTGTCTAATAGAATTGTGATGTTCAACTCCAAAGGGAAATTGATGCATTTCTTGTAAAGTAAAAGTAAAATTATTTTTAATTTTGATTCTATTATTTTTAAATTACTATAGGGCACATGAGTTTGCCAGAAAGAGAAGTGAGAAAACACTCCCCAGGGTGATAACCATGTAGCAGTCCCTCTCCTCCATTCTCCTATTAGGATTTTGGACACACGTGCACCAGGCCTGGTGTGGTTTTCATGGGACTTGAACTGTGCAGTTGGCCATGTGAAATCCATCCATCTTCTCCACACCACCTGCTGGCCCAAGTAAAAGGATTTTTAAGATGAATTTTTAGCAATGGCCTGAAAATCGTGCTGGGCACATGTGCACGTGTGCTCAAAATCCCCAAAAGAGAATAGAGAAGAAGGTATTGCAGTGTGGCTATCACTCCTGATGGGTGATTTCTCACTTTCCCTGTCTCTGTCTCTCATAGGTGAGCAAATGTGCCCTATGGAAAACACTTTAAAAAGTTCTTAAGACATTAATAAGATTTTTTTAAACTTGCACTCAATTTCAATTTTAAATATGCCAGAGCCTTGAAATGTGTGGAGAATAATGTTGGTTTATTTGAATTTTGCAGTGATCTTAAATATGCTTGAAAAATGCTCTCTTTTTACATGTTCTCAGATCAATTCTTCTAGAACCTGCACTTGAGTTCAATTCTGTGAGGCTACATGGTGAAATACATGTCACTGTTCTCCTCAAAGTTGTTTCTCTCTTTAGTAATCAGTGTACAAAAGTGTCAGTGCAGTCACCCACAGCTGGAATTTGGACAGTTGTTAAACAGTTGCTGGCTAAGTGTACATTTTTTGTTAAGTGTTTTTGCTATAGGGCTAATGCAGTAGCCAGAGACAGAAGAGAAAGAGAAAGTGTGAAATCAATCTCCAAGGGGATGACCACAATGCAATCTCTTCTCCTCCATTCTCCTTTCAGGATTTTGGGGCACACGTGTATACATGCCCCATGTGATTTTCAAGCTGTCGGTCTCAGACTGTACAGTTAGTCAAATGGGATCCAGTGCCTTAACTGCCATGCCACTTGCTGGCCCACCCTAGTGTACATTTTTAATCAACATTTTAATTTCAATGTCACATTTTGGCCCTATTTTATCCCAATAATACACGGCTGTTGAAAAATGACCATGCACAAACAACTTTTTTTTCATATTATTATCATCATGGATATGATTTTTATCCTTTGTATCAGGTCTGTAGGGTTATTTCATTATTGTTTTAATGTGCATTTGCTAGTAACAAGTGATTCAAGTAACGTCAGGTTGTTTATTTTCTATCTACAATCGTCTTTCCTAAATTTGAACAATTTTATTAAAGTTATTTTATTTTATTTTATTTTTTAGAGATTTTTGCCTTAGGATGCATGCAGTTGCTGGAGGGAGAGAAAATAGATGCAGTGAGAGGGAAAGTGAGAAATAACCCCCGGGGGAATGACCACATTGCAATCCTTCTCCTTCATTCTCTTCCTGGGGTCTTGGGCATGCAAACACACATGGGACAGTGTGATTTTCAAGCCACCAGGTGGGTTTGAGACTCAAACTATGTTCAGCCATGTGGGGAGTCCAGTGGTGTAACCACTATGCCATCTGCTGGTCACAAGTGTTAAGAATTCTTTATATAGTCTGGATTCACATTTTGAGATAAAGTGAGAAAAGAGAATAATCAAAAGAAAAGTCCTTGTATTTGCTAGTGGATCTGGACTCAGGCATGCAGAAGAGAACAGAATCTCCTACTGCAGTGTATTAGAAAATACATCCTGAGCCTGCTCCTTCTCAAGTGAACAGCAAATGAGCCCACAGTCTGGACAGCAGGTGACATCAGGAAATTAATAAATAGTAAAACTGAGAGAGCCATTCTTGAAAGTGCAAAATTAAATTCTCACTCAAGGGTTGGTCCCATGGCCTGGTGATTAAGGGAGCCAGGTTTCACATGGTGGACCACATGTTTTGAATCCTGGCCTGGTGGATTGAAAGACGCACTAGGCATGTGTAGGTATGCAAAAAATATGAACAGGATGGAGAAATGTATGAAAAGGACTGAGGAATGACCTGGCCATATTGGGGGTATGTGTTCTTCCTCTCCCTCTTCCTCACTATATCTTCAGTCAAACCCAGGAGCCCTCTGACAAATTACAAAGCAAACAAACAAAAACCTGGTGATGAATGTTATATAATGAAAGTTTCACATTAACTAGAACACATAATGGAAAAAAGTTTTTTTTTAAATAGTAATAAGTTATATATTAAAATTGATCACTGAGAAAAAATTTAGGAGCTCGATTACTATAGTAGTGATCTTTTACTTAAGTGAGAAATAATCTTGAAATAGTAGATCATAGTTTATATGGCATTCATTCTTCATTTAATGTTGAATATATAAAGAGATGATCCAGTGTACCCCAATGATGATTTTAATACATTATACAATACACATATGTTATATAAGATTCTAAGCTCCTGCTTAACCATGTATGGGAATGATAGTACAATCTTAAGTTTTTATTAATTCAATTTAATGACCTAGATGAAATTTAAAATTTTTTGTTTTCATTTTACTCTTTAAATCAAATCACCATTGTTGTTGTCATTCAAGTGAACAAGTAAACAGATCTGAAATAATCATTTCTTTGGTTGAGCATCTCAGGATGTTCGGTCACTGTGGATGTGACTGTTTTTCATCCAATCTCTCAAACGCCCCTTTCATCAAGGCACAGAAGTCGCAGAGAATTACTTGTTCTCACATACTTTTGTTAAACTCAAGAGATCTTAGGTCTTTCTGTATAAGACACACAATCTACACAACATGCAAGAACATTTTAGCTCAAGGAGATACCACATTCATCTCCAAACAAGAAGGATGATCTCATTTCCTCAGTGCACCATCTTTCATTCTATGGCATGTCCACTCTCTTAGTGACCAAAGTGGGGAGCCACACACTGTGGACCCTGTAGGAAATGAGATTATTGTCACATCCTGGCAGAGAGCTGAGATGGCTTGGTGACACAGCCTAGGAAAACAGACCTGGGAAGCAGTGAATGTGGGCATTTAGCTGAGGAGATTTCCAGTGCAGAACTGAAGATGTAACCAGTCTTATTCTTACACTTACAGTAAAATTCTGTGAGGAAATATGAAAACCAATGGGAGGACTCCAAACCAGGAAGGAGCTAGGACCTGATAGCTTTGGAATTCTCAGCGTGTCTGCGGCCATCTGTCAATATCTTGTGTGTCTCTCTTTCCATGAAGACCTCAGATGTGATGCCTTGTGTGCCTCCAGGTTGGTCTAGGACATGGTCTGTGCCTCCCTCATGAAAAGAGGGTCTGTCCTCTCTAAGGACACAGGAATCCCCTTCTTATACAGGTACCTTAGAGAGCAGGCAGAGGCTCCTTGCTCACCTGGGCAAAGCTGGACCTCTCACCCCCTTCCCTCTGTGACTCTCAGAGCATCTTCAAACTCTGACAGCCTCACTTTGCTTCTCATGTTGTAAGGACCTTAGGTGCCCTTCATGCTGTGGTGACATCCAACAGGAGGCAGCAGAGGAGGTACCTCGGTGAGGAGCTGCAGGTACATGAGCTCATTCAGTTCTGCATCTTCCAGCAGCTGAGGCTGGCTGTGCCCTTACTGTGTGACTGGGACTGTCAGCCCTGCAATGTTCCAGATCATCACCTCTCACCTGCCCATACCCACTGTGGCCAGGCTACAGGCCAGTGACTTTTCCCACCTACCAACTCCTCCCTGTCTCTGGCACAGTGGTGGATCATCCATTGCTCTCCCTTCTCTCCCTACTCTCAGTGTCCATGGCCAGCCCTGGGATCACTCCATATATATTATATATGAAGAGAGCTTAGGTCTTTATGTGTAAGACATTGGTATCTTTCTGTCTATTTATTTGCCTATTTATATGGATGTGTATACAATGACCAAACATCTTCCCTCTAACTAAGCTTTAAGCCATGTGACCTCAGGACACACAAACATTTTCCAAAGACTTAAAACAGAAGGACAGAGACAGCTCATTACTGATCCATGTGTGCTTGTGCTTGGAAAACAGATTGCTAGGACTAATCTCTTGTTTGAAGTGTGTAGATGACTCTAATTTCAAAAAGGTGGAAATAGATAAAGAAAACACAGCTCTCCCCAGCATCATCCTCTAGGAAACCCACAGGAAGACGTCTTCTTCATCCACTCTCCTTCCCTGGAGGAAGAGCTCCCTTCTCAGAACTGCAGGATTGATGGTGAAAGGGAAGTTCTAGGAGGAACCCCAGAAATGTGAAGAACCTGGCATTCAGGGACCAAGGCAACTAAAGTTATGCTCTAAACTTATCTCCTAGATCCCCCAAAACACACTGTCCTCTCTCTGTCTCTGTCTGTCTGTTTCTCTCTCTCTTTAAATTTTTTATTTTTATGTTTTTGATTTTTAAGCCACTTCTCACCTCAGGCTTTTTCTTTCTCTTGCTATTTCAGAAGTCATTTAAATCTGAGGTGTGTCCTGGTGCATTTGCTGAGTGTGCTAGCACTATACAGTTTTCATTTTATACCTTTTAAATTTTTTTCTCTTTTTTGGTTGCTTTTGTCTTTTTTTTTCTTTTCCTTTTTTTTTAACCTTACTTTCCTACTCTGCTCTTCCTCCAGTCTCCACTCACTGAGTGTCTAGACAGGCCTACGTGCAGAGTATCCAAGCATCTGAATACTTTTAGGGTCACTGAAATCCTCAATGCTTATAGAACCTCTGGATTTAAGGGAAGAAACTTCTTTTTTATAAATATGCGCTCATAATCTCTTTCCTTGGATACCACATTGCAAAGCACAGTAGAGGAGAGGTTTTTATCACAGAATGACCAGAAACCACCACAGAGGCACAAGAAATATGAAAAACCAAGAGAATGTCTCCACCCTAAGTGAAAAAAACAATCCTTAATCATCCACAGACAGTACAGTGAAACTCCTGGAAATGTCTGACAGATAATTCAGAATATTTATAGTGACAAAAACTAAATGAGATGCAATAGCTGAGAGGCAATGAACTCCAGAAGATGCATGAGAAAAGATACAATGAATTCCAGGAGGTAAGGAAGTTCTTGCACAATCTAAAAGAGGACATACACACCATAAAAAAGAATCAAATGGAGCTGTTAGAGATGAAGGCTATAATACAGGAAATCAAAACTTAGAAAGTATTACAAGCAGATTAGTCCATGCAGAAGATCAAATGTTGGGTGTTGAAGGCAAAGCCTCTGACCTAGAAAAAAATCACCAAAGAGACTGAAAAAATACCCCCCCAAATGAACATAATATGTGAGAAATGCTAGATACTATTAAACACCCAGATAATTGGTATCCTTGAAGGTGAAGAAATTAGTAAAGGCATTGATAATCTACTCCATGTAATCCTGGAATAAAACCTTTCCAAACCTAGAGAGACATTCAAATAGCCAGATTCAAGAAATACAAAGGACCCTACAGAGAATCAACCCAAGAAAATCTTTTCCAAGGTACATCATAGCCAGATTGGCTTGACCAAATCACCAAAGACAACATACTAAAATTGGCAAGAGAGAAACATTACGTTACTTACAAAGGTTATCTCATTAGGCTACCATCAGATCTCTCATTGGAAGCAATGTGAGCAAGGAAGAAATAGGAAAATATATTCAATGTTAAATAAACAACAGCTTCAACCAAGAAAACTCTACCCGGCAAGATTATCCTTCATATGGGAAAAAAAGATAAAAAACATTCTCAGGTAAACAAAACCTGAAAGAATCTACCAACACCAGACCAGCTCTTCAAGAAGTTCTGAAAGGAATGCTTTACAGGAAAACTAAAGACACACAGAGAAATAAGAGAATAAAAAGCAACCAAGAAAATGAGCAACCTAACGCTAAGGACAAGAAATATCAGTAATAATGTGAAATGTTAACTTCCAGGATTTAAATGAAAAAATTAGGCCACAGTAACACTGCAAATTCAACAGATGAAAGATTGATTAGACTGAACTGGTGAAATAGAATTTTATGACTTTTGAGTGTAACATTACTGTCTTTTTCTTTACTATATTTGTTTTCCCAATTTAAGGATTTTGCTTTCTTTTGAGCTCTTGATGAGAAAGCAATTTGTTAAAATGTTTTTTCTTCTTGTTTGTTTCTTTAAATGGAAAAATAGGCTTTTCTCCCTTCCTGATCCTTCTGGAACTGGAAAATATTTGGGAGTATTCTTCTGTGGCAGAATGGTTTTTTGCATATGTTCAATGATACTTGTTGCACTGAATCAGAAATTAGAAATACTCATTTTTGGACAGGACTTTGACTGGAATGTCATATCTGAAAATTAAACCAGAAAACTATGGAACTAAGGTAGATCTCAAGTAAGCCAACAGAAGCTCTTGGAAATATGACCTGGCACCATAAACAATTTTGCCTGGCAGAGAGAATTAGAGAAGCTGTATGAAAGAATTTGTACCATAAAATAACCTGTACTTTTCCAGTCCTGCATTGTAATCAGTAGAGATTGCAAAAGAGCAACTACAACCAGAGGATTATCTTGAGGAAGACTTTGAAGAAAGAAAAAGAGACTGATCTTTGCTAGCAGGTGGTATATCACAGAATACTTGGTAGGCAGGGCTGAATTGAGAAGGCTCATGTGTGAATTGTGTGCTGGGTATTTGCTTTTCAACAGTTTGAGTAGTTGACATGTAAAAATTTTTTTTAAATATTTAAAATCATACTGTCTCTGTTATAAAGTCACAAACAAAATTATAACAAATACTTTGAACATTATCTTTAAAAGTCATTTTTTTTAAATTTTGAAAGTTGTTTATTAATTGTCAAGAACTATGGAGTTTGAGTAAAAATTTTTTGATATGTAAAGTAAATGTTTGTGGGAAAATATAAAAATAAATAAATACATGATTAGAAAAAAAATAAAGAAATAAAGTGAAAAAAAAAAAAAAGAAAGAAAGAAAATGAAGTGGGAAGAACCTACATCCTTCACAGCCAAGAAGTGAGTCCACAGTGCAGTCACTGCTCTGGACTAAACCTGACATGTGTGGACTCTGTGTGAGACACCTCCTCAGTCCTGACCTGTGAACGGCTACATGACCTTGGATGGACTCAGCCCTGAGAAGTCTGCCAGAGCACAGAGACTGTCCTGAGGTAATGGGGACCCACAGAAGAGGGTCCAAGTCTGACCCTGAGGGGAGGGGGAAGTGAGGAGGCAGGGCTGTCTCTGAGGGGCTCACCAGATCTCAAGATGCTATGTCTGAACCTGGACAGAAAAGGTCAGTTAGGGACTATTCTTAATAGGTTTGGGAGTGATCTTAGCTGGGAGCAGCCACCTGGACTAGTGACCTATGCTCAGGGCTCACAGAGACCTTCCACAGCCTGGGTCCACAAAGCCCTATCCCTCCAATGCCTGCCATTCTTTTATTTATTTATTTATTTTAATTTACATTTAATCACTACATATCTTTACAGTGTACATTGCTTTTTACAGCATGAGTATGGAGTATATCAGTCAAGACAAAGACATTACCATATATATTATCGTCAACAAATAGCTTCAATTTTTGTCAATTAAACATAGTGGGTTTTTTTTCCTCTTTTCCCTCCCTCTATCCCTCTATTACCCACCCCATATTACAGTTGCCCTTCCTACTACTATACCTTCCACACTTTCAGTTTCTTCTTTAGAATGCATTCAGTATATATTGAGGAAGGACAAAGTTTGTCCTTGTTACTCTGGCTTGCTTCACTTCCATGTTCTTCCACTTTGTATCCAATGTCAGGGTCTTGCATAGAGTACATAAAACACATTTTTTCAACCCACTCATCTATTTTTTGGACATTTGGGTTGATTCCATGTCCTAGCAATTGTAAATATTGCCACAGTAAACATGAATGTGCAAGTGTTTTTCCAACTGAGGGTTTTTCTATCTTTTGGGCAAATTCCTGAGTAGAATTAATGGATTGAATGGTAGTTCTATTTGCAATTTTTCTGAGGAAATTTCATATCATTTTCCACAGTAATTATACTAATTTGCATTTTCACCAACAGTGTAGAATTCCCTTCTCACCGCAGCCTTGCCAGCCCTTATCATTATTTATTATAATCATTATTTATTATAAGTGGTATCTCATTGTGGTTTTGATTTGCATTTCCTTTATGCTAAGAGATGTTATGTTTTCATATGTTTTTTGGCCATTCATATGCACTCTTTGGATAGTTGTCCAGCTCATTTTCCCATTTTTTTAAGAGAGATTTTTGGCTATAGGGCATGTGCACTCACCAGAGAGACAGAGAGAGACAAAGAGACAGAAAGTAAGAAATCACCACCCCAGGGGAATGGTGGCACCACAATCCCTTTTCCTACATTCTCCTCTCAGGATCTTGGGCATGCATGCACATGCACCTGGCATGAGTTTTAAGCTACCAAGTCCGCAACTTGACCACGATCAACTATGAGGGGGTCCAGTGATAAAACGATTATACCATCTGCTAGT